>JARWIR010000007.1:4997500-6197500 GCA_029959085.1 Nemophila menziesii
ATCAATTAACTAGTAAACTAACTATTACAAGGAAATTGAAATTACAACGAAACTTACAAATTATTACACAGAAAATCAAAAAGAAAACGTTACACGGAAAGTAGGAAATTAATCCCGGTGTTAAAAAGATATTTCGGCGTAGTACCGGTATCTCTAACAGAGTCTACCTAAATCTTATCGAAGAGGAAAAGAAATAGAAGTGTAGAGAGAGAGGTTTTTTCTTTTTGCTTTGTAGTTTCGTAGCCAATGCTGGTGGAGAATGAGCTCTTTATATAGGGGAGAGGTGGGTTTGAAAACCTTTGTCATCAGTAACGTATCAATCAAGACCGTAATTGCCTCCAGTGATTGATTGACGGTTTTTTAATTGATTCTCTTATTCCACACGTTTTGAATGCTTGGCAGATGGAATAATTTTCAACGGGCGCGTGATTGGTGGAGTCTTGTCTTACGTTTGTCTTCTAATTGATTGCCAGCGACACTATAAGAGCTGATAGGAAAACCCATTTCATTTTTCATCTCCCCAAAATCCCCCACGACCCACGACCCTCGCCCTTGCCGTCGCCGGTGCCGGGCGTGCGGGCGGGCGGGCGGTGGTGCGCGCGTGTGGGGCTTTGTTTTCCCTTATTGGATTACATAGTGGTTAGTCATTTTGATAGGATTACATGGGTGAGTATATTTATACAGCAAAATTATTTTACTCACCTCCTATGTGGGACAAAATCCTTCATAAAAAATGACTTTTCCACTTCCAAAGGAAATAGGGTGAGTCTTGGTTAATCCTCCATATTTATCCAAGTCTCTTCCGCTTCTCCTAAAGATCATGAATGGATAATAGCCTATACTAAAAGTATAGCATTAATCCAACACACCACCCCCAAGCCACCTTCCCACTGTCGAGCTGCACTGCTGCAGAAACTCACCCCCACCAACACCATTAACACCACCCCCGTCACCATTAAAACCACCATCACTGAAATATCACCACCTACAAACCACCTACAAACCACCAACAACACCACCCCCACCTCCACCTTCCCACTGACGAGCTGCACCACCACCCTTCCACCCATCACCGGAGCTGGAAACCGCTGTAAGCAACTAAAATTTGAATAGTACCAATATATGCATTTAATACGGGAGGTATTCAAATGCCGATATGATACAAATTATTTACACAGCATTCAAAATCACTTCATAAGCAACTAAAATCTCTTTGATAAAGTTGGAGAAGATATTAATTTTATCTATTCATAGAAGTAGACGAATATTAGGTAAAGAAAATGAGAAATTAGACTAGGATTACTTGGAATATTCAAGACACCTTTTTCCAGAGATCCAGATTGGCTTTGTGGCTGCATGCTTGGTTGGTCCTTGCCTGTTCTTAGAGGATTTCACATATAAACCAACATTTCAGCTTCAAGAGATCCAGATTTGGCTTTGTGGTTGAGTCATCTATGTTTAGACAAGTTTAGTTATATATGCTTATTTTTGTTCTCCGTATCTTGAATATGTGCTTTATCTTTGTCGTGCATGCACTCTAGAGGAAGATTAATTACAAATTTCCGCTATTACTCTAACTTATAATGTAAAATTCAGTCGCTCCTAATATATTACCGAACCCCGTTCTCTTTATCTCATACATATCATGGATAATGTTTGACCGATAAGATTAACATTTTACCTCAATTAGAAGCTATGATATTAACTTATTTTCTTAAGTTATTAGCATTGTGACAAATTACACCACCCAGTACCCACCCTAGAAGCCACCCCGACCCCCAACCCCCAGCCCAGCTCGTTTGAGCTTCGAGTTTCCATTGAAATCTTGTAGGTGCATGATGGCGCACCAGTTGATAGATCTCTAGTGATCCCAAACACTAGGATCTATATCAACCTTTTCTAAAATCTTCTCTAAACAAAGCATGCAGACAATTTCTGAAAGGTTAATCATGAACGCATTTTGTGACTCGGTACTTGAATGCTTAATGCATCCGCCAGTGACACCATGACTCATATTGTCACTTAAAAGGGAAAATCAAGCAAATAAGTTTAGACATATACATGATCAGATACATGCATGCACATATATACACATAAATAATTCAATGTATGAAGTAATAGCGTAGATTATAAAATAAATGAAGAGGAAAAGTAAAGAGATAACTTTAACAAGCTGAAGCGAACTTAATACTCTATGTATTGTCGGTGATACTGATACATAACCGGATCAAATAAGTGAAGACATTTTATGGATATTGGAGACAAAGACAAAGGATAAGTGAAACTATGAAAGTGAAAGTAAGTCCTAAAGGGTATTTTTATAAGCGATAGTGGGTAAAGGTAAATGCGTGAGGCCATGGAGAAAGTAAATGGGTCGGTGGTAGTGGGAAAAAGTAAGAGGAAAATACTTTTGGAGGCCTCTTTTTTGGAAACTTTATGTTTTAAATCTTAACTAAAAAATACCTACTTTTAAAGGTCTTTAGTTACTTTCTGATGGAAGTAATTTTACTATTTTACCCCTATCCAGTCCAGCGTGAGGGTACAAACCCACGAGGACTGAACGGGTTGTACCCATGCCCCCTTTTACAGTCCAGGTGTTATGTTTTTTAGTAGTATTTTTCTTGTTAAGTACAAATACAAAGAGGGGTTGGCCCTATAATGAACAAAAATGGGGGTGGGCTGTACCCAAGTAGAACAAAAACAAACATATTTGGATCAACTACAAGATTCAAATGGGTTGTACCCAATATATTAAAAAAAATTACACCCTATACTGGGGCCAGCCCCATTACCACCAACATTTTACAATGGGCTGGCCCCATCAACATTGAGCAGTACAGGGGCTAGACCCACTATCCAACAATCAGAACAAAAAAAAAGTACATCGACCCAAACTCATAAAACCATATGGGATGGCCCATGATACATAGCAGGATATGGGCTCGCCCCATTAAACATAACAACCAAATTTAAAAAAAAAAACCCTTCGTGAACAGATCGAGCGAATGGGGTCTTCATGTTCTTCGTCGAGGTGGCGGTGCGGCGATGAGTTGCAGTAGGTCCCGTTGGTGGCGATGGTGTGCAGCAGTGGTGGTGGTGGTGGAGGGTTTACTGGTGATGGATCTGCAGAGAGGTGGTGGATCTGCAGAGGGGGTGGTCAAGCAGCGATGGTATGGTGGCGGTGATGAAGCGCATCAGATCTGATGCTATTCTCGCTGATGGCGGTGCTGGAGTCTGACGGCGGCGCTTCGTCACGGTGAAGATGCAGGGGTGGTGCTGTTCGTAGTGGTGGCTTCGATGTGCAGTAGCGGTGCTGGGTTGGGGTCTGCAGGGATGAAGAAGGAGGAGAGAGGAGCAACAGGGCTGGCGGTGTTGTTTCTGTGTAGTGGCCCTTCACGGCGGCCCTGCTCGATTGGGTTGGTGGGGATGACTCTCGTTTCCGCAGATCCAAATATTAGCAGCGGTGGTGGTGTTGTTTCTGTGATGGGAGACGTAGGTGGGAAGGGGATGGTGATGGAGGTCAGTTGTTAGGTGATGGTGGTGGTGGTGGGTGGTGGTGGTGGTGGGGGTCTTCCAGTGACGCGAGGGGTGGGGGGTCTTCCATGGTGAGGGTGGTGATGAAGGTGGAGGAGGGTGGTGTTCATGGTGATGGTGGTGGGGCTGATCAAGGTGGTGATGGTGAAGAAGGAGGTGGAGATGAAGGTTTGGGGGTCGGTGGCCATGGTGAGGTTGGTGGTATATAGAGGGTAGAGAGAGAATTAAGGGGGAAAGAGGGAAAGGAGAGTGAATAATGGGGTGGGCGGAATAATGGGATCCGCGTTCTTAAGGGGGTGGGGGATGTTTTTTTTGTTTTTCACTGTAAGAATAGAGTGTAAGAATGGGGTTGGGGGCATTTGTGTATTTTTATTAGCTTCTAGTTGGGTTTCAACTAGTAGGATTTTGTTTATAAACAGGGTATGGCTTTGGGCCTTAGGAAATAAAGAACCCAAAAAGTAAGGGTAAGTAATAATAGCATCAGATTCTCCATTAGATTTGTTTAAAAGTAATGATATATACCATCTAAAATCATACCATATTTAAGTATACTACCTATAAGTGGCGTGATTGGTTGGTTTTTAATCTATTTATTTTATTGATTTGATTAACGATTTGTTATCAATCAATTCGGATTTAAATCCCCTAGAATACACCTTCCATGTAATTTCACGCAATACAGTTTTACATTGACGCCACGTGTCATTTAATAAAATCAATGGTAGAATGATAATATTATATAACTAACCATTAATCATTGTTAAATAACAAATCTTTTAAAAAAATTTACCTAAAATAAATAGATTTAATAAAATCTGAAACTATCAATTATATTTAACCGTCACTGCCTGCAATGGGTTAAATGCTTCAACTTCAAAGTAAACAATTCTGAGAAACTATCAATTCGATTCCTGCACCATTAACACAATACCCTTCTCATTTCCTTAAAAGTAGACACTAAAACTCGACACTGACTTAGAATTATACACTAGGAATTGAAAAACTGAAAGCAATAAACTAATATACATTGAAATGGCTTTTGTTTAACGTCGTTAAGCTCGACGGGTTACCTCTCGCGATTATTCGGCTTCAAGGAGGTACATGACCTCCCCAGGATGTGGATCCACCATGCGATTAGTATCCTCGCCTCCATGTTAAACTTTCAATCGATGACCATTCACCATAAAGGTGCGGTGCTCGATTGGATGTTCAATCTCTATAGCTCCATGGGGCGTAACTTTGGTCACCACGTAAGGACCAGACCACTTTGATCTCAACTTTCCCGGATAGTTACTGAACTTGGAGTTGTATTTCAGAACCTTCTGTCCAACTTCAAACTTTTTCACGCGAATACGGTTATCATGCCATCTCTTAGTGTTCTCTTTATAGAGTTTAGCGTTTTCATAGGCATGTAACCGAAACTCATCAAGTTCATTCAATTTCATCATACGATTCTCACCGGCCAAAGTAGGATCTAAGTTCAACTGCGCTATTGCCCAATATGCACCCAATTCAAGTTCAAGAGGTAAGTGACAAGCCTTACCATAAACCATACGATACGGAGATGCACCAACGGAAGTTTTGAATGCAGTACGATAGGCCCATAAAGCATCCTCTAACTTTGTTGACCAATCTTTTCTTGTAGGACCAACAGTCTTCTCTAGGATAGATTTTACTTCTCGATTTGAAACTTCAGCTTGACCGTTGGCTTGTGGATGATACGCGGTAGACACTCGATGTCGTATCCCATTCTTCTCTAGCACTGTCTTCAGATATTTGTTCACAAAGTGTGAACCTCCATCACTGATAATAACTCTGGGTGTACCATGTCTAGTGAAAATATGAGATTTCAAGAATTTAATCACTACTCGCGAATCATTTGTTGGTAGAGCTTTAGCCTCTACCCATTTGGACACGTAATCAACAGCTAGTAGGATGTATTGATTTCCGTTAGATGGTACAAAGGGACCCATGAAATCAATACCCCAAACATCAAATATTTCAACTTCAAGAACGTTGTTACGCGACATCTCATCCCTCTTGGATATATTACCAGTAAACTGGCATCTATGACACTTCTTAACATACTCATGACAATCCTTATGTAATGTAGGCCAATAAAAACCGGATTGTAGTACCTTAGCAGCTGTGCGGTCGCCCTTGAAGTGTCCTCCATAAGGTGAATCGTGACAACCCGCAACTACTCCTAAGACTTCCTTCTCAGGTATACATCTTCTCACCATCTAATCAGCACACACTTTGTAAAGGAAGGGATCCTCCCAAAAGAACTGTTTAGCACGACTCATCAATCTCTTCTTGTCTTGTGAAGTGGCTCCTTCGGGAAAGTTACCACTTACAATAAGATTTGCAATATCAGCGTACCACGGGGTAGCATCATAAATCGCAAATAGGCCTTCATCGGGGAATGCTTCATTAACTAGCTCAGGACTACTGTTCGACTCCGAACCTTCAAGACGTGACAGATGATCAGTAACTTGATTTTCACACCCTTTTCTATCTCGAATCTCCAAATCAAACTCTTGTAGCAATAAAACCCATCTGATCAATCGCGGCTTCGCATCTTTCTTCTCCATCAAGTACTTAATAGCGGAATGGTCGGTGAATACAACAATTTTCGCCCCAAAGAGATAGGAACGAAATTTGTCAAAGGCATAAACAACCGCTAAAAGCTCCTTTTCAGTTACCGTGTAATTAATCTGAGCACTGGTGAAGGTCTTGCTTACATAATAAATCGAATGGAACACTTTATCTTTTCTTTGACCCAACACCGCACCCATAGCAGAATCACTAGCATCACACATAACTTCAAAGGGAAGTTTCCAATCAGGTGGTAACACAATTGGCGCAATAATCAGTTTCTCTTTAAGCTCTTGGAATGCCTTCATGCAAGCTTCATCAAAAAGGAATTTGGTGTCCTTCTAGAGTAAGTTGCACAAAGGTTTTGAAATCTTTGAAAAGTCCTTGATAAAACGGCGATAAAACCCAGCATGGCCTAGAAATCTCCTTACCCCTTTTACAGAAACAGGAGGGGGAAGAGTTTTGATAACTTCAATCTTCGCACGATCAACTTCTAACCCAGCGCTTGATACTTTGTGTTCCAATACTATGCCTTCACGAACCATAAAGTGACACTTCTCCCAATTCAAGACCAAAATGGTTTCCTTACATCTAATCAATACTTTTTCTAGATTCTGCAAACAATCATCAAAGTTATCTCCAAAAACAGAAAAGTCATCCATGAATACCTCAAGAAATCGATCGATCATATCACCAAAGATTGCCATCCTGCAACGTTGGAAAGTAGCAGGTGCATTACATAGTCCAAAAGGCATCCTTCGGTATGCGAAAGTACCAAAAGGACACGTGAATGTGGTCTTATGCTGGTCATCAGGATCTACGCAAATTTGATTGTAGCCGGAATACCCATCTAAGAAATAATAATACTCTCTACCGGCTAGTTTGTCCAACATCTGATCAATGAAAGGGAGTGGAAAATGGTCTTTTCTAGTAGCTTTGTTCAACTTTCGGTAATCCATACAAACTCTCCAACCAACAACAGTCCTCGAGGGTATGGCTTCATTCTTGTCATTCAGGATGGTAGTGATACCACCTTTCTTCGGTACGCATTGAACTGGACTCACCCAATCGCTACTAGCTATGGGGTAGATAATCCCCGCATCTAGCAGCTTGATCACTTCTTTCTTTACCACTTCCTTCATCGCAGGCATCAATCTTCTCTGTCCTTCAACTGAACGTGTACTGTTGTCCTCCAGAATGATCTTGTGTTGGCAATAGGAAGGGCTAATGCCTTTAATGTCAGCAATAGTCCAACCTATCGCCTCTTTATTCGCTCTTAGTACATGCAATAGTTTGTCTTCTTGAGGACCTGTTAAAGTAGCTGAAACAATAACAGGTAGAGTGTTGTTAGTACCTAAATATGCATACCTCAAGTGGGACGGGAGTGGTTTCTCTTCTAGCTTCGGGGGAGACTCAATGGATGGTTTCTTTGGAGGCTCAATCTCCCCTGCATCACGCAATGGTTCGTAGGCTAGACGCCTATATTTTGGATTCTCAGAGTTAAGAGCTGCCACTGTGTCGGCTAGCTCTTCCATCATCTCCGGTATATCTAATGTTAACGCAGCCTGCAAGATGTCATCATAATTAAAACAATCAAATACCTCTTGTGCGGCGTGTTCTGCTATATCCATTCGGAAACAATCTCCGGGAACATCTGGGAATTTCATGGCTCGAAACACATTGAATTTGACCTCCTCGTCTTGGATTCTCATGGTTAATTCGTCGTTCTCTACATCAATCAATGTACGCCCCGTGGCTAGGAATGGTCTTCCCAAGATGATGGGGACATTCCTATCCGCGTCGTATTCAAGGATAACAAAATCTACAGGAAAAACTAGAGTACCTGCTTTGACGAGGACATCTTCGATTCGTCCCTCAGGATGCACGAGGGATCTGTCTGCCATTTGTAGGACCATAGAGGTAGGTCGCATATCTCCAATCTTTAGAATATCAAAAATTGACTTGGGCATGAGATTAATACTCGCGCCTATATCGCAGAAAGCTTTCCCCTTCCACTCACTACCAATCGAGATTGGAAGCGTAAAACTTCCTGGATCAAGTAGCTTCGGTGGTAGTTTGCTCTGACAGATGGCACTACACTCTTCAGGTAACCCTACCATTTCATTATCACAATATGGTCTTTTGTTTGTGAGTGCTCTCTTTAAAAACTTCACGTATTTTGGTATGTCTTTGATGGCTTCTAACAACGGAATGTTAATATTGAGACCTCTCACTCTATTCAAGAATCTTTGATATTCGACCATATCTCCTTTCTTTTGAACTCTTGAAGGGAAGGGTGGCGGAGGACGGGTTTCTACAACATCTTTCTTTTTCGGAACTTCCGGAATCTTCTCCACTTCTATCACTTCAGGATCTTCATCTTTCTCTTCCACCTCTTCTAACGGTTTTTCCTTTCTAGTAACTTCTTTTTCTTTCATAACCGGGAAGGGTGGTGGTTGCACAGTCTTACCGCTTCTGGTAGTGATCGCGTTACAATCCTCCCTTTGTTTAGGAATTTCTGTGTCACTCGGGAGTAGGCCTTGACCTCGAACATTCAAACTGTTGGCGATCTTCGATATTTGGGACTCTAAGAGTTTTAATGAAGCGGAATGTGAGTTCAATGTTTCATTCATTTTATTTTCTCTTGTGTGGATATCGTCCATGAATCGAGATAGCTGGTTTTCGATTCTTTCTGACCTCTTATCCGAATTGGCTATGTATTGTGTCAAGGTGAGTGCTAACTCACTCGAGGTGGTTGTGCCTTCTTGAGGTCGCGAGGGAAGCGCTTTTTGGGCTAATGAGTCGGAATAAGCGTCTTGGTCAGTTCTAGGTTGATTCCCTTGGTATTGGTTTTGCGTTCGAAACTGGTAGTTGTTCCCTTGATGTCTTTGTTGATAAGTTCCAGGATTGGATGCCCCTTGTGGATTTGAATATTGAAAGCCTGGATGATTTCTGTTTTGATTTCCATACCCTTGACCACCTGAATAGTTACATCGCTGATTAACGAAGTATACGGATTCTGGGTTGTTGGCACATTCTTCCCAGCCATGATCATCTCCTCCACAACTAGAACATAATTCTGGTTCATTAACAACGTTTACCACAGCTCTATTCGACATAGATAATTGTTTCAGCTTGTTTTCAAATGCGGCAATCTTAGCGTTCAAAGCCGTTTCTGTATCCAAATTCAAAGTACCTCTTTCAGGAGCTCTAACCGATGATTTCGAGGATTGCCAACTCATTTCATTCTTCACAATTCGGTCCATGATAATCAGAGCTTGATCAGTTGTGACCATCATGAGACCACCTTGGCACATAGTATCGATTTTATCTTTTGCAGCATCACCTAAACTTCGATAAAATATTCCAAGTTGTAATTCGAGAGAGTACCCATGTAATGGGCACTTGCGTAATAATGTTTGAAAACGAGTCCATGCAGCACCTACAGTTTCTCCTGGCTCTTGGCGAAAATAAACAATATCTAATTGCCCACTGAGTCGAACACTTTGAGGATAGTACCTATCGAAAAAGGCTGTCTGAAGTTGATCCCAAGTCAAAATCATGTTGTGTGGCTGTTGGTCATACCACTCACTTGCTCCTCCGGTGAGGAAGAATGGAAACATATGAAAGTACATTTGTTCTTGGGTTACTCCAGGGGTGACATATGCATCACAGATTTGCATAAACTTGTACATAGCACGAATAGGATCTTCACGAGCTGCACCACTATACTGTCCAACGGTTGTAAACTGGTTGATCATCCCTGCGTCTGGTCTGAATCGAACTCCTTGAATTGCAGGAGGACGGAGTCCTAGTGGTGGTAGAAGAAAAGGTCCATGGTTGTTCGGTTGAAAGATCTGCGGTCCATGATCTAGAAGTACTCCACCATTATTGTTGACTTGTTGTTGATTTCCGGGAGGAGCTGGTAATTGGACTCCTACCGGTGGAGTTGGTAATTGAACTCCTACCGGTGGAGCTATTGGGAGACCGTTGTCATCTAACTGAATCGCGGGATCTTGAATCACGTGATCTTGCGCATTATCTTCTGCCATTGCTTTTTCTAACTTTGCTTGTTCTCTTGCTTCTTTATCTCTTTTGTTTTTCTCTCGTAATAGGCGTTCGGGATTATCAAGGATCACGATATCTCCAAGCATATACCAAAACCTGTAAATCTGAGAAAACAAGAACAACCGAAAGCGTAAAACTGAAAAATAAAAATTAAAACTAAACTAAAAACTAGCAACTAAAACACTTACGGCTAACACCGTGGTCACACGCTACCGTCCCCAGCAGCGGCGCCAAAAACTTGGTGTCTCCTAGTGTGTTCTAAATAAACACACCTAAAAAGGCAAGACACGTACCGAAAGTGTACGGGTCGTCCAAGTAATATCCGGTAAACGGGATTTCGATCTCAGGGACGGATTAGGTATGATTCAAAGTGTTATGCAATAAATGGAACTAGTTGCTTGAATGAAAATTAAAAGTAAAAAGAAATAGATTTTTGTTTGGTTTTTGTTTAAAGGACTAAAGTGCAATAAAGTAAATATTAAACTAAAATTAACCTAATGCAAGAAAGTAAATATGAAGAGACTAAAAGATGAGAGAGTAGTACTTGAGTCACGCTAGGTTTCACCGAAATAAACTTAATCAATGCTTCTTCTAAGGGACAAACTAGTAACTAGTAATAGTCGGGATTCTAAATTCTCCTAACCCCCGTCAGGGTGGACTTAGGAGCTATTCTCAGGTGTTACAAACCCCGTCAGGGCGATCATAATCCACCTTCGAATGTCAGGTTCTCTACCCAATTGGCTATAAGATTAACTAAGTCCGTCAGGATCAATAATTTCTATCTTACGTTTATTACCTATGTCAGTAATTAAACCCCCCGTCAAGATGATCTAATCGCCACTAATTGGAATAGCTTAATTACTCAAACCTATGTCTAATTGGCCAAATTAAATATAGTGAAATTAACTTACGATAACAAACAATACTAAATTACTCAATTCGAATTAAACTATAAAAATCCCAAAACCTAAAGCATTCATTAAATAAATTAAGGTTCAACCCTTATAGCGATTCTCAAGCACTTAAGAAGTTTAGCTCATAACGGAAAATAAAACTAAAACAAAGAAATTAAAAGACATAATGTTTTACAGAAAGAAAATAATAAAACCTAATGAAGAGGTTGGGTTTGGCTTGAATTGGAGATATAGACAGTCTCCAGCTCCTAGCTTTCTTCCTTCCTGCTTGCTATGACTTGAATCCTTAAGCCTCTTTGATAATGATATGAAGTGTGTGTAAAAGAGGAGGCTAAGGGGTGTATTTATAGGTGTTAGGAGCCTCTAGGTCGAATTTACTTGGAGTGGAAGACAAGTCAAGGACTCTCAAATTCGTAGCTCTAAAAGATAAGATTCTGCTGATTTGATTTGGTCATATCTTTTTCAATACTTATCCGTTTGAGAAGTTCCAATATATGAAACCACTTGTCTTGGAAAGCTCTTTCTATTGGTGCAGACCATTCGTCCAGAATCCATGCCAATCTTTTATTATGATTTTATCTCTAAAACGTGGCTGAATTTCAAATTTCAAAAGGCAGCTTTATCTTTTCCTCCTTTGAATAAATCTTTCCTAAATCTTCTTATTTCCATGTAAATCTTCTTTCCTTTCATCTTTATCTTGACTTGGTCTCTAAGTAATTACCATTTATCTTTTAAAGCTTCACATTAAATAAATAATTAAACCGCATATGCTTAAAAAGAATAAATCAATAAATCAAGAAAACGAAATAGGAAAGTGTACTCTAAAAATAGAAAATCGAGTAAAAATCATTCCTAACACTCTAAAATACACTAAGAATTTATTCTCACTTTTTATCCTTGGATTGGTCTTTTATGAGATTCAAGAACCGATTAACTTTGCATTAAAAACAATCAAATTTACGCACAAAAGCTCAGATTCTGCAAATAGTTAATTTCCAAGGGGAGAAAGTGCAATATGATCAAATAAGCCTAAAAGTCTATCAAATCAGTCAATTATTCACCTAAAAGGATGTCTCCAAGGGGATAATAATTAGAACAAATCGGGAGGCATCAAATACCAACAGGAACACAATCCAAGTTGATAAGGGAAGATAATTGGAAGGGTGCATTAAACATCCAATTTATAAAAAGTAAACCATGAAGCTGCTGTTCGGCAATCCAATCAGCACAAGAGATCTGTCTCCTTGGGATATAAAGGAACTAAAAATGTTGGTTTTGCACCATATTACAAATATCATAATAGGAATCAAGAATTCTCCTATTCCTAGGTGTTGTTCTATTGTCTAAACAATCTACCAAACCTTTACAATCACTAAGAATAAAAACATCGGCATTTATATGATGAAGCGCTTCAAAGGTTTCTTCTCTCAGTCCAATTGCCTCTGCCTTCTCTGGTGACTCAACTACAAAACTTCTTGCTCATCCCTGTATCATTTGTCCTTACACATTTCTCACTATGTATCCAGAACTGGATTGTTTAGTTTCCTTAATATAGCATGCATCAACATTAATAATAATCTTGCGAGAGTTTGTTAGATTATTTTTTGTTTTCATGAAAGTATCCTTAAGCCTTTTTTATTTGTCTTTTGGGTCCTTGTGTAAAGTATTTATGTCCTCAGGGTCATTGGTTTTGCTTATCACGTTTAAGTACTCATCAAAGGCCATATTTGCATAGTTTGCAATTTTTATTGGGTCAAGTTTAATACCTTTTAAAAGAAATTCATTCCTTCCTTTCCAGATTTTCCAAGCTAACATGGTTTCCCTCTCAAGTATGGGATCTTCCTTTGCAAGTGTAGTAACCACGTTTCACACCTTTTATTTATTTTCATTTTTTGTAAGGAAGCCCATCTGAGTTGCAAACTAAGTTGTCCTGGCCCAGTGACAGTAAAAAATTAGGTATTCAATTGTTTTCTTAGTAGTATTGCATATTTTGCATATATTGTTAATTGCGAATTTCCTTTTAAATATATTTTCTTCTGTACTAAGGGAACTTTTACATGCCTTCCAGTGAAATTTTTGAACCCTTGGTGGAATTTTAATCCCCCAAATTGTAACCCAAAGTATTGTAGGTGGTTTGAAAGAACCTTCTGGGGTTAGGCCAGTTTCAGTTTGGTCCTTTTCTTCTTCTATACATTTTATTTTAGCATACATTCTTTTTGTAATTAGATTACCATCCTTGGCTTTAGTCCAAAGTGGTATATCTCTACAGTTTGTATGTTGTAATATTATGTTCATTATATTTTCCTTTATTTCAGGGCTGACTAAGTTTTGTATTGTATTTTCATCCCACTCATTTATTCCATTTTTAAGGATTTCACTTACAAACTGTATTTTCAGAACCATGTGGGTTGTTTAGAGTTTCATTTTCTTTTAGCCAGTTGTACTCCCATATTTTTATTTAATTTCCATTTCCAACCTTTCATTTTATATAATTTTCAAAAGTTTCTCTACTTTTTATTATGTTGTTCCGTCCACATGATGGGTTTTGACCTTTGTTAGCTCCATAAATTTACATTTATGGTGGTAAATTCCTTTGTAAAGTTTTGTTAACATTGAGTCAGGGGCATTAAGGATTTTCCAAGCATTATTTGCAAGTAAGGCTTCATTCGAATTCTTTTAAAATCGAGCCCACCATTTTTCTTCATTTTTTGTGTTTCTTTTTTACTGGTCCAGTGTATTTTTTTTATGACCATTGTCCCACCAAAAATTTGTGATTATTGACTCAATATACTCACAAATGGTAAGGGGGATGTGGAATATAGACATTATATAAACTGAGATTGCTTGTATAACTGATTTTATCATGATTTCTTTCCCTCATTTAGAGAAATTTATTACTTATTTTATCAAAGGCACTACCTCAAAATCTCGTATATCTTAAACCCCTTTATTTTAGATTCTAGATTTTCTCATGCGATCAATACACCGACGTTGAAGTTCAATCTTGTTGGTTTTAGGTGATCTCCTTACTTTTCTAAATCATTTGGTTTTTCATCTCCCACTTTTAAATTTATATATTATATTATTTGTATTTATATATTCATGACGTACCTAATCATGATCCATGTATATAAGCACCATCGCCAATTGGAGGTGTTAGATAAAGAAACACAAAATAAAAATAATAGAAAATAAAAGAAATACAAGATTTACGCGGTTCTCCAAATTACCTAAATTAATAGAGATTTACATAGTTTCACTATGATATAAAAAAAATTGAATGAGAAAAACAATCTTTTTCTGTACTTTACAAGAATCACTCGTATTTTTTCTCTTACAGGTTTATCCCTCACATTCTCTTTGTTGGTCCTCATACAATTTTGATAATGTCCCACTCTAATTTCTCGAGGGGTGGAATATGATACAAGTATTTAAAAACTATGGGGTCCCATATATAAATGAAATACTACTTGGTGAACAAAGTCTTCTTATTTCCTAATATATCAATAAATGTACTTCAGTCAAGTAATTTCTTTTTTGGTATTCAGTTTTAATTGAATGATTAAACTAGACTTCAAGGCATAACCCAACATGTGGTGAGGGTTGAGAGAAGGGTGAATCAAACCTTTCTCTGGATAGTTAAAAGTTAAAACATGATATGTGGTTTGGGGTATCAATCCAAAAAGATGTTGGGGTTAATTTTTTGTTCAGAGATGACTGAATATCTTATAATGACTAATATTTAGGTTAGCTAATGTTTAGGTTAGAGGCTCCAAATTCTCACTACACCACAAATTCTTTTATATATTTTTACTAGAAATAAAAATTCAATAGATCAAATTTAGAATTAGTGCGAATTTTTTTTTTGAGAAACATTAAAATATATCTAAATTCTCAAAAATATTTTATGAAAAGACACCGAATATGTTTTTCAAAAAACATTTGAAATAATTTTAGGTTGTAACAATTCTATAAATGTTCTAATTTTCTTACAAAAATGTTTTTAACTCTAAAAATAAGTTGAATTCTACACATGTCTTTATAGGCATTTTGGAAGTACCTTTATAGATTTAAAAGTGTTTTAGACCTTAAAAAACATTATCGGTTTTGTCCCAGTAGTGTGTACACTTTACAACTTTGGAAGAATTTGGAATTTAGGAACTTCATCTTTGGTGGCTGGAATCAGTTGAAGAAACACCCTTTTCATTTTTGTTTCTCCGCGGTAACCCATATTCTGGGTATTTGGGGGGAATTGCGGTGCTTTACACTGCTGCAGGTCACGGTTGTTGAGTTAACCGTGATTAGGTACCTCCCGTCCGTTTGGTGTTCGAGTGTTTGGTGGTTTTTCAACGTCAGAGTGGCTAAACCGAAGGGTCTATCAGCTTACTAGTTATTTGACATTGAAGACATTTCTGTTCTACAGACTGCTGCAAGAAGATGGTGGATGTGTGTTGGTTTTCCTTTGTATTATGTAAATAGGGTGTTGTACTCTCTTTTTTAATAGAATAAAATGTTACCTTCGACCAAAAAAAAAAAACTAGTGTTTCTTAAAAAAAAGCACCTAAAGTAATTCTAGATTTCAATTTTTTTAAATAATTTTTTGAATTTTATTCTAAAAACGTTGTTTTCACTCTAATATAAACACTTCCAAACAGACCTTACATTTGCAAGATTTAGTATATTGCACGTAAACACCAGTATAAGTATTTTATTTCCCTAAACACCAGTATATTTGACATATACTAACTCTAAGTAGGGTCTTGCTATTTCTTCAACCCTTAAAGAAAAGGAAGATACAGAGTCCCCTCCCTAACGGGTGTAAAATGAGAGGTACAAGGCTCGAACCTCGAATATGAGTCACCTAGTTCTGATTTATCTGGGAATATACATGGGGAGCCGTGTATATCCTCGTGGGATTAGTCATTCTGCGCGCGTAAGCTAGCCCGGACCACCCATATAACAAAAAAAAATACACATCCTAAATGTGCAATTAATAAAATAATAAGAAGTCGCAAGGGATGCGCCAAGGTTGCCGTTTTCTTTTATGGCTTTACTTAAATTTGCTGAGTGACTTGTGGACTTGGGACCATCCTTTCTTATGTGTGTCTGAGGTTTATAGCCTTTAAGCAAATATTTGATACGTGGAAGAATTGTTTAACATGTTTCATTTTAGCTGAATTTAACATCTCTAACTTGCTCTAAAAGATTTTAGCTTCTTTTGAAGTGAATTTAAAAGAAATGTGAGAGTCCTACACTTTCCCAGTTCAATACCTCCTGTGTTAAATACACCCCTGCAGTTTAATTTGTTGAATGACATAGAAACTAAATCAAACCTTTTGTTACTCTTTGACAGCTAGAGATAACAAACGATGGAGCAAAATGAACGAGGCCAATTTGATAGATTACGGATAGAGAATAAGAAGAAGAACTTACAGCTGGAGTTAGAGAAATGCAACGCAGAACTGAAGCGAAAAAGAGCAGCCATGGAGCAATCGGTCCTAAAGCAAAAAAGAGCAGATGAACAGATTATGAAGTTGAAAGAAGATCAGAAGGTAACGTATCCACTCCTCTGTTCAGGATATTTACAAGCATAATCATGGTTTAATTGGAAGGTGGAAAAAGATAACCTTCAAATGAAAGTTATTGAATGGGAGAAAATTATAAATTCAAAGCAAGCTTTGGAGTTGGAGATACAACATCTAGTAGGGGGAAATGGAAGAGGTAAGCAACAAAAGGGAGATAATGAGGATAATGAGGACTCAAGGAAGAAAATAGGTGAAATGAAACAGGATCTGAAAGAGAAAGATGAAAAGATTAAATACCTGGAAAAGAGTTTGAATGAAAAGGATTTAGATATTGAATGTTTGGAACTCTTAAACCAATCTCTTATTGATAAGGAGAGATATGCAAAGATAGAAGTGATAGAAGCATTGGTAGAGTCAAAAGAGAAGGACAAGAAGATTGAATCCTTGGAAGAGAAGCTAAAAGAAAAAGATGAAGAGATTGAAAATTTGGAAGAAGTAAATAGTAATCTTATAGACAAGGTGATCAATGCAAAGAGAGAACTGACAGAAGCACGAAAGGACCTGATTAATGTAAGTGCTAAATTGACTTTAATAGACATGACTAATATAAAAAACTTTGGATCATTACTGAAGTTAGTATTAATATGATAATCTCATTATGGTCTTCTAGTAATATGAACAACTCTTTTTGCATTATATGTAGTTGCTGAGGGACGAGCAGACAAGGTTGATAGATATGGGAAAGTTTCAGCAGCCAAAAATAGGTGTGAAGATGATGGGTGATTTGGATAAAGAATTATTTACAGTAAAATGTAAGGAAAAGGGTGTATTATCTTGTCAGAATGGGAGAATAAACTCAGGGATCCAAACTGGTATCCTTTTAAAGACGGCGGCTACAAGGTACTTTTACAAACTTATTTGTGTTTCGAATTCAATTTCCTGTTTTTTTGCTCTAACAAAGTATAAACATGTTTGTTTCCTGTGAATGGTTTTTCTTAGGAAATAATTGATGAGGAAGATGGTAAACTCAAGTATCTCAAGGACTGCCTTGGAATGAAAGCATATGAAGCTATGTGTGCTGCATTAATGGAGATGAATGAGTACAACCCAAGTGGTAGGCACCCAGTACCGGAGCTGTGGAATTTTGAAAATCAAAGGAAAGCAACCCTTGAAGAAGGAATATTACATCTTATGAATCTAAAGGGGAAGAGAAGAGAGGCACAAAGTGAAATATGATTTCAAAATCTCTAGTTAGCTTCTTTTTGGCGTAACTAGTTTGGGAAAGTGCTAGGTGAATCTTGCAATCATCAAAGATATACACATGCACATTTTTAGATATTTTAATTGAATAATCCAAAACCAATTAGTATTATTATAAATATCCTAAAGAATGTTAAAAGACAGAACCATTAGTAAGGAAAATATCAAATTAGTTCTTATAACGAAATAATACCCAGTCCAAACAAAAGGAAATATGAGTAAGATTTCGTACGAAATGCTCTCTGGCATTAATCCCCAAAAACCCCAACTCTACCACTAAAATCACCACCACCACAAATCTACCTACCACCACTAAGCTTACCCCATCCTTTCATTAACCGCTCTTGGTTTTGCCTTCTCCGAGCCCTAACCCTCTCTCTCTCTCTCCCTTTTATTTGTCTCGATCCATGAAGTTTAATCTTCTATACATTACTTTTGCAAGTATCCGATTTATTAAGATCTCTATTTCATTTTTTATTAATCTTACTTTTACATTTATTTTCTAGATTTCTTTTCACTCTCTTTTACGCATTTATGGCGAGCGTTAAAAAGGATAGGATAGAGGAATCAAGAAAGGATTTTACTCATTCTTCTGACAGAGTAGCCGTCTATGCTAAGTTTGATAAACCAAAACTCTTTCTACGTATTATTGTTACAGGTAACATTAATTTGAGTTATCTGAAAAAAATTATTATTCAACATGAAGGTATATCGGGTTGGATCTCCATCGATAAGAGGGGTACTAATTTTTGTGTAGCTCAATTTAAAAAACAAGATGATTTGGACATTGTCTGGAAAAATAAACCTTATCATTATCTTTGAGTTTCATGTTCTGGTCTAAAAACACAATGAGTGTGTTAGAATACTTAAACTGCTTGATGAAACCTCTTTCTAAGTTAGAATTTTAGGTATTCCTCCTTTTCTCTTGAAAGAATGTAATGTTACAAAGATTGCAGCTAAACTGGGAAAAGTAACTGATATATCACCCAACAATACCTAGAGGTTGAAGTTTACTTCAGCTGAATAAGGTCATCTCTTTACTTTTTCACTTTTGATTACACTTTTTTATTTATTAAATATTGAATTATTTGCATTTATATATATGCATGCATAGCAACACTAGCAGTTGTAAGTCCATTTGCTATTAATTATTTAAAAAGTTGTATGTGTAGTGTAGTTTGTTTAGAAAAAATATATATAAAATGGGATTAAAGTATGTGGGAGTCAAAATCCAATGTTAACAAAAAAGAAAGAGATTTATATCTTGCTATCATATATATTGAGTTTTTTTTTGTCAAGATATATTAAGTATAAATGTTCATAACTTCAGGCAAAATAAAAAAAGAGTTCAAAACTACTCGGTGAAACGGTAACTTCCAAAAACTTGTAGGAGAGGAGAAGTAGTATTTATTTTTCCTAGTTAAACTTGTAAGCGATAGTGGAGAGGACAAATAGTTATTCACCTAGTGTTCGGAAAAAACACAAACACATATAAACAACTAAAAACGACATAGTGGAATTAATCAACACAAAAATTTACCATATTTTGGTCCTTTCTAAATCCACAATCGTTCCGAGATAATCAATTATTCAACAATATGTATATCATGATAACTTTATGTACTTAAATGTCTAACCCTTTCTACAATCGTCCGTCTTTTGGGCAAAACACAATAAAGTTGGGTCTAATCTTCCCTACAAACTTGGTTTTTTGGACAAAACACGACAAATATTTAAATTTCCTATTTTAGCAAAGGACAAAAAAAATTATGTAGAAATAATACACATACAGCTTGATGTTCTTATTTCAAACAAAATATAGTAGAAAAAAGTGTGAACAGAAAATTGAATTTTTACAAAGCATCATAATGAGAACGCGCCTACACATGCTTCTCCAATTAGTTACTATTTGTTTTGACTTGGTTTTGCAACATCTTTTTTAATATTTCTTTTTTCACTGAATCACACCAAAACACTCTTAAACTCAACATTGTTTTGATTTTTATTTTCTCCGATTCTTTGTTAATCCCTATATCCTGAGATCTAACGAAGAATCCCCCAATTTTTTAGCCCATATATTTTTTCCGATTCAGTACTCTTCAACCAAAAACCACATTCTAAACCCGTTTCGCTTCTTCTTTTCGATTTTAACCTTTTCTTCGAAGCAATCAGGAATCCTAAACGTAACAATAAACAACGTGATATCACACAGATGATAACTGAGGGCAGTAACAAGTCCAAGAGTAATAGTCTTATGAATCAGTCAAACGGATTTCGGAGCAACAATAATAAGAAAAGGAATCCAAAAGATAAGTCCATAATCAGATCTCAAACAGTGCCAATTCAACAGATTCAAATCAAGGAAAGTGATAAAGACACGGAAACTCAGAGTCAAGCTGTTAGGCTTGCTGAAGTTCAGAAAAAAATAATTACGCTGGTCAAAATACCTACACCTATTGTGATTACTACACCTGATAGAAATAGTATTGAAGAAGTTGTGCGAAGTGATGAAGAAATCGTTGAGGAGGAAAAGAAACAATGGAATACTATGTTTAAAGGTACGATTAAACCAATTCTTAAACTCGATTATCATGAGCCGTCACTTCATGAAGGTAAAACAATAATTAAACCTCCTCAAAAAATTATGGATGAAAGATCAAAAATTTCGGAAAATTGTTTAGTGGGACAATTCATTGGATCACCACCCCAATTCTATATGATTGCAAATTTCGTAAAATACCAATGGAAGGAGCTAGGTAATATACATATAAAATCGAATGTGAGTATGTTTTTGTTTAGTTTTGATGATAAGGAGAACTGCAACAAATCTTTGCATAAAATCTGGCATATAGGAGGAAAATCGATGTTCTTGCGTGAATGGAACGATAATATGCAATTTACTGAAGTGGAAGTTGACAAGGTTCCCTTATAGGTCAAACTCAAAAACATCCCAATGAATTTAAGGGAAAGGGATAGATTGATCTACATTTCAAGTGGAATTGGTAGGCCAATTCAAATGGACTCGGTCACTGAATCAAGATCAAGGCTGGGGTATGCGCGTGGTTGTGTAGAAATTGATCTGAGAAAAGAAATGACAAATAAAATATATGTGGATACAGGGGCACAAGAATTACATAAAATAGAGGTAGTATATGAGTGGAGACAAATTCCTTGCCCTAAAGGCAAGAATTTCAACCACAGTATTAAAGTGGAGAAGAAAGAATGGGTTCCCAAGAATAAAAAAGAGCCTATTCATACTAGTAAGAATAATGAGGTGGAAGGAAAGGGAAATACGGTGGTTAATGAAAATAATGAAGTAGAATAACAGAAGAGCAATAATGAGGACTGGAAGTATGTAACAAGAAGATCCAAAATCATTGATCAACCTGGTAGTAGTTTTTATAGCTCTCCTGTAGCAGAAGTAAAATCCTTCAATGTTTTAAATTCTACTTTATCATCACTGGATGATGATGTACTAAAACTTATTCAAAGTGCTAGGAAGAAACCTCTCAAACCTCTTGATCCATTATCATAGGATCATGGAATATGAGAGGGTTGAATATGCCTCTCAGACAACAAGATGTTGGTAACTACGTATTCAACAACAAGGTAAATATTATGTGTATTTTAGAGACTAAAGTTAAGTGTCACAATGTGTAGTTATGCCAAAGATCCTAGTGGCAGAATATAGATTATTTGGAGAGATAGTAATATATCTATTAAGTTCATTGAAGAATCCAATCAAGCTATCATGATAGAAATTACTGACAAGGCTGATAATACTTATATTTTCTTTTGTGTGGTATATGCGAGTACTGATGATAAATAAAGAATTAACTTATGCCAAGATATTAGATGGAGTAATATATATATATATTGATGTCTCCCTAATTGTTCTAAATATAAGCCCTTAAGATACATCATTTTAGGTAGAAAATGGTCTTTTTATATTGACTTTTGTGCTTAATTCGTAATATTCCTATTTCTTGTCTTGATTTGATGAATTATTATTTTTATAGCATATTTGGTTTAATTTGTGTGTTAATGTGAAGTTTTAAAGATAATATGGAAATAAATTATATGCCAAATCAATTCTAAGGAGATAAGGAAATAAGGAAATAATATCTTGAAGAAATCAGGAGATAGAAGGAAACAAAGTTCAACTAGGAAAGGAAAAGCTGCCAAATAAATTTGAATTTCACCAGCCACGTCCACAAAAGTGATCATAACTCAATATTGTCTAGGAATTTGGAAGAATATTCTGAAGCAAAGGTAAAGAGATTTCCGAGGCAATCAGTTTCGACTATTGGAACGCATCAAACAGATAAGTATTGAAGCAGTTACGGCCAAAACAAAACAGCAACAGTTTCTGACCTCTTCTAGATTTTAGGGTTACGAATTTGAGTTGGGTTTGGACTCTTTTACTTGACCCCTACTCCAAGATTTCGACCTAGCACATATATATATATCAGTTCTAAACCTTATAAAATCATCCCTTGGATGCATAAGCTTAATATACATACATAATTCATCATAGAAGCAATGAGGAGGATCTAGAGGAGGAAGAAGCATGAGCTAGAGCTTAACTACATCAATTCAACACTTCTTCATCTCTATTCTTTGGGTAAATTAGTATTAGATCTATTTTGTCTATAATGTATTTCTAAACTATTTATTCAATAGTTTTAGTATGCATAATTTCTCTTTAGGATTGTAATTGTATGAATCATTGATTATTGTTTTTCTGTTTTAATTTGAATCTGGGATTTTAGTATTTAATTGAATTGGTTCTTAATTTCCATTGACTATATTCTTGTGCTTGTTTACTATCATTGACGTCATGAATCAAGGGTAGGTTTTAGTAATTGAGCTATTCACTTTAGTGGCGAAGTGATCATCCGACAAGGGATTTTAATTACAGAACTAGGATATAGACGCGTGGTGTCTGTTATTGACCGACATGCTTGACTAACCACGAAGTCAGTGAGGTAAAAGAACTTATTATCCGAAGAGGCATATTCGCCCATATAGGGGTTTATAGTACTTTAGGATAGCTCCTAGGTCCATCCGACAAGGGGCTAGGAGATTATAGAGTCCCGACTATTGTGAGATTTCCCATTCACCCTTATTCTTAGTAATCATAGATTCAATAGAATAGATTCATACTTGCATCTCCTTACCTTATTTGCAAAATTGTTTATTATTTATTATTTATTTTATTTAGTGAATTATAAAAAGAACTCCTTTGCTGCTTATCTTTTTATTTAAAACAATTAGAACTATCTATTCTGATATTGAACACATATCTAGAATAACTACTTAAATCCATGTGGAGACGATTTTCCCGTATTTACTTATTTATTACTTGGAACGACCCGGACACTTGCGGTCTGTGGATCCTTTATTCTATTACTTTTATTGCTTTATTTTATAACACACCAGGACCCACCAATATAGAAGTGAGATATTTTGGTGTATAGGAGATTTTAATGAAATATTAAGAATTGAAGACAGGCTAAACTATGATGAACTAACTGAATCTGCTAAACAGTTTATTGGATGTGTGGAGGAAGCTAAAATATATGAACATCATACATTTGGTAAATTTTATACATAGAGTAATAGGAGTAATATCCAACTTAGAGCCAGTAGGATTGATAGAATGTTTATCAATGCTATATGGTTTGACAACAATCATTCAAATGTAATGTGTCTTGCACCATCAACTTCTGACCACTATGTGCTTCAAGTCAACATGGGTAAACAAGTTTAAAGAGGAGTTAGTTCTTTCAAGTTCTTTAATATATGGTCTACACATGATAAGTTCCAAGAAACAGTTAGTGAGGCTTGGGAAATAGAGGTTCAAGGCTCAGAAATGTATAAATTATGCGTGAGGCAGAAAGAAGTAAAGAGAGTTTTAAAAATCTTCAACTTAAAATATTTTAAAAGAAGTTCTAGTCAAATTCAGGACATGAGGAAAAGACTAGAAGTTTTGCAGAACAAGATAATGTATGGAGATTTCAGTAAGGTCAGTTTAGCTGAAGAAAAAATATTACTCCATAGTCTTAATATAGCCTCTACCCAAGAACATAACATATTAAAACAAAAATCTAGAGTAATTTGGGCAGCTGAAAGTGATTGTAGTAGTGCTTACTACTACAAGATCATCAAAGGGAGACATGTGAGAAATAGAGTTACTACTCTGGTAAATGATTCAGGTGTTATTTTGGATGACCCTGAACAAATTAAAAAAGAGTTTATTGATTTTTATACTACAGTCATTGGTACTAAAGACTCACAAGAAGAAAGTTTCTCAGTGAAGGTTCTTCAAGACTTGATTGGGGTTTCATTATCTCAAGAACAAATAGATATATTAAGTAAACCTATTACTGATGAAGAAATAAAACAATCCATGTTCTCTATCAATGAGAACAAGTGTCCAGGGCCAAATGGTTATACATCAAATTTTTACAAAATGTCTTGGAATGTGGTAGGGGAAGACTTTAAAGCAGTCCAAGAAGTGATAAAAAATAGTATTATCCCTCAAGGAATCAATGTTACTAATATAACATTGATTCCAAAGGTTAGCACACCTTCTAATGTTAGGCAATTTCGCCCTATATCATGTGTTAATACATTGTATAAAACTATATCTCGAATCATAGTGGTGGGGGCAAAGGTGTGATAAATAAATAGATAAATAAAGATAATAATAAAGAGTCACACACCCTTGAGAACCACGGAACTCACTGCAAGTATCACAGATCGTATGCAAGTTTTAATGATAAGTCAAGTTCGTTCGCAGGGATTGTATCCGTTAGATCAATTTATGTTTAACAAGCGTAGATGAATTTAGATGTTTGGAATAAAGTATGAAAGGATAAATAACTATCTAATGCAAATAAATAAATAAAACAAATAAACAAAACAGATAACTAAATATGAAAGTGAGTCAGATAGATTAGGATTACTACGTCTATTACTAAATTGTTATTCTAACCTGTCACATTAAGCATTATATATTAACCAGGATTGCAACAAACCGTAGTGGCTATCTAGTCACACTAGACGATTATGTGGTGTGTCAATAACTAAGAATAATCCTAAGATTGATCAGATCTAGGAAATAGGTCAAAACACATAATACAATATACGCCAAGCTTAACCAATTAAAATAACAAATAGTATTTAAAGATCAAAATAATAATCCAACAATTAAGAATAAACTTACAGAATAACCGCTTAGAAATATGGTTGAGAATAGATCTATAGCTAATTACTCTAGGTATAGAGAAGGTGAGATATAGAAGAGGAGTTGTCAGGCTCCAATCTTCTTCTTCTTGTCTTCTTCTATAGGTCAACTTGCTTCTTGGATGAATAGCTTGATTCTAAGGATGAATATTTAACTAAAGGACTAAGCTATTGTTTAAACTAAGAAAATATAAGTAAAGACTAAGCCTATACTTTGCAATTGAGCAAGGACATGTTTACAATGATAAGAGGGTGTATTTATAGGTATCTTGGAAGCCCTAATTCGTTTTCTTGAAGGAGAAGTAAGTAGTGGACTCCAAGCCCAACTCAAATTCGTAACCCTAAAAACATGAAATCAGGTCCGATCTTCTTTTGGCTCTAATAGCTTCAATATTCATCCGTTTGACGCGTATGAATATACCAAATTGATCGTCTCGGAAAGCTATTCAACTTTGCTCTTGACCGTTTCTCCAAATTCCACACCGTTCTTGAGATATAAGCTGATTTGTGGTCGTAGGTGCAGAAATTCAGGATTAAGGCAGGTTTTCCTTTTCCATGTTTTTAGCTTTTCTTTCCTTATCTCCAATTACCATGTCTATCTCTTTCCATAAGTTGTAGTCTTTGACTTGGAATCTAATTAATCTCCATAATTATCTTTAAAGCTTCACACTAAATAAATAATTAAACCCAATATGCTCTAAAAATATTATTTTACTAAATCAAGACTCAAAATAGGAAAGTGTAGCATTTCTCAAGAAAATCGACTATAATGACTTCTAAATCACTAAAAATGATGTCTCATCCTAATATAAATCTATCACAAATGAGGAGACATCAAGACCCCCAACTCAAAGTTGTATCGTCCCGATACAATAAAGATAAAAACAAAGGGAAGTCTCTAAATACACACCTAGGTCAATTAAGCACAGAAGACAGAAGATAGAAGAATATGGAGAATAAACTTAAAGCAACTACTCAGAAATTTCATGTAATAATATTTAAAAACTACATACCTGTACACTTCTCATATCCACAGTCAACACGGCTTGAATTCAAGATCAGATTAGTTTAGGAATGTAAGAAGGATTGGGACTTTACTCAGTTCCCCAAGAAAGCTATAGATTGTTCATCGACCTTTACTAGTGTCCAAAGATCCATTTAACTACTCTCTATTGGCTCAATCACTTCTCAATTACATAGCAAAGAATCAAAAGGTCTTTAAGGTTGTAATGTAGGCTTAGGGACGGTATGATAAGTATATTTGGATAATTTAGAGTGAGCTTTTGGCTCTCTCCTCACTAGCCATCAACGAATCGCCCTAGAGCTTGAGTTACTCTCATAAAACGTTTCTCACTCAACCCAATGAATTCTTTGATGCACAATTTAGCATCCCCAATAACCCAATTAAAGCATAAGATGTTCACATAAAAATTCCACTTTGCCGGTCCGAATATATATATTTTCTTTTCAAAACAATTTCTTTTCTATAGTTATGACTCTCTTTATGTTGAGATATCACACTAATTTTCTCATATATATATTTTTATGCCCTTATTGGCAAAATTAGCTCGTAGCTTCTTTTTCATTCACTATTACCCCGGCAAAGGGTTACAATAAAAATCTGTGAATCATCATCAATATAAATAACAGAGCACAATTAATAAGCTCAAAATCCCATCCCAATAACAATTCCCATAATGGTGGACCCACCACCCCAAACTCAAGCTCTAAAACAACTGTCTATGCATCGCGATTCGAGTGCGGGTCATATGGAAAAGTCCTATAATTTAAAGGGATATGGCTTATAATGTGTTTAAATAAAAAGGCTTTAGAAAGGCTAGAAGGGGCTGAGAAGGATATAGCATATAAATCAAAAATAACATGGTGAGAAGGTATAAAAAGGCTTCAAAGGCTTTAAACATGAAAGAACCGCCTTAATCACTTTCTACACTATGTAATTTCGTTATTTTCTTACCTTTAGCACTTTCATCAAATGGTTTTGTCAACTAGCTTGGATCTCACGGCCTACACACTTCTCAAGTTTCCCTGAGATCGAACATACTTTCTATCGCATTGCTAACTAATCTTTTCTTTACTATCAATGTGTGTTTTCCTGCAAATACTCAAAGCATACAAAATAAAATAGCTCATAAACATACTACTTTCTATCATTAATCCACTGAGCTTATGCTTTCAAGCTATTAAACACACTCTACATACATCTAAACCTTCAAAAATTTTAATTTTACCTAAAAACAGAAAAATGGAGATGAGAGACAACGAATCCCCACACCCCCAACTCAAAAATGAGCCGTGTCCCCACGACTCGAAAAGACTCGAAAATAAAATAAAAGAAAAATTAAAATTTTAGCACATATTGCACATAAAAGAGTTGGTAAGGAAGAAAGAAAACATACTCTTCGAGGCAATTGCCTCGCCTGATCAATACCCGGAGTAGGGTGCAGTGCTTTCCATGTATGAAAACTTCTATTATCACCAATTTCGCTTTCCCTTACATCTTTATATATCTATCCCAATCAATCACACTCTAGAAATCTCTTGTTTATCTTCTTCCACTTTCTCTTTGAATAATCTCTCATGAGACAGTTGTTCATCCAGGGATATGTTTTGAACACAGTTACTAGCGTCCCAGAAGCTTTTATTCATCTTTGATATAGAAATCTTTGATTAGAATGGGTATTGGCATCTTCTGTTCCTAATTACAATTGCTTGCTTTTTAGGAATTGGATCCACCAAAAACCGGTTCTCTAATTGCTTGACTCCAATTATCTTGTAATTATTCCCAAACTAGTATCCATCTCATTTGATTTCATATAGAACTTGCCCAATATCTTGCTTTGATTCTTCATATCCCATACACTTGATAATATCTCTATTCTCTTCATCATCTCTTTTGACCCCCAACTCAAAGCTTTAAACACTCTTAAAATTTGTAACTTATGATCATAGGTGGAACAAGCTTTATTTTGGTTAGGAAAGGTGTTAGGATGACAATTATCCATGTGGGTATGATGGAATCAAGCTTTGGTGATATGGGTTTTAGGAATTTTGGGAAAAGATTTTTAGATTCATGGCCTTGATTCTCCGTTTCTAGGTGTTTTGATATGATTCGGGTGCTTGAATCTTCTTTGTAATGATGTAGGGAAGGATTTGGTTGGTGATTTGGTAGTGTTTGGATTTTAGGTGAAGGTTTTTATGAGCTTTAATGGAGTTAGGAGAGTTTTGGAGAAGAGAAAGAGACTTGAGGTTTATGAAATTCGGAATTAATAGCTCTATATCTCTTTTATAAGCTCAATCCGTAACTTTCTCTCTCTGGCGGCGTGGCGCGGTATACCGGGCATATCCTCCGGTATACCGGAACATCTGATGATCAAAAATTTTTAGCTTCTGGATAAAACCCGCAGCTCTACCCCGTGGCACGGGTTTTTACCGTGCGGTGCACCGCGGCTAAGTTCCGGTGTACCGCACCTGGCAAAAACCTCCCCAACAACTAGATCTCAAAAAGTTATGCAGTTTAGGCTCAAAAATCACCTGATTCCGATATCCGAGCGCAAAGATATGACTTACCGAAGTTTCGTTCCGAAAATTTTTTCTCGCTTCCCTAACTCGATTTCTCCAATACCTAAACATCAAAAACACTAATACCTTCCTCAAATATGCAATATCAACTAAAAATAACTAAATTAAACATAAATTAAAAACGTAAAAGACATGAAAATTTAAAAGAAACTACGGGTTGTCTCCCGTACAGCACTTTTGTTTAACGTCTTTCAAAGTTAGACGTTTTACCTCGATTAAGGCTTGCGTACATAACCTCCCCAATAACGGGTTAGGTCATGCTCATCTACTATCCGAAGTTTGTGACCCTTCTTAGCTTGTATCTCAATCCGTTTTGACGAAATAACTCTCGTAACTACAAACGGACCCATCCACGAATCCTTGAATCCCCGTGGTCTATTTTCTTGTTTGGGGGCTTTCCATGCAACCATGTCACCAACCCCAAACTCACTTTTGATTCTCTTTTTCACGGGTTGACTGTGGACTTTCTTTTTAATTTCTTTTGTCACAACTCGGAGTGTCGGGGCTTCTATACGTGATTCCTCATGCTTTTCATCCACCAAGTGGAATATTTTAGATTCTTTTCCCACTTGGAAAGTCACGGTTCCCCTATGCATATCAATTATACTGTGACTTGTCGCCAAGAATGGGCGTCCAAGTATCAATGGAACATGTTGACCTGCAATGCTATCAAGGATAACAAAATCTGTAGGTATAGTTAAAGTACCTACTTGGACAAGCACGTCTTCAATGACTCCCCATGGTTTTATCGTTGAATTATCTAGGAGCAGCAAATCAATATCTTTTCTCTTGGCATCTCCCATGCCTAATTTCTCGAACAAACTCTTGGGCATGATATTCCTTCCTGAACCCAAGTCACACATCGCTTTAGCTTTGAAATTACCACCTATATTAATTTGGAGATATAAAGCTCCAAATTCTTGCATCTTTTGTGGTAGCTTCTTTGGGATGGTTGTCAAGCTTTCTTTAGCACGGTCCCTATTCTCGATCTCCACTTCTACACTTTCACTCTTCTTGGACAGATCTTCCTTGCAGACTGGCGGTGATGTAGGCTCTTTATATGCGATTACGTCCTCTATGCATAGCGTGCTTTCTTCTTCCCTTCTCGGAATATCTAGTTCATTAAGTGGAACTTGTGGTGAGTCCACTTCCTCCTCTTCCTGAAGGCTGAATTCTTCAACAACATCAAACCAAACATCGCTATCGCTTTCAGTGGCCTCATCATCAATTTTTGTACCTAGGCCAGTTTGCATGTATGGGACTTCGAATATAGGAACAATGCTTTTTTCTGGGCTTGACGCTTTAGATTTAGTATCACCACCAGGATATGTAATTCTTTGTAGATGAAGTGGTGATAGTAACGGATGTGTAGGTGGTGGTTCCACCTTACTTCCTTCTTTTTGCACCTCTTGTGCGGTTGTCTCTTCTTTATTGGTTTCTTTTTCTTCTTCCACATACTTGAATTCTGGTTCAACCTCCTTTGTAATTTGATCTTTAACAATTACTTCTTCTAAGCTAAGCTTGGTTGGTTCTTCTACGGTTGAAATTTCGAACCCAACATTGCTATAACCCAGTTTCTTATGTAATTCTTGTTGTAACTGTTGATTGATCGTAGTGAGGTCCGTTAATCTTTGCTTCATTGCTTGATATTTTTGGTGCATCGAACGTATTAAGGTTGTATTAGCATCTATCTTTGCCGCATGTTGCTTTTCCATACTCTCCAGATAACTTATACTTTCAAAAACTCGGTGAGATGGAAATGCTTGTCGAACCTGTTCTTCTATGATGCTTCGGATTAACGGTGGAGTCTCTTGCTGATATTTTAGAGAAGAATTGGTCACTTGCGTGACTTGTGTCTCCAAGGCCTCCACTTTTGCAGTTTGCTCATTGTGGAGCTGCACAACATTTTGAACCAGATTCACTAAATTACCCATCAGTCCTTCGAGCTTGGTTATAGCTTCTTCTTGTGGATTATGCATGGGTTGTGGTGGAGCTTGCAGTTGATAGCTCGAACCTTCTTGATAAAAATTTTGACTTTGGGCCCCATGCATATTTTGTGCGTAATAATTTTCCATACCTAATAAACCTGAGAAGAGACTAAAAAGAAAACGCGTAAACTGAAAACAAGTAAAAACTTCTACACTAAATAAACACCAAATAGATTTAACTTAAAGATAAATCCCCGGCAGCGGCGCCAAAAACTTGGTGGGGGCAAAGGTGTGATAAATAAATAGATAAATAAAGATAATAATAAAGAGTCACACACCCTTGAGAACCACGGAACTCACTGCAAGTATCACAGATCGTATGCAGGTTTTAATGATAAGTCAAGTTCGTTCGCAGGGATTGTATCCGTTAGATCAATTTATGTTTAACAAGCGTAGATGAATTTAGATGTTTGGAATAAAGTATGAAAGGATAAATAACTATCTAATGCAAATAAATAAATAAAACAAATAAACAAAACAGATAACTAAATATGAAAGTGAGTCAGATAGATTAGGATTACTACGTCTATTACTAAATTGTTATTCTAACCTGTCACATTAAGCATTATATATTAACCAGGATTGCAACAAACCGTAGTGGCTATCTAGTCACACTAGACGATTATGTGGTGTGTCAATAACTAAGAATAATCCTAAGATTGATCAGATCTAGGAAATAGGTCAAAACACATAATACAATATACGCCAAGCTTAACCAATTAAAATAACAAATAGTATTTAAAGATCAAAATAATAATCCAACAATTAAGAATAAACTTACAGAATAACCGCTTAGAAATATGGTTGAGAATAGATCTATAGCTAATTACTCTAGGTATAGAGAAGGTGAGATATAGAAGAGGAGTTGTCAGGCTCCAATCTTCTTCTTCTTGTCTTCTTCTATAGGTCAACTTGCTTCTTGGATGAATAGCTTGATTCTAAGGATGAATATTTAACTAAAGGACTAAGCTATTGTTTAAACTAAGAAAATATAAGTAAAGACTAAGCCTATACTTTGCAATTGAGCAAGGACATGTTTACAATGATAAGAGGGTGTATTTATAGGTATCTTGGAAGCCCTAATTCGTTTTCTTGAAGGAGAAGTAAGTAGTGGACTCCAAGCCCAACTCAAATTCGTAACCCTAAAAACATGAAATCAGGTCCGATCTTCTTTTGGCTCTAACAGCTTCAATATTCATCCGTTTGACGCGTATGAATATACCAAATTGATCGTCTCGGAAAGCTATTCAACTTTGCTCTTGACCGTTTCTCCAAATTCCACACCGTTCTTGAGATATAAGCTGATTTGTGGTCGTAGGTGCAGAAATTCAGGATTAAGGCAGGTTTTCCTTTTCCATGTTTTTAGCTTTTCTTTCCTTATCTCCAATTACCATGTCTATCTCTTTCCATAAGTTGTAGTCTTTGACTTGGAATCTAATTAATCTCCATAATTATCTTTAAAGCTTCACACTAAATAAATAATTAAACCCAATATGCTCTAAAAATATTATTTTACTAAATCAAGACTCAAAATAGGAAAGTGTAGCATTTCTCAAGAAAATCGACTATAATGACTTCTAAATCACTAAAAATGATGTCTCATCCTAATATAAATCTATCACAAATGAGGAGACATCACATAGCCAATATAGTTAAGAAAGTATTTGTTCAGTTTTTAATTTTTCAAAAACCCGAATTTTTTTGGTTCGGTTCGGTTTACTACGCAAAAACCGAACCCAAAAAACCGAACAAAAACCAAACTAACGAAGGAAAAAAATAGGGAATGTGTGAACTTTTTTTATAAGAATTATGTGTGAGAAACTTTTGTTGAGAATTTATCATCTACATGAAATTTTAGTTATACTATTCGATGGTGCTATTAGTGATAATTTTTTTATATCACTTAAAATTATAAGTATTCATTACTTGATTGATTTTATAAATCATGATTGTATGAAGTAGGAAGTAATAGATTTAAATTTATTGTAGTATTGGAAATTAAGATAAGTATTGTTAGATTATAAATTTATGTTTAATTGATATATTAAAAGCCCGCATGTACAAGTAATAGTAGAACAATTGTATTAGAATATTAGTCTCCATTGGACAATGTATTTCAAGAAGTGGGGTGAAATTATTATTGACCAAGCATCCAAATTCGAAGCGAACCAAAACCGAACCGAAATGTACCAATTCGGAACCAAAAACCGAATGTGGAACCAAATGCCAACCACCCGATTTGGTTATTAAATTATAAAAACCAAAATATTCGGTTCGGTTCTGGTTTTGGCCAAAAATCGAGATGAACCGGACCATGCTCACCCCTAGCTCGAAGCACCGTAAGTGCCTGAAGCACGATATGTGCCAGAAGTACTTCAAATGTTTAAAATTTAAATTCTCGAAGATCTAGAAGTGTATGGAGCATAAAAGGTCTTGAAAATCATAAATTATTTAGAAAATGAGAGATAAGTGTCTAAATTATGAAAAGATACTTAGAATAATTGTTGTCATAATTCATGTTATAATGAAGAGGATGTGATATTTGTGTTTTGTACTCTTTTTCTTTCACTAAGGTTTTTCCCACTGGGGTTTTCCTAGTAAGGTTTTAACTCGAGGCATTTCAAATATTCATTATCAAAAAGTACATACTCTTTTTATCGATCAATAAAAGGACATTACTAACATGCCATACCCTTAAGTGAAAATCCATAAGATTTACTAATTAAAGTTTTATTAATGACGATATCAAGGTACAACTCCGCGAGTATGTAATGTATTTAGAAATATGTAACGTCGTAGTGAGGGAGAGAATATATTGAAATTCTGCATTTTTTCCCTTCACCACAGGTTATCCCATCGGGTTTTCCTGGTATGGTTTTAACGAGACAGATTGAACCCCAATGATTGATGTACTCTTTTTTCTTCATCAAGTTTTGTCCCAATGGGTTTTCTTGATAAGGTTTTAATGAGGCATAGCCTTCAGTGAATACCCAAGGGGGAGTAGTATGAAATATTTATTTAAGTGGATAATTCAACACATCCAAAAGAAGTGTGGTTTATTTTCAACAAGAATATACCGATGGTATTGTATGGGTATTTTGTTATTTGTACCATACATAATTAGAATGGATACATCAAAGGAGATAGAACAAAACATATTTCACCAAAGTCCCTTACACACACGAGCTACGAAAGAATGTGGATATTGACACTCGACAGATACAATCACGTAAGAATTTTGCAGTTTTTTCTTACGAAATCATTGTCAACCACAATATTCAAGAAGTAGGTCCACAATATTGAAATACGACAACTCAGAGATCTCTTGCCAACATCAGGGGGAGCGTAAACAAGACTGTACTCTTTTTCCTTCGTCCAAGTTTTGTCCCAATGAGTTTTCTTGGCAAGTTTTAACGAGACAGCGTTTCAAGATGATTAGTTCCATCTATATGTACTTTTTTTCCTTCGACCAAGTTTTTGTCCTACATGATTTTTCTTGCAAGGTTTTAACGAGTCATATTATTAATGGATGGACATCCAAGAGGGAGTATTATGAATATAGTATATTATTTAATAGTGTTAGTCCAAAGGTTTACGGTTTCATGCTTTCTATTCATGCCTTCTTAATGTGGCAAGTGAAGGATTATTATTTTCCCTAGAAATGTAAGACGTTTTTATTGTAATAGAACTAGTTTATATTGAAATACAAGAATTTTTTTTTTTTTTTTTTTTAGTTTATAACATCTAGATCCTTAATAATGTTTTAGATCTTAAAAACTATTGTAAGAGAATCACCAAATATGTGGTTTTTAAAATATGTATTAAAAATGTTTTTAGATTCAAATTTTTTTAAGATAATTTTTACAAATATTCTAATCAATAAAAAAATATGATTATGCGAACAAAAAAAATGCTTATCAAACACTTTTATGTGAAAAAAATTCCATTAACTTATTATCAACAGGAAATTTAATAAATCAAATACATTTTTAATGAAATGTATTGAACACCGATTTAGTGCTAATCCATTATTTTTTCTCTTCGCAATTCAGTTTAAATATACTTGCACTGTTTAATAGATTTATACAATATTTTTAATTTTTCTAATTTGTGAAGTATCATTGAATATGGTTCATACCTATCACCTACTACATATATTATACATATATTAGGGTGCCTGGTAGAGTGCTAGAGTGCTAGAGTGCTAGAGTCAAGATATATAGAACAAAAAAAAAAGAGTCAAGATATAAACCGCGTAGCATAATTTTCCAATCATACTTTTTCTTTTTAATCGAAATTTTCCAATTATACATAGTCACAAAGTATATGCTTCTCTTGACTGAGTTCGTCCATCTTTTCCCAATTTTTTTTTTTTTTTGTCTTCCTCTTCCTCTATTTATAGAAGCCAGAAGACCACGAACATGTGGTATTAAAGAAAGGCGATGGGCACATTGAAGATGCCTACCACTCTTGTTCTTCTTCTATATTTAAATTTTTTGTTGTTAATACTTCCTTTGCGCATTACAGCATCATCAAATGAAGAAGCAGAGAGTCATTTGAGCTCATATTCATGTGACTGCTTCGATTGGGATGATTGGGATGATAGGGATTTTATGTTGATTGGATATGGATGTGGAACGTTAATTGGCGTTATCTTTGGTTCTCTTTTGCTTTTCTATTGGAACCTCAATCTGTTTGGGAAGAAGAACACGAGAAGAGGCATACAAGCGTTATGAGTAGTTACTAATTTCTATTGTTGAAGTGTTATTATTTGTGTACTACTACAATTAATAGAACATTTGCAATTTCTAGGGCCCGTTTGGAAGTGCTTATTTTAGAGTAAAAAAACGCTTTTAGAATAAAATTTAAATTTTAAAAAAATTATTAAAAATAATTTTGAAATCTAAAATTATTTTAAGTGCTTTTTTTAAGAAGCACCTATTTGGTGCTTCTCAAAAAAGTGCTTTTCAAAGTCAAAAAAACGTTTAAAATGCTAAAAGTACTTTTAAGTGCTTCTCCAAAAAAGCACTTCCAAACGGGCACCTAGTTACGTGTACTTCAGCCTGGCAATCAGACGGTTCAGTCCATTTTGGATCGGTTCTTAGCGGTTCAAATATTTATTGTTACGTGCCGGTTCGCTGGTCATAATGTTACCAGTTTGGTTTTTATTTTCTGAAAGTGGGGAACCGGTTTTAATCCAGTTCTCAAGATTTTTTTTTCTTTTGTAGGGAATAGGACTAGTTGCAAATTTTTACAAAAGTTTTTTTTTTTTAAAACTTGTTCTGTTCAAGCTGTCTACTATAATCTCAAATTGGTTATTTGGTTGCTAAATTTTAAATGTAGATAACGATTAGTGATATATTTCAATTTTATATATCTAAATTACGACATATTACACTTACCGAATGAATAATTTACAACTACCAAATAAATAACTTATTACAATTATGACTTAACTAATGAATATATTATTACAATCACTTACCAAATGAATGAATTATAAATTATTACATTGAATCTGGATAAATGTTGGAAGAGGGGGTTGGAGGGTGATTGTGCCCATGGAATTTACGTTGCCTACATACCCTTCTATTAGGTAGCGTGAAATGCATACCCAGAAAGGATCAAGTCACCACGTAGTTCTTTAAACCCCTTTGGTAAAAGTGTTAGTACGATTTTTCAAAAAATTAACTTGAAAGAGTTGAGTGTACAAGAAAGTGCTCACTATTCATCTTCATCAGGTTGGTATGATGTTGAAGGAGTTGAACCGTCACTGGAACTAGAAAGGTTGAATAATAGGTCCTCTTCGTCGGATAAAGCATACAACTGGTCTTGTGGTCGAACGTCTACTTTTAGTCAGTCTTGTAATTGTACCACCCGTTCTAATGTCGTCCCAATCTTACTCATCCATTGATCGGATAGTTGTTTTTTACCTTCGATGTAAACAGATTCGGATGGAACAGACGAAGCTAGAATGGTGTCACGTGCCATGTGTGAGAAAATGGGTCCGCTAACATAATTTATCCAATAGCCAATAATATCATGATCTTCGACGTGCGGTTCATGACTTGATTTAAAATAGTAGTCAAGATTATTCCAATTGTCTTGGTTATAGCACGGAGTTGTTGTGTTGTCATCATCAACCATTTTACCTGCTCTCGATCTTACAACACGTGCATGTACAACTTAGGAGGGACGCGGGGGTCTACCGTTACCTCACAATCTTAATATGTAAGACTTATACAATTCATACATTATAATACTAAGTTTATCCATGTATGCATCGGTGACAGTCTCGGGGTGACCTAAACAACTATGCAGTGCTAAGATAAATTTTCTAGTATACATCAACTTACATCGTGGATCTAGAACACAACATATGGAAAATACAATGGGGAAGGGGTCATAGTATTTCAAGAATTTTTCCATCATAGGATAAATTATAGTTTCAAGTCCAACGGTAAACTTATATTCTTACATATGAAACGCCGTTTCGTAAACTTTTTAACTTGCAGATAAAACAGTTGTGGTTGAGCTAAAGTGTTCCAGGAAACAGACTAAATTATCAACCAACTCTCAATCCCCAGAATCAATAAAGTAATCACTAAAGTTTTTGTTGTTGATGCTCGTAATAATATCTTTAAACTCCAACGCATGTTTTAACATCAAATTCGTGGAATTCCATCATGTAGGACAAAATAATCTCAGACGCTTATACTTAACACCCATAGATTCACATTTCTTTTTAGATGCCCGGATTAGTTAGGGAGTGTTTCTAATATTAGTTGATGCTTTCATAATCTTTTTTACAATATTAGGTCCAATCTTTTTCACACCTAACTCGTAGTCATAAGTCACCCCAACACCCACTATCTCGTCACTAACTATCAAGTTTATAATGTTACAATTACATCTAATATGAAAAATTTCATCGTAATACATTGAGCGATCTGTAAAGGGTTTAATAAGGTCGGGGACAACAGTACCATGTTTGATCCATTGTCAAAGGTACAAGTAAGCACACGATTAGTTAATTAGTATATACCATATGTTTGTACTATCACACCACCAGAAGTACTCACATCACCCACCAAATAAAACAATTGATACCTGTTTTATTTCACCATCAGTTATACACAAAATCCCATCAAAATTATGATGGCATAGGGTTTGTCCTTTGAAACCTTGAAGACGACGATGGGTAACAGACTTTGACTTTTTTTTTGGCGCTTCAAATTTTTATATTCTAATTTTTGACTGATTCCGTGATAGTAGCAAAATTGCTTTTGGTAACAAAATTATAATTAATGGTTTACGGATTTTCGACTGATTCCATGATATTAGCAAAATTGGTTTTGGTAACAAAATCATAATTATTGGGTTACGGAGGGTAAGCTTGTCTTTTGTGATGAGCTGGACATGATGGGCAATGGTCTATTGGCTGTGGACTCTATGGGTTAATCACCCCCAGAATCATATAGTGGACCTTTTTATTGTGTTTTAGTTTTATAATATAGAAAATTTATTTGAAAACAATCAACAAAATACAAAAAATAAAGAAACAAATTAAATATGCGAAATTAAATTTTACTTGTTGAAACTTGGATAGGATCTTAAGTGTTTAAGGTATTTAAGGCACGTATCAGTTACTTTAAGCTCTAAGATATATCAACAATATTATTCAGAAGAAACAGATACGCGAATTCTTCAGAATTTCAACCAACTTAAAAAAGTTTCTTATTGTTTATCTCTCTATAATGGTTTTTTTGTCAATCTCTATAATGGTTTTAAACACTTAAAATTTGTGAAAAGAATGAATATTTAAACATTTTAGAAGGCCTATATTTATATGTGCAATACACCATTTGAAAAGGGAAATAAAAATCACCTTATGGTAAAAGGTACATTTTTAGAAAGAGACCTCTTTAGGAAATTTTGTTGGAGAGGACATGTCCTTTCAAAAAGTCATGTCTTCGCACGTACACCCTTTGAAGCGAAACTACTTTCTTTACATTTTGGTTTGCACATGGCGGTGTGTAGAGGCTTTAATTCACTTATCATCAAAGCTGGCTCGAGTGAGTTTCATGCGCTAGTAAAAGGTGGTGAGAATTCAAGAGGATTTTAGAATGATGTGTAAAGAGCGTGTCATGATATATTGAGCTCTAAGGAGAACTTTGAGTTGGTCTGAAACTTTTGTAAAGCAAATAAATACGCAGATTGACTGGCGAAACTTGGTGCGACTAGTTTGGAGGTACCAATTCCGTATAAAGATCCGTCAGAAGGTCTATGACGTTTGTTAGCTAAGGATCGTTGTGGTTGGTCCGTGCCTCGTGCACACATAGTTGATCAATAAGCAGTTGGAAGATTTTTACTTCCTGATAGTTTAGACCTCATTTGTAACAAAAAAGATTAGATATAAAATTACTTTGTTTTTACATTATTCATTTAATATGACTAGGCATAAAATTATTTTTTCTAATTTATTAATTTTATTTTTAATATATATGAGAGCTTGAACTCTGAATCATTTTGACTCTAATAAGTTTCGTCTACCTGTCTTTTGGTCTCTGTAGAGTAGTCTAACTAGTGTTCTAAAAATCGGCCTAGGCGTCCGCCTAGGCGCTAGAAGGTAGCGTAACTTCCAGAAATGTCCCAGACGGCCTCCAGGCGGTCCTAGAAGGTCCTAGGTGGGTTTAGGCGGCGCCTAGACGGTCTGAAGCTAAAAAATAATAATAAATTATTTTTTAATACAACAAATTAAAAAAAAAAATTTAAACACAAAAAATTATATAAACCTAAAAATATATTTAAATAAATATCAAAACCGCCTAGCAAGAAATCGTCTAGGCTCCGCTTACACAACTGTCTAGTCCCTTAGGCGCTCGAATGTGGTCGACCGCCCGCCTAACACCTTTTAGAACACTAAATCTAACAAATAGATCAACTATCAGTTTATTTCTAAATTATTCATTGAGGGACTAGTGTTTATTATTTTACTAGGAGAAAAATGTAAAAGTATAATTCAAGTTTAAAAAAAGCATTTTCATATATGAGAAAACTGCATAGAAATTCACATTAAACCACTATCTTGCAAGCTTAATTTGTTTGAAAATCAAGAAAATTAGATACACGAATTAGAAGACACCATTAGAACATACATATATTAATAAGTTTGAGTTCTATCCTAAAACCAATTGACATTCCACAAATCGGGAATTATAAATAATCGTGACGAATCCATATGTAAAGTTTTTAGCTATTAGACGATTCCTAATTTTATTAATCAACTATATATACAATTAACCAGCTATTACATTTTCATTTTATATGAAATAATTGTAAAGACTAAGGTACCTCGTAATTGGTGGTGTTTGACGAGGTTGTCGGGGAAGTATGGCAGATGACACGATTAGGTTTCTTGAAATTGTTGGAAGCTAAACGAGGTTTAATAGAGGAAGAAAGATTTGTAATAAAATCAAAATTAGTGGTTTTTGAGAAAGAGATTTGAGAAGCATTTGGGAAAGAGAATTGAGTTTTGTTTGTGTTAACATGTCAGATTTATATGAATCTTAACATATGGCAGATTCATAAAACGTGTCATCATGTAAAATAGATATATCATTCTTGAACCCAGTGTAAGATTGTATTGGGCCCATTCCAAGATTTGCCAAGAACGCTTTATGATTTTTTACCATCAATTTTTTCTAATTCATTACAAAATAGTACTACAAAATTTACTAGATCATTCTTGAGCCAAACGTAAGATTTTTCTTAAAGTAAATTCTTTATTTTGTTGAATAGAAATTTAAACAAAAGGTTATCTTAGTAGTAAAAATTGAAGGAAAAGACATGATTTTAAACGTGTCACGACACCATCATCTTGGTTGCCAAATGTCAACATTCCTTTTCATCTTCAACTAACAGTGTGCTATCAGTTCAGTTCGAATTGAAAAAAAATTCTATTTTCAAGGTCTCCATGACCATATTCCTTTTCCAACTTTAAATTACTTTTTCTACTACCGCACATTTACTTTCACCACTGTCACACGCAATTACCTAGCTAGAGCTAGCTCTCTATATCTTCAAAATTTCTTCTCATATTTGTTCAGATTGTGTATATAAGTATCACCCAGTAATACCTAGAGGTTGAAGTTCACTTCAGCTGAATAAGGTCATCTCTTTACTTTTCCTCTTTTAATCACGCTTTTTAATTTATTAAATATTGAATGATTTGCGTTTATATATATATGCATGCATAGCAGCACTGGCGGTTGTAAATGCATACGCTATTAATCATGTAAAAAGCTGTATGTGTATTGTGTAGTGTAGTTTGTTTGGAAAAGATTTTAGATGAAAGCCGATAGTTTTTCTAGAAACTGGATCACAGTACTGTTTTTGTTTGTGGGGAAAGAGGTTTATATACTGAATAAAAATTCTTTTAGCTTGCTAATCATATATATTGATTTTTTTTTGGTCAAGATATATTGGCTTTAAATGTTCATAACTTCATGCAAAAAAAAAGGGTTTAAAACTCACTCGAAGAAAAGGTATCTTTAGCTGCAAAAATTTTAACACTTAACAATCTTATTTTTACCGCTAATAGCCGCTATTTGTTCGTCCCTATAAGTTCGTATGATACGCTAAGTAAAGATACGCTTAGTAGCATATTATTTGTTTTTGTATTGACTTTATTTTTAGCGCTACAAATGTAATTAGAGGTCATTTTGGTTTTTAAAAGTATCATTAGAGGTCTAAAAATTTTAGTGTTGCCTTCTTGATACTATTTCTTGTAGTGGGTGAAACGAAAACTTCCAAAAACTTGTAGGACAGGACGATTAGTATTTATTTTTCCAAGCTAAGCTTGTAGCGATAGTGGAGGGGACAAGTAGTTATTCACCTAGTGTTAGGAAAAAACACGGACACATATACACAACTAAAAGCCTCATAGTGGAAATTAAACACCACAAAAATATACCATAGTTTGGTCCTCTCTAAATCCACAACCATTCCAAGATAATTCGATTATTCAACAATAGGTATATTATGAATTTATGATATTTTGTGTACTGAACAGTCTAAACCATCTTACCACGTCGGTCTTTCTGGCAAAACACAATAATGATGGGTTTAATCTTTCCTACAAACTCGGGTTTTCTGACGACAATATTTCCTTTTTTAGAGAAGGACCAAAAAGCTATATTACAGATTTTTGGACTTAAAAAGTCCTATAAAGCCTCTCACAATACTTAGAACACACCAACCACGTCCCTTATTGGGTTGGGGTGGAATATGATACACTAAATTACAAGCTAGAATTTCATCTATAGGCACAACTTCTAACCCTATAAGGTATAGGACTTTTTAACTTTCCTAATGACTTGCTACTTATCTTCAAATGGGCTTGGACTTAGATCAACAGCCTACAAAACATCAGGCTAAAGGTTTTTCAAAAAAAAATAAAATTAGTTCCTATTGATAAACATACAAGCAGGGCGTATCGAGGATTTATCTGCGGATCAAAGGAGCAAAAAGTTAGACAAAACAGTGGAATTCGGGTTGTTCCCCAACAAAAATAATTTTTAGGCAAATTTTTTTAGTTCGGGTAGGGCTTGGGGAAGAAACTCTATTTTCTGTAATGTTTTTTTAGCTTAAAAAAAAAAAAGCAGACAAATTTTTGCTGCCCCCTGGATCAGCCCATTTATATAAGTTAACCCCAATGTTTAGGTTAACTTAACTCCACCTTCTGAATTTTATCCTCACTAAGAAAAATGCTTGGATCAGTCTCTAGTTGAACCTTTTTTTGACGTTTAAAGCTGGAAAAACTTGTTATGACCATAAAAGTGTACTAAGAAACGAGAAAATATGGACAAAAATAATTGTAATTTGTCTTTTCCGAATCTGAATGAAGTGATTTTGAATGGTGCAAGGGTCCTCAATATCGGCCAGTATCTCCCGTATTGAATGCAAATATCATATACAAATTGTATTGGTACAAAATTTGTGAATTTACACGAATTCAAGAAATGTATCTAATAACTTGGTGTTCTTATTTCAACCAAAATATAGTAAAAAAAAAGTGTGAACAGAGATTTGAATTTTACGTGGGACATGAAAACTGAATGAAACGTTTTGTTTCTCTTTGACAACTAGAGATAACAAACGATGGAGCAAAGTGAAGTATGTCAGCTTGATAAATTATTGATAGAGCATAAGAAGAAGAACTTGCAGTTGGAGTTGGAGAAATGCAACGTGGCCCTGGAGCAATCAGTTCTGGAGAGAAATCGAGCAAATGAACAGATTCTGAAGTTGGCACAAGATCAGAATGTACTCACTCTATACACTCTACTTGTTAAACTATCAAGCAAGATAAAATTCTTTTTTAATGCTTGATTTTTACACAAATAATTTTGTTATTTCCAGGCAGAAAAAGAGAATTATCGCATGAAAATGATTGAATGGGGGAGAACTATCGGTGCAAAGCATGCATTGGAGTTGGAGATACAACACCTAGTAGGGAATAGACATGTTCAGAAATACATTGGAGATCATGAGGATGAGCACACAAGGAAAACAATTGATGGACTAAAACAGAATCTGAAAGAGAAAGACGAAGAGATTGAAGCTTATAAGGAAAATCTAAAAGGAAAAGATGAAACAATTGAATCTTATAAAGAGTATCTGAAAGGGAAGGAGCAAGAGACAGAAGCTTATAAAGATATTCTGATAGGAAAGTATGAAGAGACTGAAGCTCTGAAAAAGAGTTTAGAAGAAAAGGAGTTAGATATAGACTTGAATAGAGCCCTTATCGATTATGAATCGATAGAAGCAAAGGAACAGATTGAAGCTTTGAAAGCGAATATGAAAGAAGAGATTGAAGCTTTGGAAGAAGTGAATAAAATTATTATCGACAAGGCGAGCTATGGTAACCGAGAAATGATTGAAGCACGGAATGAGCTAATTACTGTAAGTGTTTAGATAAAATAAAATGAACAATATAGATTATTGCGAGCAAAATATGTTAGATCATGACTTTTAAATTTGATAATCTTATTGTCTTCTAGTAATCCTTGCAACTTATCGTTTTGCTTTATATATAGTTGGTGAGTGACCAGCCAATTCCAGTGAAGAAGAGGGGAAAGTTCCAGCCAAAAATAGGTGTGAAGATAATGGGAGATTTGGATAATAATTTATTTTCAGTCAAATCAGAACATAGTGGTAGTATTATCCTATCAGAATGGGAGAATAATCTCAGGGATGCAACCTGGTACCCTTTTAAAGTTGTTGAGGTAGAAGGTGGAGGCCACAAGGTAATTTTACAATTTTATTTTTGTTGTGTACCAAGTTCATGTTTTTCTGCAAATTATTACCTAAACAATCCTATGCAAATTATCTGATACTGCTTTTATTTTTGCTTAGGAAATAATTGATGAAGATGATGAAAGACTCGAGTATCTCAAGGATGAGGTTGGAATGGAAGCATACAAAGCGGTCACTACTGCATTGATGGAGATGAGTGAGTACAACCCTAGCGGTAGGTACCCAGTACCGGAGCTGTGGGATTTCGAAAATCAAAGAAGAGCAACCCTTAAAGAGGGAATATCACATGTTATGACTCTGAAGAGGAAGAAAAGCACAAGGTGAAATATGATTGTTATCAATTCCTCGAATTAATCTCTTTTTGGCGTCAGTATTTTGGGAAAAGGCCAAGGAAATCTTTAAAGATTTGCTTTAGATGTTATTAACGTTATAAGGTGGCGAGACTTACTAATTTTGTTTCTAAGGTAGTAGTTGAGCCGAAGGTATATATGATAGTTATGTGGCTACCATCTGTTGTAAAGCTGATCATGGTGCTGTAATTTCTTGATATAATTCTGTGCGTTGTCAAATTTATATCAATGGAAATATATTCGGGTACATGTCTTTTGTTTAAGCTCCATGGGTCTGGTCTAATATTAGATAGGCGCTATGAAGATTTATATGACATCTTAATTAGATCCCCGGAAATTAAAGAAAGAGAATGACATGAGTATGCTCATCAATTAGTTTCACGATTTTCTTGATGCCTATGGTTTGAAGTTTGATAGATATTGCTGGGCAAAGGTCTAATAGGGTGAGAATAGACCTTTTTTTTTTAATCAAAGGTAAGGATAGACTTTTTTTTTTTTTGTCAAAATACTTAAATTAAATAGAAATATTCATTACAGACCAGCAGTGCTCACCCAATCCCTCTAGAGGGTTGAGTGTTAAACAAAAACTTTGCGAGTTGGTGAGGAGGGTTAGACACCCAATCCCAAGGCAAGAAACCAGAAAGCTGTTGCCTCGCGACCCAATCCGCGCTCATATTTTCTAATCTACGAATAAAAAAGAAAGATACTACTCTATTACATGAAAAACGTTTAACATTTAGAAGATAATTATTGAGCCTTGCATTTGGAGTAGCTTTAGAGTTATTGAGCATTTCCACCACTTCTTTGTTGTCACTTAACACTCTTATCTCTCCTCGGTGGAAGTTTACAGCTGAATTAAGACCATTCCTTACTCCAATAAGCTCAGCTTCAATAGGGCTGTTACACAGAAATGTTTGGGTATGACCATGTATTAGTTTTCCTGTTCTATCATGTATTAAACAAGCTGAAGAAGCCTTAAAATCTTCTTTAAATGAAGCATCAGAGTATACTATCATAGTATTATCATTCATGTTAGTATTCCATAAATCACTTTTACATTTACCTGTACTGTTGCTTTGTTCCTCTTTTTTGTTTACCTGTTGTTCCCGGTTTTGTATTATATGTGGTTCAAGTATTAAGCTTTGCTTATTTTCATGTTGTTCATATTGTTCATATTGTTCATATTGTTTAGCCTCAGAACTTTGTGTTGTGCAAAGAGAGTATTCATCATAGGCATTTAACCCTTGTTTCAGGGTTTGTATAGGGTCAGGGACTATTCCTTCATATATACATTTGTTTCTTGTTTTCCATATTTGCCACAGTAAGAAAATGCCCACTTCATAGAGGTTTCTACCTCTTATATCCTTTTTTTTGTGTAATATTTTTATATCTATAAACCATTGTTCCATTCTCATTGTATAATTTGTTTCAGTTAACATTTGTAATGGGGAGATTAGCCATAGAGCTTTAGCCCATGAGCAGTTAAACATTATATGCTCTATAGTTTCTTCCTTAGTCCCACAAATTTTGCAAAGAGGGTCCTTTGCACAATTTCTTTTATATTTGAACATCTCAGTAGGTATTTTCCTTTTCATTAGTTTCCATATAAAATTTCGAATTTTTGGAGGTACCTTGAGACTCCAAACATCCTTCCAAATAAAATTTGGGGTTGAATAGGAGCCTCCAGGTTGTGCCCCTTTTTTCTCAGTTTCTTTTTTCCTTTCAATTTCTTTTAGGTGTGCATATACCTCTTTTGAGGTTACTTCCCCACTTTTAGATAATTCCCAATAAATATTATCATCACATTTTGTTATAGGAGTATTGATAAGTAGTATTTTTTGTTTCATATTATTACTAAACCATCTAGTAATAATTTCAGGGTTCCAGATATTTGAGTTTTCATAACATAATTCAGAGACTGTTTTCAAAGGGCAATTTATTGGTCTTTTTATACTTTTAACTCCTGGGATCCAGCTTTGTTCCCATATATTAATTTGTTTTCCATCTCCTATTTTCCAATGTAAATCTTTTGCAATGATATTTTTACCTTCTATTAGGCTTCTCCATCCCCAAGATGGATTATAGCCTAATTTGGCCTCAATAAATTGAGTTTTTTTATGATATAAACCTTTAAGAGTTTTCGCAAGAAGAGAATTAGGATTTTTGATTATTTTCCATGCATTTCTAGCTAGTAAAGATAGATTTTTTTGTCTCATGCTTTTAAAACCCATACCTCCATTACATTTATTGATAGTCATATTGTTCCATTTAATCAAATGTTGTCTTTTTTTTAATTTATTGTTCCATCAGAAAGATGCTATAGCCGAGTCAATTTTTTCACATATTGTAATTGGTAGCATAAATGCCGCCATTGTATATGAGGGTATAGCACTAATAACCGATTTTATTAGTGTTTCTTTACCCGCCTCAGAAAGAAAGATGGTATTCCAGTTTTCTACCTTTCGGTTTATAATATCAGTTAGCCAATTTAGTGCTTTAATTTTGGACCTACCCCAATCTGCAGGTAGTCCTAGATACTTGCCCAAATTGGGCAGTTTATTCATTCTTAAGTAATTCAGTATCCTTTGACTTTTCTCATTGGGGGTATTTTTACAAAAAACGATTCCACTTTTGTTTAGATTTATATTTTGCCCCGAAGCATGACTATATTCATTCAATACATTATTAAATTGTTCAACATCCTCTAATTCAGCCCTTATGAAGAAGAGACTATCATCAGCGAAGAGGATGTGGCTTAATAAGGGACAGTGTTTTTTCATTTTTAGCCCTCTAATCAGATTTTTCTCAATTTTTTCATTCATTAGTGAAGTAAGACCTTGGGTAACAATACAAAAGAGGTAGGGTGATAAAGGATCACCCTGCCTTAGGCCCTTAGCTGGTCTATCTAGTTGCACTTGTTGTCCATTCAAGAGGACTGAGTATGAAACAGAAGTTACACACCCCATTATCCATTCAATCCATCTTTTGCAAAAATTCATTTTTTTTAAGATTGCTTCTAGAAAGTCCCATTCTACATTTTCATAAGCTTTTGCTATGTCTGCTTTTATAGCCATATAATGTATATCAGTTTGTTTCTTTTTTTTTAGGAAGTGACTTATTTCATGAGCTATAAGAATGTTTTCTGTTATTTCCCTACCAGGAACAATGGCGCATTGATTTTCACTCACTATTATATGCATATATTTTTGCAATCTTTTAACTAGAATTTTTGCAAGTATTTTATATATCACATTAGCACAGCTTATAGGTCTATAATGTGATATTTTGGCAGGAGCTTCAATTTTTGGGATAAGTGTAATAAGGGTTTTATTTATTTCATAAAGGTCACTACCATTCCAAAGAAAATCAGTTATATATCTAAGTATGTCGAATTTTACTATATTCCAGTGTTTTTTAAAGAAATATACCGGGTATCCATCTGGACCAGGGGCCCTTTCATTTCCCATTTCCCATAAGGCTTCCTTAACTTCATTGATATTTACAGGTTTGGTAAGATCCGAGTTCACCTCCTCATTTACACTAGTATTAATAGTGTTAATCACTGGAGAGAAATCTCTAGGACCTTTTGAGCTAAATATATTCCTAAAATAAGACTTTATTTCTTCCTCCATATCACTTTTTGTTTCAATCCATTGTTCATCTTCATTAAGAATTCTTTTAATTTTATTTCTTTTCCTCCTACCTTTAGTTATTGCGTGGAAATAGGCTGTATTCCTATCTCCTAGAGTTAACCATTTAACTCGTGATTTCATTTTCCAATATATTTCTTCATTTTTCCACCTCTTTTCCATTCTTCCTATTATTGAGTTATATTCATCCCATATAATAGGATCAGTAGAGTTCATCATATGTTTCAGTTTTGTATTATCAATTCTCAGAGCTTCTTTTTTTTCCTTAGCAATATTTTTTGCCCAAATGGTCAGTTTACCCGCTAGAGTATTCAATTTTCTACCAAGTTTATTTATACCTTTTCCTCTCATTACAGCCATTTCTATCCATTTTTTTATAATAAGGTCAGTGCAATCCTTATTTTCTAGCCAAGTTTTACAGAATAAAAATCTTTTTATGAAAGGTATTTCTTTTTCTTTTTGGATTAGGATAAGCATGGTATGGTCAGAGCCTATAGGGGGAAGTATAGCTACCCAAGCATTTGGGAAGCATAATTCCCATTCTCTATTTATAGTGCATCTATCTATCACTTGTTTAATAAGTTCATCCGAGTTCCTCTTATTAGACCAAGTGAATTTGCACCCCTTGGACTGTAAATCCTCCATTTTTAATATATTAAGCCATCTATTAAGTCTATCTATATTGTTTTTATTGGGGCCTTTTCCTCCCATTTTTTCAGTAGACCTCCTATACATATTAAAGTCACCAATTATGTTCCAAGGGAGATTTGGGTAAAATCTATTACAATCAGTTATAGCATTTATAACATCATCTTTTAAGTTGTCATCAGATGGAATATAAACATATGTAGTGCAATATTTTTTGTTTTCCTCAGTGTAATTCATACAGTGGATATAGTAATCAGTTACTTCTAATACTTCAATTTTTATATCAGGAAGATTTAATAAAGCCAGTCCCCCACTAGTCAATTTAGGGTCAACCAAAACCGTGGGTTCATACTTAATTTGATCAGCTATTTTTTTCACATAAGCAGATTTATTTTTAGTTTCGGATAAGAATATTACCTCAGGACGATACTGACTTACAGTATCTTTTAGTGTCAGAACTGTCAGGTCCGAGCCCAAACCTTGACAGTTCCAACTGATTTGTGTCATTGTTGGGTGAGGGGTTGATTTGGTTCAACCCCGCAAGACTCTTCAGCTTTCTTTTTACTTCCTTCCTCCATGAGTTTCTCCTCTTTCTGGTTCATCATTTCACTTCCAAGTATCCAGAAGCAAAATCCACGGTTTCACCTTCTTCTCGGCTGTGATAACTTGTTACTCTTAAGCTTGGGAGTTTATGTGGAAATAGAGGGGTGGGGTGTGGGGATTGGGGATTGGGAATTTAGAGTAAAGTAAAATATATTTAAAGAGATCCTTAAAGTCTTATACTTATTCAATAAGTTGATCTTCCTGGTGATTTTGATCTCATTTTTGTAACAAAAAAAAAAATCTCATTTGTAACAAAAAAGAAAAAAGTCTTATACTTATATACTATAAGGCATTAAGGTTGCTCAAACGAATCTGAAAACCTGCCCACCGACCAACCCGACCCGACCTTAAAAAACCCGAACCCTACCACCCTGGATTGGAAATATTTTTTTAATTTATTTTGTGTTGGTTTACAAGTTGGGGTCAGCCTAACCGTGGGTACCTAATCCGATCTAATTTTTCCCTATATAATTCTTCTTTTTATATTACATTTGTATTAAAAGAAAAGGAAAAACCTATGGAAATCCGAAAAGGCAACTTATGTTAGCGTGATAGTTACACGCCTGCCTCTCTCTCTCTCTCTCTCTCTCTCTCTCTCTCTCTCTCTCTCTCTCTCTCTCTCTCTCTCACTCTCAATACCCGTCTTCTCTGGCACAACACTTTTTTTCTCACCAAAACCCTAAGAAATAGTCCCTTTCGCCCGTCTCTTCTTCTCTATTTCCGTCAAATTCCGCCGGTAAAAAGAGGAGTAAAGCACACCGCATTAAACACTATCTACCTAAATTAATGGGTCGCATTATTACTTGAATGATGTTCGACTTTTGCTATCCCAGTTGGTTTATCTTACCATGGTTAAGGTGTATGAGTATTTATATGCTTGGTTACTTGATGATCCTATAAAAGCCTTAAGGCACGACTTTGGTTATCTTAAATCAAAAGCCCTTTTGTTCAGGTATTATGTTCTTAACCATAATCTATGTGTATATTTAATCGGATGTGTTGTTAATCAATTGCTTGAGTAGTGATTTTGGATTTATAATGATAAACCCTGATTCCTTTTGTTTGCGTTTGATTTTGAGAAATTAAAAAGGAAAGAATGTGATTTGAGAAGGAACTGAGATTTGAAACCCGTATCAGTGGATTTTGAATATGTTGCTGAGTTGTTTGATACTTTGATATACTTCTAGTGTATGATTTGTCAAAATCAAATGCAAATATCATTTCTCAAACATTGTTTTGTTTGTGCATTTATAAGTTAGGGTTCCAATATATATATATATATATATATATATATATATATATATATATTCAACTTAATGAACACTTAATCATTATATAATATATTCAACTTCTTTATGTTTCACCACTTCTTTAATTAGGGTTCCAATATATATATATATATATGTCTTGACATTTTCTTCTTGTTTTTTATGTAGAAAATATTCGAGAAACGGAAATTGAAAATGAGTCAACTACTAATCTTACTTCTCCAACTCAAACTCAGGGAGTTAATTTAACTCCTAATGGTAATTCTCCCACACCTAAACATCCAAGCCTATTAGGTGACAAACCCCCTCTATCTAAAAAGAGTAAGATCATTAAGGATTGTTGGACAGTTTTTTATCCTATATTCAATAAGGCAAATGTTAGGAGAAGTGTTTGTAAATACCGTGAAGTATCTTATGCAGCTGATTCTAAGAGACATGGTACTACAAACATGCTTAATCATATAAATCATAGGAGATGTAAAAAGTATTCTTTCTATCCCCCTTTAGAAAGTGGATAAACTGAGTTAATGTATAAAAGAGAAGAGGTTGGTGGTGGTGTGGTGTCTTACATGTTTTCAGCTGAGGCTTGTACTAAAGCATTAGCTATAATGCTAATCTTAGATGAGTTATCATTCAAATTTGTGGAGGGCATTGGATTTAAGATATTTTGTAATGTAATGCAACCCAAATATGTTAAAATCCCATCAAGGATAACTATTATGAGAAAATGTATGTCCTTTTATGGTAAGGAAAAAATTAAGTTGAAAAAAATATTGAAGGGTATGAGGATTAGTATGACCACTGATTGTTGGACTTCTAATCAAAATTTGAGTTACATGTGTCTTACATCCCATTATATTGATTGCGAATGGAAATTATAAAAAAGAATTATCGGTTTTTGTATGGTTGAGGATCACAAGGGTGAAACAATTGGAAAAGTTGTTGAATTAATACTTAGAGATTGGGATCTTGATTCTTATTTAAGTCTAACATTTGACAATGCCTCTTCTAACACTATTACTGTTAAATACTTGATTAAAGGTTTAGGAACTAAACCCAAAACCATCTTGAATCATAAGTTTTTACATATTAGGTGTTGTGCACATATCTTGAATTTGATTGTGAAGGAAGGTATTACTTAGTTAGATAATTCTATAAAAAAAGTATACGAGAAGCGGTAAGATATGTAAGGTCTTCTTCATCTTTCTTTACTTCATTTAAAGAAGCTATAGCCACTTGTAATATTGATTCTAAGACCCTATTAAGCCTTGATGTGCCTACTAGATGGAACTCTACTTACAAAATGTTAGAATCTGCAATTAAGTTTGAAAGTGGGTTTTATTTGATGGGCGAGCATGATGATAATTTTGAGGCTTACTTTGTTACTGATTTTGATAGACCTAAACCTACATTTATTGATTGGCAAAATACGGCTGGTTTTGTGGAGTTGCTGAGATTGTTTTACAACTTTACCAAGAAGTTTTCTGGAACTCTATTTGTTACTTCAAACCTTTTCTTTGATAAAATAGTTATAATATGGGAGAAAATTAAGGAATTGTGTGGATAAGATGATGAGGTTTTGAAGGAAATGGCTATAAAATGAGGGGAAAGTTTCTGAAATATATGGGAATCCAAAGTATTAACATATTATTATACGTCATAGTTGTGTTAGATCCAAGGAAAAAATTACAATACCTTGATTGTTACTTCAACTTTATGTACTCTCCTACTCAAGCTACTGAGTTGCTTGCAAAAGTTAATGATGCCTTAACAAGGCTTTTTGCTTGCTATTCAAAACCAGTTGCTCCTAGAACTGGTGGATCCAGTTCTAGTCCTTAAGTGACTAACCTTAAATTAAATAGTGTGCTTAGGTGTAGGTTCCAATCTTTCATGGCTAAAAAAAAATTGCAAAGAGTAATGAACTTCAAAGATACTCAATGAAGCGGTTGAGGAAATGACAGGTTCTTTTCATTTGAGTTGGTGGAAATTAAGTTCTGCGAGATTTAAACACTTGTCTGAAATGGCAAAACATGTACTAGCTGTCCCTATTTCAACAATAGCTTCTAAATTAGCACAAGTGGTAGGGTGCTTGATCAATTTAGAAGTTCCCTATCACCAAGTACAGTTGAGGCACTGATTTTTACTCAAAATTGGTTGAAATCTATACTACATATTAATCTTAACTCTTCTAAGAAACTGATTGAAGATTTGGAGGCTGAATTAGGTATAATTCAATGTTTTTTCTCTAAATATGGACAAATGGAAGTTTTACTCTGAAAGAAGCACTTCATGAAGCCTCTCAGAATTTGATTGATTTATTTATTCCCTTTTTACATATGGAAGAGGAAAGCGTATATTTAGAGGACAATCAACACACGGTTCCTTTATCCCCTTTTATATTTTACGATAAATTGGTAAAATTAAATAAAAGAAAAAAGAATAGCGTAAAAATCGATTTTTATAAACCAGTCAGAATTGTTGTTCGAATTGTGTAATCGTCAATTACTGACATCGGTAACCGACCCAAAGAAATTTGATTATAATACAATTCGTGACGATCATAAGTAGAAAGTTCATATTCTTCAGTCATTGATACACAATTTGTTGTTTGTTACTTATTTCCTTTGTTTTTCTAAGTTTGACTTACTTAATGTGTTATTTCTTCATTTCTTGTCTTGGATGGGTTATTATGGCTTGGATGAGTTGAGTGTGACCACCCCAGAGTCCACTTTAACATATTTGAAACTAATAACCTAAGGTATAAAATGAAGCTTTTCAAAACTTGCAAGTTACTTTAATTTTCAACTAAATTTGATTTGCATCTCCCTAATCCCCATCCCATGATTACACTTAAATACATGTATGATCCTATGAGGAATAAAAGGTTGAGTTGGCAACATATTAGTTGGGATTTTAGTAACTTGTAAGTTTCAAAACATGTCCCTTGTCCCTAAGTGGTCCTTATGTTCTTGCCAATGATGAAATATGAATGTGAGGCAAACTTGTAACCTTTCGCTTGTACATTGTATTTAAAAATTGTAGGTCAGTTGAAGGAATTTGAGGATTGTTTTGGAAGGAATGATGAAATGCACTCAATTTTGTACAACTTATCTATTTTGCACAATAGAGTTGCATTTCATGTATTTTGAATGGGTTGTTGAATTTATTTATTTTTGTAATTGTAAGTTGTATATATTTGTGGCAAACTATTTTAAACCATAGGTTGTAAACTTGTAATATGATTTCAGAAACTTATTATATATAGTAAGTTTCTATTTTTGGAAACTTACTATTTAAGGAAAGATTTAATGATATTATAATTTTCCTTTACTGTTTTATGTTGTTTGACTTTACGTTGACCAAACCCGAAACCGACCCAACCCGCCCTAACCCAACCCGTGCAGTTTACAAAAAAAAATAGGGTTAGGGTATTTATAATTCAAATACGATATAATTGGTTTGGTTCTAGGGTTAGGCACTTTGGGTCGGTTAACCGACCTGTGTGCAACCCTACTCATAATCAAAACGACTCAAATTCAAGATCAGATTAGCTTTGCAATGCACGAAGGAGATATTCTTCACTTAGCTTACCAAGGAGGCTATAGATTGCTCATTGAGCTTCACTAGTATCCAAAGATCCATCTAACTACTCTCTAACGTCTCAATCACTTCTAGATCACATAACAAAGAATCAAAAGGTCGTTAGGGTTTTAATGTTTGCTTAGGGACTGTATGATAGTGGTGTCGCCTAAGGTGTGATAAAATAATAGATAAATAAACGCATCTAAACACCCTAGGCTATCACGGTTCTGCAAGTATACAGGTCGTATGCAAGTTTTAAATAATAAGTAAGATTCGTTCCTCAGAGACTACGTAGGTTAGGAAGATCTTATGAAATAATCAAGTGCAAATATTAAAAGTTAGAACAAATAATACGCAGAGAAATAAAAGACAAAAAGATTTTTATTGGGTTTTTTATTAAGAAAATTAAACTAATAAAGAAAAGACAAAAAATTAAATGGAAGAGAAGAAGATAGTATGAGAGTGTAGCTTGAGTAAATAGCATGTAATCCCCACTATAATTTTGTTAATATATATATAGAAATGAAATTTTTTTATATCTTTTTTTATTGTTTTTTTCCGAATTTGGTTAGTCAACTTGATAACAAAATTTTCTATAATTTTGTAAGAACCAAATATCTATAATAGTAAGGCAAGGATTTTTATTTACCTAAAATAAATTGTCATTTCCATATTCAATTTTTTATATATATTGTAATTTTCATATTAATTCATTTTCATATTTGATGAAAGAAATAGATTTTGGAAATGAATTTATATATTATATATATAAAAAATTAATTATATATATAAATATCATCATATATAGAAGTAAAAAAAAAAGACCATCATAAGAAAAAAATTCATGTTTTATGTAAAAACGATCGTTAAGACGATTACTTTCTCTGTTTCACAGAAATTGTCCACTTACTAAATATAATGTTCATAATATATGGTTCGGAGTTCAAAACACTTTTTTCCTACTTTTTCTACGAATACATTTATTAAAATATTAAAATTTATATTTTCAATACACATTTAAACTATCAAGATATTTTAAGGACATATTTATTAAGGGTAGATTTGTAATGATTAATGCATCTATTATGATTCTTAATATATATGAAAAGTTAAATGAACAAATTTTGTGGAACGAAAAAAGTATTCAACTACCGTAGTTAAATCGAGGCTAGAGTGCTTGATTCCAAATTATTTTTTAAAAAGTGATTATTTGTCAATTTTTTATACAAATAATGTTATACTTAAAAAAACTTCGTTTACCTAATTCGTGCATTTGTGTTAGCATTTAATGAAAATGTATGGATTTCAGCAACCAAAATAATACTATTTAAGAAGAAAAATTCTTTCATCCAATATTGGATAATCTTACACCAATTATATTAAGAGAAATTAGCCAATTAAGTCAACTAACCCAACTATCCACCCCTAACAGGTCCAACCCATCATTTTTGCCCAACTAGGTCCAACGAATAAATTAGTATTCCAGCATTACCCTCCTACATAATCAGATAATATCTTATCTACCCATAATTATCGCAATTAACTGATTCCGTTAAGATAGCATATCTATTAAAAATCAGTTTATTATAGCACTTTTATTCTGCAAAACGTAAGATATGCTATCTATTCCATCATCAACTCTGCAAAACGGGAGCACTCCACGCCATGGTTACGGGTCTTTTCAAAACTGATGCCTTGTTGACGAAGAAGCTCGATTGAATCGTGAGAATGGTCGTCACTCTTCAAAACGGGAGCACTCTACGCCATGGTTTGATTTGAAAGTTCTGTAATGGTCAATAGTGTTCCGCCGCTCCTCCACCTCCCTCCTCCGGCGATGGTAACAAACCCTTATTTTTCCAATCACCACCCATCTCATTTCAAGCCGCCGCTCCTCCACCTTTCTCCTCCGGCGATGGTAAGAAACCCTCATTTTTCCAATCACCACCTATCTCATTTCCAATCACACCATCGTTTTCGACAGAGAACCCATCAAAACAAAGCTAATAACCCACTGGTATCTGAGTCTTAAAACATGTAACCCACCACCTCTATCTGTTACAAAAACGTACGCCATCAATATGCTCATGCACACCATCAAAAATAATATTCATTACCCACCATGTACCACCATCTTTAACTGACAACCCATTCAAGAAACAAACATTACCCACCCCTATTTCTACTGCCCAACACAGAACATTTATGAAAAAATTCATATACCATCGAGTTTAGTGGACAACCCACCATCGTCCATTTGAACAAAAGTTTCAATATTTTCTTCAGTTGGTGCATTCAAATTTTTCTGGGTTACTGCATTCGAATTTGTGCTTTGGGGAGAAAATAAGAAAATAAGAAAATAAGAAAAATAAGGTAAATTAAGGTGGCGTTTGGTTTTTTAAGTAATAAGTGCTGAATGCTGAATGAACAGCTGAATAGAACTTATTCTGTTAAGAGGCAGTGTCTGAATGATTCAAACTTAGTTTGAAATCTTAATGAAACAGACCCGTTAAGAGCCATTCAGATCTTAATTGGACAGTAAAAACAAACAGTCTCAGTGTCTTAATGAATCAGATTAAGATCTCATTAAGTGCAAACAAACACCCCCTAAGTGAACAGTAGTTTAAACAAAAAATCTATCCGGAAGGCCAAATTAAGGGTTGGATTTTTTGCGAGGTTAAGGGTTAATTTGGCTGGGTAATTTTAACATCGAATTGGGTTTGGGCCAATCGATGTCGAGTCCAATATAAAACACCTAATTTCATACCATTCAAATTGAATATTTGATAGAGAGGAGAAAATGTCAGAGAATTTGATAGAAGATAGGATGATTAACCTTGTGCTGTGTGAAGATTTGATGATTAACATCCTTCGGAGACTGTCGATGAAGGTCCTGTTGCGTTGCGGATCAGTATGCAAATTATGGAAAGCTCTCATAGCTTCTTCTTACTTTATCAACGCCCACCTCAATTTCAACAGAAATAACAGTCCACAAATCCTGATTAGAACTTGCCGCCTCTTATCGTTACCCAAACCAGATGATGTCAGTGAAGATTGTGTTGAAGCAGCAGACAGTGAAATAAATGGTGACAAGACTGAAGAAATCCTGTCGTCAAACCATGAATCTGATGATGAATCAGATGATGAATCAGATGATGAATCTGATGATGAATCTGATGATGAATCAGATGATGAATCAGATGACGAATCAGATGAGAGTGAAGAAAGTGAGAGTGAGAATGAAGAAAGTGTCATTGAGACGTATTTATCCTACAACACTCAAGGTAAACTATTTGATTTACATAACAAGTTTGAACGACAATATAGTTTTGTACCACATAGAGGAAAAAAGGGGACCTTTGCCACAGCTGGTAGTATTAATGGTTTGATTCTTCTTTATGGAGATAATACTCGAAATCTAATTCTATGGAACCCACTTATAAACAAGCATATATATGCATCTAATCCTATACACGTGGTGAATGAACGTGATACGTTAACATTAGGGTTTGGGTATGATATTGGTAGTAACGATTACAAGTTAGTTAGAATTGTTTGTACGTATTACATGAAGCCTAATGTTGAGATTTATAGATTAAGTACAAGAATATGGGAAGATATTACTCATTTAGGACCTCAGTGTTACATTTATAATAAGTCGGCTTATTTAAACGGGGCTGAACATTGGATGGCAACTAACTTAGAATATACCCAAGGTAGTATTGTGTTGTTTGATATGCATAGTGAAGTTTTTCGAGAAATGAGCTTACCCACTAGTTTGAAAAATAGTTGGAAGTTTTACACGACAAAATATCATCTTTTTACTGCTCAGGCTTCGCTTTGTTTGATAGAAACTGATTTTAAAAGTTGTGAAAGTAACATATGGAAGTATGATATATGGTTGATGAAAGAATATGGTGTAGCTGAATCTTGGATCAAACAATATTCCATTGATGATATGAAGAATACATTTGACCCACTTGGTTTCCTTGAAGATGGTGAATTAATGTTTGAGGGTGTTGAGCTGATCTCGTATAACCCTCAGAGTAAGGAATTTAGAGTTCTTGTTAGTCCCACATCCACATCTCCAAAAATTTATCGTTATTATGTTGCTCATTATGTGCCAAGCCTTGTATTAAATGATCTACACTTGGATTGTAAAAGTGACACTGGCACGTGCATTCTAGGGTTAAATGTCGAATATATCAACGAGAATCTTCAAGTTTAAAGATAAAACATTGTATTTCCTTTTCAATTGTAACATTAATTAATTTATTTTTAAGGTTATTACGTACATGTTTGGTTTGTATTTTCAAGGTAAACTGCAATATTTGACTATCTAATATGTTTTATAGCTTATATTTAATTTCCTTATCCTTTTCTTTATTTCACTCAAATATATATATATATAATTAAAAGAAATTGGTGATGAAATTAAAATATTAATTTTGTTACATAGCTATAGCTGTGGGACTGTTTTTGAACAATTTGTCCTAATTAGAAACAACACTGTCCTTTCACCACTTGTAGAATTAACGTTAGTAGTAGCTCAGATTTAAGCTTTAAAGACTAATGTCTGAACGTAACAATTGCTATTTAAAGTCATATATTCTCGTTTCTGCGATTTTTTAAATAATTATTCATTGGCTCAGAGGTAAGCCAAAATTATAAGGCTAATGCTGGAAATATTATTTTAGGTCAGCTTCCAGGGTTATGGCTGATAGTTGAAGAAATGTGAACCTAAACAAATACCGCATTAGATATCTGTAGCAACATCTTCTGCACCAGTAAATAAATCAAGAATTGGGTATTTTGCATCTTAGACCTTACTAATTGTCTATTCATATTGTTTTGAGTCGTTAAATTTTTATAAGTTAGACAAGTTGAGGCCTCAAAAATCATGCAATCGGTTCAGGGACTAATTTGCAAAATCAGAAGAGTTTAGGCGATGTAATGGGCTCCAAAAATTAACAATGTTGCCGATTCAACACCACATGGATTCGAATTATATGAGCGTTGTTGAATTTTTTGGGGCTGAAACACGTCCAGATATGCTTTCTAAAATTTCGGGGGCCAATACGTCAAATCTGAAAAGTAAGGGCGCTACTTTTACTTGAGGGGCTCTCGAATATATTGCAAACAAAATCCAGGGACTAATCGAAAAATAAACGAAAACTATGGGGCTGCTAGATTCCGAAAAAGTATCATGTTGCTACTCTTCTCACACCTTAAGCGTTGTGATGGTTTAGCTATGATGATTAATGAAGTATCTGATGGTATTTGTAATTTCTGATTATGATTTCTCGTCGTTCTCTTGTGCTTTTACATAAGAAGTTGTTGAATATTGTTTGGGTTGTATTTGAAAGTTGTGTTGGGTTTTTATTTCTCTTTTTTTTTTTTTTTTTGGACATTGTTTTTATTTCTCTTTTCGTAGGTTAAGTTTGGCTTTTTTTTTTCAAACAAACTACTCCCTCCATTCCACTGAAAGTTGTCCATTTACTAAAAATAATGTTCCAAATATATATTGTCTATTTAGAAATTCAAGACACTTTTTTTCCTAGTTTTTCCATTATTATTAAAATATTGAAATTTATATTTCCAATACACATTTAAGATATCAAGATACTTTATTAAGGATATTTTTATAATGATAAATGCATTTATTATATTTTTTAATATATGTGAAAAGTTAAGTGGACAAATTAATTGAAACGAAAAGAGTAATAAGATGAATGAAATTATAGATATTATATTACATACATGACTTGATTTATCATGATTTTGTTGTTTTATTATGAAATTTAGTTGTACCTAATTTTTCAATTTTAAGAACCAAATGCTATTTTTATTGAAGAAATAACTCTCCAAAAAGCGTTGTTTTATTATGAAATTTAGTTGTACCTAATTTTTCAATTTTAAGAACCAAATGCTATTTTTATTGAAAAAATAACTCTCCAATAAGCAATAAACTATCAAGATTTTCACCTAAAATAAACAAATTTCAAAATAACTATGACTTTATCTCAATAAAGAATGTCGGGGATTAAATTTTTCAGGTCTTGTAGAAAAAATTTGATCTCAACTTTAGAATGGAGATTAGACAAATATTATATCTTATCTCAGTATTAGTAAGTCAATTCTTATCATATTAAATATTTCCTTAATTGTTGCTGATTAAATTCATCATCTATCACCCTTTTTTGCTTCACCCATATATCACCTCCTATGTGGAGGTTTTAAACACCAATAAAAACATTTCTCTCTCTTAAATGATTATTTTCTCTTTCCTTTATTTAATGACACATTAGATGACACATAGGAGGTGATAAATGGGTGAAGCAAAAAGGGGTGATATATAGCAATGCTCAAAATAAAATTACAAATTATAATATGTAATTAATTAATGACATTATATATTACTTATGGTACGTTGGTAATTTTTCAACTTTATAATATCGTGGCATTTAAATGAAAAATTCAAATGGAAATTGTTTCTAAATTTTATATACTTTTTTTTTGTAAAACATTACATAACCCAAAACGAACTAGCCTATGGCTCTGTTATTACAAACGTTAATAAGAAAAGGATAACTATTGATAACGTTATAGTTAAAAGCTAAGAAATATGATTAAACCATAGATCTATAGCTAATTACCCTAATTATAAAGAGATAGGATTGAGAAGAGGAGTTTGTCACTCTCCATCTTATATTTCTTATCTTCCTCTACAGGTTAGTTTGCTTCTCTAGATGATAAAACCTGATACTACGGACTACGCTAGTACATATCCGGTTCCTCTCTAATTGCTTAACTCAAATTACCTTTTTATTTGTTCCCTAACTAGTACACTTTTCAATTTTTTTCTTTTTGATCTCACCCAATACTTTGTTTTGATTCTGTGTCATGTCCCAAACACTAGATAATGTCTCCATTCTTTTCGTCATCTCGTTTGGCCCCCAACTCAAAGGTTTGAACACTCTTGAATTTTTTACCCCTTGAATTTGGGTTGAAGAAGTGTTATTTGGGTTAGGAAAGTGTAAGGATGATAATTCTTTATATGGGTGTGATGGAATCAAGCTTGGATGATATGGGTTTTTAAGGAATTTTGGAAAAGGATTTGAAACTTTTTGGCTTTTTAATTTTTTGGATTCTAGGTATTTGTGGAATTATTTAGATGGATAAATCTTGTTTATAGGAATGTAGGGAATTATTTGGATGTAAATTTCGGGTGTTATGGTGGTTTTTTGATGTGACGTGAAGGTTTTGTAAAGCTTCAATGAAGTTTGGGAGGCTTGGGGAAGAAAGAGGTATAAGGTTTAGGAATTGAAAAGTGTATTATAAGCAAACTCTTTCTTTCTTCTCTTTGTCGGCGCGTCGTGCAGTGCACCGCAAGTGACGGTGTGGTATACCGCACCTTGGTAATGTCCATACCGTGGCCCGATACACGTGCGAGTGACGACATGGTTTTTGAATGGGTGTCTCGCATGTGTGCCCGAACTCATACACTGTGGCAACGTTTTTTGGCGGTGCGGTGTACCGCGGCCCTGTTTTATTCTTTTTCTTCATAAAATCCGTTTCTATCACCCTAAACTCGATTCTAAGTTGCATGCACATCAAAAAAACACTTGTACCTTCCTCAATACTGTAATATTTACTAAACACAACTATAAAGCATAAACTAAGACATAAAACACATAGAACTTTGTGGATTGTTTCCCGGAAAGCACTTTTGTTTAACGTTGTTTAAAGTTCGACGTGTTACCTCGATTATCTCTTGATCATATAGCCTCCTAGTTGTTTCTTGGGTGTGATAAAATGGAATAATAAAATAGAGGATCCATAGACCGCAAGTGTATGGGTCGTTCAAGTAATAAATTGATAGTCGAGTATCGTTCCCTGGGACAGATGGATAACTTTGGTATTAATCAACTAAGTAGAAGTAATTGCTAAAACAAACTAGTATAATATAGAGATTTGCGTTTGATTTTGTGTTAAAACTAAATATGCAATAAAATAAAGTACTGAAATAATTAATAGAAAATAAATACTGAAAGTAAATGAATTCGGACACAAATATGAGAGAGGTACTTGAATCACGCAAGGGATCCACCTAAATATATGTAATCAATACTTCCGTTTAAGGGCTAAACTGGTATTCATGTACTATTCGGGACTCTACAATCTCCTAACCCCCGTCATGGTGGACTTAGGAGCTAACAGTATTATAAACCCCGTCAGGGCTATTATACCTACTTTTGAATGTTGAAGTCTTTTACCCAATTGGCTGCGTGCGTGGCTAGTCAAGTCCGCCAGGATCATTGACGAACACCACGCGTCTAACTAGTACACCTCAATTTTAACAAAAATAACAGCTCACAAATCCTGATTAGAAGTTGCCGCCTCTTATCGTTACCCAAACCAGATGATGTCAGTTAAGATTGCGTTGAAGCATTAGACAGTGAAAAAGATGGTGACAAGAGTGAAGAAATCATGTCGTCAAATTATGAATCAGATGATGATGGTGATGATGACAGTGAAGAAAACCATGATTCAGATGATGAGAATGAGAAAGAATGAGAATGAGAGTGAGAGTGAAGCAGAGGTCATTGAGACGTATTTATCCTACTACTATGGTAATGGTAATAGTAAATATTTGATTTACAAAAATAAGTTTGAACGACCAGGTAGTGGTGGACCAAAAAGAGAAAATGACGGGACCTTTGACACAGTAGGGAGTTGTAATGGTTTGACTTTCTTGTGTCGAAAAGATGTTCCGAATCTTATTCTATGGAACCCACTTATAAACAAGTATGTATATACATCTGATCTCATCCACGTGGAGAATAGACATGATACGTTAGCATTAGGGTTTGGGTATGATATTGGTAGGAACGATTACAAGTTAGTTAGAATTGTTTGTCCGTAGAAGACGAAGCCCTAATGTTGAGATGTATAGGTTAAGCACAAGAATTTGGGAAGACATTACTCATTTGGGACCTCCTTTGTGTTGGAATTTATTACTACCTCCATTCCATAATAATTGACTCTTTAGAGTTTTTCACACATATTAAGGAACCTAAAAAGTAGGTAAAAAATAGTTTAAAATGACTAACATATCCCTAATTATAAGAGAGAGAAAATTAAATATTTAATTGATAAGACATCTTAAAGGAGGGTAGAATAGGAAAAAGGTCATTTGTTTTGCTTTGGAACTTTAAAAGTGACACACATTATGGAATACAATTTTTTTGCTAAAGAGACAATTATTAAGGAATGGAGGTAGTATTAATTAAGTGTGTTTAAAACCATTTAACAAGGTATTAATATAATTCTTTTTCATGCTCTTATGGGAGAAGTTGAAAAGACACTTTTTTGTGAAAAAAATGTCTCACATAGGAGCAGAGATGGAAAATATATTAGCTCAAATTAGCTTACCCATCTATTACTTTGAAAAAGACCAAAGGCTATGATAGCCAAACAGGAAAAGACAAAGCCCCACACGCGCACACCACCACCACCACCACCCGTCCGGCCCGACCCGACGACGACGACGGCGTAGACGTGGGCTCGTGGGGGAGTTGGGGAGTTTGGGAAGTCAAAAAATGAAACTAGTTTTCCGAAGAGGTTTTAGTGGAAGAAAGTTGGTTCTTATAGTAGTCGGTGGCAAGTCAAGTCCTTTCAGCCTGAAGACAAACGTCCACCAATTACGCACTAGAAGACAAGCGTCCGCCAATTATGCACCAGAAGACAAGCGTCCGCCAATTACGCACCAGAAGACTGTTACAGAACTTGGTAAACTCGGGAATGTATCAAGTCAACATAGTGTCTTGATTCATTGCTGGAAGTGAAAACGTGTAACATATGAGTCAACAAAAGCGTCGGTCAATTAAGGACCAATTATGGAGACAATCTAGGTAATTATTTGGGACGTTTCTGCAAAGCCTCTCCTCACCTACTCCCTATAAATACAACTCTTCCCCTCCTTATCTTACTTATGAAATACACCAGAAAAGAACAAAAATTCTACCTCTCTTCTCTCTGAAAAACTATAGTCGTAGAGCCTTTCTCTGTTAGAGATACCGGTACGCCAGAATATCTTTTTAATGCCAGATTACCGTGTAATTGTGTTGTTATTTTCTAATTCCATGTAAGTGGTTTATTATTTGTAATTCGTAATTCCATTTTTTGTAATAGTTAGTTTACTTAAATCAGAACATTGTTTTTCTGGAACACCATTTCCTTTGTTTTGAAAACCGATGACTTCCATTTTTCACTTTCAATTTAAAAAGATATTTTCTTTTATCACCATTTTCTGAAATGGCTTTCCTATCTCGGCTGTTGCTTCATCATTGAACCCAAAGCCACAACTCGACGTGAATAAGTTAGAGCCCCTTAATGGTTCCAACTATAAGTGTTGGGCACAAAATATTCTGATCTGTCTTGAACAGTATGAACTCGAATTTTCTATAGTCGAGGCTCCTCCACTTATCGTGAACAATGGAGCTTCTACTGAACTAGAACATACTAGACATCTCGCCCTAGAAGCCAAGTTCTAAAGAGCTAATACCATGGCTCGAGGCTGGATATTGAACAATGTCACAAATACCATTTTTTATCTCCTTTCCAAAGAAAAGTCGGCAAAGGTCATATGGGAAACTCTTAAGAAAAAGTATGGGGCTGATGATTCCAGTAAAAAGAAGTACGTCACCGAAAGCTGGTACAACTTTACTCTCACTGATCAGAAACCTATGACTGAACAACTTCATGTGTACGAAAACCTATGCGCAGAGGTAATCACTGAAGGCATGAAGAGGTGCGAAGTTTTCCAAGCCAACATCTTGCTTGAGAAATTTCCTCCATCATGGAGCGAATACCGTAACCTCTGCAAACACAAAATGAATGAAATGACCCTCCAAGAACTCATCAGTCACATACAAGTCAAAGAAGCCAATCGACTCAAGGATAAGTCACTCTCTTTCCCTCCTCATTCATCGAAGGCTAACCTTGTTGAAAGTTCTGGGCAAGGTAACAAGGACAGGTTCGAAAGTAATGGACAACAGTAAGGCGCTAAAAATTCCAAATCTACGGGAAATAAGAACAACAACAATTCCAACAAACAAAACAGAAGGTTTAAAACCTTTGGCAAGATTCAGAATCCTAAGGGTGCTTGTTATTGTTGTGGTAAAGAAGGACATAGGGCTTTTGAATGTCCTCTTAGATTTATTCCTGATCCAAAACCTGCTGCAAACCTAACTAAAATCGAAGAGATAATTGTCGCGGTAATGGTTGAGGTTTACTTGGTGGAAAACAAAAGCGAGTGGATCCTTGACACTGGGGCTTCACGACTCTTCTGTGCAAACAAATCCCTGTTCAAAAAGTTCGAGGAAGCAACCAATGGTGAATGCGTGTACCTGGGTGACTCGTCCACTGCTACACTCCTCAGAAAAGGACAGTTTACCCTTAAACTCACTTCTAGACTTCTGGTAAGATCTTTGAGTTAAACGATGTTCTCTTTGTCCCCTCGCTTCGTAGGAACTTGGTTTCCGGAGCTCTTCTTAATAAATTTGGACTCAAACTAGTTTTTGAGGGGGGCGAAATAGTTATTACCGAAAATGTTGAGTTTATGGGAAAAGGGTATTTACATAATGGTTTGTTTGTTTTAAATACTGTAACCCATGACTAGTACCAATATGATGAGTTTGTGGGGAAGGTTTTTTTTTTCAAATAAGGGTTTGTATGATTGAACCTTATAACCTCTAATAAGGACATTTCCAATTCTGCTTATCTATTTGAATGTTTAGATGTGTGGAATGGTAGATTAGGCTATCTTTCTTTTCTATTCTTTTTTAAAGGCTAAAAATCCCTTGAACTAATAAGGTAAATGACTTTATATATTATATGAGATTATGTGTAGAGTCCAAACTCATGGAAAAACGACCCTTTAATATGAAACCACAAGAATTATAAGCTACCAGAATTAGTACATTCGAACCTAAATGCTTTCATAAATTCCACTAGTAAAGGAAAAAACTCATACTATATAACCTTCATAGGAGACTATTCCAGGTTAATCAAAGTATATCTCCTAAATACTAAAAGTGAAATGGAACATGTGTTTATAAAATATAAGGTTGAGGTTGAAAACCAACTATTTTTGCTAAACCAAAAGACTTAGGGCACGAATGATGTTCTAAATACCGTAAAATAACTTTGTGATATTAACGGAATTATCAACGAACTTAGTGCCTTACACACCCCTACATGATGACATAGATAAAGGCTATGTTAATCGGTTTTGGCCCACTAACTCAAATATGGGGGTGTCTAGCAAAAATTACCCGAGTTCTAAGTAAGGTCACTGTTGGACCTAATACAATAGACTCAATAGTCATGGGATATGACACGAATATGCAAATCGTCTTAATGAATTCATAGCCACTCGTGGTGGTTCTGTTGAGAAGGACTTGATGAATTCACTCATAAGGCGTATCATTCTAGAAAGAACACGAGGATTAGTGTTCAACTTATAATGAATTCATAGCCATCATATGGTGGTCCTTTTTTAGAAGGACTTGATGAATTCACGGTCAAAAGTGAGACTCAACATTCATGATAGAAATTAAGGAGACGTCCTTAATGATATCATATGAATAAGTCCACAAAGTTCATGGCCCGCAATGGGTGGTCCTAAGAGAAGGACTTGATGAACAAGCTGGAGGGTGATGTTCGAGGGAACTATAACTTTTAGTATGGTAGAGTATGTGCTGTGAGGGTCTCGATCGAAAAACGTTAAGTTCAAGAGTAAGTTCACTTAAATGGAATTTGGTGGTTGCCTCACTTCACTACTTGTCAATTCAAATCGAAAGATATTGCCACTTAAGTACAATTCACCAACATACTGACAGTTATGGAGACATGTTCACCTTATCTCCCAAAGACCCTGAGTGGAGGATTGTTGGAATTTATTATTAATTAAGTGTGTTTAAAACCATTTAACAAGTTATTAATATAATTCCTTTTCATGTTCTTATGGGAGAAGTGGAAAATACACTTTCTAGTGAAGAAAATGTCCCACATAGGAGCAGAGATGGAAAATATATTAGCTTAAATTAGCTTACCCATCTATTACTTTCAAAAAGACCAAAGGGTATGAAAGCTAAAAGGGAAAAGGAAAAACCCCACACACGCGCACCACCATTACCACCCGCCCGACCCGACCCGGCGACGGCGTGGGCGTGGGCTCGTGGGGGAGTTGGGGAGTTTGGAAGTTTGGGGAGTCAAAAAATGAAAAATGAAACTAGTTTTCAGAAGAGGATTTAGTGGAAGAAAGTTGGTTCTTATAGTAGTCGGTGGCAAGTCAAGTCCTTTCAGCCAGAAGACAAACGTCCACCAATTACGAAGACAAGCATCTGTCAGTTACGCAGCAATCAACTGTTACAGAACTTGGTCAACACGGGAATGTATCAAGTCAAAATAGTGTCCAGATTCATTGCTGGAAATTAAAACGTGTAACATATGAGTCAACCAAAACCGTCAGTCAATTAAGGACCAATTATGGAGACAATCAAGGTAATTAATTGTGATGTTTCTGCAAAGTCTCTCCTCACCTACTCCCCTATATATACAACTCTTCCCCTCCTTGTCTTACTTACGAAACACACCATAAAGGACAAAATTCTCCCTCTCTTCTCTCTGAAAAACTATAGTCGTAGCCTTTCTCTGTTAGAGATACCAATACGCCAGAATATCTTTTTAACGCCAGATTACCGTGTAATTGTGTAGTTCTTTTCTAATTTAGTGTAAGTGGTTTATTATTTTTAATTCGTAATTCTATTTTTTGTAATAGTTAGTTTACTTAAATCGGAACATTGCTTTTCTAAAATACCATTTCCTTTGTTTTGAAAACGGTGACTTCCATTTTTTACTTTCACTCTGTCTTTCGTTTGTAATAATCAGGCCTATGTAAAAGGGGCTACATATTGGATGGTGAATAATATAGATTTGACCCAAGGTAGAATTGTATTGTTTGATATGCATAGTGAGTGTTCCGAGAAATGAGCTGCTTCTCTAGTTTGAAAAATAGTTGGAAGTTTATCTGCCCGTCAACATATCAACTTTTTACTGCTCAGGCTTCGCTTTGTTTAATACAAAATATTGTTACAAGTCGTAGAAATATGTCACGGAAGAAGTAGATATATGGTTAATGAAAGAATATGGTGTCGCTGAATCTTGGATCAAACAATATTCCATTGATGATATGAAGTATTTTATTAAGCCACAAGGTTTCCTAGAAGATGGTGAATTAATGTGGGAGGGTCATGATGATGAGCTGATCTTGTATAACCCTCGGAGTAAAGAATTTAGAGTTCTTGTCACTACCACATCCACATCCCCAGAACTAAATCCTTATTATGTTGCTCATTATGTGCCAAGCCTTGTATTAAATGACCAACACGTGCATTTTAGTGACACTAATAGGTTAAATTTAGGGTTAAATGTTGAATATATGATGTCTCCCTAATTGTTCTTATTTTAGACCCTTAGGAGACATCATTTTTGGTGTTTATTTAATTAATTTGATAGACTTTTGGACTTAAAATGCAATAATCCGGAATTACCTTTTTAATTCTAACATTTTTAATTTATTAAACTTTTGCGCGTAATATTGGTATTTTTAGTGTAAAGTTTACAGGTTTTAGATGTTAGCTAGGAGAGGAATCCGAGGAGAAGGTCAAAGATCGTGAATTAGAGTCAAGACTTGAAGACAAATCCCGAAGATATTATTTTTAGAGCTGAAAATCCACTTTCCAGGCCATAGATTGCTGATTTCGAGGTGCTTAAGCGATGCTTTAGCCGCTGACCTTTGAAGAGAAATCATTCCTTATCGAGTTACGGAACTTTAGCAACTGGAATGAGGTCAATCGGAGTTGTAACACATCGGGAAAAGCTGTTTTAGTGAAGGCCTATCATCAGTTACGGGATTTTGGGCTTAGAAAGTGGGCTTGGACAGTTAATTAGGCTTTTAATTTCTGGTCCAAGCCCTAGTCCGAATTTTTACTTATAAAAGGAGGTCTGGACTTCTATTTTTCAGACAATTCACTTTCCACAAGATTAAAAACACCAGAGAAGCTACAGCAGGAAGAAAGGAGAAGCTACAAGAGCTGGAGTGGGTCTATAGCTCCGTTCGTAGTCATTCTGATTCCGAAAATTAGGTTCTTTTTATATTTTAATTTTGTAATCAATATGAATTCCATTTCTTTTTATTTAGTTTTTAATTTTAATATGAGCTAAATTTCCATTAGTGCTTGAGAACAAAACAATGGGTGAATCTTGATTTTATTATTATAACGAATGTTGAATTTGGGTTTTTATTGAATTAAATTAAATTAGGGCTTTTACTCTTTTCGACAATTTGTGAATGTTTACTGATTTTAGAGTCGCGAACTAAAATTAGGTATTAGTATCTAAGCTATTCCATATATGTGGCGTATGGATCATCCTGACGGGGGGTTTAGGTACAGAAATAATTGTTCAATCTAGGATAAAAACTATTGATTCTGACGAACTTAGTTAATCCTAGGGCCAATGTGGTAATAAATCTTAATCATCCAACGGTGGATCATATTTACCCTGACGGGACTAGTGACACTTTAGGATCGCCTTATAGTCCACCCTGACGGGGGTATAAGGATATTAGAATCCCGACCATTGTAATTGACTGATTTAACCCTCAAACAACATAAGTTAGAAAGTAAAATTAGGAGGATCCTTGCGTTCTCAAGTACTACATCTCATATTGCATTTTCATACACTTTACTTGCGTCTTAGCTTCTACTTGCATTTAATTATTTGTCTTCCATTTATTTAGAATTAATAAACAAAACCAAAACAAACAATTTATTATCTTTCACTTCCATAAGTGCATCAATCACTACTTGCTAAACATTGTGATCAACCATCCGTCCTTAGAACGAATCTGATTTATCAGAATTACTACTTGGGACAACCGTACACTTGCGGTTGTGGTTCGATTATTATTTGAATTTATTTAGAACACACAAAGGACCACCAAGTTTTTGGCGCCGCTGCCGGGGACGGTAGCGTGTGACCACGGTGTTTATCCTTTAGTGATAAGTGCATTTATTTTATTTTATCAGTTTTACGCTTTTTTGTTTGTTAGCTTTTTCAGGTTTTTAGGTTTGGTGTATGCGAAGAAGGCTATTCAAGGATCTAGAGCCAACACCTCCGATCCTTAGTAATCCAGAATCGTTGATCAGACTTGCGAACAGAAGAAGAAGAGAACGAGAAGCTTTAGAAGTAGAAGAATTAAGTAACAGAATGGAGAATATCATTATTCAAGGTCAACAGAATGGACAAGGCCAGTTAGATGCAAATGGCCAACCTTTAGCTCCAGGCGTTATTCCTCAAGTTCAACCACTAAATCCTAATCCTCCAGTCCAGATAGTGATGAATCATGATCCGTGGTTCACTAATGGCCCTCCAGAAGTTCCGTTCCGCGCTCCAGCTATAGGAGTAGGTGCTCCAGATATTAATGTTCCGAGATTCCGTCCAGATTCGGGTATGCTAGCTCAGTTCCAAAACTTTGGAAATTTTCGCGGAAGACCATCGGAAGATCCTCTTAGAGCGGTACAAAAATTTAAGCAGATATGTGATTCTTATATCACACAAGGGGTTTCAAGAGAACAGATGTATTTTGCTGCTTTCAAATTCTTTGTCATTGATGGAGCAAGTGAATGGCACGATACGCAAGATCCTACGAGGATTACTAATTGGGACCAATTAGAAATCGCTTTCTTTGACAGGTATTACCCAAGTAACATGAGGTTAGATGCTACACTAGAATTGACACAATTCCGTCAAGAGTATGAGGAAACTGTGGGTAGGAGTTGGACAAGATTTCAGATGTGTTTGCGTAAAGTTCCTAATCATGGCTTTTCAGAACAACAACAGTTAAAGATCTTTTATAGAGGCCTTGATGGAATTTCGAGAGAGAAGTTGGATACGCTATGTGGAGCAGGTTTTCTTCAAGTTCAACCCGCTCATGCCAAGATCATTTTAGAGAGAACAGTCAAGAATGAAGTTGGGTGGAGCTCAGTAAGAACACCAGTCAAGGGAGTAAATAATGTTGACATAGAAGAGAAATTTACTACGTTTGAGAATAAGATCCAGAATACCATAGAGCAACAATTGAAGCAGCTTACTCTAGCTGTGAAAGAAGGATTTTCGGGTAAGAAGGTAGCTGTGCATGTTGCACAAGAGGTGTATATGTGTTCGATTTGTAAGGTAGATGATCATGATGAGGAAAGTTGTCCGAATAATCAAGAATCAGTGAATTTTATGTCCAATAGAGGTAATTTCAATTCAAGTGGTAATGGATATCAGCCTAACAGAAACCATCCTGGGTTTCAATACTCAAATCCTAATGGAGCAGCCAATCCTACTTACGCGTATCAGCCGCGTCCTCAAGGCAACAACTATAATCCAAGACCACATAACAATCATCAAGGAGGACAAAATCAAAACAATTATGTACAAAGACAAGCTCCTCAGAATACCTACGATGAGAATTTAAACCAGAAAGCTCTACCTGCCCATCCACAAGAAGGAGTAATTACCCTTCAGAAAACCGTTGAAAATTTGATTGCTCTTCAAACACAAGCTTTGGAACGTCAAAACGCAGCCGAAGCAAATATGAAGATTTTCCAGAATCAGCTAAGTCAAGTTAATAAACAGCTGAATCAGCGTCCACAAGGGCAACTTCCTAGCGATACGGAAAATCCAACACAACGTGAAGATTGCAAAGCTGTTACATTAAGAAGTGGTAAGAACCTTCCTCCACCTCCTTTTCCCGTTATGAAAGAGAAAGAAGTTCCAAGAAAAGAAAAGGAAGTGGGTGAGAAGGAGAAAGAGAATGAGAAAGATAGTGAGGTTGAAGAGATAGAAAGACCAAGAGAAATTCCGAAAAAGAGAGATGAAATTGTAAGCAATCGCCCTCCACCACCGTTTCCATCGCGAGTTCAGAAAAAGGGTGATATGGGTGATTTTCAGAAGTTCTTCAATAGAGTGAGGGGTTTGAGTATTAATATTCCGTTACTTGAGGCAATTCGAGATATTCCTAAGTATACGAAGTTTTTGAAGAGGGCCCTCACTAATAAAAGGCCCTACTGTGATAATGAGATGATTGGCCTTCCGGAAGAGTGTAGTGCGATTTGCCAGAGCAAATTACCTCCGAAGTTAGTTGATCCGGGGAGTTTCACGATTCCCATATCGATTGGAGAAGAATGGAAGGGAAAGGCACTATGCGATTTGGGGGCAAGCATTAACTTGATGCCCAAGTCAGTCTTTGATAAGCTTAAAATTGGAAACGCAAGACCTACCTCTATGGTCTTGCAAATGGCGGACAGGTCTCTTGCTCATCCTGAAGGCCGTATTGAGGATGTCCTTGTTAAAGCAGGTACACTTATATTTCCTGTTGATTTCGTAATTCTTGAATACAATGCAGATAGAAATGTCCCCATTATTTTGGGTAGACCCTTCCTAGCTACAGGGAGGACATTGATCGATGTAGAGAATGGCGAATTAACGATGAGGATACAAGATGAGGAAGTGAAATTCAATGTATTTCGAGCCATGAAATTCCCAGATTCTCAGGAAGATTGCTTCAGAATGGATGTAGTAGAGCAAGCATCGCAAGAGGTATTTAATTGTTTAAATTTTGATGATATCTTGCAGGCTGCTTTGACATTAGATTCACCTGAGATGATGGAGGAGCTTACAGAAACAGTGGCAGCTCTCAATTCTGAAAATCCGAAATATAGGCGTCTTGCCTATGAACCTGTGAAAGAACCGGGGGAGATTATTCCTAAAAAGAAGCCTTCAATTGACTCTCCTCCGGAGTTGGAAGAAAAACCATTGCCAGCACACTTGAGGTATGCTTATTTGGGTACTAATGAAACTTTACCTGTTATTGTTTCAGCTAATTTAACAGGTCCTCAAGAAGATAAACTGTTGCGTGTGTTAAGAGCCAATAAAGAAGCAATAGGTTGGACAATTGCTGATATCAAAGGCATTAGTCCATCCTATTGTCAACACAAAATCATACTAGAAGATGTTAATGCACGCTCAGTTGAAGGTCAGAGAAGATTAATGCCAGCCATGAAGGATGTGGTGAAGAAGGAGGTGATTAAGCTTTTAGATGCAGGGATTATTTATCCCATTTCGAGTAGTGAATGGGTAAGCCCAGTTCAGTGTGTACCGAAGAAAGGAGGAATTACAACAGTTCTTAATGATAAAAATGAGGCGATTCCTTCAAGAACGGTAGTTGGATGGAGAGTTTGCATGGATTACAGAAAGCTGAACAAGGCCACCAGAAAAGATCATTTCCCCTTGCCCTTCATTGATCAGATGTTAGACAAATTAGCCGGAAGAGAATATTATTGTTTCTTGGATGGTTACTCCGGGTACAATCAGATTTACGTGGCTCCAGAAGATCAACATAAGACTACCTTTACATGCCCATTTGGTACTTTTGCATATCGCAGAATGCCATTTGGATTGTGTAACGCTCCCGCTACTTTTCAAAGGTGTATGATGGCCATCTTCTGGGATATGATAGATAATTTCCTTGAAGTATTCATGGATGATTTCTCCGTGTTTGGTGATGATTTTGATATATGTTTGGATAACTTGGAGAAAGTGTTAGTGAGATGCAAGGAAACAGATTTGGTGCTCAACTGGGAGAAGTGTCACTTCATGGTTCGCGAAGGTATTGTTCTGGGTCACAAAGTTTCGAGTGTTGGTTTAGAGGTTGATAGAGCGAAGATCGAGGTAATTAAAACTCTTCCCCCTCCCGTTTCTGTTAAAGGGGTAAGGAGTTTTCTTGGCCATGCTGGCTTTTATAGGCGTTTTATTAAAGATTTTTCTAAGATTGCTAAACCGTTATGCAACTTACTCGAAAAGGATTGCAAATTCCTTTTTGATGAAGCTTGTTTAGCGGCCTTCAAAGCAATCAAAGAAAAGCTTATTTCTGCTCCTATAGTGTTACCTCCAGATTGGAATTTACCGTTTGAAGTTATGTGTGATGCGAGTGATTTGTGTATGGGAGCTGTATTAGGACAGAGGAAAGAGAAGGTTTTTCATTCGATTTACTATGCTAGTAAAACTTTTAGTGGTGCTCAGATTAATTACACAGTTACAGAAAAAGAGTTGCTAGCAGTTGTCTATTCGTTTGATAAATTTCGCTCTTATCTTCTTGGAGCGAAAGTTATTGTTTATACAGATCATTCCGCGATCAGATTTCTTATGGAGAAGAAAGATGCGAAACCAAGGTTAATCAGATGGGTGTTATTGCTTCAAGAGTTCGATTTAGAGATCAAAGATAGAAAGGGTTGTGAGAATCAGGTTGCAGATCATCTATCGCGTTTAGAGGGTTCAGAGATGAATAGTGGTACTGAAGCAGTTAGAGAAGAGTTTCCTGATGAGAGTTTATTCGTTGTTCGAGATTATGAGGCTCCGTGGTATGCAGATATTGCGAATTTAGTGGTAAGTGGTGTTTTTCCGGAAGGTTCTACTTATCAAGAAAGAAAGAGGTTAGCTCATCGGGCTAGACAGTTCTTTTGGGAGGATCCGTTCCTCTATAAAGTTTGTGCTGACCAAATGATACGAAGATGTGTGGCAAGGGAAGAGACTCAAGCCATTATAGCTGGATGCCATGATTCATTATATGGAGGACATTTTAAAGGAGACAGAACTGCTGCAAAGGTATTTCAATCAGGTTTTTACTGGCCTTCTCTTATAAAAGATTGTCATGAATATGTTAAGAAATGTACGAGATGCCAGTTTACCGGAAACATATCTAAGAGGGATGAGATGCCGCGTAATAATGTGTTAGAGGTTGAGATATTCGATGTGTGGGGCATAGACTTTATGGGTCCTTTCGTTCCTTCAAATGGTAACCTCTATATCTTATTGGCTGTTGATTATGTGTCTAAGTGGGTAGAAGCGGTGGCTTTACCGACTAATGATTCACGAGTGGTGATCAAGTTCTTGAAATCACATATTTTCACTAGACATGGTACACCTAGAGTGATTATTAGCGATGGAGGATCTCATTTCGTTAATAAATATCTGAAGACTATTCTAGAGAAATATGGAGTCAGACACCGTGTATCTACTGCGTATCATCCACAATCCAATGGTCAAGCTGAAGTGTCGAACCGTGAAGTCAAGTCAATCCTAGAGAAAACCGTTGGTCCTACAAGAAAAGATTGGTCAATGAAGTTAGATGATGCATTGTGGGCCTATCGTACTGCGTTTAAGACTCCAGTTGGTGCATCTCCCTATCGTATGGTGTATGGTAAGGCTTGTCACTTACCTTTAGAGCTTGAAATGGGTGCCTATTGGGCAATTGCGCAGTTGAACTTAGATCCTATCTTAGCCGGAAAGAATCGTATGATGAAGCTTAATGAACTTGACGAATTCCGGTTGCATGCTTATGAAAATGCCAAACTTTACAAAGAAAACACAAAGAAATGGCATGACAATCGGATTCGTCCAAAGAACTTTGAAGTGGGGCAAAAAGTATTAAGTATAATTCAAAGTTCAGCAATTTTCCGGGTAAGTTAAGATCTAAGTGGTCAGGTCCATACATAGTGACCAAAGTTACACCTCATGGGGCGATAGAAATAGAACATCCGCTAGAGAACCGTACCTTTATGGTTAACGGTCACAGATTAAAGATATACCATGGAGGTGAAGATACCAATCGCTCGGAAGATCCACATCCCGGGGAGGTCATGTATCTCCTCGAGACTCCTTAGAAGCGTGAGGTAAACCGTCGAGCTTAACGACGTTAAACAAAAGCCAATTACTTGTATATTAGCTGAGTTTTTACATTTTTGCAATTTAGATTAGTTTGATTTTCGTAATTTTATTGTTTTTATTAAGAAATGAGGAAGGGTAGTTGTTTTTGATGATTTCAGGGGTAAAAAGGACTTGAGTTTGGGGTCGATTTGGCGAAAACAGAAGAAAAAGAGGTTGGATGTCCAGGAGAAACCGGGAACCCGGTTTCACAAAACCGGGGACCCGGTTTTGGAGCTGGTACCAACCATTTTAACGCAACACTTGGCGTTTTGGGGTAATATCACAGCGCTGGAACCGGGAACCCGCATTTGGCGAAACCGGGTACCCGGTTTTGGTGCTGTGATTTCTGAAAATCTCTGACCCAGCGTTTTGGTGGCTTGCGTTTTCGTGCGTTTTAATTCGCGCCATCGACACAAATCCGGGTACCCGCATTTGGCAGAACCGGGTACCCGGTTTCGGAGCTGATGAAACCCAAAAGTTCTGTCCCAGCGTCTTGAGAAGTGGCGTTTTGGCGCGTTTTGATTCGCGCCAGCGAGAAAATCCGGGAACCCGCATTCCATAGAACCGGGGACCCGGTTTCGGCGAGTAAAATCCCTGACCCCGCGTCTTGGGGTCCAGCGTTTTGGTGCGTTCTGAAAAAAAAAAAAAAAAAAAAAAAAAAAAAAGAGTCCACAATTATTTTTCCGCGCCGTCACAGCGACGCGGAACCGGGAACCCGGTTTGCCAAAACCGGGAACCCGGTTTGGAAGCTGTGAGAGGCGGTTTTGAGGTGGTTTAACCTAGTTTTTAGCCTCTTTTCCAAGTCTTTACCTAAAAACGCACCAATAGCCTCCTTACCTCCGAAATTCATCTACCAAAACACTATATAACATCAAATCCTACCCTCTTTCACCACAAAAACATAAGATCAACTCACCTCCTCTCCAAAATAACATCAAATCCTTAGTTTTCCCAAGATTCTTCTTCACCCAATTCCTTAAATTAAACCCAATTCTTTCTTCTCCCATACAAATTAACCAAGACCCATCTCATATTTCACCTAGTTCTTAAATTCTTAAACCTCAAAACATCAAAATTCTAAACTTTTCCCTAAGTTTTTCATTATTTGAAGTTTTGAGTTTGGGGTGAAAAGAGATGACTAACAGAACCGGTGATTTCCGAAGAACTGCTCCTAGAAGAAAGACCACCATTGGTGGTTCACAAGATCAAGCTATTGAGATTCCTGATTCGCGTCCTAAACGAAAAATTGACGAAGTTAAGCTTGGTTCTAACAGAAAAGAAATCACAGGTCTAAAGAGAAGATTGATTGATGAGATTGAAAGTGAGAAGGAACCAGAAGAGGAACTTGCGAAGAACATTGAGAAAGAAACTGAACAAGAGATTCCGGAAGCACCCGTTACGAAACTTCCGCGTATGAAGATGTGGGCCCACAAGCCTAAGAGGGTTTACACTTGTTGGAATACTCAGGTTCGTGAAAGAATTGAATTTTTGAAATTTGGTGAGGAGACGAATTTTCCTAAGGGTATTATGAGTAGTGATTACAAGGAATATGCTGTGACATGTGCTAAGTTTGGTTGGAAGGCGTTACAAGAAAGGAAGCTTGAGTTTATTCCTACTTTTGTGCGAGAATTTTACGAAGGTTTAGCTACCTCCCATGATGCCATTGATATCCGCAAAAAGGTAGTTCCTTTCTCTATTGAACGTATTCGGAAATCATTGAAACTACCCAACTTTTCTGGAACATGCCCCTTCCAAGAAACTCTTAATGACCCTTCTTTTGATTTTGAACCCCTTTGGGGGACCGTGCTTGTTAATGGGACTAGCCCAATTCCTGAAGGTGAAAGGTATCCTGGACAGTTTTACAGCAGTAGTTTGACACCTCGTGCTAAGGTTTGGTCTCGTTTCATAATACCCACTTTCTTTGGTATTAAACACACTTCTGAGTTGAAGAAAGAGCACATATTTGTTATTAAGTGTATTTTGGAGGAGAAACCATTTGATGTTGCTAAGATCATTTATGATACAATCATGGAGTTCGCGAAATCACCAATGAAACAACAAAATCTGAAGTTCCCTTGTACTATTACTCAGTTGTGTTTAGACGCAAAGATTCCGCGTAAGGACGCAGATATTGATACTGTTTCAGTTGGTGTGAGTATAGCTTTGAGCACAATCAAGAACATCCATGAAGAAGCAACACGAGCTACAAGAAGTCCAAGAACTCCTCAATCAAAGAAAGCGAAAACTGTACCTGAGTTGGAAGCGAAGATTCAGGTGTTGGAAGAGAATCAGGAGAGGATGATTGCTACCTTGGGAAACGTTACACAAGAATTGGACCTACTTCGAAATTTAATCCTAGGCGTAAATACACTTCAAAACGCGATTTATGATGCTGTTACGCGAGATAAAGGTCCAGAACGCAACACCGATAACCAGCCTCGCGCTGGTTAAGATACGTTTTCTAAACTTTCCTCTTAGTGTATATTAGTTTAAATGCTTTATTGAGTCTTTTCGAGTCGTGGGGACACGACTCATTTCTGAGTTTGGGGTGGGGTTCGTTGCCTCATCCCAATTTTTATGTGTTATTTGCTTTATTTGCTTTCAATAAAAGAATTTTCGGAGTTGCGTTTGACTATAGAAATTTTTAAATATCCCTTTAAGCATACTTTTGATAAATCTATGATAGTAAATAGTGGACTTTAGGGATTAATATAAAACGCACTTACAATTGCATGCGAACATAGGTAATTGATAGGAAAAATTAATGAACAATGCAAATGAAGTGAGCTTGTACTCAAGGAATATGTTTGGTGTGTAGAACGTGAAATCCTAATTAGTAGAGAACCCACCTAGATATGAACTAAAGACAAGCTATGTACTTAGGAAAATGATAGGGGCAGTTCTTTGTTAGCCATTTGTGCCTTTTTAGCCTTCTATCCCTTGTATTAATTATTATCCGTCTTAACCCACTTTGAGCCTTTAGCCTTTTCTTTGTAGCCACGATATAAGCCATTATCCCTTAGATTATTAGGCATGACCATATGACCCGCACTTGAATCACAATCCTGAGACATGTCTCGAGCTTGAGTTTGGGGTGGTGGGACCACATATGGGGAATTAAATGGGTAGGGATCAATGTGCTTTGTATCGTAGCACAATTGCAGATGATATATACTTGCAACCCTTTGCCGGGAATGTAGAAAAGTGAAAAAGAAAGAAAAAATGAAAATTTTTGAAAAATCATACAGTAGGATCCGGGAACCCGGTTTCGAAAATCCGGGTACCCGGTTTGCCTCTGTACAAAAAAAAAAGAAAAAAAAAACAAAAAGAAGAAAAAGAGAAAAGAAAATAAAAAGAAAAATATGAATGAATAAAACATCCGGCAAAGTGGAATTTTTCTAAAATCATCTTGTTTATAGTGGGTAGACATGGGACGCTAAATTGTTGCGTAATGGGTGAGTGAGAACATCTTTTTGAGCGTTAACTCAAGCTCGAGGACAATGTTGATGGTAAGTGAGGAGAGAGCCAAAAGCTCACTTCAAATTTACCAAATATACATCCACACCCGTCCTTAAGCCAATATTATAACCGTAAAGACCTCGTGATTCCTAAGTGCATAGTGAATTTATTATTCTGTTGATAGGGAATACACTAGGTGGAGCGTTCAAAGCGAGTTAGGATTAATGACCACCCTATAGCCATCATACAGAGATGAGTACAAGTGTAACCTTCAAGCATTGCGACTTTAATTTTATGATTGAGATTATTTATGTTTGATGTTGCATGATTAGTGTATGTGTATATTAGTTTCTGGAGTTTGCTATATGAGATTTATTTTGAGAATTGCTTTAGGGTTTATTTGCTAGCTTCTATGTGTTTATACGTTTACTTCTACCCCTTTGTTTTGTTTTACTTTGTCGGGACGACAAAGGTTTGAGTTGGGGGTCTTGATGTCTCCCTAATTGTTCTTATTTTAGACCCTTAGGAGACATCATTTTTGGTGTTTATTTAATTAATTTGATAGACTTTTGGACTTAAAATGCAATAATCCGGAATTACCTTTTTAATTCTAACATTTTTAATTTATTAAACTTTTGCGCGTAATATTGGTATTTTTAGTGTAAAGTTTACAGGTTTTAGATGTTAGCTAGGAGAGGAATCCGAGGAGAAGGTCAAAGATCGTGAATTAGAGTCAAGACTTGAAGACAAATCCCGAAGATATTATTTTTAGAGCTGAAAATCCACTTTCCAGGCCATAGATTGCTGATTTCGAGGTGCTTAAGCGATGATTTAGCCGCTGACCTTTGAAGAGAAATCATTCCTTATCGAGTTACGGAACTTTAGCAACTGGAATGAGGTCAATCGGAGTTGTAACGCATCGGGAAAAGCTGTTTTAGTGAAGGCCTATCATCAGTTACGGGATTTTGGGCTTAGAAAGTGGGATTGGACAGTTAATTAGGCTTTTAATTTCTGGTCCAAGCCCTAGTCCGAATTTTTACTTATAAAAGGAGGTCTGGACTTCTATTTTTCAGACAATTCACTTTCCACAAGATTAAAAACACCAGAGAAGCTACAGCAGGAAGAAAGGAGAAGCTACAAGAGCTGGAGTGGGTCTATAGCTCCGTTCGTAGTCATTCTGATTCCGAAAATTAGGTTCTTTTTATATTTTAATTTTGTAATCAATATGAATTCCATTTCTTTTTATTTAGTTTTTAATTTTAATATGAGCTAAATTTCCATTAGTGCTTGAGAACAAAACAATGGGTGAATCTTGATTTTATTATTATAACGAATGTTGAATTTGGGTTTTTATTGAATTAAATTAAATTAGGGCTTTTACTCTTTTCGACAATTTGTGAATGTTTACTGATTTTAGAGTCGCGAACTAAAATTAGGTATTAGTATCTAAGCTATTCCATATATGTGGCGTATGGATCATCCTGACGGGGGGTTTAGGTACAGAAATAATTGTTCAATCTAGGATAAAAACTATTGATTCTGACGAACTTAGTTAATCCTAGGGCCAATGTGGTAATAAATCTTAATCATCCAACGGTGGATCATATTTACCCTGACGGGACTAGTGACACTTTAGGATCGCCTTATAGTCCACCCTGACGGGGGTATAAGGATATTAGAATCCCGACCATTGTAATTGACTGATTTAACCCTCAAACAACATAAGTTAGAAAGTAAAATTAGGAGGATCCTTGCGTTCTCAAGTACTACATCTCATATTGCGTTTTCATACACTTTACTTGCGTCTTAGCTTCTACTTGCATTTAATTATTTGTCTTCCATTTATTTAGAATTAATAAACAAAACCAAAACAAACAATTTATTATCTTTCACTTCCATAAGTGCATCAATCACTACTTGCTAAACATTGTGATCAACCATCCGTCCTTGGAACGAATCTGATTTATCAGAATTACTACTTGGGACAACCGTACACTTGCGGTTGTGGTTCGATTATTATTTGAATTTATTTAGAACACACAAAGGACCACCAATATATCAACAAGAACCTTCAAATTTGAAGATGAACATTGTAAACTCTAGTTTTTCATTTTTTTAAGGTTTTTACATGTTTGGTTTGTATTTTCACCCTTATCTTTTTGTTTATTCTAATTGAAAGAAATTGGTGATGTAAATCTTAACATTGTTACATAGCTATAGCTGTGGTGTTAGATTATTTCTAGAATTGACTGTTTTTTAACAATTTGTCCTAATTCGAAACAACACTGTCCTATCAGCACCTGTAGAATTAAAGTTAGTATCAAGTCCGATTTAATGGAAGTAGTTGGTGATGCTTTGAAGACTAATATTACCACATTAAACCCTCTCGTGCTTCCAATATCTGAACAATTATTATTTTTCAAAAAATATTCAAGATGAAGATAAAGTCATATATTCTTGTTTTTGCGATTTCTGGATGTCCACTATATCAAATTTTACTTATATTCTCGTTTTTGCAAGTTAGAGCTTACTAATTGTTTATTGGTCCTGTCCTGTGTCGTTACTATTTTTATAAGTTTGACAAGTTGAGGCCTCGAAGAATCTAATCGGTTGCTGATATGAAGATAAAGCATAAAACAAGTCTAAGGTTCAAATCCTACTACTATTCTTAAACTAAATAAAATTAGTTCTTACTAAAATAATAAAACTAGAAATTAATAATATCATATTCATGTTCAAAAGACAAAACAAAATAAGAATATTATACTAATTGTTGAAATTTGATAAACGGAAGGGATGACATAGCGTGAACTGCTTCCAACTTCTTCTTCTCTTCTTCTCTCTTGCTCCAGGTGTACTCTAAGTGTTGATATGATTAGGACTTCTCTCTAATATTAATTAGGAGTATATATAGGTTCAAAAAATGTTTTATGGGTTATGGGATTTTTTTAGTTGAACTAAACCAACCTAAAAACGTATTACTAAAGAGATTTTTGGATCGAACCACGACAATGACATTTAGCATAACTTCTTCATTTCAGCTCCGAATTTTGAACCGTCAAATCCTATGTGTTTCTGACTTCAAGTACTAGTTGGATATATGATGTCTTCCTAATTGTTCTTATTTTCGACCCTTGGGAGACATCACTTTTGGTGTTTATTTAATTAATTAAATAGACTTTTGGACTTAATTTGCAATAATCCGGAATTACCTTTTTATTTCTAGCATTTTTAATTTATTAAACTTTTGCGCGTAATATTGGTATTTTTAGTGCAAAGTTTACAGATTTTAGATGTTAGCTAGGAGAGGAACCCGAGGAGAAAGTCAAAGATCAAAAGATAGAGTCAAGACTTGAAGAGAAATCCCGAAGATATTATTTTGAGAGCTGAAAATCCTTTTTCCAAGCCATAGAGTGCTGATTTCGAGGTGCTTAAGCGATGATTTAGCCGCTGACCTTTGAAGAGAAAACATTCCTTATCGAGTTACGGAACTTTAGCAACTGGAATGAGGTCAATCGGAGTCATAACGCATCGGTAAAAGCCGTTTTAGTGAAGGTGTATCAGCAGTTACGGGATTTTGGGCTTAGAAAGTGGGCTTGGACATTTAATTAATATTATATTTTCTGGTCCAAGCCCTAGAACGAATTTATGCTTATAAAAGGAGGTATGGACTTCTATTTTTCATACAATTCATTCTTTACAATTAAAAACATCAGAGAGAAGCAACAGAAGGAAGGAAGAAGAAGCTGCTAGAGCTGGAGTGGGTCTATAGCTCCGTTCTCAGTCATTCCAATTCCGGAAATTAGGTTTCTTTTATCTTTTATTTGTAATCAGTTATGAATTCCATTTATTTTAATTTAGTATTTCTTTTTAATATGAGCTAAACAATTCATAGTGCTTGAGAACAAACAATGGGTGAATCCTAATTTTATGAAATAACGAATGTTGAATTTGGGTTTTTATTGAATTAAACTAAATTAGGGCTTTTACTCTTTTCAATAAATTGAGATTATTTTACTGTTTTTAGCGTCATGAACTAGGAACAGGTGTTAGTATTTAGGCTATTCCAATTAGTGGCAATTGGATCATCCTGACGGAGGGTTTAGATACAGAACCATTTATTCAATCTAGGATAGAAGCTATTGATTCTTACGAACTTAGCTAATTCTAGGGCCAATGAGGTAATAAAACTTAAACATCCAACGGTGGATCATATTTACCCTGACGGGACTAGTGACACTTTAGGATCGCCTTATAGTCCACCCTGACGGGGGTATAAGGAATTTAGAATCCCGACCATTGTAATTGACCAATTTAGTCCTTAAACAACATAAGTTAGGAAATAAGATTGGGAGGATCCTTGCGTTCTCAAGTACTACATCTCATATTGCGTTTTCACTTATTTTATTTGCGTCTTAGCTTCTACTTGCATTTAATTATTTGTCTTTTATTCATTAGCTTTAATCAACAAAACCAAACAAACATTTTATTATCCTTTACTTTCATAAGTGCATCAATCACTACTTGCTAAACATTGTGATCAACCATCCATCCTTGGAACGAATCTGATTATCATACATACTACTTGGGACAACCGTACACTTGCGGTTGTGGTTCGATTAGCATTTTCATTTATTTTTAGAACACACAAAGGACCACCAAGTTTTCGGCGCCGCTGCCGGGGACGGTAGCGTGTGACCACGGTGTTTATCCTTTAGTGATAGTTGTATTTATTTTTATTTTTGTTTTTATCAGTTTTACGCTTTTTGCTTGTTTAGTCTTTTCAGGTTTTTAGGTTTGGTGTATGCGAAGAAGGCTCAGATTTGAACCACCAGTTCAAATCCGTGATAATCCGGATTCGTTAATCAGACTTGCAAATAAGAAAAGAAGAGAACAAGAGGAAAAAGAAATGGCGAATATTCAAGATCCATGGTTTACTAATGGTCCACCAGAAGTTCCATTCCGTGCTCCTGCTATAGGAGTAGGTGCTCCAGATATTAATGTTCTGCGATTTCGTCCAGATTCGGGTATGTTAGCTCAATTCCAAAACTTTGGAAGTTTTCGTGGAAGACCATCAGAAGATCCTCTTAGAGCGGTACAGAAATTTAAGCAGATATGTGATTCTTATATCACACAAGGAGTCTCAAGAGAACAGATGTATTTTGCTGCGTTTAAATTTTTTGTTATTGATGGAGCAAGTGAATGGCACGATACACAAGATCCTACGAAGATAACCAACTGGGACCAATTGGAGGCTGCTTTCTTTGACAGGTATTACCCCAGTAACATGAGATTAGATGCTTAATTAGAATTGACGCATTTCCGTCAAGAATATGATGAAACTGTGGGTAAGAGTTGGACAAGATTTCAGATGTGTTTACGTAGAGTTCCCACTCATGGCTTTTCAGAACAACAACAGCTAAATTTTTTTTACAGAGGCCTTGATGGGACTTCAAGAGATAAGTTGGATATGTTATGTGGTGCAGGTTTTCTTCAAGTTCAACCCGCTCATGCTAAAATTATTTTAGAAAGAACAGTCAAGAATGAAGTTGGGTGGAATTCAGTAAGAACACCTGTTAAAGGAGTGAATAATGTTGATATGGAAGAGAAATTTGCTACGCTTGAGAATAAGATTCAGAATACTATAGAGCAACAATTGAAGCAGCTTACTTTAGCTGTAAAAGAAGGATTCTCGAGTAAGAAGGTAGTTGTGCATGCTGCACAAGAGGTTTATATGTGTTCGATTTGCAGGGTAGATGATCATGATGAGGAAAGTTGTCCGAATAACCAAGAGACCGTGATGTTTATGTCCAATAGAGGTAAATTTAATTCGAGTGGTAATGGATATCAGCCTAACAGAAACCATCCTGGGTTTCAATACTCAAATCCTAATGGGGCAGCCAATCCTACATATGCGTATCAGCCACAGCCCCAAGGTAACAACTATAATCCAAGACCACACAACAATTATCAAGGAGGACAAAATCAAGGCAATTATGTACAAAGACAAGCTCCTCAGAATACTTATGATGAAAATTTGAACCAGAAAGCCTTACCTGCCCATCCACAAGAAGGAGTAGTTACCCTTCAGAAAACAGTTGAAAGTTTAATTGCTCTTCAGACACAAGCTATGGAACGTCAAAATGCGGCCGAAGCAAATATGAAGTTGTTCCAGAATCAGCTAAGTCAAATAAATAAACAGCTGAATCAACGTTCACAAGGGCAACTCCCTAGCAATACTGAGAATCCAATACAAATCGAAGACTGTAAAGCTATTACTCTCAGAAGTGGTAAGAACCTTCCTCCACCTCCTTTTCCGGTTATGAAAGAAAAAGAAGTTAGAAAAGAAAAGGATGTGGTGGATAAAGATAAAGAAGTTGAAGTAGAAGAATTGGAGAGGCCTGTTGAGGTTTCGAAAAAGAAAGATGAGACTATAATCAATCGTCCACCTCCACCATTTCCATCGCGAGTTCAAAAGAAGGGTGATATGGCTGATTATCAAAAATTCTTTAACAAGGTAAGAGGTCTTAGCAAAAATATTCCGTTGCTAGAAGCTATTCGAGATGTACCAAAGTATGCTAAGTTTCTGAAGAAAGCCCTCACTAACAAAAGACCTTATTGTGATAATGAGATGATTGGCCTTCCTGAAGAGTGTAGTGCGATATGCCAAAGTAAATTACCTCCGAAGTTAGTTGATCCGAGGAGCTTTACAATTCCGATATCTATTGGTAATGAGTGGAAAGGAAAAGCGCTATGCGATTTGGGTGCAAGCATAAATCTTATGCCCAAATCAATCTTTGACAAGCTTAATGTTGAAGCAAGACCCACTTCTATGGTCTTGCAAATGGCAGATCGATCTCTTGCACACCCAGAAGGCCGAATCGAAGATGTCCTCGTTAAGGTAGGTACGTTAATTTTTCCCGCTGATTTCATTATACTTGATTGCGACGCGGATAGGAATGTCCCCATTATTTTGGGAAGACCATTCCTAGCCACGGGGCGTACTTTGATTGATGTAGAAAACGACGAAATGATTATGAGAATCCAAGACGAGGAGATGAAGTTTAATGTGTTTAGACCTATGAAGTTTCCGGATTCCAAGGAAGAATGTTTTCGTATACATGTAAGGGAACCGGTAAGAAAAGAGCCAATTAATGTTGTGGACACTTTAGGGGTGGAGGAGAAAGAGCTACGAAAGAAACCACCAATTAAAGCTCCTCCATACCCTAAAAATCCACAACTCAATCATGCAAAGAAGAAAGAGAAAGCACGTGCCACGAAAGTTCCGAAGGAACCTAAGAAAGAAAGAGAGAAAAAGGGGTTCAAAGTAGGTGAAGAGGTAGCTATGAAAAATCCTAAACCCCCTCCAAAGGTACGTGAATCCAAAAGTTCTTGGATAGGACCATTCATGGTCGCGAAGGTTATCTCAGACAAACTAGTGGGCATAAAAGCTAAGGGATGCAAATTTCGAGTTGCAAATATTGACAACCTCACTCACTGCTGGGGAGGTTATGTCAATGACTAATAAATGAGGTAACCCGTCGAGCTTAACGACGTTAAACAAAAGCCAATTCCTTGTATATTCGCTGAGTTTTTAAATTTTTGCAATTTAGAATAGTTTGATTTTCGTAATTTTAGTGTTTATTATTAAGAAATGAGGAAGGGTAGTTGTTTTTGATGATTTCATGGGTAAAAAGGTCATGACTTTGGGATCGATGAAGCGAAATTAGGAGAAAAATAGGTTGGATGTCCAGGAGAAACCGGGAACCCGGTTTTGGACCTGGTACCAACCATTTCAACGCAACACTTGGCGTCTTGGTTCACGACACAGCGTCGGAACCGGGTACCCGGATTTTCGAAACCGGGAACCCGGTTTTGGTTCTGTGATTTCTGAAATTTTCTGACCCAGCGTCTTGGTGGCTTGCGTTTTGCAGCGTTTTGATTCGCGCATCGACACAAAACCGGGAACCCGCATTTGGCAGAACCGGGTACCCGGTTTCGGAGCTGTAACTGGTGGAATTCTCTGACCCGGCGTTTTGAGTAGCTGCGTTTTGGCGCGTTTTGACTCGCGCCATCGACAAAATACGGGTACCCGCATTCCACAGAACCGGGAACCCGGTTTCGGCAAGTAGAATTTCTGACCCATCGTCTTGGGGTCCAGCGTTTTGGTGCGTCTAGGGTTGAAAAAAAAAAGAGTATTTTTATTTTTTCCGCGCCGTCACAGCGACGCGGAACCGGGAACCCGGATTTTCGAAACCGGGAACCCGGATTTTCGAAACCGGGAACCCGGTTTGCATCTGTGATAGGGCCGTTTTGAAGATTTTTAGCCCTAGATTTTTACCTCTTTCTTCAACCCAGCCTCCAAAAACACTCCCAAAACCCAGAATTTCCTGAACATCATCATCTACAACCACACAATCCTCAAATCTTACTCTCTTTCACCACAAAAACATGCAATCAACTCATCTCCCATCCAAATTACGATAAAATTCCCACTTTCCTCCGATTGTTCTTCATCCATACTTCAAAGAAAATCCAATTCCCTCTTCCCACACATCAATTAGCCTTTACCCATCTCATATTCCACCACAATCTTCAAGTCTTAAGCCTCAAAACATCAAAGTTCTAAGCCTTAGCTTCTCACTATTTGAAGTTTTGAGTTTGGGGTGGAAAGAGATGCCTATCAAAAAAAAATCCGTTTTCATGTGTGCTTATCGAAGGAATTCTCCAAGAAACGCTTTTGGTGCTATTCAAGAACAAGCTATTGAGATTCCTATTTCACGTTTCAAACACAAGACTGAAGAGGTTCAAATTAAGGTTAATCCGAAGAAGAGGGAAGTGAACCTGAAAGTGAGGAAGAAAATGATCCGATGATGAGTTGGAATCGAAAATCAAGGTGTTGAAAGAGAATCGAGATGCGATGATTGATATTTTGGGAAACGTTACAAACAAGCTGAACGTTATTTGTTCAATGCACAACTTCCGATGTCTAGACGCGAGATAAAGTTCATGGAAGCAACACCGACAACCAGCCTCGCGCTGGTTAAGATACGTTTTCTATCCCTTCTCATTTAGTGTATATTATTTTATTGCTTTGAGTCTTTTTGAGTCGTGGGGACACGACTCATTTTTGAGTTTGGGGTGGGGTTCGTTGCCTCATCCCAATTTTTATGTGTTATTTGCTTTATTTGCTTTCAATAAAAGAATTTTCGGAGTTGCGTTTGACTGTAGAAATTTTTAAATATCCCTTTAAGCATACTATTGATAAATCTATGATAGTAAATAGTGGATTTTAGGGATTGATATAAAACGCACTTACAATTGCATGAGAACATAGGTAATTGATAGGAAAAATTAATGAACAATGCAAATGAAGTAAACTTGTACTCAAGGAATATGTTTGGTGTGTAGAACGTGAAATCCTAATTAGTAGAGAACCCACCTAGATATGAACTAAAGACAAGCTATGTACTTAGGAAAATGATAGGGGCAGTTCTTTGTTAGCCATTTGTGCCTTTTTAGCCTTCTATCCCTTGTATTAATTATTATCCGTATTAGCCCACTTTGAGCCTTTAGCCTTTTCTTTGTAGCCACGATATAATCCATTATCCCTTAGATTATTAGGCATGACCATATGACCCGCACTTGAATCATAATCCTGAGACATGTCTCGAGCTTGAGTTTGGGGTGGTGGGACCACATATGGGGAATTTAATGGGTTGGGATTGATGTGCTTTGTATTGTGGCACAATTGCAGATGATATATACTTGTAACCCTTTGCCGGGAATAAAGAAAAATGAAAAAGAAAGAAAAAAATGAAAAAATGAAAAATCCATACAGTAGGAACCGGGAACCCGGATTCATCAAAACCGGGAACCCGGTTTGCTTCTGTACAAAAAAAAAAGAAAAGAAAAAGAAAAATATGAATGAATAAAACATCCGGCAAAGTGGAATTTTCTGAAAATCATCTTGGTTATAGTGGGTAGACATGGGACGCTAAATTGTTGCGTATATGGGTGAGTGAGAACATTTTTTGAGCGTTAACTCAAGCTCGAGGACACTGTTGATGGTAAGTGAGGAAAGAGCCAAAAGCTCACTTCAAATTTACCAAATATACATCCACACCCGTCCTTAAGCCAATATTATAACCGTAAAGACCTCGTGATTCCTATGTGCGTAGTGAATTTATGATTCTGTTGATAGGGAATACACTAGGTGGAACGTTCAAAGCAATTTAGGATTAATGACCACCGTATAGCCAACATACAGAGATGAGTACAAGTGTAACCTTCAAGCATTGCGACTTTAATTTTATGATTGAGATTATTTATGTTTGATGTTGCATGATTAGTGTATGTGTATATTAACTTCTAGAGTTTGCTATGTGAGATTTATTTTGAGAATTGCTTTAGGGTTTATTTGCTAGCTTCTATTTGTTTATACGCCTACTTCTACCCCTTTGTTTTGTTTTACTTTGTCGGGACGACAAAGGTTTGAGTTGGGGGTCTTGATGTCTCCCTAATTGTTCTTATTTTCGACCCTTGGGAGACATCATTTTTGGTGTTTATTTAATTAATTTGATAGACTTTTGGACTTAATTTGCAATAATCCGGAATTACCTTTTTATTTCTAGCATTTGTAATTTATTAAACTTTTGCGCGTAATATTGGTATTTTTAGTGCAAAGTTTACAGGTTTTAGATGTTAGCTAGGAGAGGAACCCGAGGAGAAAGTCAAAGATCAAAAGATAGAGTCAAGACTTGAAGAGAAATCCCGAAGATATTATTTTGAGAGCTGAAAATCCATTTTCCAGGCCATAGAGTGCTGATTTCGAGGTGCTTAAGCGATGATTTATCCGCTGACCTTTGAAGAGAAACATTCCTTATCGAGTTACGGAACTTTAGCAACTGGAATGAGGTCAATCGGAGTCATAACGCATCGGGAAAAGCCGTTTTAGTGAAGGTGTATCAGCAGTTACGAGATTTTGGGCTTAGAAAGTGGGCTTGGACATTTAATTAATATTCTATTTTCTGGTCCAAGCCCTAGAACGAATTTATGCTTATAAAAGGAGGTCTGGACTTCTATTTTTCATACAATTCATTCTTTACAATTAAAAACATCAGAGAGAAGCAACAGAAGGAAGGAAGAAGAAGCTCCTAGAGCTGGAGTGGGTCTATAGCTCCGTTCTCAGTCATTCCAATTCCGGAAATTAGGTTTCTTTTATCTTTTATTTGTAATCAGTTATGAATTCCATTTATTTTAATTTAGTATTTCTTTTTAGTATGAGCTAAACAATTCATAGTGCTTGAGAACAAACAATGGGTGAATCCTAATTTTATGAAATAACGAATGTTGAATTTGGGTTTTTATTGAATTAAACTAAATTAGGGCTTTTACTCTTTTCAATAAATTGAGATTATTTTACTGTTTTTAGCGTCGTGAACTAGGAACAGGTGTTAGTATTTAGGCTATTCCAATTAGTGGCAATTGGATCATCCTGACGGAGGGTTTAGATACATAACCATTTATTCAATCTAGGATAGAAGCTATTGATTCTGACGAACTTAGCTAATTCTAGGGCCAATGAGGTAATAAAACTTAAACATCTAACGGTGATCATATTTACCCTGACGGGACTAGTGACACTTTAGGATCGCCTTATAGTCCACCCTGACGGGGGTATAAGGAATTTAGAATCCCGACCATTGTAATTGACCAATTTAGCCCTTAAACAACATAAGTTAGGAAATAAGATTGGGAGGATCCTTGCGTTCTCAAGTACTACATCTCATATTGCGTTTTCACTTATTTTATTTGCGTCTTAGCTTCTACTTGCATTTAATTATTTGTCTTTTATTCATTAGCTTTAATCAACAAAACCAAACAAACATTTTATTATCCTTTACTTTCATAAGTGCATCAATCACTACTTGCTAAACATTGTGATCAACCATCCGTCCTTGGAACGAATCTGTATTATCATACATACTACTTGGCACAACCGTACACTTGCGGTTGTGGTTCGATTAGCATTTTCATTTATTTTTAGAACACACAAAGGACCACCAATATACAAGGGTTCCTCCAGAATAGTTGTCAGTATTGCTTGAAACCTTGATCAATGCACTTTCTAAATCTGTCCAATACAATTTTTCACTTTCGAAATATGGCCGAATTTTCTCTTTTCGCCATAACTAAGGGGTTTGCTTGATTTTTACACTTCTTATCATCATCTCAAGGTGTTCTAGCTTCCAATTATATAAGAGCTATAGAAATAACACACAAATTACGTGCAAAAGCTCTAGAAATAACATAAACACCAAAACTATACAAGAAAATTTAAAACATCAATATATAGGGAAAAATCCTCAAATAAGCACTAAATACTCCTAAAATGATATCTCGTAACTACATAAGTCTATCACATATATGGAGACCGTATCCCCACGACTCACAAAAATTCAATAAAGCAAATAAACTAATATATACAAAAAATGAGAAGAATTAAAAGAACATATAGGCTCGTTATGATCATGATCGTCGAATAAGAAAAGTGGATATTAAATCTGTGAAGTATAAGAAAGATTATGCAATCGCCTAGTAAAGAAAGGATAGAGTTATGGGAATAAAAAGGGTGGAGTTGTGTTTTAGGGGACAAAATAAGAAAATAAGTTAAGATAAGTTAACGATTAGTTAAAAAAAACGGAGGCCCAAATTAGGGTTTGGATATTTTGCCATGTTAAGGTTAAAGGTTAATTTGGATGGGTAATCTAAAGTGTATAAACTTTTAAAGGCCTACAACCATAGTGGGATAATATAAAGTCTTAACTCCAAACTACTAGTTGCAGCCTAACTAAATGGGATAAAAAGCCCAAAAAGTCCCCCTCCCTTCCTTATTAACCAATGAAAAAACCCCAAATCCCAAACCAAAACCTAATATAGAACCAAACTCCTCCCCATTACCAACCCCTCTCTTCTCTCTCAGTATAACGAACCCACCTCCCTTCCCCTCACTCTGCTCTCTGACCAACCCACCACCACCACCAAGAAACCGAAAACCACCAACATCTCCGCCATCTTCACCATTATCCACCATCATCACCATCATCTGCATCACCATCTCCACCAACATCACCACCCTCTCTCTTTCACTGTATCTTCTCTCTGACCAAAGAAAACCGCCTCCTGTCGTAGACCATTAACCACCATCATCACCACACTTCCTCCACCTTCCCATCGATTCACTTTCCCATAGATCATTCGATCCACCATCATCTTCATCACCAGCAGAGTCCCACCCCACCGCCTAAAACCCTACGCCGCACCATCACCATCAATACCATTTCCATCGCCGTCATCTCCACCATCCACCAACCTCAACACAATCTTCACCATCCACCATCCTCAACACCATTTTCACCATGTTCACCACCATCACCATAGCCAGCCTCGTCCAACAAAAAACCGCCGCCTCCATCGCCACCACCACCGTACACCACACTTTGTCCACCTACCCATCGATTCACCTTCCCACAGATCCACGAAACCGCCGTAAGAAAACTGTGTGGCCGTTCTCCCTTCCTGGCGTAGCAAAGAAACCGCGTGGCAATTCTCCCTGCTCACTAAACCGCCGCCGCATGAAGCCCTACGCCACCACTATAACCCTGCCGTCACTTCATTGCACAAAACCCTACCATCCCAACACCACCTTCGCGAGTCAATCTTTTGTTTTAGTTTTTTGCCCATTTCCCGCGGCCCCGCTGTGTCCTAATATCCATGCGAGTGTGAAGAAGTTTGTCTTGATGGGTACGGCCAAATACTAAATGTGAATATATGTACAACCCACAATGAAATATGAAGATGTGTTTTTTACTATATGGGTACAACCCATTGTATGTTGTTGTTGTTCATGATGGGTAAAACCCACTTCACCGTTGTTGTATTTTGTGTGTGTTATTGGTCGGGCCATGGGCATTGCATGAGATGGTCTACTTCGGTCCGGCCCCATATAGCTTAGCCAGGATTATAAAAGTAAAAAACCGAACTAAACAATTACAATTAGAACCAAAAGAACAATTTTTTTAGTTAGACCTTAAAATAAAGTTTGGATATTTTTTGCCTCAAAATATATTTTACTAGTAATTTTAACATATAATTGGGGTTGGGCCAATCAAGACCTATATAAAACACCTAATTTCACACCAAAGGAACATAAAATCGTTATTGAATCTTTGGTAGAGGGAAGAAGATGTCAAAGCATTTGAGAGAAGATGAAATGATTAACAGCGTGCTGTGTGAAGATTTGAAAATTAACATCCTTCGGAGACTGTCGATGAAGGTCCTGTTGCGTTGCAGATCAGTATGCAAATCATGGAAAGCTCTCATAGCTTCCTCTTACTTTATCAACGCCCACCTCAATTTCAACAGAAATAACAGCCCACAAATCCTGATTAGAACTTGCCGCCTCTTATCGTTACCCAAACCAGACAATGTCAGTGAAGATTGCGTTGAAGCAGCAGACAGTGAAACAGACGGTGACAAGAGTGAAGAAATCTTGTCGTCGAACCATGATGATGATGATGAAAGTGAAGAAATCCATGATACAGAGGATGAGAGTGAGAATGAAGCAGATGTCATTGAGACGTATTTATCCTACTACTATGGTTATGGTAATGGTAATAGTAAAATATTTGATTTACATAATAAGTTTGAACGACCAGGTAGTGGTGGACCAAAAAGAGCAAATGACGGGACCTTTGGCACAGTAGGGAGTTGTAATGGTTTGATTTGCTTGGGTGGAAAAGATGTTCCGAATCTTGTTCTATGGAACCCACTTATAAACAAGTATGTATATACACCTGATCCCATCCACGTGGAGAATAGACATGATACGTTAACATTAGGGTTTGGGTATGATATTGGTAGGAACGATTACAAGTTAATTAGAATTATTTGTTCGCTTAAAGTGAAGCCTAATGTTGAGATTTATAGGTTAAGCACAAGAATATGGGAAGATATTACTCATTTAGGACCTCCTACGTGTTACGTTTATAATAAATCGGCCTATTTAAACGGGGCTGCACATTGGATGATGACTAATATAGATCTCACCCAAGGTAGAATTATATTATTTGATATGCAAAGTGAAGTGTTCCGAGAAATGAGCTTCTCCTCTAGTTTGAAAAATAGTTGGAAGTTTTATTACCGATCGAAGTATAAACTTTTTACTGCTCAAGCTTCGCTTTGTTTGATTCAAACTATTGTTACAAGTCGGAAGAAGTATGATATATGGTTGATGAAAGAATATGGTGTAGCTGAATCTTGGATAAAACAATATTCCATTGATGATATGAAGTATAATGTTAAACCACTAGGTTTCCTTGAAGATGGTGATTTAATGTTGGAGGGTGATGATAATGATGATGAGCTAATCTCGTATAACCCTCAGAGTAAGGAATTTAGAGTTCTTTTCAGTCCCACCACCACATCTCCAAAATTTTATCATTTTTATGTAGCTCATTATGTGCCAAGCCTTGTATTAAATGATCAACACGTGCATTTTAGTGACACTGGTAGGTGCATTTTAGGGTTAAATGTTGAATATATCAACGAGAACCTTCAAATTTGAAGATGAACATTGTAACTCTATTTTTTTTTAAGGTTTTTACATGTTTGGTTTGTATTTTCACCCTTGTATTTTTGTTTATTCTAATTGAAAGAAATTGGTGATGGAAATCTTAATATTGTTACATATCATAGCTATAGCTGTGGTGTTGGATTATTTCTAGAATGGACTGTTTTGTTAACAATTTGTCCTAATTCGAAACAACACTGTCCTTTCACCACCTGTAGAATTAAAGTTAGTAGCAAGTCCGATTTAATGGCAGTAGTTGGTGATGCTTTAAAGACTAATATTACCACATTAGACCCTCTCTTGCTTCAAATGTCTGAACAATTGTTATTTTTCACAAACTATTCAAGATGAGAAGATAAAGTCATATATCCTCGTTTCTGCGATTTTCTGGACGTCCACTATATCAAATGTTACTAATATTCTCGTTTTTGCATATTAGACCTTACTAATTGTCCATTGATCTTGTTATGTGTTGTTACTATTTTTATAAGTTTGACAAGTTGAGGCCTCGAATAATCCAATCGGTTGATGATATGATTCAGGAGACTTTAGGCGATGTAAGTGAATTTTGTAATGGTACAGGCCCTGGAAATTATTCTCTGAAATCAGGTCTCATATATCATCCATTATCTCACTCCTAACATTCAACTAACTAGCTGTTTTCTTTTTATAATTTTTATCATTTGTTAAAAATGACAGTTTTCTATTGAAGCAAGTCCTGAACCTTTCTATATTAATTTTCAACAGCTTCTCGTTTTGCAGGGATGAAGTGTATATATACCAGGAATGAGCGAGCATCTATGGAGTGTGATGAGAGTTGTACAAGAATCAATTAATCAAGACTTGGATGTAAAGGAATATCACTTGTTTTCATCTTTTTTTAGTAAATTAATATTAGCCTGATTTGGAAAATTGGGGTACTTTTGGTTTATCGAATGCTGATAGGCGTGACAAGGGATCTGCTCAATTGGAGTTGAATAAATCAGGGGCGCTCTGATTTGGTAAGTTTCAGAAATGCAGGGACCGAGTTGATATTAAAGGACTGTATGGGGGCTGATACGGCAATTCTACTAAACAAAGTGGTGGGTTCGTAGGGTTGAATGCGACTATTGGACTTGTAAATGTCTCCATGTAATGTACCATGGAGCTCCAAAAATTAATAATGCTACTGCACTTATTCTATTCAACACCACATGAACTAATACGAGAAAAATTCGAATTATAGGGGGTTGTTGGATTTTCCGCAGCTGAAACGCGTAAATTTGGAGCTCCAAAAATGCTTATGAAAATTTCGGGAGTCAATACGTCAAATATGAAAAATAAGGGTGCTACTTTTACTTGGGAGACTCTTGAATATATTGTCAACAAAATTCAGGGACTAATCTGAAAATAAACAAAAATTACGGGGCTGCTAGATTCGGAAAAAGTTTCGTGCTGCTAGTCTCCTCACACCTAACTCGTTTTGATAATTTAGCTATGATTAATGAAGATTCATCTGCTGGTACTTTTGTAGATTTCCGGTTACGATTTCTTATTTCGTTCTCATGTACTTTTAGATAACAAATTATTGAATATTGTTTTGGTTGTACTTGAAGGTTGTGTTTTTTTTGGACAGGAAAAGAAATACTACTTCCTACCTATCTAATCCTAATAAAGATATATTTACTAATTTAGATTGTCAAAACAATCTTGAACGCTTATCACATTCCCTATAGTTGTTGTGGCCCTATCTCTTGCTTTACCCGCACGGGTATTGAGATATCGAGAAATATGCTTGAAGTTGATAACTTCCGCCTCTTTCTCCATTTATTTGATTTTCCTAAATCCGAAAAGATTGTTTTCTCTTCGTGTATGAATGCTTTACGCATCCCAACTGCTTCAATTGGCTTGTGTTTCGACTTCAATTACTAATTCGCATATATCTGTCCTAGAATGTTCTATTCTCAACCTATTTATCTTATGAATTTGAACGATGCCAATACCTGTTGGATTGTATGGATGATCAAAACACGCATTACAGGTAAATGCGATATCCAACGGAAAATTCATACCGTTTCTGGTGGCATTGGTATTGAACTGTTGAATAATCAGTCTTGATAAAGAGTATTCCAATTCACCCCAAATAACTCTTTGGTGTTACTATTAGTGGTACGAATTATATCATCTGTATTCACCTTTATTCTATTGTGTTTACTTTTCACCAATGCATTCTATATGTTCCAAATTATCAAAAGTACGTAAGCAGTTATGACTCTAAGTTTCCATCCTCCCTCCACGTATGTTAATATAATTTTTAAGATCCATTGTCCCAAAGAATCCGGATGACCCCGTCGTACTCTGATTTGTGTAGCCGATCCAGACCAAATAGCCTGACACGTGCCACATGTTAAACATAGATGCTCTATTGTTTCCTCATCAGAGTAACACCATGTGCATTCAGCCAAAACATTGCGTGTTCTTCTCTCCAGGGTTTTCCCAACCGGTATCTCACATTATTGCATGTTTTTCAAATAAAGATCCTTGATTTTGTTGGTATATTTTCTTTTCAAATCGTTCTCCATAGACTCGTGGTTGTATTTGGTACTGAAGTTGACTGTTGCGGCTCACCGAAGATTTGATAATTCATGAGAATCTAATATCCCGTTTTCGTGACATATTCTCTATTTTTTTAGTGCGGCCAAATAAAATAGTCCTGGACATCTGGTTGTAAGATATTTTTCCTAGTAATGACTGATAATAATGGACTTGGGAAAATATTATCCAAAAGTTCAGTAGTCCACTCTGTCGTATTTACAATCTACAATTCAGATACTTTCTCCAAATTACAATTCGGTGCTCTTTCCAATTTCTATTGTGTATCTAGCCATTTATCCTTACAAATATCGATAGTTTTCCCATCTCCTATTTGATAAATACCATTATGTTTCAAAAGGTCCCGCCCTCTATTAAACTTGCCAATGACTACAACCGGTACTATCTTATTTTAATATTCATAAATTCAGATTTAGGAAATAAATACCTTTTAGAAGCCTTGACCCACATCCAAACTTTGGACAAATTTCACAGCTAGCGTATTTGGGTTGTTCAAATTTTGTCACGCTTGTGTCGCGAGTAGTGATGTATTCACTCTTTTAAAATCTCAAAATCCCATTCCACCCAACAATCTTCCAACTACTAGCCTCTCCCATGCAAGTTAGTGAATCCAATTTCTCTCGTGAAAATACAAAAATAATGAAAACGATGAGATCAATTTATTAAAGAATGTGATTGGGAAGGAGAAATTGACATTGTATAAGTTGGGATCGCCTGTAGTATTGTTTTAATTAAGTCTTTTTTACCTGCCTATGATAATAGTTGTGTCTTTCATCCCTCTGTTTATTTAAATATATTTTTTTCGGTATCCATTTTAAAGATTGGACCTTTGATTGTCTATGACATAGTGGTATACCCAAATATCTACCAAGATTATCCGTTTCTTCGATGTGTAGCCTTTCATTGATATTGTTCCTTACATTAGTCGTTGAATGTCTCCATATTTGTGATAAAATAATCTAGCTTTGGTACATCAGTTTAGGTGTATTATGTGCTTAGCATATGGGTTTTCCCCCATTATTTATTTGTTCTTCAGTTCTTGCTTTGTTTTGGGGATTTGTTGCTTTTAGAGCATTTTTTGTGTAATTTGTGTGTTAAATGCGAAACTCTTAGGTACAATGATTATATTATATTCCAAAACAATGTTAAGGAATTGGAGAAAGAAGATCCAAGACTAAATTAAGAGTATGGATGTTCTATATTTATGAACAGTAATGAAAGAGTAGTAGATATCTTTTTGGGAGATGTGTCTGGAGTATTTTTATATAACCATGACCATAATTTCGATGCGAGATTTTTTCCTTTCCCTCCTATTGGAATTATGATGACAATATATTTGGTCATTAATTGTGAATGGACCTGTTTCATTCGATCAGACTATGAGAGTCTGCGTCTACCCTCGACAATGGATTGTGAATAATTCTCTAAGTAGACAAGGTAAGCGAGATTCATATTTTAGAAGTCTCGAAATTCACGGTTCTTAATTTTTGTTGTCGCAACAATTTTATCTCATGTAACACGATAAATATGTCAATAAGAACATAGTATTTATTTTTCAAAACAAGAACATAGTATAGTTGGGAAGAGTTTGAAGGATGTTTTTATTAGAGAGATTTTAATTGAATACTTCTAAACTTTTAAAATCTAAAAAAATCCAACAAATTTTCGGTTGAATACACCTATCCTTAAAATCTTTTTATTAGAGATCATAGTTTTGATATTTCTATGATAGTAATGGTAAGATTTTTTTTGGGTCAAAGTCATTGTAAGGTTTTGATCATGGAACGTGGAACTGTTAACATTCAAAGCTTAGTTCTTTCTATCCAAAACCCTCTTCCCAATTTATAAACCTCTCCCTAACCATAATCCGTCCGCCATCGCCGGTGGCTTCCCATCGGTGATGGTGGCCTCCTGCTCTTCTTTTTTTGATGTCTTTCTTTTTACTTGTCTTTGTGTGTTGTTCTGGTTGTTTACTCCCCTCCCCCTTCCTTCACTGTCTCAATTCTACTTGATTTTTTTGAGAAGACAATCGCCTCGCTTCTACACACCTTGTTCAGTCTGAGATGGGCTTCTTAGTCCCCCATATCATTTGTTTCTCCATCCCTTCCTTTGGGTTCGATTATGTTGAAGGCGAATGCCTTTTAGAGGCCCGATTAGACAGCCCTCCATGGAAGACATTCTACTACCACACCATGGTTGGGAAACAAATCTTACAACCTTGTGAAATGGATGAAGGTACTTCTTTTTACTGATATTTTCTTTATGGTACCTATGACACACTCTGTTTGTTTCCAGTTGTTTCTTTGGTCGGGTGGCCTAGGAAAGAGAGGGAGATGGCCTTGTTTGGCGGGAGGCGAGTAGGGACGGGTTTTTGTGGGGTCAGTAGTTGGTTTGTGCTAGTCTTTGGTTTGGTTTCTTTTTTGTGCGAGTCTGTAGTCTGCTAGGCCGCTTCTCCACCACATCCGCTTTCAAGCATTGGGTGTTTATCTGCTGCGAGGTAGCTTCCCCCATTTCTTCTTCTTTGGTTGGAAATTTTGTGGTCGTTGGTCTATCCTTTATGCGTGGTTTGGGTCAGTTTTAGCTTCACTACTTTCCTTTCCATATTTGTACCTTTGATTTTATTGATTACTGTTTTGGTGAGTTCACATGTTTGCCGTTCATTCGAATTTCACGTGATTCGGTGGTTGGTTGGGCGAGGTTTGTTTTGGTTTGCGTGGGAGTTAGTTCTTTGTTATTTGTTGTTTTCCGGCTCTTTTCGTGTCCACGGTTTAGATGGTGTTTCGTAGATTCTTTGATTTTTTTAATGCAGGGGTGAGTATAGTGGGTGTTTGCCTTTCACCCACTATCCTTTGTCCTTTGCCCTTAAAATCTCAAAGACTTTATGGATTATTTGTCTTGTTGCTGGACAATGTTTGGTGTTTACTTGTTCATTTTCGTGGGTCTTGTCTCTCCAAGGATTACTATGCTTTGCTTCCTGCCGCGACGCTTCCAGTTTAGTTTCCCCTTTTCACTCTTCTCACCCTTTTGTGTGGTGACATCTTCCTCGATTGTTTTGTTTGGGATGCAATCTACATAGTATGATTATGGTTAGGTACATGGTTACTTCATATCATCTTTGCGGGGTTTTTCTTGGTTTGTCGATTGCATTTTGGTATTGTGGTTCTCTTGGTGGTCAGGTTGTTGGTCTTGGTTTTTCTTTTCGGAAAAAGTTTGGATTCTATCCAGTTGGGTGGACTTCATAGCATACGTTTTTCTTGGATTTGTTGTCTTTGTCGTTTGTTTATTTTATTGTTTTGAACGTGAAATACCACCCCTTCTTATATGTAATAATGTAATGTGGATTAGTTATCAATTTTATTTATTGTTTTCAAAAAGAAAAAAGGGTAACATTGAATATGTTTTTCTATATTCAAAGAATTTAAGGTATTTGTAATTATTGTATGAGAAAAGTACCATGACTGAAATAAATTAAAAAATTTTAAGAGATGAAATGGATTTGGTCAAAAATTAATTGCGAACCAAAACAATTTTAAAAGTCCAGGGCAAAATAAAATTTAATTTAGTAGTTAGGGACCAAAACCTCTGAAAAATCAAACCCTATTTTCACAATCCATCTCTTCACTTTCACTTCGCCTTTTACACTCTCACTCTTCCCGCCCAAAATTTCTTCTCACGAGCACTCAACAATGCATAGAGATTGAAGTTCACTTCTCCTGGTTTAGGTGATCTCTATACTTCTTCAATCTTATGGCTTTTAATCTACCGTTTTAAATCATTATATCGAATTATTTCCGTTTATATATCGTCGTATCATGTATATATTAGCTAATCATGGATGGTTGATGTATATAACCATCACCACCAGTGGGTAGTTGGTGGTTGCCCGGTGGTGTGGGGAAAATACCCACTTAATAAAATACTTTCTTTTACTAATAAAAAGAAATTTTTACATGAAGGAATACGAAACATTTAAAAAATCAAAATTGAAGGCATTTTGTTCTAAAATAGTAGATTTGCTAGTTTTCTATATTGCAGGTGTATGTTTATTTTTCTTCTAAAATTTTGATATGGGTAATATGTGCTTTCGCTATATCTGTATTATTCAGGGACTAACTGTGCAATTAAACCAATAATTATCCTTCTCTATCTCTTTGCTAAACTAGAGATACAAAAGATGGAGCAAAATGGTCCGAGTCAGCTTGATGAAATATTGAAAGAGTATAACACAATGAAATTGCAAGTAGAGAGATTCAGAAATAAACTCATGGAGAAAGAGAAGGAATTGGAGAAACTTGAGAAGGCCCTTGAACTAGAGCAAAATAGAGTAGAGAAACAAAGTCTAAAGGTACTATATTCACTTTACCTTTTATCTATTTTATATTCACTTTAAACAAAAAAAAAAAAAAAAAAATTGGCAGGAGGAACAAAATACTCTTCACATGAAAATTATTGAATGGGAAAAAAGTATCGATGCAAAACACACAGTAGAGGATATACAAGTTAAGGATGAAGATGAGAGTAGTGAGCATGAGGAAGTGGATACAGAAGAAGATGAGAATGATGCAGAGTATAATTCAACTACTGAAGATGAAGATGATGAAGAAGAAGATGATGACTATGATGATAGTGATAGAGAAGAGACTGATGAAGATGAAAAATATGAAAGGATCCTCATTAGTCAAGAGCTTAAACAAGAGAGGATGAATCAAAACTATAAAGATATGTCGGAATTGAATAAAATTTTAAAAGTGAAGGAGAACAAAGAAAATAAAGAATTGATAGAAGCGAAGAAAGAATTGATTAACGTAAGTTATAAAATCGAATATCATGACTGTTAATAATTTAATCTGTATTTATATATTATATATGTATGTATTATAGTTGCTCTGGAAGGTCCTCCCAACTGTGAAGTTTGAAACAAACATACGTGTGAAGAGAATGGGAGAGTTAGATAAAGATGCGTTTCGAATTTCAAACAAAAGGAGACGTACAGATGATGAAACAAATGAGTTGTGGTCAAGATGGAGTAATCACCTTAAGGATGTAAATTGGTGTCCATTTAAAGTTGTTAAGGTTGAACATGACAGTCACAAGGTAATGATTGATGAAAATGATGAAAAATTGAAGTATATTAAGGATGAGATAGGAATTGAAGCGTATAATGCTGTGAGTAATGCATTGATGGAGATAAATGAGTATAATCCGAAGCGAAGAAAGCCAGTACCAGAGGTGTGGGATTTTGCAAAGAAAAGACGAGCAACACTTAAGGAAGGAATATCACATATTGTGCATGTCTTAAGATGGTTGAAACGCCATAGTTAGATAAATTGTTAATCAAATCAAATATATTAAATTAAATTTCGGTTTTTATTGAGAATCTTGCAATTTATCTAACCCTTTCAAACATAGCTTTTTGCACTCTTATAATGTATATTACAGCTAAATATCCTCTTACAATTTCGTAAGTAGATCATCTAATTCGATTCCATTGCTTCTTGTAGAAGAAAATGTTACACCGATTTTGGTAAAATAGACATTTGATTTTTGACGTTGGACCATTTAATGCTCAACGGACAAATAGTACCATTCAGCAAAATGGATATCTGGTTTTGGACAAAAAAACGTTACACCTTTTTATGGTAAAAAGAATTTCAGACCTACAATACAACAAAGTTGAGGCATTTAGAGTTTAGTTGAAGCCCCCTTCAAGAAAGATTCAACCAACTCTTTGACTTCCATAACTACTACACTTCGAAACATTCATCAAGATCATATAATTACTTCTCAAACATTCAAAGATATTATCTTCTTATCATCATTGAAAGCTTGATTTTATTATTGATTTATTATCTTACTAAGGAGTGGAACCACTTTTGTGACCCATATATAAATTCTCACCATAAATACTCTCATCCAGATTAGAACCTATAAATTGTGCCTAAGTTTAGAAGAGAGGAAGAAACACTTCCTATTTTGGAAGAGATTACTTGTTTGTAGAAGTGCACAAGGGTTTACTTGTGTGTAGAGCGAAAGAGAGATTACCCTGATTATCAAGTACGGGGTGTGACTAAATCGAAAAAAGTCACGGTGTAATTTGGTTTATATCTCACCGTTAAGAGACAAAATTTTCATAAAAAAAGTTTTGAAAATCCTAAGGGAAGTACCATATGTAGTAGATTAGGCTTTTGAGAGTTCGAACGACTATATATACTCGAGTAATATCTAAACCTCTATTTACTTTACATTACTTGAGTTGTGTTTGTGGTCTTAGTGGTAAAATCATTCTCTTATCATTTGTTTTATTTATTGCTTGTTAATTGTTTGAAAAATTGCCTTAACCATTTTTCAAAACTTATATTATCTTGATTATTTGTAAAACTGGTAGTATTTCTTCTTTATAACCTATTCATCCCCTTCTAGGTTTATCAAGTGGTACTAGAGTCTAACTCTTATTTATTCCTTAACTATAATTAAGTCACGATATGGAAGCTAACCATGGAGAAGGTGTTGCTAAAACTAGACCCCATCTTTTTCTTGGTTCTAACTATAGCTATCGGAAGAAAAGAATGTATATTCATCTTCAAAGTTTTGACTACGAGTTTCCAAAAATCAAAAGGGATGATCCTTACATTCCATACAAAGAGAAGACTAATGAGGCAGGAAAAATTATGATCACAAGCACTGTAAACTTACAAAGGATGACAAGCTCAAACTCTCCAAAAATGCTAGATATTTGAACACATTGATTGGTGGTCTCTCCGATGCAAAACATAATCGAGTAAGTGAATGTGACTCGACTTTTAAATTTTGGGAGTGCCTCAAGCTATTTTATGAAGGAACCATTAAGGTGAAAGAATCAAAGGTGGGATTATACATCACTCAATACGAGTTATTCAAAATGAAAAAATGGAAAGAATATTAACTCAATGCATCAAATATTCACCGCTATCATCAACATTATTAGGTCTCTCGGAAGAACATATACTAACCAAGAATTGTGTAGGAAAATCTTGGGTGCTTTTCCGAAATAGTACAAACCAAAAGTGGTTGCTATTACTGAATCAAAGAATATTTCCAAGCTACCCACTCATGTCTCATCTGTAATATTATGAAGGAAGAGATAAATCTTGACCAAGAAAAATGAGAGAAGATGAAGAAAAGAAAACCTTCAAGAAGAATCTCGCTTTTCATGCTCAAGCCCACAATATAGGAAAGGTAGTTGTCGTTGAGTTTGAAGGAGAAGGACCAAGTGATAATGATTGGACCGTTGCTATGTATGCCAAGAAGCTCACGAGGCATAAGAGATTCAAGGATCAAGGTGGCCCAATAAAATACACAAATAACTATATCAAGGACTACAAGAAGGACAAACCAACCTGATATCATTGCCATAGAAATGGAAACATCAAACCAAATTGTCCAAATATTCACAAGCCCGAACCAAAGAAAGTATTGGTGCTATTTGGGACGATGAAATGTCGAATCAAAGTGATACAGACTCTCACGTGACTAAGTTTGTTGCTTTCATGACCATAGGAGAAGAAGAAGACGATGAGGTAACCTCTAACTATATCTTATGTTTATCTCAAGATAATTTATATAAGAATATTGAAATTTATTATGACTCTCTCTTACTTGATTACAAGAAGACTCTCAAAACAAACAAGCTTTTAATTAAAGATCTTGAAAAGTTTCAAAAACTTAATTAAGATTTTGAAAAACTTCTACAATCTTCTTTGGAAAATCATGATGAACTTGAGAGTAAATCTCACTATTTCAAATGAAAATAGCTTACTTTTAGAAAGAGTCAAGGATCTTGAAGAAATTGTTTATAATTTACTGAAGTCCAAAACAACTTTGTTTAAATGTTAGGGAGCCAAGTCACTAGTACTAAAAATGAAAATTTTGGTTTTGATCCTTTTACTAAACAATCATCATCCAAAACCGGTTATATTAATGCATCAAATGAAGCATCTTCCTGTTCCTTACACTTTGCAAAAACTACTTTCACTTATTGTGAAAGAGATTGTCATGATGTAGCTAGTTGTGAGTATCACAAGCAACTTGAATATGGCTCACTAATCCCGTTATGAAAAAGGCCAAAATAGATTTCAAAGAAGAAGGGTATCACTAACCCTTATGGCCTAACTTGGGTACCTAAATATAGGGTTGTAACGAGCCAAACCGCTTGCGAGTAGCTCAACCTCAGCTCGTAAAAAAGCTCGTTCAAACTCTTTCGTTTATACAAACGATCAAAAAAAATTGTTCAAACTCATTCGCTATAAATTATTTCGTTCGAGCTCGTTTATATTTATGATATATAGATTAATATTTTAGTTATGAATAAATATATCATTAACCATAATATCTTAACTTGAATATATTTTTTCTATAGATATATTTTTCATTAATACTACACTTCATACTTCATACACACACTTTGTCTAATACCAGTTGTTCATGAAAGATTCGCTTCAACCATAACATAATAAACTGTTTGATAATAACTCGAGCTCGGCTCGAAAAAATCTCGTTCGATATGTTAACAAGCAAGCTTACATTTTTAGCTCTACTTGTTAAAAATATGAGCTCGGAACTCGAAAATCTTAACAAACAAGCTTGCGCATCTAGTATTCGGCTTGACTCGGTTCATTTACAACCCTTTTAAAACCCAATCTTGTCTTTTTGTAGGTAAAGAAAATTAATAAAAAAATTGATTCTAGATAGTGGATGCTCTAGACACAAGATCGAAAACAAATCTCTATTCTACGAGCTCATTATTAAAGAAGGAGATTGAGGAAAAGTCACCTTCGCCAATAGCACACATTAAAATTTCTAAGAAAAGGAATTGTCGGTGGCAAGAACTCTATATTCATTAATAATGTTCTTTAGGTTGTTGGTCTATCATTAACTTTCGTAGCATTATTCAATTCAGTGATGATGGTTATAAAGTGAAATTTGGATCCTCTAACTCTATTGCTTTCCAAAATGATTAAAAAGAAATCCTTTTTAGTGCAAACCGTTTTGATGATGTCCACAAAGTAAATTTTGAAAATATTTTATGTCAAAACATTACTTGTCTTACCATTTTAAATGATAATCATTGGTTGTGGCATAGTCGCCTTTGGTCATGCTAGCATAGGCTTGCTTGCAACTCTATCTAAAAAGTATCTTGTTTTAGGATTACGTAAGCTCAACTTTGATAAAGACAAATTGTGTTATGCGTGTCAATTTGGTAAACAACACAAAACCTATTTCAAATCTATTAATGAATTTGTTACCACTAGAGCTCTTCAAATTGTTCACATGGATCTCTTCGGCCCCGTTAGAATATCCAAATATGTTTTTATAATTGTTGATGACTTTACTAGGTACACATGGTTTTTTTCTTAGATTTGAAAGACCATGCTTTTAACGCTTTTTCAAACTTTGTAGACACATTCAAAATGAAAAAGGTTATTCTATCACTTTCATTCATAGTGATAATGGTATCGAATTTGTGAACTCTCCTCTCATAAGATTTTGTGATGAATTGGGGATTGAACACAATTTCTCGACTGCTAGAACTCCCCACGTAATGGGATTGTAGATAGGAAAAACAAAACTTTACAAGAAATTGCAAGAACAATGTTGAAAGAACATAAGTTGCCTACAATTTTTAGGAAGAAGTCATCAATACATCACATCACGTTTTAAATAATGTATCGATGAGGCCAATCATTCTAAAAAAACCATATGAACTTTGGAATGAGAGACTACCTCATATACCCTATTTCCGTGTTTTAGGCCATGCTGCAGATCTCCCCGCCTAGGCGCCGCCTAGGCATCAACTCCCACCTCAGGCGCTTACGCCTAATTAAAATTCTAGGCTTTTTTTCCTAGCGCCTTAGTCACAGTGGAATAGGCGCCTAACCCGTCTAGGCGCCGATTAATGGCAAAAAATGGCCGCCTAGGCGCCGATTAATGGTAAAACATGGGCGCATAGGCTTTATTGTTCTTTTTCTTATTCTCGAGAATTCTTTAATTGATATTATAACTCAATTTTTAGTATTTTTATATTTACTATAGTGTTCTAAGATGAATTTTATGACTTAAATAGTTAAAATTGCTATACTTACTTGATGTCTCCTCATTTGTGATAATAAAATATACTTCTGAGACATCATTTTAGGCTTATTTATCAGTTTATAGGTTGATTTTAGCTTAGTTTAGTGCACTTTCCTATTTTGAGTCTTGATTTAGGAACATAATATTTTTAGAGCATATTGGGCTTAATTGTTTATTTAGTGTGAAGCTTTAAAGATAATTATGGAGATTAATTAGAGTCCAAGTCAAAGACAACAACTTATGGAAAGAGATTTACATGGTAATTGGAGATAAAGGAAACAAAGGCTAAAAACATGGAAAAGGAAAAGCTGCCTAATCTGAATTTCTGCAGCACATGCCTAAAGAAGTGGTAATTACTCCTACAAGGAAGCCGATTTTGGAATATTCCTTTCATAGGGACAAAGATAATTCTGTTACGATTCTTTTGGTATCTTATGGAGCTCAAACCGACCAATAACGAAGAAGATATGCCCAAAACGGTCCAGCAGTGTTTATCTTTATTTCCTTACGAATTTGAGTTGGGCTTGGAGTCTATTACTTGGCCTTATCTCCAAGAAACTAATTAGGTCAACCTATACTCTATAAATACAGCCTCTTAACACTCTTAAATCATCCTTGGTGAAACCTTAAACCAAGAGGAAGCTTACAACACAAGAGAGAAGTCTGGAAGGAGCTGTTCATCAACAATGTCTTCTTCTACCTTTATATTTGTAATTTCTTTCTTTTCTTTCATGAACTAAATTTCTTTAGCTTGAGTTTTAGCATTAATGTATGAACCCTAGTTTTGAGTTGACATCTATCTAATTTGGGAATTTAATGTTTTAAATAGAATTATAGTTTTTATTCTCTGTTTATGTGTTTGGATTTATATTCTGTGTTCTTGTGGACTGCAGCCATTAGAATTACCATCTAGTAATTAGGTCACCATTGACAACGGTGTTTAATTTCATGTTTAGCACATAACGTCTAGTATTAGGTCTGATCTGACAACCCAACCTAGCTAGATAATCACTATGGTTTAGTTCTTGTGACTATTTACCAATTACAGGTAAAGTTTGCTTTGGAAGCCTTATTGACACAGGTAAATCCTATTTGAAACTACCGATAGCGAATTGGGACCAATTAGGGAAATACTACATAATTCACCCTTACATGTTTAGAACGACAAAACTAGTGGGGATTACATGCTAATAACTTGAGCTATATTCTCATATCACTTCTCTTTCATATTTATTTTCTGTCTTTTAATTCTTAGTTTTAATTTAGTTAATTATTTTATCAAAAATCTATTTGTCTTTACTTTTATTTGCGTTTAGTTGTTCTAGCTTTAACTTATCTGCACTTGATACTTGCATAAGATTCCACTAACCTTCGTAGTCTCTGCGGAACGAATCTTAATCTTTTAACTAAAACTTGCATACGATCTGTATACTTGCAGAACCGTGTAGCTTTAGGGTGTTATTTTCACGTTATTTACATCTTATTTTATCACACCCTAGGCCCCACCATGTTTTTGGCGCCGCTACCGGGAACTACATCGTTAGTCCTTGTGCATATATCTTGTGCTTTTAATTTTAGTTAGTTCTATTTTACGCTTTTTGCTTTTAGATTTTGTTTTTCAGATTTAGTTACAGATGGAGAACCCAAGGAGACTTGAGCTACCCATCGAGTTCAGAGTGGAGCCACGCAGAATTCGCGCTCCAGAAATTCAAGCCGCAGAATTTAAACCTGATCCAGGGATGCTAACTCAGTTTGCATCTCATGGATTATTCAGCGGAGGTGCACATCAAGATCTGATCCGATATATTCAGAAATTCATGCAAATCTGTGATGCTTATATCGTAAGAGGAGTTACTAGGGAGCAAGTATATTATCTGATGTTCCAATTCTTCTTGACCGGATGTGCAAGCGATTGGTACGATACCCAATACCCTCATGTTATTCCAGATTGGGACAAGCTTCAAGCAAGATTCCTAGACCGTTTTTATCCGGTTAGTAGACGTTTAAAAGATATGTTGGAGCTTGAACAATTTATACAGAAAGACGAAGAGAGTTTAGGTGAAGCATGGTTACGATTTACAAAGAAGAAGGCGAGATGTCCCTATCATAGATCCTCGCCGGAATATTATTTAACCTTGTTTTATGGAGGCCTTAATGATAAATCAAGAGAAAAAGCAGATTCGTTAGGAAACGCAGGTTTTGTGTTGCTAGATCCTGAAGAGGCTGAGTTGGGGATGGAAAGAATTCTTGAGAACGAGAGAAGTTGGCCAAAGAGAACAGAAAAAGAAAACAATTCAGAATCTCCGAAGCTTAAAGAATTGGCTAAACAACTCGGAACTACAAGAACAAGCCCGAACACTCGCTCAGGTGAATACGGTATGCGCAATTCCTTCGTGTCCTGGTTGTGGATCAAGAAATCACGTGTGGGAAGGGTGTATGAATAATCCAGCAGTAGCTTCCGTTCAATATCTTCAGGATAACTATTATTCTAATGGTTATACTAATCCTCAAGAAAGCTACACTAATTATCAACAACCTCCACAACAAAAGAGTTGGGTCAGAAGGCAAGAGACTTATCATAAACCCCAACCTCAATCTTATAACCCACCACAAACTATTCAGAAAAAGGCACCCATTGTTGAAAAGCTTTTCAAGAACTAAAGAAATATCCACCTAAACAATCAACGCAACTGGCAAAGAAGGAACTAATCCCAAGCTTGAAGTCAAGTATGGCTAAATTAATGCAAGCAGCTGAGAAAATGAGTCATAACCAACAGAAAGTTCGAACCCAGGAAAAGATTATCAAGCAACTAGAGCATACTATATCACATTTGGCGAGTACATTACAAAATCGGCCAAAAGGGCAACTCCCAAGTGATACTATTGCTCCTAGAGATGATTCTTGCCATGCAGTTGAATTGAGAAGTGGAAAACAACTACCTCCACCAAGACCAGAACCAGAACCAGAACTAATCCCTATTCCAGAACAGAGGGGGGGAGAAATAATCAAAGATACAGTTGAGGAGGTAGTTAAACCAAAGAGTGTTCACGCCGAGACACCTGAGAAGACAAGAAAACCAGTGGAACTTAATACACGCCCTCCACCACCATACCCTTCACGTGTCAGAAAGAAGGACAATGACCTGGAATTCAAGAAGTTCGTTGACATGTTGAAGAAATTGGAAGTTAATATACCCCTTGTTGAAGCTCTCAAGAGAATGCCAACCTATCTTAAATTCATGAAAGACATTCTCTCCAACAAGCGAAGTATAGAAACTGGGGAAACAATTGGATTACCTAGGGAGTGTAGTGCTATATGTCAAAGTGAGTTGCCACCAAAATTAGAAGATCCCGGAAGTTTTACAATTCCTATCGGCATTGGAGATAGTTGGACCGGAAAAGCATTATGTGATCTAGGCGCAAGCATCAATCTCATGCCTAGATCTCTGTTCGAGAAGCTTAATATTGGAGAATTAGTACCCACATCTGTGGTATTACAAATGGCAGATCGCTCCCTTTCACGACCAATAGGTAAAATTTAAGTGTTTTAGTTAAAGCTGGCTCTTTTATTTTTCCTTGTGATTTTATTATTCTTGACTACGACGCGGATAAGAATGTCCCCATAATCTTGGGTAGACCATTCTTAGCCACGGGGCGTACACTAATTGATGTTGAGAATGGTGAGTTGATCATGAGAGTACAAGGCGAACAGATACGATTCAATGTGTTTCAGGCTATGAAATTACCAATGTCAAAAGATGAGTGCTTCAAAATAGATGTCATCGGAAAAATGGCGCAAGAAGTCTTCAATGAAGCAAGCTTAGATGATGATCTTGACGAGGCCTTAGCACTTGAATCACCAGAGGAACTCGAGATTCCCCCTGAAGATGTTGCTGCATTAGGATCAAATGTGCGAGAACTACTTCGAGAACCAGGTGACATTGAACCAATGAAACAACCATCTATAATATGTCCACCCGTTCTCGAAGAAAAACCACTCCCAGATCACCTACGCTATGCATATCTAGGTACGAACAAAACTTTGCCTGTTATCATTTCTGCTAACCTTTCAGGTCCTCAAGAGGAGAAGCTACTTCAAGTACTTTGCGCTAACAAAGAAGCAATCAGATGGACTATTGCCGACATCAAGGGAATTAGTCCTTCCGTTTGCAAACACAAAATCATTCTTGAGAACGAAGGTGGGCGATCTATAGAAGGACAGAGAAGACTCATGCCAGCTATGAAAGAAGTAGTGAGGAAGGAAGTTATCAAGTTGTTAGATGCAGGAATTATCTATCCGATTGCTAGCAGTGATTGGGTTAGTCCAGTACACTGTGTTCCGAAGAAAGGAGGTATCACTACCATCCTTAATGATCAAGGCGAAGCCATACCATCAAGACCAGTTGTGGGGTGGCGAGTGTGCATGGATTACCGAAGACTGAACAAAGCAACAAAGAAAGATCACTTCCCGCTACCATTCATTGATCAAATGCTAGACAAACTTGCAGGGAGAGAATACTATTGTTTCCTTGACGGATATTCGGGTTATAATCAGATTTGTGTAGATCCCCTCGATCAACACAAAACAACTTTTACATGTCCGTTTGGTACTTTTGCTTATAGAAGAATGCCGTTTGGTTTATGCAATGCACCTGCCACGTTCCAGAGGTGCATGATGGCGATATTTTGGGACATGATTGATAAATATTTGGAGGTTTTTATGGATGATTTTTCGGTGTTTGGAGATAGAGTTGATGATTGTTTGAATAATCTTGAGAAAGTCCTTGTGAGATGTAGAGAAAAAGATCTTGTGCTTAATTGGGAAAAATGCCACTTCATGGTTCAAGAGGGAATTGTGTTGGGACATAAAGTTTCGAAGGCAGGGATGGAGGTTGATCGTGCTAAAATTGAAGTTATCAAAACACTGCCACCTCCAGTTTCTGTTAAAGGCGTGAGAAGTTTCTTGGGTCACGCAGGATTTTATCGAAGGTTTATTAAAGACTTCTCCAAGATCGCCAAACCGCTTTGCTCTTTGCTTGAAAAGGATACTCCTTTTAATTTCACTGAAGAATGTCTTCAAGCGTTCTTGACGATTAAAGAGAAACTGATCTACACCTATTGTTATACCTCCTGATTGGAAAGCTCTGTTTGAACTTATGTGCGATGCTAGTGATCACGCTATGGGTGTTGTGTTGGGACAGAGGAAAGACAAGATTTTCCACACGATTTATTATGCAAGTAAGACTTTCAACGCTGCCCAGATGAATTATACAGTGACGGAGAAAGAGATGATGGCCGTAGTTTATGCTTTTGATAAATTTCGTTCCTATCTGGTTGGGAAGAAAACTGTTGTATACACGGACCATTCAGCTATTAGGTACCTCATGGAGAAAAAGGACGCTAAGCCGCGTCTTATTAGATGGGTACTATTACTTCAAGAAATCGACATAGATATTCAAGACCGAAAAGGATGCGAAAATCAAGTTGCTGATCATTTATCAAGGCTCGAAGGATCTGATGCGAAAAAAGAACCATTGTTGGTTAAAGAGGTATTCCCTGATGAACAACTTTTTGCTATTAAACATGCTTTTGTGCCATGGTATGCAGATCTGGTCAACCTCACTGTGAGTGGTGTCTTTCCCAAAGATATCCACCCACAACAAAAACACAGATTAAGCCACCAGGCCAAGGAGTATTATTGGGATGAACCGTACCTCTGGAAGATTTGTAGTGACCAAGTGGTTAGAAGATGTGTGCATGAAGGTGAAATGGAGAAAATCATTGAAGGTTGTCATAGTTCACCTTATGGAGGTCACTTTAAAGGCGATAGAACCGCAGCTAAAATTCTTCAATCCAGATTCTATTGGCCTACCATACACAAAGATTGTCATCGTTTTGTCCAGTCATGTCAAAGATGCCAGTTCACTGGCAATATATCAAAAAGAGACGCGATGCCGCTTAATAATATACTTGAAGTTGAAATCTTTGATGTATGGGGAATAGATTTTGCTTGCCATGGAAATCTTTATATTTTGCTTGCGGTAGACTATGTATCAAAATGGGTAGAAGCAGTGGCAACACCAAAGAACGATGCTCAAACTGTGATTAAGTTCTTAAAATCAAACATATTTTCAAGACATGGTACGCCACGTGTTCTCATCAGTGATAAAGGTACCCATTTTCTTAATGCTCCTCTGAGAAATTATCTTCGGAAGTTTGGAGTGAGACACCGTACTTCAACCGGTTATCACCCACAAACTAACGGTCAAGCTGAAGTTTCCAACCGCGAAATCAAATCTATTCTTGAGAAGACCGTGAACAAATCGAGGAAAGATTGGTCTTTAAAGTTAGATGATGCTCTCTGGGCTTACAGAACAGCATTTAAAACACCAGTTGGGGCATCTCCATATCGCATGGTCTACGGAAAAGCGTGTCATCTACCAATTGAACTTGAAGCTCGAGCCTACTGGGCTATTAAAACTCTGAATCTAGACCCAGACTTGGCCAGGATGATGCAATTAAATGAATTGGAGGAGTTTCGTTATCTTGCCTATGAAAATTCACGCCTCTATAAAGAGAAAACAAAGTGATGGCACGATAAACGACTCCGTCCAAAGCATTTCGAGATAGGACAAAAGGTTTTATTATACAACTCTTGATTTTCGAATTACCCAGGAAAGGTTAAATCCCGTTGGGGAGGACCGTACATTGTCACACCTCATGGAGCGATTGAAATTGAAAATCCAACCGAGCAACGGACATTCATGGTGAATGGCCAGCGTTTGAAGAGATACCATGACAGTGAGGACTTTGGGCGAGAGGAGACAATCCATCTCGTTGAATGCGCATAGACTGAGGTACACGTCTAACTCAAAGACGCTAAACAAAAGTGCTCTTGGGAGACACCCCTTGTTTTAATTACTTTTTAGATTAGTTTTATTGCTTTGTAGTGTATAATTTTAAGTTAGTGTATATTTTTAATTGTGTTTACAAGCTAATAGGAGAGAAAGGTAGTGTGCTATTGTGCAGGAAACGAGTTTGGGGTCAAAAGGAAAAAGCTGGAAAAATTCTAGGCCTGGCGCGGACTACCCCCTCGGACTACCCATGTACCGCGTGGATGCACCGTGCCCAGAAAACCCGTACCACGGGTCGGGTACCACGGGTTTTATCCAGAAGCGCAAAAAAGGAGACCTGATAGGCGCGGTGCACCGCACACCCTGGTCCGTACGACAAAACGTGTGCCACGGGGTGATGCACCGCGGGGTTTTTGACGGAGCACTCGCGGACTAGCCATGCACCGCAACCCTGGTCCGCAGGCACAAAACACGTGCCACGGGGTGTTATCTCGGGTGTAATCCAGTGGGCAAAAATTTGAAGAGCTGATGAGTCCGGTACACCGCGGACTTGGCCCGGTACACCGCACAGAGGCAGTTTGTGAAGGAATTTATTTCCTAGTCAACTTCTTACCTTAACAAGATAAACACTAGCCTCTCCCATACGAATTTTTCAGACCCAAACCCTATATATACATCTTAAAGCTTGTGCAAACCTTCACAACTAACACAACAACTCATCAAATCCTCTCCTCCATCTTCCATAAACACAATCTCTTCATCAAATTCATCACACTACACCATTAAACACCATCAAATTCATCAAGCTTTAAAGATTTCTTCCAAAGGTCCATCAACAAACCTTTCTCTTTCATCAATTCCAAGCAACAACCTCAAGCTACACCAAATTTTCCTTAAACTTTTAATCCATCCTTGGTATAACTTGAGTTGTGGGTAAATCAAGCATGACTAACAGATCTGAAGCTATGGAATACAAGAGAAAGTGCTCAATCCTTGGGAAGAATAAGAAATTGCCTGGGGCCACCATTGAAAAACCCATCAATCTTGATGAGGTTACTGAAGAATCAAAAGAAAAGGCACCAGCACAACCACTACCAAAGAATTTAACTGCTAGAATGTCCATACCATCAAGGAGGCCTTTGAAGAAAATAAAAATCCAAGACCAAGGTTCTTCTACCTCTTCCTCTGAAATTGTTTATGATCTTCATCCTTGGGCTCTCAAGTTACAGAATGAAGTTGAAAGATTACGAGAAGATAACAGAGAACTTTGGACAGAAGTCATACAGATGGAAGCACAGATAGAAGATTTGACCTTGACAAGGGATATTGATAGTTATACCGATCCTTCAGCTTTGGATGAGGAGGATGATATGATGGATCTCTATGGTCAGCCAGGTAGGTCATTCTAATTTTTCTTAATAGCTTGTATGCATTAGGTAGTTTAGTTAGTTTTACTTTAAATTTTATTCCATTCTTGAGTCTTTTTCGAGTCGTGGGGACACGACTCACTTTTGAGTTGGGGGTGGGGATTCGTTGTCCTCATCTTCTTTTCGTTTTTGCATAAAATTTAAATTTTATAGGTTGAATTAAGGCATAGAATTTCTTGAATGTACCTATTTGAGCATGATTTATTTAGGTCAATGATAGTAAGTAGTATGTTTTTGAAAGATGCAACAAAATTTGTTTACATGCATGTATGAAAACATGAAATAAAGGATAGAAAAGTTAATGAGCAATGCTAAGAATTCACGTTGAAACTTAGGAATAGTTATTTGGTGTGTAGAACGTGAGGTTTAAATTAGTTGAAAACCCACTTGTCTATGAACTAATAATGAAAACGTAACGAAATCCGGTAGTTAGAAAAATGACTAAGACAGTTCTTTCGTGATAAAACACTTGAAGCCTTTAGACTTTCTCACCCTTTTGTTTGATATTATTGTTAATTATCTGTCTTAGCCCATCTGATCCTTTCTAAAGTCTTTATTGAAACACATTATAATCCATACCCTAGTTTTTAGGACTTATCTATATGACCCGCACTCGAATCGCAAAACCTGAGACAAACTCGTTTTAGAGCTTGAGTTTGGGGTGGTGGGTTTCATAATTAGGGAACTTTGGGAATTTGGGAATTATCTTTGTGATTTTATTGATGATGAAATTGTTATTATTGTAACCCTTTGCCGGGGTAATAGTGAATGAAAAAGAAGCTACGAGCTAATTTTGCCAACAAGGGCATCAAAAGAATATATATATGAAGAAAAAAATAGTGTGATATCTCAACATCAAAAGAGAATCATAGCTATACAAAAGAAAAACAATTGATGTGAAAAGAGAATATATATTCGGACCGGCAAAGTGGATTTTATATCATCAAAGGTTTTAATTGGGAATATTGGGGATGCACATCAAAGGCATCAATAAATTGGGTTGAGTGAGAACATCTTCGAGTGAAAACTCAAGCTCTAGGGCGATTCGTTGATGGCTAGTGAGGAGAGAGCCAAAAGCTCACTTTTCATTATCCAAATATACCACACCCGTCCTTAAGCCAAGTTATAACCAAGACGTTAGGATTTCTAACTACTAGGTGGAGAAACAATTGAGCTATTAGGTAGTAGGTAAGTGGACCATTGGATGCTGTATTTGGGACCTATGAACAACCTATAGCCATTAACCTGAACTAAGTTATCATCCTCTCCTTCTGGCATTGCGAATTTAATCTTAACTTGAATTTATGGATTATTGATTACATGTGTATTAAGCATATTTGTGCATTATTTCTTGAGCATTACTACATGAGACTTTTTAGATTTTATGCTCTAGGATCATTCATTACATTTTGTTCTTATTCTCCTCCGACTTCTTCTTGTTTATTTTGACTACCCTGCTGTTCTTTACCTTTATTGTATCGGGACGATACAACTTTGAGTTGGGGGTCTTGATGTCTCCTCATTTGTGATAATAAAATATACTTCTGAGACATCATTTTAGGCTTATTTATTAGTTTATAGGTTGATTTTAGCTTAGTTTAGTGCACTTTCCTATTTTGAGTCTTGATTTAGGAACATAATATTTTTAGAGCATATTGGGTTTAATTGTTTATTTAGTGTGAAGCTTTAAAGATAATTATGGACATTAATTAGAGTACAAGTCAAAGACAACAACTTATGGAAAGATATTTACATGGTAATTGGAGAGAAAGGAAACAAAGGCTAAAAACATGGAAAATGAAAAGCTGCATAATCTGAATTTCTGCAGCACACGCCTAAAGAAGTGGTAATTACTCCTACAAGGAAGCCGATTTTGGAAGATTCCTTTCATAGAGACAAAGATAATTCTGTTACGATTCTTTTGGTATCTTATGGAGCTCAAACCGACCAATAACGAAGAAGATATGCCCAAAACGGTCCAGCAGTGTTTATCTTTATTTCCTTACGAGTTTGAGTTGGGCTTGGAGTCTATTACTTGGCCTTATCTCCAAGAAACGAATTAGGTCAACCTATACACTATAAATACAGCCTCTTAACACTCTTAAATCATCCTTGGTGAAACCTTAAACCAAGAGGAAGCTTACAACACAAGAGAGAAGTCTGGAAGGAGCTGTTCATCAACAATGTCTTCTTCTACCTTTAGATTTGTAATTTCTTTCTTTTCTTTCATGAACTAAATTTCTTTAGCTTGAGTTTTAGCATTAATGTATGAACCCTAGTTTTGAGTTGACATCTAATTAATTTTGGAATTTAATGTTTTAAATAGAATTATAGTTTTTATTCTCTGTTTATGTGTTTGGATTTATATTCTGTGTTCTTGTGGACTGCAGCCATTAAAATTACCATCTAGTAATTAGGTCACCATTGACAACGGTGTTTAATTGCATGTTTAGCACATAACGTCTAGTATTAGGTCTGATCTGACAACCCAACCTAGCTAGATAATCACTATGGTTTAGTTCTTGTGACTATTTACCAATTACAGGAAAAGTTTGCTTAGGAAGCCTTATTGACACAGGTAAATCCTATTTGAAACTACCGATAGCGAATTGGGACCGATTAGGGAAATACTACATAATTCACCCTTACATGTTTAGAATGGCAAAACTAGTGGGGATTACATGCTAATAACTTGAGCTATATTCTCATATCACTTCTCTTTCATATTTATTTTTTGTCTTTTAATTCTTAGTTTTAATTTAGCTAATTATTTTATAAAAAATCTATTTGTCTTTACTTTTATTTGCGTTTAGTTGTTCTAGCTTTAACTTATCTGTACTTGATACTTGCATAAGATTCCACTAACCTTCGTAGTCTCTGCGGAACGAATCTTAATCTTTTAACTAAAACTTGCATACGATCTGTATACTTACAGAACCGTGTAGCTTTAGGGTGTTATTTGCACGTTATTTACATATTATTTTATCACACCCTAGGACCCACCATTACTACATATATATTACTAAATATACAAAATTACACAATGAGATTCAAAACCGTATAATTCCTCCTAGGCCCCGGTTGACCGCCTAGCGCCCAAAACCGAGATCTACATCATAGGTTTTAGGTGTAAATGTTTTATCCTTAACACTCATGATCTCTTGTCAAAATTTTACGCTAAGTCTGATGAAGGAATATTTCTTGGATATTCTATCAAAATATAGAGTACCTTTGACAGAATATCCAAGAGTGTCATGTCTAACTTATAAAAGGAAAGAATATGAAAAAGAACGTGATAATCGAGAATTGGTATTAAGGTTATTAAGGATGCTTGTTAAGTGCATCAAGTGGGTTGAGAGAGAACGTCTTTGAGTGTAAACTCAAGATCTAGGGCGATTCGTTGATGTCAGTGAGGAAAAGGTGAAACCTCACTTTAAACTATCCAAATACGTATCATACCGACCTCAAACCTACCGTTATAGCCGAAAAGACCTTAGGATTTATAATTATATGGTTGAACAACAATTGAGCGGTGTATTAGTTCTTAGACATTACTACATGAGACTTTCTAGAACAGTGATTTGGGATCATTCATTATTTTCTACTTCTTCTATGATTAGTTGGACTTAGCTCCTTAGTTTAGTGCTTATTTTGTTAGGAAGACAAATTTTTGAGTTGGGGGTCTTGATGTCTCAATTTATGTGATAGAGTAATATAGTCATGAGACATCTTTTTAGGGGTATTTAGGACTTAGTTGAGGGATTTTTCCTAATATTTGATGTTTTATGATTTCTTGTCTAGTTTCAAATTTTATGTTACTTTTAGAGATTTTGTGATCAATTTGTATGTTAAGTGTGCAACTCTTAGGTACTTGGATGCTACAATACCCCGACACGATGATAAGAAGTTAAGAAATATAGATTACCCCAAAGTTATGGTGTTAGAGTATGATTCGACTACTTTCAGAAAGCAAGAGTAGTTGTAGACTATATTCGGAAAATGACTTGTTGGAGTCACCACGTGTTACTAATGAATAGGACCCTTTTCAAATGTTAAAAACTTATATACAAAGGGTCCATCATGTTTTTTATGTTGTGGGCCCTTTTTAGCTATCCCAAATCCACCAAAAAACATTTTAGTAAATGAGTGTGCTAGTTCGGACCACGACAGCGGCGAATTCAATAACTCTCTCATTTTCACTCTATCTTCCATCATTCCATAAAGATTATTAGTGTAAATTTATTCTGTTTTATCTGTTAAAGGCGATTCTTACACTTTTAATATTTATTTTTTATGAGTTAATTATGCACTAGTAACTCATATCTTGAGAACAACATTATATATGAACCCTAGTTTGATTTTACTGCTTCTATTGAATTTGAGAGATTACATCTTTAGTTGAATTTTGATTTTAATTGATTTGCTTATGTATTTTCCATATAAGTCAGCCCTTAGTCTAACCAAGTATAGAATTTCCCTTAGTAATTAGGACTGTCACCCAGACCGGGGGGGGGCAAGATTTGGTTACTGAAAATGATAAAGAGTCATGTGGTGTGCGTTAGTGATCACGACGGGCTTGATTAGACATATAGTGGTGGCTGGTAGGGTGTGATAAAATAATGATAAATAAAGATAAGAACTAGCACCCGAACCAATCACGTTACTCACTGCAAGTATCACAGATCGTATGCATAATTGATAAGTATAATTCGATCGCAGGGACTACGGAAGTTAGCTAGGACTAATGCAATTATAAAGTGCAAATAAAAGAAGTTAGAAGAATAATACGCTAGAAGACTCTAAAATATTTATTTGGTTTTATGACTCTAACAATTAATTATATAACATTAAGACAAGAAAACAAATAGAAGGGAAAAAGTAGTATGAGAAGTTAGCTCGAGATATAGCAAGTAATCCCAACTATCCTTGTTCTATGAGCTATTTATGGAAGGTTGAATTGTGTTATATGCAATAGCCATGATTCTATATTCCTCCTAACCCCCTTCCGGGTGGACTTAGGTGGCGACCTAACAATAACCTGGGGACTTGGGTAAGGGGGCCCTGCGCATTGATCGTTGGTTGATCTCAAACCCTAATGACTATCTAGTTAGGCAAGTCCTTCAGGATCACTACCGCACACTAGACATTTATGTGGTGTTTCAATAATTAGACACCTCTTCCGGGTGACCATCTAACTACCATGGTAATCCTATACGTTTGCAACTGCAAGAACTACAGAAAATTCATCAAAGCACATCAAAACAGAGATAGCACTACTAGTTTCAACTAAATGTATAATGACATCCCAAATTAAAATAGATATAAAACTAGTCTAGGGTGCATATCCTTATGCTAATCTCAAGATAAATAGAATTAGTTCATACTAGAAAAATAAATAAAATAAATTACAATGATGAAGGGTTGTAATGGCATGAAGAGCTTAAAAGAAAACGTGTAAAACTTAAAACAAATAAAAAATTCTACACTAAATAAACACAAATAAACTAACTTAAAGATAAATACTCGGCAGCGGCGCCAAAAGAAATAGATTCAATTTGTTTTCATATAAAAACTTGGTTGCTGGTAGGGTGTGATAAAATAATGATAAATAAAGATGCAACTATCACCCTAACTAATCACATTACTCACTGCAAGTATCAATGATCAGCAAGTTTTAATGATAAGTATAATTCGTCCTCTTAGACTACGAAAGTTAGGGAGAACTTATGCAAATATAAAGAGCAAATAATGAAGTTAGAAGAACAATATGTTGAAAAGAAAAGACTCTGAAATATTTGTTTGGGTTTTAAAGGCTCTAAATAATTAACTAAATAAAATAAAAGAAAGGAAAATAAATAGAGAGAAGAAGTAATATAAGAGTTTAGCTCGAGATATAGCAAGTAATCCCCACTGGTCTTGTGTTATAACCTATTTATGTAAGGGAGAATTATGTAATATGCAATAGCCAAGATTCTATATTCCTCCTAAACCCCCTTCCAGGTGGACTTAGGTGGTGACCTAACAATTACTAGGGACTTGGGTAAGGGGACCCTACGCAATGATCGGTGGTTAATCTCAACCCCTAGTGACTATCTAGTTAGGCAAGCCCTTCCGGATCACTACCGCATACTAGATGTTTATGTGGTGTTTCAATTATTAGACACCGTTTACGGGTGACCATCTAACTACTATGGTAATCAATAATTATACATCAAAGCACATAATTATCACTACTAATTTAAATTAATGTAAAAGACATCCCAAATTAAAATAGATATAAAACAAGTCAAGGGTTTATACTCTCTATTCTAATCTCAAGCTAAATAGAATTAGTTCATACTAGAGAAATAAAGAAAATAAATTACAAGTTTGAAGGGTTGGAATGTCATGATTAATTGTCCAACTCTGTCTGGTCTTCTCTTCTTGTGATGTAAGCTTCCTCTTGGTCTTTTGATGACTTAGGACTAACCAATGACGATTTATCTAAGGTATGAATGGATATATATATATAGGCCCTTGGTCTAATTTAGGAGTAATCCCCAAGTTAAGGAGTCCTTATCTGAACAAAATTCGTATCCCTAGTTGTAGGACAAGATAAACCTTCGCAGATAATGATTTGGTCATATCTCCTTCATTACTTACTGGAATTTAATGTTATTTATATGGAAATAGCCACAATTGAAAGATCTATCTGCTTATTAAAAAGCACCTCCCAATTCCTGACCAAATTTCTATAGCAATTCAATTAGTGGACGTATGTGCAGTTTTGGCAGTTTTTTTACCCAAATATGTTCAAACTCTTCCTTTTTTACTTTAACTAAGGGATTTCCTTTATTTTTCCACTTAAAATCAGTTTCCATAGGTGTACTAGCTTCCATATACCTAAGTGCTACACAAATTACGCGCAAAAGATCACAAAATAGCGAAACACCTAAAACTAGACAAGAAAGTGTAAAGTATGAATAAATGGGAAAAATCCCGAAATTAATTACTAAATAACCCTAAAATGATGTCTCAAGTATATATTAATGTATCACAAATAGGAAGACATCAAGACCCCCAACTCAAAGTTGTATCGTCCCGATACAATAAAGATAAGAACAGTAGGGTAAGCAATAATAAAGATGGAAGAAGAAGAAGAATAGAAAACAATAAACGATCCTAGAGCATAATATCTAAAAATTATCATGTAGTAATGTTAATGAAATAATGCACACATATGCTTAATATACACATAATCAACAATCCATATATTCAAGTACAGATTACCTTCGCAATGCCAGAAGGAGAGGTCTTCAGCCCAGTTTGTGTTAACGACTATATGGTGATCATAGGTACTAATATATTATCCAATGTTCCACCTATATATGCCCTTATTTTTCCATAGTTCCTCCACCAAGTAGCTAGAAATCCTAAGGTCTTTATGGTTATAACATCGGCTTAGGGACGGTATGATATAAAAGGGCTTTAGAAAGGCTCAGAGGGGCTAAGACGGATAATAATAATAATAATCAAATAAAATCGTGAGAAAGCTAAAAAGACTTCAAGTGGCTTATATATGAAAGAACTGCCTTTTTCACTTTTCAAACTACCAGATTTTGTTACTTTTTCACTATTAGTTCTAGACAAGTGGGTTTTCAACTAACTTCAAACCTCACGTTATACACACCGATTAAATCTCCCTAAGTTCCAACTTGACACTTCATACACATTTCTTATTCATCTTCCCTATCTTTTACTTCCTGTTTTCATACATGCATATTAAACATATTTGTGACACTGCTCAAAAAAACATACTACTTACTATCATTGACTTAATTTAAACATGACCAATAGATATATTCACCATATTCTCTGCCAATTCTAAACCTAAAAAAAATCAAATTTTATGCAAAAAACAAAAAGGAAGATGAGGACAATGAATCCCCACCCCCAACTCAAAAGCGAGTCGTGTCCCCATGACTCGAAAAAGACTCAATAAGGCAATAAAATTTAAACTAAACTAATGCATATAATCAATTAAGGAGAAGGATTAGAAGGTGGTACCTTTCCATAAAGCATCTTTTTCCATTCTTCTTCTGAAGGAGAATCGTTATCTATATCCACTTTTTCTGTAATCTTGTTCATCACGTAGTTTACCCTCAGAATTACCATCTAGTAGGAGTTATAATTATACTTTAATCTTTCGAATTTATCCATCAATGTGACTGCCCATGCTGGAGGTGTAGATACACTCTCTGATTTGTCATTAAGATTTGAAGATTAACCTTGATCTTGTATTGGTGACTTTGCTTTAAGCTTGACTAGTACCCTCTTTCTCTTATTATTTCTTCATAGTGGTTGTGCTGTTACCTCGAGTTTTAGCTTCTTTGGAATTGGCTCATCAAGATCGATGGGCTTCTTGTTTGTAGCTCCAGGTAAATTCTTTTTCTTCCCTAAGATGTAACACTTCCTCTTGTAATCCACAGCATCTGTTCTGTTAGTCATCTTTGATTAACCCACAACTCAAGATGCACCAAGTATGGAATAAAGTTATGAAAGATTGGTGTGGCTTGAGGTTGTTGTTGGATGAAGGATTATCAATAGTAGAAGAAGGAATAATTTACTTATGATGGAAGAACTCTTGAAAACTTGATAAGATTTGGAGTTTTGTAATGGATCTGATGAAGATTATATGTTTATGGAAGATGGAGGGAAAATTTGATGATGTTGTTTTGCTTGTTTGAAGGTTTGATCAAGATTCAAGGTATATTTATAGGGTTTGGGTCTGAAAATTTCATGTTAGGAAGGTTGGAAGAGGCTAGTTTTAAGTCTTGTAAGGTAGGAGTCCTTTTTGAAAGTCCTAGAGGGGGGAGGGGTGAATAGGATTACTAATAAGATTAATGCCTAATTAAAAATCTTTTGGACAATTATATGTTTTAGAGAAAAACTTCTAAGTTAACTAATATATCAAACTCTTAAGGGATCATGCAATGGATAGGTTAGAGGTTCGATATATAAGTTAAACAAGTAAATCAACTATCTATTCTCTTACTATGCTAGATGATCTAAGTTAGATAAACTAGATAATCAATATCACAATATTCATACTATCATTTTATCAAACATATAAATTGCGGAAAATAAAGAGTGTAGGGATAGAAAGATACACACGATTTATAGTGGTTCGGTTTCCCTACATCCATTACCTAAGGAAGCCTCCTTAGGATTTCAAGCTTTTCACTAAGCTCCCGTGTCTCTCTTAACCGGGTCGAGAACACAATAACCCTTACAACCTCTTCGATAACACGAAGGACAACCTCTTCGAAACCACGAAGGAAACTCTTGTGTAATCACAACACAAGGACACCAAGTATACTCCCGATACTCTAATTCTCTCTTAATCTATCTATTACAAGATATAGACTTAAGAGGATAAATGTAAGTGTTTGAAGGATGAAACTACTTTGCTAACAATCTCCTAATGAGTAGATATAACACTTAAGCATGAAAGACTCCTCTTGAGTAGATAGAACTTTGTGGCTTATTGGATTAACTCCTTAATTGAGTGGATATGACAATGTATAGCTCTTGACACCTTATTGGATGATAACAATTAAGCCCCTTAATGTATATGGGTTGAAGGTGTAGTTGTAGCCTTGAAAGACCTTCAATTTATAGCTGCAAAATGCTCCCAACGGTCATAAGACTTGTCTCCAACGGATATATTAATATCCCCAACGGATATATGCCTTTTTGTCTTCCTTTTGCTGCAGAAAACCCTAACCTGCGGTGCACCGCGGGTCTCGTGCGGTGTACCGTATGAACCTTCGTTTAATTCACTTGCTTTCTGACGGACTAGCCCTGCTCCGTGGTGTAGTCCGTGCTGCGGGCGGTATACCGCTAGATCCGCCGGTATACCGCACCAAAGGTCTAAAACACCTTCTAGTGAGTATATCTTTTACTGTGATGCTCGGATCAGAAAACCTTCTTCACGAGAGTTGTAGAGAACATCATTTTAAGAAACTTTGTAGTTGATCACTAAAGTATTTGTAAGAGAATTAGTTTCTTAAGATATAACAATAAAGCTTTGATCTAAAAGATAAAGAAGTGCTTTTTGATGAATTAGAGTGCAAGATAGAATATGTAAAACAAGAGTAATTAGCACACTAATCACAAGAGGATTTGTCACATTAAAACAACCTATTTAGGGAGGCTATATGCCAACAATCTCCCCCTTTTTGATGATGACAAATCCTTCACTAAAACACCTTAGGAATGATATGAAAGTTTAAGCTCTTATGAAATTTAGCTCCCCTTCACAATAAGCATTTAAGTAAAAATGAATATAAGATATGAAATGCATTTGTGAGTTTTAAAAAGTGCAATTTTGAAAGTTTTAGTGCACATATTTCTCCCCCTTTGTCTTCATCAAAAAGACGGGATAATAAAATAAAATCAAACAACTAATCATAGAAGAGCTAAAACTCAAGTGAATAGATTTTGAAAAATAACATAAAGAGATCAAGGGTTAAGAGCAATTAAAACATTTTAATTTAAAATGCATAAAGATTAACAATGTAAAGCATGAAACAAGATGAAAGAAAGAGATAAGGGATAAGAACGTTTTACCAACTTCTAGATCGGAAGATTATCATCTTATAAGCTTTCTATAAACGCAAACGATTAGTGCAATTATGAGATAAACGATTAGTACAAACGATTAACCAAGCATTTGAGTTTTTTAAAGATAATTTAAGAAAAACCCCCCCTCACAAAATGCATAGAGTGTTTGTTTCAATTTTGAAAAAGTTTGACCAATAATTTCTCCCCTTTTTACCAATAAGAATATTTGAACCGATTTTAAGAAATCAAGGGGTAAAATTTAATCTTTGAAAAGTATAGGGGTCAATATGCATTTTTCAAAAGTTTAGGGACTAAATGCAATTTTGAAAAACTTTAAGGACCTAAGTGCAATTTTCAAACAAGAGAAAGCTAAGTGTAACTTGTTCAAACTATAGGGACCTCAAAACAATATTTTTCAACCAATAGGGATCACAATGCAATATTTTCAACCAATAGGGACCACAATGCAAAATAAAACAATAAACCTTGAAACGCGGTGTACCGGACCATTGCCGCGGTGCACCACACTAATGCTCGACAAAAAGGTGTAAGAAGAGAGAATAGAAAATAGGCAATTTGCATAAAAACCCAAAACTAATTCGAAAACTCCCCAATAGTTTATAAATATTTTAAAACTACTAAAAACGCTTTTGTTTGAAAAGATTCAACATGGAAATCTCGAAAACAAAGAAATCAGTTTATTTCATAAATACCCTTATATTTTTTTAAAAATACGAAAAGACCCAAAATCAAAGTTAAGCAATTTTAAGTATGAAAACGTCAAATTATACAAGATATTTTCCCAATAGGGAATAAACCATATAAGCACATAATGAAGCACAACATATAGATAGTAAGGCTAAACAATTTCATGCAAATGAGTTAATGACCAATAATGGAGTAAATTCTCATAATTCTATGCATAAAAACATTTTTGAAATGCTATGAGAATTTTAAAATATTATCGTAAAAATATTTTGATAAACAATTTCTTTAAAAAAAACTCCCCCATACTCAAAGACATATGAAAATGCAAATTTGTGTTCAAAGATAAATTGAGATTTGAAAGTGTAAACTAGTATCTTTGATCTCTCTCCTTTTGTCAACGATAAAAAAAATCAATAGGCACTTTTAAAATTTATAAAAACTTGTAAGAATAAAAAGTGCAATTTATAATAGTTGAGGGACTAAAAAGAAATTTCACATAGTAGGGACTAAAAATGCAATTTTTTCAAAAATATGAACTAAAATGGCAAATTTTACATGTGAAAGATTATGAAGCCCAAACTATGACACTTTGGAGAATTTAATAAATATGAGAGGTCAAAGTGCAATTTTGAAAATTTTGGGGACTAAAATGCAATTACCAAAATTCTAAGAGTTAAAGTGCGAAAAACATCATTCAAGAGAATTAGATGCAATATCACTAATAACATTAAAACAATGATTAGTATCACAAGATAATATCCAAAGATAAAACATGATAACAACAAACACAACTAATCAAATCAAAACCGAATCATAAACATAAACACAAGCCATAAGGAGGAACGCAAAAATATATACGCGATAAAGAAAAGAAATCACCGGATTTTCCTTTTTCGAGATTTGAGTGTTCTTTCGTATATTAATTCTTCCATTTGTTTCCTCCAAGCAAAGTAACGATCACCTACAAAAAGTGGAGGTTGTGTAGAAAACAACTCTTCCAAAAGATTAAATTCCAAATCGTTTACTCTACTAACGGTTAAGCTATTCACGTAGAGTTAGGCTCTGATACCAATTGAAAGTCCTAGAGGGGGGGGGGGGGGGTGAATAGGATTACTAATAAGATTAATGCCTAATTAAAAATCTTTTGGACAATTATATGTTTTAGAGAAAAACTTCTAAGTTAACTAATATATCAAACTCTTAAGGGATCATGCAATGGATAGGTTAGAGGTTCGATATATAAGTTAAACAAGTAAATCAACTATCTATTCTCTTACTATGCTAGATGATCTAAGTTAGATAAACTAGATAATCAATATCACAATATTCATACTAGCATTTTATCAAACATATAAAGTGCGTAAAATAAAGAGTGTAGGGATAGAAAGATACACACGATTTATAGTGGTTCGGTTTCCCTACATCCACTACCTAAGGAAGCCTCCTTAGGATTTCAAGCTTTTCACTAAGCTCCCGTGTCTCTCTTAACCGGGTCGAGAACACAATAACCCTTATAACCTCTTCGATAACACGAAGGACAACCTCTTCGAAACCACGAAGGAAACTCTTGTGTAATCACAACACAAGGACACCAAGTATACTCCCGATACTCTAATTCTCTCTTAATCTATCTATTACAAGAACTAGACTTAAGAAGATAAATGTAAGTGTTTGAAGGATGAAACTACTTTGCTAACAGTCTCTTAATGAGTAGATATAACACTTAAGCATGAAAGACTCCTCTTGAGTAGATAGAACTTTGTGCCTTATTGGATTAACTCCTTAATTGAGTGGATATGACAATGTATAGCTCTTGACACCTTCTTGGATGATAACAATTAAGCCCCTTAGTGTATATGGGTTGAAGGTGTAGTTGTAGCCTTGAAAGACCTTCAATTTATAGCTGCAAAATGCTCCCAACGTTCATAAGACTTGTCTCCAACGGATATATTAATATCCCCAACGGATATATGCCTTTTTGTCTTCATTTTGCTGCAGAAAACCCTAACCTTCGGTGCACCGCGGGTCTCGTGCGGTGTACCGCATGAACCTTCGTTTAATTCACTTGCTTTCTGACGGACTAGCCCTGCTCTGTGGTGTAGTCCGTGCTGCGGGCGGTATACCGCTAGATCCGCCTGTATACCGCACCAAAGGTCTAAAACACCTTCTAGTGAGTATATCTTTTACTGTGATGCTCGGATCAGAAAACCTTCTTCACGAGAGTTGTAGAGAACATCATTTTAAGAAACTTTGTAGTTGATCACTAAAGTATTTGTAAGAGAATTAGTTTCTTAAGATATAACAATAAAGCTTTGATCTAAAAGATAAAGAAGTGATTTTTGATGAATTAGAGTGCAAGATAGAATATGTAAAACAAGAGTAATTAGCACACTAAACACAAGAGGATTTGTCACATTAAAACAACCTATTTAGGGAGGCTATATGCCAACACTTTTTGGAATCAAATTCCTCTTCAAACCGCCTCCTTGCTCACTTTTCATTATCCAAATATATCAAATTCCAACTTCTTGTCTTCCTCTCTACATGTCTTCTTGCTTCTATGAATGATTTCTTAAGTAATAATAATTAAACTCTGAAAAAGGGCATGTTTTACAATGATAAGAGGGTGTATTTATAGGTGTTTAGATGACCCTTGGTAGAAATCTTGTAGTAGAATGCAAGTAGTTTGAGTCCAAGTCCAACTCAAATTCGTTTCCTAAAATATAGGACAGGATAAACACTGCTCACTGTTTTTGTCATATCTCCTTTGTTATTGGGCTGATTTTTACCCATTCTATGTTAACACTACCGTAGAAGACAGATATATCTAAGGTTTCATTTGATTTTTTTAAACTGATAAGTAATGAATGCTGAATAACAGTTGAATAGAACATATTATGTTAAGAGGCAAGGTCTGAATGAATCAGACTCAGGTGGTATTTGTTTGCACTTAATGAACTCTTAATCTTAATATTCACTTGATTAAGATTGTTTTTCTTTTATTTATCCATCACTTAATATCACTTATTATCACTTAAGTCTAAACACAAAAAAATATCACTTGATAGATATTTTATCATTTTTACCATTAATTTATTCCTATAACATGCGTATCATATAATTTGGGTTTTCTCATCGCTGCTTCTCTCATTACTGGACCGTTTCGCTCATCTCTATTCTGGCAATGTTTTCTTAATAATATTATTTTCTTAATTATTGTTTATAAAGATAGTATCTTATTTGTAATTGATTGTTTTCATTCAATCCATCCTTGTGATAGATAGGATAGATAATATCTGCATGGACATCTTTGTAATCGATTGTTTTCATTGAATCTATCCTTGTGGTTTTTTTTTTTGTGTATTTTCAATTGGTTATGATGAAGGGGAGGGATTCATGGGAAAAAAAAATTTGAAAAGTGTTTTATTACGATCTTTTTTTTGGGCGACGGTTGGTTGTAACAGTGGAAATCTGGCAACAGTAATAGACAGATTATATAACAGCGGGGAGAACGTTGAAGACTTCTAGTTGAGACAGCAGCCCGTGAGTACTTCTACAGGTCAGCAGCAGTTAATTGCTTCGCAGGTACAGAGACCTTCCACAAATTCTGCAAATTTTTTGAGCACAACAGCCTTTCAACGTTCTTCCCATCAGCTCTTTGGTCCAGAAAGCAATGGTGCCAGTTTGAAATCTCAAGTACAAGTGCTGCCAGTTTAGGTTCCGCATCGTGAGCTCAGTAGCAGTGGGACGAAGGCTAGGGAACAAATTCAGGAGCTCAATCTCTCGGTTTGGTGGAACAAACAAATTTCAGGTTCATGGGTTTTGCATGAGTCAACTAGAATGTTTTTTTTCAGCGCCCTGATTGGAGTCATTTGGGCGGAGAAGAATGATGTCTCGTTCAAGGGTAGGAGTTTCTCAGAAAGTGGTGTTTAGATCCATAAAGCGAAATACTTAACTATTGAATATACACGACCAAGGAAGGTAAATGATGTAGGTATTATACCCCGTAATTCTTTTTTGATTTTATTAGATGGTATAAACCATCTCGCAGATTAAAATTAAATATAGGTGGAAGTTTTAACAAAAGAGAGAATAAGGGAGGAGCGGGGACAGTTATCACAGATGAAGAAGGCAATTGGATTCGCTGGTCCCTGCTAATTTCTGGTGCGATTCGTCAAAGTTAGCAGAATTAATCGCCCTTTCATGAGTGCATATTGGTTAGCATGTAGGTTTACATCAAGAGGGAAACTTTATGAACTATAGGGACCCTCCAGACGGAATATGGAAGCTTCTTATACGGGATAGATATGGGTGGAACTCACCTAAATTAGTGTATAGTTTAGATTTCGATGTAGGTCTTGAGTCTTAGTTAGTGTGTTTGAATCTGGTCTTCGAACCTCCATTGTTTTAAAAAATATATATAGGGTTTAGGAGTAGTACATCTATTTTAGTATCTTGGTCAGTAAATTTTATTTGTTGCAACTGCTTTATTTATCTGGTTATAATGCCTGAAGTAAATTACTAAAGTTTTTTAGAGTACTTTAATAGAATGCAGGATTTAAATTATTTATTAAGATATTGCTACATAATAATTGCTATGTAAGATATTTCTATACAATGATAAGGCTATGATAAGTAGCACTTTAATGGTTCAATGTATTGTTGCATTAAAAAAGAAAAGTTGTATTGCTGGAAAAATTTAAATGAATAAATTAATATGTTGCAGCTATACATAATGATTTAACTTATGCAAATAAGAACTTAAATAATAATATTTTATTAACAACTAATTTTTACATTAACATATTACTTTAGGTTACAAGAACGTAAGATTGAACAAATATGAAGTTAGACACAAGTACGAGCCTGTTGGTATTTTTCTCAGTTAGGAACAGATATGAAAAAAAAGATATGGCGGGGGTATTCGACCAAAAAAAAATATAGTAGGAAGCATTCGACCAAAAAAATAATACAATAAAGAATAGATGAAATAATCTTTAACAATGGCCATATATGATTATTGTTAAAATATTTGTCTAAAATTTAGCTAGATATTTTTGAAGGTTAAGTTTTACCGTATTTTAAATTATTCTTTCTTTATTTTTGATACGATGTGTTTAGTAATGACTAGTTTCGATATTTCTAAACGATTGAAGTGGACTCAAATTGCCATCAAATGCTTTTTAGAAGCATGCATTGACGAGGTTTCTGCCCATGGTAGAAAAGGAAGTAGCCTTCATGTTGAATTGTGGATTCGGGTGAAGAATGTGTTGAATGAAACCATAAAATTTGAAGTGAATAAAAAACAAATGAAAAACGAGTACGGTTAATTGAAGGAAAGTTTGGTGTGTGTTTGTACTTAACTAAGAAGACCGGCAACCCTTAAAATCCCGCAACAAATACTTTTAACTTGACAGATGAGTAGTGGGTAGAATTTTTTTAAGGTGTAATGTTCTTTCTCTTTAGAAAAAATAAGGTATCGTTTATTTTTCTCTATACTTTTTTGGTTAATAATTTTCATTGCCTATGTAGGTCCATCCAAATGGTAAGAGTTTAAAAACTAGTCCACTCATGCGCATGCCAAACTGCGAAATGTAACCGAACGTGCATTTGGTGTGTTGAAAGCACGTTTTCCAATTTTGAAGAGAATGGCTCCCTTTTCTCTAGAAGTACATATGGACATAGTTATCGCGTGCTTCACATTTCATAATTTTATACGCAAGAACAACCTAAGTGATGAATTTTTTATTCAATATGATCAACCAAACATGGTATTTTCCAATGAAAATACACAAGATGATAATAAAGAATGATTTGAGACCGAACAAGGTAAATCACATGGGAGTGTAGAAGATCAACAATTTGTGATAAATTTGTGAGAAGAATTTTCGATCCAATTGATGGCAAATAACTAGAGAGTGATTTTGCTAGCTTGTTTTTTATTCATGTTTTTTATATTTGTTATATAACTTAATTAACTTTGTCGGATTTTATAAACAAAATTCTGCAAGATTAGTCATTTTTTCCGTGAACAATTTATTTTAAAATTTATCTTTGACAAAATATGTAAACAAAGTATCTAAAATTTCAATAACTTTCACGTGCGATAGGTACATTGCAATGATAGTGTTAAGATGTCTATACTTCATGTAAAATAATGAAATAATCGTGTGTTATGATCAATGAGGGCTTGAACTATTGACCAAACCCGGATAATTGGATATTGAAAATAAAGACGTGTTTTATTCTCATTTATATCATCCTTGTGATAAAAAAATTTAAAATATTCAAAAAGGTTAACAATACTCTTTAAAAGAAATTAATTCAATTTTACCCTTTTTCTTATTCAATTTGCTTACATTTGAATTTGTATTCAGATCAGTGTTTAGTACATAACAAGCAAACAGATTACTACTTAACAATTCAAAGGGTTAAAATAGGTAAAATGGCATATTCAGATAATGTGTTCAGATGATTTACCAAACAGTTTAATTAATTCAGCATTCAAATTTCAGAGTGCACATCTCAACAGATTCAGTGAAATTCAGCTGTGTATTTAGAATTCAGCACTTATTGAAAAAAAAAACCACCTCAGTTTTAAATCTTAATGAAACAGACCAATTAAGAGCTATTCATATCTAAATTAGTTAGGAAAAATAAATAGTCTTATTGATTCAGTGTCTTAATGAAACAGATTAAGATCGCATTAAGTGCAAACAAACATCCCCTAACGCTTTAAAGGATCATCCAAAATCGCAACCGGTTTGAAGTTATCTTCACTTTAGTGGACGTAGCTGTAGAATTTCTAGATTTATTTGGCAGTTTCTCCCTTCCTAATCTCTTCATTTCTTCCATATCTTATTTCCTTAACTTCTTAGAATTGATTTGGCATCTAAATATATTCCATAAACCTTAAGAGCTTCACATTAACACACAAATTAAACCAAATAGGCTCTAAAAGTAATAAATCATCAAATCAAGACACGAATTAAGAAATTATCAAATAACATGGGAAAATCCCTAACTAATTAAACCTAAAATGATATCTCCAACATAGATTAATATATCACAAATAAGAGATATCAATATCTACCTACATAACAAAATGTTATCATTTCATCTCTCGTTAGCTTTAATACACACTAATATACATAAATAATCACTAAATTTTAATAATATACACTATAAAATCAATAAACTAATCTATACATGGATTTTCACCCTTATTTGGATTTTGTTTAACGTTGTTAAGCTTGACAGGTTACCTCGCGTGCTACGCGGCTTCGAGGAGGTACATGACCTCCCCACAATTTGGGATCTTCCTCATAAATGGTGTCTTCGCCTCTATGATAAATTTTCAGCCGATGACCGTTCACCATAAATCTATTTTGTTTGGTTAGATGTATCTATATAATTCCATAAGGCGTGACCTTATTGACAATGAACGGACCTGGCCACTTCGATCTTAATTTTACCGGATAATTGTTGAACTTGGAGTTGTACTTTAGGACCTTTTGTCCCACTTCAAACTCTTACTATTGAAACCGCTTATCATGCCATTTCTTAGTTTTCTCCTTGTAAATTCTGCATTCTCATAAGTATGAAAGCGCAACTCATCAAACTCATTTAATTTTACCATTATTTTCTCTCCAGCTAGTAGTGGTCTAGGTTATACTTTTTAATCGCCCTATACCCTCTCAATTCAAGCTTAAGTGGTAAGTGACCAGCCTTACCATACACTATTCGATACGGTGATGCACCTTAGGGTGTCTTGAAAGTTGTTTAATAAGCCCATAGTGCATCATCTAGCTTCGTTGACAAATCCTTCCTTGTTGGTCCAACGATCTTCTCAAGAATAGATTTTATCTCTCGATTAGAGATTTTGGCTTACCGTTTGCTTGGGGGTGATACGTGGTAGACGCTCTATGCCTCACTCCATATTTCACAAGCACCACCTTCAAATACTTATTTAAGAAATGCGCACCCCCTTCACTAATGATAACGCTTGGCATCCCATGTCTTGTGAAAATGTGTGACTTCATAAATTTGATAACCAATCTTGCATCATTCGTGGGTAAAGCTACTGCTTCAACCCATTTTGACACGTAATCCACTTCTAGCAAGATGTATTGATTCCCATGGGAAGACACAAATGGTCTCATTCATGAAATCAATTCCCCAAACATAAAAAGTCTCCACCTCCAACACATTATTAATTGAATCTTATCAAACCTCAAAATATTTCCGATAAATTGGCATCTTTTACACTGTTTGACATATGTATGACAATCCTTGCGAATAGTACGCCAATAAAAACTGGATTGAAGTACCTTGGGTGGAAATGGGTGATTCACATTAGCCAGGATTCGACAATCTTTCTAACTCCTTTCGGTGGCTTAGAATGCAACCTTCCCCCATTAGTGACCCCTCTCGGGTGACCCTAGAAATGGTTTCTAATGGTTTAAGTTCTAACCATATTGAGTATCTAGCTAGGCAAGACCTCCCGGTCCACTACTGCACACTAGACGCTCATATACTATGTCCAAAATCCAACCCCCTCCCGGGTGTTAGAAAAAAATCTCAAAATACTCAATACCTGACCAAGGCATGAGTAGGAAACAAGCATAAATATGTAATTAAATGGAATAAAGGAAAACTCAATTCGTTTCAATATCACAATACCCCAAATACTCAAAACAAAGGAAATAATTGATTAGGATTCATACCTATTGAAAGCCTCAAACAAAAGAGGTTTAGTTCATACTAAACAACTGTAAATAAATTAAAACTAATAATAAAATCATTTCCAAAAGATAAAATGGACAGAAATTAACCTAAAATACGAAATGGACTGGTTGTGGAATGTTGGAGAATGATGGACTTGGGTGGAAATCATCCTTCTCTTCTCCTCCCAGCATTTTTCTTTTCTTCTGCTGAAAAAAATCTGTTATCCAATGAAGTATTCTGAAATAGGAGGCTCTGATATGGTTATATACTTGGCGGAAAAAGATTGGGGTCTTATGGGCTCACTTAAGTGGTTTAAAAATAGTCCAACCTGTTTTGGCCAATATTGTCCAAGTTTGAGTCACAGTGGAAAAAATGGCATATATTTCTCGTCTCAACTCTAAATTGACTTCCATCACCTCTCACGCGACACTGACTTTAAGTTTCATCTTAATAAAAATATTTTTCTTTAAAATATCTGACCAATTTGTCGTGGTGACTGAACAATGTGACGTCTAAACTCTTTTGGTAAACACTCCAGCTTTCCCAAAGGGACTTTAAGCTTTCCTTATGCCTTGACTTGGGTTTGGACTTCAATTCTTCACTTCTCCCCATCTCCTTGGACTCTAGTTTCAAACATGTACCTAAAAGTTACACACTTAACACATAATTAAAGCACAAAAACTCCATAAATAGCATATTATCCCAAATAAAGTCAAAAAGTAAGATATGACAAATATTAGGGAAAAATCCCTCACTTAGATTCCGTAAACCCTAAAAAAATGTCTCGTGAGTTAATTAATTTATCAAAAAAGAGGAAACATCAGTGTGTAAGAATCTAACACCACAAAGATACAAATTCTTTCATATCAAGTTATTATATATTCATGTATGTTAAATGTAATTTTCTAATACAAAAATCATTAAATTGCATGAAAATGTTTTTATGTTAAAAGACATTATGTTTTCTTTGTAGATATATTTTTCTATTCTATTGGTGTTTTTGTTTTAGGTATATGTTGTTTTTAAACACATCTTGACCTATAAATTGATAGACAAGAATGACGTATACAACACCAGAGTTGTATTTTTGGAGATCTTAATTGAAAAATATATATATATATATATATATATATATATATATATATATATATATATATATATATATATAAAAATATCATTTTATATGGAGTTAATTGCATTATATCCCTATACAAACTTTTTGGCGTTTTACACAATTAATTGCATTACAAATTATTGTATTAAATGTAATAGAACAAACGATTATACAAATTACCTTTAGGTCAGGTCAAATCTAGTATCAAACGAATTACACAAATAAAAGTAACATTAAACCTTCGTGAATATTTGGGAAAAAATTAGAAAAATTTGATCAACCCTTCATAAAATTCGTAAACACAAATTTATTAAAAGTAAACAAATAAATATGTTAAAAAAATACTTAATAAGATTAAATAAGAAAATATAATATATTAAATAAAAACTAATTTATATGAAGAAAGGAGGATTAAGTATAAATAGGTTCACGAAGATCGAGAAATCATATCAAACTTGTTATAGTTTAAACCATTGGGACTAGCTCAATGGCCAGGATGCCTGTCTCTCATCTAGGAGATACATGGTTCAAATCCCCTCAGCCTTGTTATTTCTTGAGCCCTTAATGGGGGTAAGCAAGAGTTGCAAGGTTCGAGTCCCCTCCCTAAACATGGGCAACCTGTTCCCATTAAATGGCAGTATGCATGAGGAGGCGTGTATATTTCCTCTGGGAATAGTCGTGGTGCGCGTAAGCGGGCCCGGACACCCATACATCTAAAAAAAAGAAAACTTGATATAGTTTACCTAGAGTTTTTTTTAAATATAACACTATTTGGATAACAAAATTAACAAATAAGCACCCATAGAAATAATTTGAACTCCAACATTTTGACTGTGGTTTGACGACCGCCTTTTTGAAAGGTGGTAATTGAATAACAACATTTTTGTAATAATAAATTTACAAAAGAAAGACGGTCATTTCAAATGACCGTCTTTCACTTAATTTATATTTTAGGGAAGGGCGTTCATTCAATTACTGCATTTACTTAAATCACATATTTTTTTAGAGCCAATTAGAGATTAATGTCTATTAAAAAACTTATTTAAAAAAAGGTGCCTATAATAGGATTTTTTTTATAGAAAACAACCCCATCCCAAACTACCCTTATAATTAACAATTAAGAAAAAGAAATTAGAAAAAAATAAAAAAAAAACCAATAAACACACGCGCGCGTCCGTGAATTTTTTTTAAAATCGTCATAACTAATCCTAAAAAAATCAAAAAAATAAAAAAATTATATATTTGGATAAAGCAATTTAATAAATACGTCTATGATTTTTTTTCAGAATTTTTTAAATTTTTTGATTTTTTTTGAATTTTTTAATTCGCAGAACATGCCATGTTTTGATATAAGAAATTTGTTTTCCGCAGACACAAAATTCACTGTTTAAAACATGGAACGAATTAAAAAATTAAAAAAAATAAAAAAACCAAAAAATTCAGAAAATTCCGAAAAAATCACAGACGTAAATATTAATTTGATTTATCCAAATATGATTTTTTTCGATTTTTCTGATTTTTTTGAATTAGTTGTGGCGATTTTAAAAAAATTTCACGGACGCGCGCGTGTGATGAAATTAGTAGTAGGTGGTGGTGGTGGTTGTGGTGGTGGTTGTGGTGGTGGAGGTGGTGATGGTTGTGGTGGCTGTAGTGGTGGTGGTGGTTGTGATGGTGGAGGTGGTGATGGTTGTGTTGGTGGTGGTGTTGGTGGTGGTGGTGGTGGTGGTGGTGGAAATACCCTATTATTTGTTTAAGATTTAAAAATAAATATTGTATTAAAAATAAAATAATATATTTAATAATAAGGATATTATAGGTATAAAAAATATAAAGGGGATGTTTTCTATAAATAATTGTTCTATTAGGCATTTATCTCTAAATAAGAAAATTATAGGCTTAAAAAAATTAAAGGTATCATCAAGGAGGCATTTATCTCTAATTACCCTATTTTTTTTATTGAGATAACCAATTAAATTTATTTCTATATATAATTATAGTTTATATATATGTAATTTATTTTTTATATATGATATATATTAAGGGTGAATGCCCAATAAGCACCTACCACCTTAGCCGCTGGCCCATAAAAGGCACTTAAGTTAAAAATACCGAAATACCCTTACTTTAGTAAAAACATGCCGCTGCTGTTGTAGTGCTGCTGTTGTAGTGATTATACAAAACATGCACCAGATGAAACACATACATATATACAAATAGAAACACTGTGAAGAGGCAAGAGCTACCATTGAAGGAAGAAACAGAGAAGCTCAATTTGCAGAGAGAAAATGAAAGAAGAAGAAAAAAAGAAATGTAAAGCTAGATTGTTTTCTCATTAACTAAAATTGGTTATGTATAAGTATATATATATAGCTGTTCTAGTATTGTATCTAACAAACTAGCATAACATAAAGACAGCTGTACATTCTAACTAATTTAATCCAAGTATTGGATATTTGCTTTCAAGTCCCTGTAGTTATAAGTTTGAGTTGCTTCTTGTCCACTTCGTTACTTGTATTCTGAGAAACACGATAAACACAATTCATCTTAAGCAAACAATATACCTTAAGCAACAAAAGACAGAAAAACTCAAGAAATTGTACTGTAAGTGAGTAATGAGAATGTTTCCCAGAACTCAAGAAATTGCAAAAAAAACTCAGTAAATTGATACAAAACTAACAAAACACATAAAAATGAAGTAAAAAATTGATAATATAAAGAAAAATGAACATCACTATGTATAAAACACCTGAAAGTATAAAACGATGAGTTATGGGAGTCATAAAACTCAAGAAATTATACTGTAAGTGAGTAATGAGAATGAATCCCAGAACTCGAAAAAGACTAAGCAAGTCCACTTTTGTACTTGTGCAAGTACACTTTTGTACTTGCGGGCTAATGTTGAGTACTGGGAAAAATTTCCAGAACTCAGAAAAGGCTACGCAAGTACATTTTTGTACTTGTGGACTAAATGTTGAGTTCTGGGAAAGATTCCCATTACTCATGTTCTGTGTAATTTGCTAAAAATCAAACTCAAATTCCAGCAAAATTTGTTATGTTTCTTTAATCTAACATATAAATAAAAATGAACATCACTATGTATAAAACACCTGAAAGTATAAAACGATGAGTTATGGGAGTCATAAAAATCAAGAAATTATACTGTAAGTGAGTAATGGGAATGAATCCCAGAACTCGAAAAAGATTAAGCAAGTCCACTTTTGTACTTGTGCAAGTACACTTTTGTACTTGCGGGCTAATGTTGAGTACTGGGAAAAATTTCCAGAACTCAGAAAAGGCTACGCAAGTACATTTTTGTACTTGTGGACTAAATGTTGAATTCTGGGAAAGATTCCCATTACTCATGTTCTGTGTAATTTGCTAAAAATCAAACTCAAATTCCAGCAAAATTTGTTATGTTTCTTTAATCTAACATATAAATAATTCATATCCTCTTTGAATGACCATTGCAAATTGAAAATATATAAACAAATTGAAAGAATTAAGAATTTACCCATTTTGCAAGCCTGTTAATGAAAAAATACTGCATTTGTCGTTGTTATCCATTTAATTGACCCATTGATCCACCCATTCCTTCTCAAATTTACAATAACTGCCACTACTTTCATCAATAAAAAATGTAAGAACAATCATATACGGCAAGAAATGAAAAAGATAAAGGAAAGAAAAGAAAAAAAAAGGTTAAATTTACACCTGAAGCAAAGAATAATTGATCATCAACGAAACTATGAAGAAAGAAGTAATGAGAAAGATAATTGAGCGTCGGTAACGAATAAGAAAAAAGAGAGAGAGCGCGCGGCTGATGTAAGGGTAGAATAGGAAAGAAAATAAAAGAGGTGCCTTTGTTGGGCATAAAGACGGCAGTTGGGGTGAGGAGGCATTAATTCTAATTGGAGGTGTTTCTTGGGCAATAATCCATATATTAATTCATTTTCAAATTATATTTCTTTATAAAAATAATTGAATTTAATCTACAGATAATTGTGTTAATATATAGAGTAATGCTGGATATCACCCCAAATCATAAAGACGGCAGTTGGGAAGGTCAAAGAAAGAACTTGTTCTTCCGACGTAAGAAATTCTTCCAATAATTCCGAACCGGATCTTTTCAAAAAAGCGCGGACACTACTTTTGTGTTTCCGAGCCAAAGTTTTAGCACAAGAAAGTCGAAGTATATACTTTATTCGATACAAACTCTTTTTTTTGGAAGATCCGCTATGATAATGAGAAAGATTTCTGCATAGACGCCCAAATCGATCAATAATATCAGAATCCGATAAATCCGCCCAAACCGGCTTACTAATGGGATTCCCTAATATGTTACAAAATTTCACTTTAGCCAATGATCCAATCAGAGGAATCATTGGAAGAAGAGTATCAAACTTCTTAATAGCATTATTAATCAGAAATGAATTTTCTGGCATTTGACTCCGTACCATTAAAGGGTTTAGTCGCACACTTGAAAGATAACCCATAAAGTCAAGGGAATGATTGGATAATTGGTTTATATAGATTCTTCCTGGGCGTAACCACAGATAAAAATAACATTGCCAAAAATTGACAAGGTAATATTTCCATTTATTCATCAAAAGTGGCGTCTCTTTTGAAGCCAAAAGAGATTTTCCTTGATACCTAACGTAATGCATGAATGGATTCTTGAACAACCATAGGTTGGCTTGCAAATCCTTAGCAAAGACTTTTACAAGACGTTCTATTTTTCCATAGAAAAAAATCCGTTCAAGAAGGACTCCAGAAGATGTTGATCGTAAATGAGAAGATTGGTTGCGGAGAAAAATGAAAATGGATTCGTATTGACATACATGAGAATTATATAAGAATAAGAATAATCTTTGATTTCTTTTTGAAAAAGAAGAGCTGAGTTTCTTTAGAGTAATAAGATTATTCCAATACTGGTGGAGAAAGAATCGTAATAAATGCAAAGAAGAGGGATCTTTTACCCAAAAGCGAAGAGCTTGAACCAAAATTTCCGAATGAACGGGGTGGGGTATTAGTATATCTAACACACAATTTAAATGGGAAAAGTTGTCCTCTAAAAAAGGAAATATTGAATGAATTGATCGTAAATTATGAGATTTGAATATATCTTTCCCTTCTAGAGAAGATATTAATCGTAGCGAAAACGGCATTTCAACAATAAATGCAAATACCTCTGATATCATTTGAGAATACAAATTCTTGTTGCGCCTCAAAACTAGGTTTTGGTTCAAATCATTAACAGAAATCAAAAAATGATTTTGTTGATACATTTGAGTAATTAAACGTTTCACACTAAGTAAACTGGATTTATTGTCATAACCCGGATTTTTATTTTCTAAAAAAATCCATCTATTTAATCCATGATCATGAGTAAGTGCATAAATATACTCCTGAAAGATAAGTGGATATAAGCAGTCGTGTTGTTGAGATCTATCTAACTGGAAATATCTTTGAATTTCCTCCATTTGAAATTCACAATTTAAACCAAAAGTAGAAGATTTTGAGGGTTATTAAATGCTACATAGTACGATACAGTTAAAACAAGGTTTTATCTAACTAAAAATGGATCCCTCGGAGACAGATAAACTTATCAATGGATTCTCTATCCTCTCTTTTTCTGTTTCATTAGTCTATTCTATGTTTATGTTATAGGATAACAAGATGATTAGAAATCCTTTATTTTTTCAACCTAATCGCTCTTTTGATATTGGAAAAACCTTTTTTATCAATATACTGCTTCTTCTACACACGGATCTCCATTCCATAATTCCATAATGGAGAATACCAATAGTTAGGATTTCTTCACTTCAAAAATAGAGAATTGACTCGTGGGGGGAAAAGCCCTTCCCGCATCAGGTACTAATATATTTTTAACGTCTAATTAGATGGGGAAATCATTCAAATTAAGAATAGAAGCTCGTTACTTTTTCTTTCCCTATAAAGAATTGAAATTGAAGCCCTAGGGCCCTATCCATTTATTAATTTGACCCAACTCAATTTTGTTCCGTTCCAAGAATTCCTTTACTTTAGACCGAGGCCCGTTAAAAATAAACTATTGTCAGAACTATATCCGTTGCTACGACATGCTCTTTTTTCCATTCATTTCCTTTCAGGATCAGTCGTGGTCTTCCAAACTTTACCGCTGGTATGGATGAATCCCTCACTTCATCCAAATGTGTAAAAGATCCTAGCCGCACTTAAAAGCCGAGTACTCTACTGTTGAGTTAGCAACCCGAATAAAATAATCAAAAGTGTGTAGATAGAATCAAAATAAAAAAAAAAACACACACACATTGCCTAATTGATTCAGAAGATAAAAATAAATAGATCATATGAAAATATAACAAATTATCATATAAAAGAAAATATAGATAACTATCAAAATTGATAAAGCCCTCTTATATTATCTACGGAATTTTAATCCTTTTGGATCCTTATATCAAGGAGACCTTTAGTTGAAATAAAAATAAAAACCTATGGTACAGAAATAAAAGGATCCACTTCACTTATCACGATGAATTATATTTGTTCGATACACTGTTGTCAATATGAATGTTGACAAAAAAAAGAATTAAAATGGATTTTGTATTTCAAATGAATCTAATTTATATGATTTCTATTTGATTAAAATTAAAAAAAAAAAAAAAAAACTTGTGTTAGATTGGCACTAGATACCTAATTCTAATCTACATAGATAGAAAAAGAAGTGTAGATGGGGGACTAAATAAATAATTAAGAAAATAAATAAAAAATAATGTATTCAATCAGTCTAAGTGGAATAAGCAAACTTGATTCCTTTTTATTATTGTTAGTGGCATTGCAATGAAAGTAGAGTTCCAACAAAACCGCCTAATGGATCATTTTTCTAGGATAAATAAAAAGAAAGTTTTGTCATTATAGAACATGGGATTGGATGGAAGTAATGATAAAAGAAATCAATCTGAATAGGGTAGAAAGGGGGGGGGGGGGGAATCACAAAATAGTGGATAAAAGCTATAGAAAGTTATATACAAGTCACTACTCCCCCCCTTTTGTATTTCCTTAACTGAATTCCGTTTGATTAGGGCGAAGTTCCTTAAAAACCTCCGCCTTCTTTAAAATATCCTGAACAGTTCCAGTAGGTTGAGCGCCCCTTTCAAGGAAATATAGAATAGCAGGAACATTTAAATAAGTTTGATTCTTTATCGGATCATAAAAACCCACTTTCCTAAGATCTTTTCCCTCTCTTCGGGATCGAACATCAATTGCAACGATTCGGTAGACGGCTCATTGGGATAGATATAGATAAACAATACCCCCCCTAGAAACGTATAGGAAGTTTTATCCTCGTACGGCTCGAGAAAAAATGATTTGATTTGCAGTTTTGTCTATGTTCTATGTATGGAATTCAAATCAATGAGAAAGGAATCCATAAAATCATCAAATCAATTAGACTATTATTTAATGAAATATTTTTTCTTCCTGAAAAAGAAATATAATTATCTGTATGGAAATGAATTTTCTTTATCTTATTTTTTTTATTGTTTTTTCCTAGTTTGATTAGTCAACTTGATAATTGTATCTTTTATAATTTTGTAAAAACCAAATATTTATAATAGTAAGGCAATAATATTTATTTACCTAAAAAAATTGTCATTTCTATATTCATTTCTATATATATGGTAATTTTCATATTAATTCATTCTCATACTTGATGAAAGAAATAAAATTTGGAAATGAATTAATATATATTATATATAAAAAATAAATTAATTATATACATATATATACTATTATCATATATAGAAGCAAAAAAAAAAAAAAATAGACCATCACAATAATTTTTTTTGTGTTTATGTAAAGACGATCATTGAGTGACTGTCTTTCCTTAAAATACAAAATAAATGAAATATGGTAATCGAAAGACTGTTTTTCTTTCGATAATCTATTATTAAGGAATGACGATTACTCTCTCTGTTCCACATAAATCGTCCATTTACTAAATATAATATTCCAAATATAATTTCTATTTAGGAGTTCAAGACAGTTTTTTCCTACTTTTTCCATTATTAACCTTATTAAAATATATAAATTTATATTTCTAATACACATTTAAAATATCAAAATACTTTATTAAGGGTATATTTGTAATGGTGAATACATTTATTATATTTCTTAATATATGTGAAAAACTAAGTAGTCAGATTTTGTGGAACAAATGGAATATTCAGTGACTGTGGGTAAATTGAGGCTAGAGTGCTTGATTCCAAATTAATTTTTAAAATAATTTTTTATACAAATAAGGGATAATTCACTGGGAGGTACCCATCGGATCTGGTTTTGATTTTTGGGTGTCCAAAGTTTTAAATGTGACAAATCAGAGCCTAAGGTTTCATTTTTGTGACTCCATTAGTACCCACCGTCAATTACTCCGTTAAACGCCACATGACACCTACGTGATGCCCACGTGGAGCCTATGTCGCGAATGAAAAATCTGCCACACACGCGCCACGTAAGCACTACGTGACACTTAACAGAAAAACTGACGATAGGTATTAATAGAGTCAAAAATTAAAACCTTGAGTACTAATATCTTACTATTAAAACCTTGAACTTCCAAAATTTGAAACGCCGGTGTATTTTACCTACAAATAATGTTATTCTTAAAAAACCTCGTTTACCTAATTCGTGCATTTGTGTTAGCATTTAATGAAAAGGTATGGATTTCAGGCAACCAAAATAATACTATTTAAGAAACATAAAGAGTATGTGGTCACCTAGCAAAGAGGGGGTGGATTTGTGCTTTGGGGGAGAAAATAAGAAAATAAGGTAAATTAAGTGAAGAGATAGTTTAAACAAAAAATCCAAACGGAGGGCCAAATTAAGGGTTGGATTTTTTGCAAATTGAATCTTTGTTAGAGGGGAGAAGATGTCAGAGAATTTGAGAGAAGATGGGATGATTAACGTCGTTCTGTGTGAAGATTTGATGATTAACATCCTTCGGAGACTGTCGATGAAGGTCCTGTTGCGTTGCGGATCAGTATGCAAATCATGGAAAGCTCTCATAGCTTCCCCTTACTTTATCAACGCCCACCTCAATTTCAACAGAAATAACAGCCCACAAATCATGATTAGAAGTTGGCGCCTCTTATCGTTACCCAAACCAGATGTCAGTGAAGATTGCGTTGAAGCAGCAGACAGTGAAACAGATGATGATGATGACGACAGTGAAGAAAGCCATGAATTAGATGATGAGAGTGAGAGTGAGAGTGAGAGTGAGAGTGAAAGTGAAAGTGAGAGTGAGAGTGAAGTAGAGGTGAAGTATTTATCCTACTGCTATGGTAATGGTAATAGTAAAATATTTGATTTACATAATAAGTTTGAACCACCAAGTAGTGGTGGACCAAAAAGAGCAAATGACGGGATCTTTGGCACAGCAGGGAGTTGTAATGGTTTGATTCTCCTTACTGGAGGAGATGATTGTCCAATATTTATTCTATGGAACCCACTTATAAACAAGTACGTAACTACACCTAATGCCATCCACGTGGTGAATGAACTTGATGCGTTAACATTAGGGTTTGGGTATGATATAAGTAGTAACGATTACAAGTTAGTTAGAATTGTTTGTTTGCTGAAGATGAAGATGAAGATGAAGCCTAATGTTGAGATTTATAGATTAAGCACAAGAATATGGGAAGATATTACTCATTTGGGACCTCCTCTGGGTTACGTTTATAATAAGTCGGCCTATTTAAACGGGGCTGCACATTGGATGACGACTAATATAGATTTTACCCAAGGTAGAATTGTATTGTTTGATATGCATAGTGAAGTGTTCCGAGAAATGAGCTTACCCTCTAGTTTGAAAAATAGTTGGAAGTATTATTGCCGGTCAAAATATCAACTTTTTACAGCTCATGCTTCGCTTTGTTTGATTCAAACTGATTTTAAAAGTTTTAATGGTGGCTTACGGAAGTATGATATATGGTTGATGAAAGAATATGGTGTAGCTGAATCTTGGATCAAACAATATTCCGTTGATAATATGAAGTATACTATTGAACCACTAGGTTTCCTGGAAGATGGTGAATTAATGTTCGAGGGTGATGAGCTGATCTCGTATAAACCTCAGAGTAAGGAATTTAGAGTTCTTGTCAGTCCGACATCCACATCCCCAAGATATCATCCTTTTTATGTTGCTCATTATGTGCCAAGCCTTGTATTAAATGATCAACCGGTGGAATTTAGTGACACTGATAGGTGCATTCTAGGGTTAAATGTCGAATATATCAAAGAGAATCTTCAGGTTTAAAGATAAACATTGTATTTCCTTTTCAATTGTAACACTAATTTATTTTTAAGGTTATTACATGTTTGGTTTGTATTTTCACGGTAAACTGCAATACTTGACTATCTAAGATGTTATATAGTGTTTCCTTATCTTTTTCTTTATTCTTCTTCAATCAAATATATAATATAATTGAAAGAAATTAGTGATGGAAATCTTAAAGTCTTTAAAGACTAATGTCTGAACTATTTTTATTCAAAGTCGTATATTCTTGTTGTACTATTTTTTGAATAATTCTTCATTGGCTCAGAGGTACGCCAAAATTACAAGGCTAATGCTGGAAAATATTATTTCCAGTTTCAGTCACAGTGTGATGAATGTAAACCTAAACAAATACCTCAATAAGTACCTGTAGCAACATCTTCTGCACCAGTATAGATAATCATTTGTCAAAAATTAATGATGATTTCTATCGAAGCAAATCCTGAACCTTTGTATATTAATTTTCAACAACTTCTCATAAGACTTATGGTTTTGCACTGATGGAGTGTTTACAAGGAATGAGCGAGCATCTATGAAGTTTGACGAGAGTTGTATAAGAATCAATCAATTAATCTAGACTTGGATGTAAAGGAATAGCTCTTGTTTTCATCTTTTTTAGTAAATTAATATTTAGCCGATTTGGAAGCTGAAATTGGAGTTAAATAATTCGTGGGCTGATCTGTTAAGTTTCAGAAATGCAGGGACAGAGTTGGTATGAAAGGGAAGTATGGGGATGGTAAGGCGGGGCTACTAAACAAAGTGTTGGGTTCGTTGGGTTGAATGTGACTAGTTCAGGGGTGAGTCTCTTCTATGAATTGTTTTTAGCTATGGATGAATTGCCTTGAATCATTTGAGATCGCTTTGATTCGAATAGCATCAGAGAATCGAGCAAATAAATCAAACCATTAGTGTAAATGGTTAATTAGTCTAACCTAACAATTTATCCAAATTCTCTATTTAATCAAATCTTGATAACAAACCCTTCTAACTCTTCATATTCTTTATCTTGAAACTTGAAATTTGAAATCATAGATTAAAAATAGGGAAAAGTATTAGAGAAATAGAGTGCTGTTTCTTCATTCAAGTATTTCTTTTTTTGATTTTTTTTTTCACACTGTGATTGAACTTAAAATTTTCTTCTAACTTTTTTTTTCCCATACATAAAAGATTTTCACGAAAGCCGTTTAAAAAAAAAAAAAAATACAAGGTGAACAATACAGTTCTCATTCGGAGCCCATTAATAACTATTTAATAATAGAAAAAATTACCATCTAAGTTATAAAACTAATAATAATAATCCCCTTCCATCCTTTTATATATTTTTTTTGGACAATATCTAACAACAATAGAAGGACTTGGTCCTCATCCAACACCCATTCTTCTGAAATCTTCAAATAGGGTTGAGAAGTCATTACCGTTGGGGTTGGCCCTGTGTCTAACATGTTTCGCTAGGTGGTCCGCTAGACTGTTCATCCTTCGGGGGATATGCCGAAAGGATATTGATCCAGCTTCTCCCGCTCTTCGCCAGATCTGACGAATAATCGGTTGTATGGTCCACCTTGGCGTTGACACTTGCCGAATACCTTGAATTAATTCAAGGTTGTCCGAAAGTATAACCTTCAATTTCTCCTTATCTTTTTTGCTAATCATTACTGCATCTAAGACTGCTACTGCTTCGCCTTCGAGAATTGTGTTACATCTGACTGTTGTTACATTTTTTTGTATCGCACCTGTTCTTCGGTTCGTAATAGCTATTCCAATACCTGTTGGTTCATATTTAGTATTAAAAGATGCATCACAATTATAAATTACATCTTCCGTAAATTGGATCTCTGGGTCTTGAGCTTGATTTGTCGGAAAATTGATAATTGGTTGTTGGTTCGACTTTGCCCAATCATTGCCGTGTAGTTCGCCCATCAGTTTACCAGTGGCTTGTATGATGTGGTCAATTTCCATACTAACCTTCTCATGAGTAGCTTTCATTCTTGCTTTTCATATGTTCCAGATTAAAATGATAATATAATTTGTTACTATTTTCTTCTCCAATCCTCCATTTTTATAAGAGTCGATGATTCCAAGTATCCAGTCGCCTAGATTTGTTATCTCTGCTTGTTGTATATAAATTTGTAATGTCGATGCTTCCCAAATAGATTTACTAATGCTACATTAAAGTAAAAGATGTTCGGTCGTTTCCCTAGCTGTTTGACACCATGTACAGATAGAAGAGTCAGTACATTTTCTAACCTTGAGATTTTCAGCTGAATGAATAGCATTATTGCATGCTTTCCAGCTGAAGAGACATTTCTTTTGGGGCATTCGAATACCAGATGGTTTTCCATAGATTAGGCCTGATACTATTCGCACTTTTTGTAGTCTGTGGTTCTTAGAGAATCGCCATGTCTGTAAGAATTTTGTATCCCGTTTTTGTAGAATAGAGTCCTTCTTTTGAGTGAGGCCAGATGAACCGGTCTGCTTGATCATGACTTAGTATCCGGATCTTTGTTATCTCTGGTATTAATGGTTGTGGAAATATTTCGTCTAGAGTGTCAGTGTTCCATTCCATCGTATCATGTCTTCATAGCTTGTTGACGTATTGGTAAGAGCAGATATCTGGTTTTTCAAGTTTCCATGGTGTGTCCACCCACTTATCATTCCAAAGTTGTTTCTCCATTCCCAATTTGGACTATACCATGCTATTTTATAAAATCTCGACATTCTATGATGCTGGCCCAGCTCCAGGTTCGGCCCTAGCTACTATTCATATAATACAATGTAACAATTCTCTAATTCTTACAAATACAAGGTTTTCTATTTCAACCTCGGATCCTAGGAAAAAATAATAGTCTTGAATTAAATTAAAAGTTTGTCTACGATATAAAGTCCATTATATTTTTTTATAAGTTGAGTTTTCGATATGGTCTATAGCAGATTTTTTTATATTTTTATTGCTAACCTTTCCGGTCCTCAAGAAGATAAGTTACTACGTGTGCTTCGAGCCAACAAAGTGGCAATTGGGTGGACTATATCTGATATAAAGGGGATTAGTCCTACCATTTTCCAACACAAAATCATTCTTGAAGACGGAGGAGGGCGTTCTATAGGGGGACAAAGAAGGTTATGCCTGCAATGAAGGAGATGGTAAGAAAAGAGGTGATCAAGTTGTTAGATGCGAGTTATCTTCCCAATCTTTAGTAGTGAGTGGGTTAGTCCAGTGCAATGAGTTCCAAAGTAATGAGGTATTGCTACCATCCTTAATGATAAAAACAAAGTCATTCCATCAAGAACAGTTGTGGGGTGGAGAGTATGCATGGATTACCGCAAGCTCAACAATGCCACGAAGAAAGATCACTTCCCATTACCGTTCATCGATCAAATGTTAGACAAGCTGGAAAGGAGAGAATACTAATGCTTCCTTGACGGCTATTCAAGCTACAATCAGATTTGCATAGATCCCGTTGATCAACACAAAACAACTTTCACTTGTCCGTTTGGCACCTTTTCCTATCGAAGGATGTCGTTTTGGTTATGCAATGCACCTACCACGTTCCAGAGGTGTATGATGGCTATATTTTGGGACATGGTTGACAAGTCTTAGAAGTTTTTATGGATGACTTTTCGGTATTTGGAGATAGTTTTGACGAGTGCCTTAACAATCTTGAAAACGTACTTCTGTGATGTAAAGAAGCAAATCTTGTTCTTAATTGGGAAAAATGCCCCTTCATGGTTCACATAGGAATTGTGTTGGGACATAAAGTTTCGAGTGTGGGAATGGAGTTTGATCGTGCTGATGTTATAAAGACCTTACCACCTCTCGTTTATGTTAAAGGAGTCAGAAGTTTCATGTAGGATTTTATCAAAGATATATTAAAGATTTCTCCGAAATTGCCAAACCGCTTTGTGCTTTACTTGAGAAGGAAACTCCCTTCAATTTTAATGACACGTGTCTTGAAGCGTTTTTTACGATCAAAGAGAAACTCATCTCCACACCAATTGTCATACCTCCAAATTGGAACTCTCCGTTCGAAATTATGTGCGATGCAAGTTACACAGTTAAATAATAATAATAATACCACGTATATCTTCTCAAATAATTATTTATTTTATTTGTGATTCGTACTTGATTATTAATTCAACATGAAAATATACAAACACAATTACTTAGGACACAAACCCAGTTCCATTCTTGTGTGCTCCACTATAATGTGAATTACATGCATCATTGGTACACGAGTTGATTATTGGATTTGAGGTGCACCTTGTTTCTGCTGCTTCAGCAATCATCATAAAACCAACTGTAAAAAAATGAATAATTTATATAAATATTTAGGAAAGAGAAAAATTAATAAGATATATTCAATATAATAATCCTAATATAATCATATTATATCAATTTCAATAATTTCTAAATTTACTATTCTAAAAAGTAAAAATATATATTATCCAAACACTTGTATAAAAATATTTTTCTAATTTTTTTTATTGTAAAACAAATAAACCAACACAATTATCCAAAATATATATTGATATGTTAATAAATAAAAAAACTCATTGTATAGAGAAGGTCTGAATATGACTTTAAACTCGCAAAAGTATAGATTGTACGCTGTATCCCAAATGAATTTGTGAATACCTCGTGTTGTAACCCATTGAACTAGTAACAATATTATATATATAATATAATTTTATAAGTATATAATATGCATTTACATATGTTAAATTTAAGTGTATTTGAATAATTCGAGAAGATATCAGACAAACATGATAGAACAAATATAATGAATAAGCAATTGAGGTGAGAAATTTTAGTCATTCTCGTAGAAAAAAATCTATATTAATTTTATTTAATTGTTTGACGATGTTAAGAATTTTTGGTCATATGACAAAGTGAAGATGATTTTTATAAGGGGAAGACATGATAGAAACATCATTTATTTATTTTTTGGTAAAAAAGATAATCCAAATCCAAAACCAGCAAATAAGATAAGTGATTACTTATTCAGATCATTATTGTTTGAACATCTTATTAAACATGAATTAAGAAATTTCATGAATGAAAATTTCAAAAATACTATTTCTAAATTATAGAAAATTATTAGTTACAAGGTAAAAAGTTTTTTTATTAATTGGGGATAATAGTGATTATTTATCAAAGAAATTTTAATATTATAAATGGACAAATAATAATGAAATCTAATTTTTATAAAGGTCGACCTATATAGTTTCAAGCACCAATAAATAATATAATGATACAAAAAAAATCAATAAACAATATTCTAATAATGTTAAAAGAAGGATTAATTATTCATTTTAATCCGTGTTTCCTAATTATTTTGATTTAATACCTATTGATTTTTTAAAAACTTAAGTAGGTTTCTAATATGTTTTAACCAAATTTAAGGTATTTATATATCATGTATTGTACAAATAATTAAATGATAACTTCAGGGGCGGAGGCAGGATTATTTGCCGTATTTGCACGATAAGTCTACATATTATGCAAAAATTGCTAGATAGATCCTTATATAATGCTAAAATGCACTATAAATCCCTATATTGTGTAACGATTGCAATATAAGTTTGGATATTATTTTTTTAAATTAATCATTTGATAAATTTTATTTTTTTATACAAAATAACATACACTTTGTTGTAAAAAAACAAAAACTCCTATAAATAAAATACTTTGAAGTCTTATAAAATAAATTTTAAAATTTAGGGGGCCAAATGAAATTTTGTATAACATTTAAGAGATAATTACAAAAAACAAATCTATGAAAAAATATAAAACGAACCAAAAAATTGAATATTTAATGGTGTTTACGTTCCAATTTCGTCAATAAATTTCATTATTTGATTGAATTAATCTCTAAACTTTAAGTTAGGGAGGGCTAATTTTATACTATAATTTTTTTAGTTATATTTTTATCTATTTCTTTTTTAAAAAATAGCTTAAATTATAGTGGGTTGGATAGGCTGGGGTGGGTTGCAGCCCACCCCCACCCGCCCATGCTTGGGCTTTTAATATTTGCTTATTCTTTTAATTAAAAGCCCTAGTCCGATTTTCCCACACAATTCACCATTTACAAAGTCAGAGCATCAGAGAAGAAGCAAGGAAGAGAAGAAGCCAAGAGCTAGATAAATTCAACTTCTCCAATTCGCAACTGAATCAACTCCTCAATTAGGTTTCTTATCTTTATTTCTGTAAAACAATTATGAATTCCTTTACTTTTAATTTCTTAGTTTCCGCAATTATGAGCTAAATTCAATTAGTACTTGAGAACGCATTAATGGGTTAAGCCCCAATTTATTTCATTTCATGTTTTTGCTTTTGGGATTATTATGATTGAAATCGAATTAGGTAATTAGTATTTTTCCTTAATTTGCATTTATCAACTATTATTGAAGTAATTAATGAACAATAGTACTTAGTAACTAGGCTATTCCATTTAGTGTCGAATGGATCACCTTGACGGGGGGTCTAGGTACGGAACTAATTAATGAATGTAGGATAAAAATTATTTGACCTTGACAGGCTTAATTAATCCTATGGCCAATTGGGTAATTAGAACTTAATCATTCGAACATGGACTATATTCACCCTGACGGGGTTTGTAGTACCTAAGAATAGCTCCTTAGTCCACCCTGTTAGGGTAAGGAGAATATCGAATCGCGACGACTATTATTTACCGAATTCGTCCCTTAAACAATACATGGAATGAATAGATTTAGGTGAAATCCTAGCGTTGCTCAAGTACTACCTCTCATACCTTGCGTCTAGCTATTTTATCTTCTTGCGTCTAGTTTAATATTTACATTAATTTAGTCTTTTAATTAATTGTCTTAGTTATAGAAAAACAAAACAAAGATTCTTAAAACTATTTACTTGCTTTACGTGCAATTATTCACTACTTGATAAGCATTAGAGTCAACCAATCCGTCCCTGAGAACGAATCTATTTATCACATATATTACTTGGGACAACTGTACACTTGCAGTGGTGGTTCTCTTTTCCTTATTGCATTATTTTTAGAACACACAAGGGACCACCAGTAATACGTGTTATCATGATATTCAACAGGGCCTTTCCCTATGTCAACATAAACTGTTCGAGTTTTCTTAGTTAGTAGATACAAATAATATAATCTATATACAACTTTTCAATCCAAGTGTAGTATAAGAATCATGTACTTGATACCTTGCATTTGTACTACATAAATTTCATTTTCAAATTTTTCTTTCCCGGTGAGTATCTTATGTTTTGTTTACTTTAAAAGCTCAATCTCAAAAATAGTTTCAATAAGAGACACACCACATCACCTGGATGTTGGTAACCGCCAAGTGCACCCATATTCCCTTTCTAATCTTCCCCAAAAACATATTGGTTGTCCAAGAAACAAAGATGAGTAAATTATTTGGAGAAAATAATAAGCTGGTTGTAACTCACAAGGGTTTGAAGCAAGAACTAGGTGTTGCTAAAAAAACTCAAAGATCAAGCAAAAAGAGATGACCTGATTAAGTTTAATCTAGGCTAGATTTCGAAGATGGAATCTCATATCAGAGTTGGTGAAAATGTGAAGAAGGAATTGTAGGAAGCCTTCAGCAAGGCCAAAGCTTGGTAGTTACTAGAGATGATATTATTTCCCAAATTCAGCATGCATCCCAAGAGCTGGAGAAAGCTCATCATATCAAGAAACCACCCGAAATTCTTGAAAAAATTTATCGCTTAAAAATGAACACCAGTGGTTACGGCGAGTCAACCAAACTCTTTATATACCTTTATTCTTGAACAACGATAAAAATTAGAATTTACCCATACGATCAATTAATTTTTTAACAAAAACTCTTCATTAAATTATGAAGCAAAAACCACACCTATTATATTTTTAAGGCAATTCCATATATAATATTTAAAAAGCATTGGCCATTACCGGTTGGATCCTCCTCAATCTACTATGTAGCTTTTGCAACTTTTTTTAAATGCCCTTTTTAGTGTTTAATGATATAGAAAATATGAATTAGCCTATTCTGTATTATTTTAATGTATGGCTAAAGACATTTTCGAAGAGAAATAATTGATGACATATGACGATCTTGAAAATAATTCTATAAACACTCATTTTTTTGGATTTTCTTCTTATTGTTTAAATGCTATAAAAGGAGAACCAAGATCAATGATATAAAACATATGTTAGACAGAAATAACATAAGTTATAGGTTGTGTTTTCTTACCATATGCTAATATATATTATTAAGTGTCATTGAAATATTATAAATTTAATTATATCATTTAACAACATGGATCACAAGAAGTTTTACTGGTCCCCATAAACGGAGATGGTTAGTAGACCATATCCACCGAAAAATTTAGATGTAATTGGTTTTCTAGAGACTAAAATAAATATGTTAAGTGCGAAATACTTTATGAGATATTTTATTCGGGGTTGGTAACATGTAGGTAATTGTATATATGTTCATTGGAGGATTTTCATGCTGTAGAATTGAAAAAAGATAGAAATGGAGATACTATCTATAACATAACAAGAAATTTATTATAAATTAGTGTGAAATGTAACTTTTTTGAGCCTTTGTACTACTTTTATCTATGTGTTTAATGGGAAGACTAAGAGACAAGTTGTATGGACTAAATTCCTAGATCTTGTAGCTTTGTTAGAGGAATCATAGTTACTCTTTGGTGAATTCACTAAAATCTTGATAAATGATGTAAGAAAGAACGAAAGGAACTCACAAAAAATGATTTCAATAAATTGTACGATTTTTGAAATACACTCGGACTTGAAAATATACAGTATCTAGTTCAATATTTACATGGCATAATTATCACATCATTACCCGAATTAATAAAGCTACAGACAATGATCGATTGGATGCATCCGACCTTAATATACATCCGTAGTATTCCCTAAATAATACGTGTAAGAGCATTCTCCATGTATAGATCAGTTTTTCTTCAAAATGTTACAACAGTGACTCATTACTATTTCTTTAGTATTTCGGTGTAGGAATAGCATTATGATCAAGTACCGAGAGAGTGTTCGGATCAATATAATTTTTAAGGACGAATCGAATAGTGACTTGTTACAAGTTCCTGAATTTGAAATTCTATTTAAGAAACCTTATCAAGAAACACTCTTCTCATATTTCCGAGTGAGTAAAGAGTTAAAGGAGTTTTCAGGGGAAGCCGAGATATGGATCGAAAAAGATGATATAAATAGATTGTGGAGTTTCATAAACACATATGCAAATTTACGATTTCTTCAACAAAAAATCAAGAAGTCAATATGCGATTACATGAGTCTGTTTCACTAAACTTTTTCATAACATCGTTAAAAGTAAATAGAGAAAAAAATTAATTTCAAAAGTCATACTTCATTGTGGTTCAAATACAAATTCTAGTAGGCAAATCAATGAGGCTTTCGTGTATCACGATGATTATTGAAGATATAATGAATTCCGTTTTGAATGAGCTCATTGAAGAAGAACAAAGTGCATTTGTATCTGAATATTATTGACCGGTACCATTACCTTAATGCAGTAAAAATGTAAAAAAAAATCTGATATAGTCCATATCAAAAAATTTCTCTATGATTTGTTTGGTATTTTTTAAATTCTAAAGGATTTTTCAACATATAAAAAACTCTAATGGACTTTATATTGTAGACAAACTGTTAATTTAATTCAAGACTATAATTTTTTCTGGGATTCGAAGTTGAAATAGGAAAACCTTGTATTTGTAAGAATTAGAGAATTGTTACATTGTATTATATTAATAGTAACTGTTACACAGTTATGTAATAATAATAGCACATATATCTTCTCAAATAATTATTTATTTTATTTGTGATTCGTGCTTGATAATTAATTCAACATGAAAATATACAAACACAATTACTTAGGACACAAACTCAGTTCCATTCTTGTGTGCTCCACTACAATGTGAATTACATACATCATTGGTACACGGGTTGATTATTGGATTTGAGGTGCACCTTGTTTCAGATGCTTCAGCAATCATCATAAAACCAGCTGTAAAAAAAGAATAATTTATATAAATATTTAGGAAAGAGAAAAATTAATAAGATATATTCAATATAATAATCCTAATATAATCATATTATATTAATTTCAATTATTTCTAAATTTACTATTCTAAAAACTACAAATATATATTTTCCAATTATAAAAAGATTTTTCTAAATTTTTTTATTGTAAAACAAATAAACCAACACAATTATCCAAAATATATATTGATATGTCAATAAAGAAAAAAACTCAATGTATAGAGTAGGTACGAATAAGAGTTAAAACTCGCAAAAGTATAGACGGTACGATATACCTAAATGAATCTATGAATACGGTTGTAACCCACTGGACCAGTAACAATATTATATCTATAATATAATTTTGATAAGTATATAATATGCATTTATATATGTTAAATTTAAGTGTATTTGAACAATTCAAGAAGATATCAGACAAACCTGATAGAACAAATATAATAAATAAGCAATTCATGAGGTTAGAAATTTTAGTCATTCTCGTAGAAAAAAATCTATATTAATTTTATTTTAATTGGTTGACGATGTTAAGATTTTTTGGTCATAAGACAAAGTGAAAATGATATTTATAAGGGGAAGACATGATAGAGACATCATTTATTTATTTTTTGGTAAAAAAGATAATCCAAATGCAAAACCAGCAAATAAGATAAGTGATTACTTACTCAGATCGTTATTGTTTGAACATCTTATTAAACATTAATTAAGAAATTTCATGAATGAAAATTTCAAAAATCCTATTTCTAAAATGATAGAAAATTATTAATTACCAGGTACAATGTTTTTTTATTAATTAGGGAATAAAAGTGACTATTTATCAAAAGAAATTTTAATAATATAAATGGACAAATAATAATGAAATCTCATTTTTATAAAGTTTGACCTATATAGTTTTAAGCAATAATAAATAATATAATGATACAAAAAAAATCAATAAACAATATTCTAATAATGTTAAAAGAAGGGTTAATTATTCATTTAATCCTTGTTTTCTAATTTTTTTGATTTTAGACCTATTGTTTTTTTTTTAAATTTAAGTAGGTTCCTAATATGTTTTAACCAAATTTAAGGTACTTATATAACATTTATTATACAAAAAATTAAATGAAATTCATTATATACTTTTTTGGTAAAGACAGGTTTATGACAATCTTTTTATTATACTCTTTTTTTTTACCTCTTTTCAAAAATATATTGAATGAAAATTAAAATTTATCTTTATTATTCACTATTTTAGTAACATGCACCAAAATTATGACACAATTGGAATTTTACATTACTAATTATATTAAATAGAGCATATAATAAAATAATAAGTTTAAATAATTTGCGTATATAATTTAATTTACAACACTATAATTTGTCTATGCAATCATTATTAAGGTTGAATAAATCAAACCATAATTTTAAATTGATTTGTAAAAAATTTATTAAGAAATTACTAATTTACGTAGTAATGTGTTTTTCTACAAATATTTTGTTCTATCTTTTCTTGTTATACACAAAAAATTTTTGTGTTGGTCTATGTTATATCAAATTTATTTCACAGTATTGTATTTTTTTGCCGATAAATCATTTAAAGTCAAGCGACCACTTTCGTGGTTGATAAATGACTAAAATAAAATTAAAAAAAAAATTTTCTTTACAAACCGTTTTCAATAATTTTTAGGTAAAATAAAAGTTTTATTATATTAAGTTAGACTAAAGTAAATCTAAAATAAAATACAAAAATACAAAAATATCAAAAATATATAATTACAAATCAAAATCAAAGTTTGAATAAACTATAATAAAAGTCTGAATATAAATTTGGATATAATAAATCAGGGTCCGGGTCGCTTCACTAACATCCTCATCTCTTAGTCTCGAACATTTCGAAGACATCCTCAGATGCGCGGATTACTCGGTTTTGTATTACTTAGCTTTGTAATACATGTTATGATGATATTCAACAGAGCCTATCCCTATGTCAACATAAATTTGTCGAGTTTTCTTAGTTAGTAGATACAAATAATATAATTTATTTACAACTTTTCTATACAAGTGTAGTATAAGCATCATGTGCTTGATACCTTGCATTTGTACTACGTAAATTTCATTTTCAAATTTCTCTTTCCCGGTGAGTTTCTTATGATTTGTTTTCTATAAAAGCTCAATCTCAAATATGGTTTCAATAAGAGACACACCATATCACTCGGCTGTTGTTTACCGCCAAGTGCACCATATTCCCTTTCTGATCTTCCCCAAAACATATTGGTTGTCCAAGCAACAGAGATGAATAAATTATTTGGAGAAAATAATGAACTGGTTGTAACTCACATGGGTTTGAAGCAAGAACTAGGTGTTTCTAAAAAAAACTCAAAGATCAAGCACAAAGATATAACCTGATTAAGTTTTATCTAGGTTAGATTTCGAAGATGGAATCTCATATCAGAGTTGGTGAAAATGTGAAGAAGGAATTGTAGGAAGCCTTCAGCAAGGCCCAAAGCTTGGTAGTTACTAGAGATGATATTATTTCCAAAATACAACATGCATTTCAAGAGCTGGAGAAGGCTCATCATATCAAGAAACCACCAGAAATTCTTGTAGAAATATATCGCCTAAAAATGAACATATGGGGTTACGGCAAGTCACTACAGTAGGTCGCTGATTTACCCACGACATCTGTCGTCGGTAAATCAGGCAATTTCGTCGGCAAAACAGTTTACCGACGACAACTCGTCGGTAAACTGTCGTCCCTAGAAGTTGGTCGGTAAAATCAGCCTTGCCGACCACTGTTTTGGCTTCTCGATAACCCAACATATTAACCGACGAAACTAAGCTCGTCGGTAAAAATTATCATACCGACAACGGCCTTGCTGGTCGCCGGTAAGACACATTACTTTACCGACGAACACTGTTGTCGGTAAATAATGTATTTACCGACGACGCGGTCGTCGGTATCCTATTATTCCAATCTTTTTTTTTTAATTTTAAATAACCTACCGACAACTCAGTTACTTGATGGTCGTCGGTAAATGTTATTTTTTATTTTTTTAAGAAAATCTTTACCGACGACATTCTTGACATGAATGTCGTCGGTATTGTGATTATTTTTTTTTTTAATTATTTTTTTAAATTCAATTTTTTTTAATTTAAATTGGTTTTTGATTTTTTTATAAATTAATATTCTATGAAATTTTGAATATAATTAGAAATCATGGATTATATTCGTAAAAAGATAAATAAACCCGGGTAGTCAAACCCCGGGCAATAAAGTCAAACCCCGGGGTTAAAAGTCAAAATATTACATAAAAACTTAATAAAAGTCAAGAATGTAAACTTAAATAAAATAAAAGTCTTAAACGTAATAAAATGAAAGTCAATCACGGGCCCGATAGATCTTCTCCTCGATCACTATCTTCATCTTCATCTTCATCTTCTTCTTCATCGGAGACCGGAGAGAGACCGTTTTTTTCACGAGATTCATTGAGGCCTTTGAGCAACTTCGTGAAAAAATCATCGGACCTAGAGGATCTCGGTGGAGTATCGTCATCCGGCATAGGAGGTAATCCTTGGACTGCGCGGAGCTCGTTCATCCCGTCGAATATCCGCTGGATCTTTCTCGCGTTCTTCTTTGCGGTCTCGTCCGAAACAGGCGGCTTCGGGTCCTTCTTTTTCTTGAAGACAGCTCCGATAGAAGGGATCCAGTGTCTACTCTTAGCCGGTTTCATCACCTCCTGAACCGTCTCCTTCAACGCTCCTATCTGCTCCTCCACTGGAACATCCTCAACCGATTGGGTCCCCGTCTCGATAACTCGCTCCTTAAGCTTCTCTCGATAAACTCCCTGTAATAAAATTTCAAATAAATAATTAATAAATTTAAAGTTAAATAAAAACTAACAAAGAAATAAATTTAAAGTTAAATAAAAACTTACACTAGCCTGCTCCCATCTATCATCGACCCATTTGCCCTTCGCCCCATCATATCCCAAGTACTCGAAGTATTCGCCCATCTGTGGAAGTGGGACCTCCTCTTGGGTCTGCTCGTCTATATAGCTCAGGGGCTCCTTCGTATTAACCTTCAGCTTACCCTATAAAATATACATTAAAAATTATAATTATTAAAAAATTAAATTAAATAACTAATAAATTTTTTTTTTACTTTAATAAATTATACCTTGATAATCTCGTGGCGGGTCTGGGTTTGGTTCCGAGAACCTGACTTGTTCGGCTTCTTCTGGTTCTGCCGATTCTTCTTATTAATCTCCGCCTGAGCCTGTTACAATTCAAGTTAAAAAAATAAATAAACAATAATTTAGTAATAAAATAATTAAATTTTGGTTTTGATTTTACCTTCTTGTTCGGGTCATTCATCATCTCAAGGGTCAGCTTCCAATCCTCGGGAAGCACATCAGGTGGACACTCATCCGAATCGCCATAATCGGCCTTCAAGTCATACTTCCACCTTCTGTAAGCAGCGGACTGAGACTGCGTAAGCTTCCCGCTAATAAAGCTCCAATCTCGGCGGGCCCTCCACTCCTCGAGGTTGAAGAACTCCTCGAGTTTTCCGAGGATCGTGGTCTTTAGTCCCCTCGGCACAGCACTCCACGAGGGGTAGTAGGGAGGGACTGTTTCTCGAACCGCGAGACCCACCACTTGGGCCACGTGTTTCCCATATTCTCCGAATGGGTTCCACGTGTCGTCGAGGATACAAAAATCTACCGGAAGGGGCCCACCTAGCTTCTCCTTGGCATCGTTGGCGGTTTTGAGAGTCGAGACATTTCGGGGTCTCCTCTTTCGCTTAACTGTTTAAGAAAAGTATATTAATTAATTTAGTAATTTATATTAATTGAATTTTATAAATTAATTTATATTTACCAGGCGGCTGATTACAATCGTTCAAGTTCGGGGGTTGATTCGGGTTCGGATCTTCACCGTTCCCGTCACCCCGGTGGTAGTTAGGCATTACTGCGGCCATCTAAAACTGAAATAAAATTAATAAATTGTATTTTAGATTTTTTTTTAATAAAAATTACAAAAAACACACATATAAATTTAAAAAAATATATATTTTTCATAGTTTTTAAATTGTATATTACAAATTGCGTTTTAGTCCTCGTATTTTCAAAAATTGCTAAAATACCCTAAAGTCCATAATATTTGTTTAAAAGTTTTTTAATTTGTCATTTAGTCCTTATAACATATATATTTACATAAAATACCCTAATTTGTCATTTAGTCCCTAAATTGCATTTTTAGTCCCTAGAGTTTTCAAATTTGCATAAAATACCCTAAATTCTTTAAAAATATAAAGTTTTTAAAATTGCATTTTATTCCCTAAATTGCATTTTTAGTCCCTAGAGTTTTCATATTTGCATAAAAACTTCAAAACATATCAAAAAATAACATACACAAATTAACAAATAATCCTAAAACTTCTAAACATCAAAAATCATTACATCCAAAACATCAAAATACAAACCCTAATTTTTCTAAAAATTAACCAAAAAATCATGTTACATGGTATATTTAACAACAAAATACATATTCAGAATCTAAAATCTATCACAAAATCACGGAACTAACAAGAAAGCCAATACAACATTAAAAAAAATTAAAAATCAATTCGAAAATTAAAAAAAAAAATAGGTTTAGTCACGGATTTGTGGTACCTGTTACGTGGAGATTATGTTCAACATATCCAGCATTCCATGCCAAGCAAGAGTAGAGGAAAAACAAAAACAAAAAAATAGTTAGGATTTGATTTAGAAAATTGAAAAAAAATTGAAGAAAATATTAAGTTTTGGCATGGAATCACTTACATTTGATGTTATACGGGTGTTGGAATGTCTCGGAACAGCTCTTTCTTCCTCGGAATCGACTTTTTTGAGAGTGTCTTGATGTTATTTTGGTTCAGAAATGAAGCTCGGTAGGGTTTAATAGATAAATTGTTTACCGACGACACGTCAACTCGTCGGTAAACAGGTCAAGTCGTCGCTAAACATGACACGCGTCAAACAGTCGTACGCACGACTGTTGCGTGTCCTGGTTTACCGACGAGACATTTTCAAAAGTCGTCGGTAAACCATTGGGCGGGAAAAATGAACCGCCCATTTTCGCCGATAAAATTTGGATTTCCGTTTACCGACGACTTGGGATTTTGATTCTCGTCGTTAACGATTTACCGACAACATTCTTGAATTGAATATCGTCGGTAAAATTTTAACGACGACATTCAATTCATGAATGTTGTCGGTAAATCTTTAAATTTCGTCGGTAAACTATTTTTTTTTTAATTTTTTTTCCTTATTTCTTTTCTTTTTTTTTCTTTTTGGGATTAAGATATACACACACAAATGTAAGGGTCAAACTTGAGTGTTAGGGGTGTTTAGTCAACAGTTAGGGTCAAACTTGAGGGTTAGGGGTGTTTGGTCAATAGTTAGGGTCAAACTTGAGTGTTAGGGGTGTTTGGTCAATAGTTAGGGTCAAACTTGAGTGTTAGGGGTGTTTAGTCAACCGTTAGGGTCAAACTTGAGGGTTAGGGGTGTTTGGTCAATAGTTAGGGTCAAACTTGAGTGTTAGGGGTGTTTGGTCAATAGTTAGGGTCAAACTTGAGTGTTAGGGGTGTTTAGTCAACAGTTAGGGTCAAACTTGAGGGTTAGGGGTGTTTGGTCAATAGTTAGGGTCAAACTTGAGTGTTAGGGGTGTTTGGTCAATAGTTAGGGTCAAACTTGAGTGTTAGGGGTGTTTAGTCAACAGTTAGGGTCAAACTTGAGGGTTAGGGGTGTTTGGTCAATAGTTAGGGTCAAACTTGAGTGTTAGGGGTGTTTGGTCAATAGTTAGGGTCAAACTTGAGTGTTAGGGTTGTTTGGTCAATAGTTAGGGTCAAACTTGAGTGTTAGGGATGTTTAGTCAACAGTTAGGGTCAAACTTGAGGGTTAGGGGTGTTTGGTCAATAGTTAGGGTCAAACTTGAGTGTTAGGGGTGTTTGGTCAATAGTTAGGGTCAAACTTGAGTGTTAGGGTTGTTTAGTCAACATGTTAGGGTCAAACTTGAGTGTTAGGGGTGTTTGGTCAACAGTTATGGTCAAACTTGAGTGTTAGGGGTGTTTGGTCAATAGTTAGGGTCAAACTTGAGTGTTAGGGGTGTTTGGTCAATAGTTAGGGTCAAACTTGAGGGTTAGGGGTGTTTGGTCAATAGTTAGGGTCAAACTTGAGTGTTAGGGTTGTTTAGTCAACATGTTAGGGTCAAACTTGAGTGTTAGGGGTGTTTGGTCAATAGTTAGGGGTGTTTGGTCAACAGTTATGGTCAAACGTGAGTGTTAGGGGTGTTTGGTCAATAGTTAGGGGTGTTTGGTCAACAGTTATGGTCAAAATTGAGTGTTAGGGGTGTTTGGTCGATAGTTAGGGTCAAACTTGAGTGTTAGGGGTGTTTGGTCAATAGTTAGGGTCAAACTTGAGTGTTAGGGGTGTTTGGTCAATAGTTAGGGTCAAACTTGAGGGTTAGGGGTGTTTGGTCAATAGTTAGGGTCAAACTTGAGTGTTAGGGTTGTTTAGTCAACATGTTAGGGTCAAACTTGAGTGTTAGGGGTGTTTGGTCAACAGTTATGGTCAAACTTGAGTGTTAGGGGTGTTTCGTCAATAGTTAGGGTCAAACTTGAGTGTTTGGGGTGTTTGGTCAATAGTTAGGGTCAAACTTGAGTGTTAGGGGTGTTTGGTCAATAGTTAGGGTCAAACTTGAGGGTTAGGGGTGTTTGGTCAATAGTTAGGGTCAAACTTGAGTGTTAGGGTTGTTTAGTCAACATGTTAAGGTCAAACTTGAGTGTTAGGGGTGTTTGGTCAACAGTTATGGTCAAACTTGAGTGTTAGGGGTGTTTGGTCAATAGTTAGGGGTGTTTGGTCAACAGTTATGGTCAAACTTGAGTGTTAGGGGTGTTTGGTCAATAGTTAAGGGTGTTTGGTCCACAGTTATGGTCAAACTTGAGTGTTAGGGTTGTTTGGTCAACAGTTATGGTCAAACTTGAGTGTTAGGGGTGTTTGGTCAATAGTTAGGGTCAAACTTGAGTGTTAGGGGTGTTTGGTCAATAGTTAGGGTCAAACTTGAGGGTTAGGGGTGTTTGGTCAATAGTTAGGGTCAAACTTGAGTGTTACGGTTGTTTAGTCAACATGTTAGGGTCAAACTTGAGTGTTAGGGGTGTTTGGTCAACAGTTATGGTCAAAATTGAGTGTTAGGGGTGTTTGGTCAATAGTTAGGGTCAAACTTGAGTGTTAGGGGTGTTTGGTCAATAATTAGGGTCAAACTTGAGTGTTAGGGGTGTTTGGTCAATAGTTAGGGTCAAACTTAAGGGTTAGGGGTGTTTGGTCAATAGTTAGGGTCAAACTTGAGTGTTAGGGTTGTTTAGTCAACATGTTAGGGTCAAACTTGAGTGTTAGGGGTGTTTGGTCAACAGTTATGGTCAAACTTGAGTGTTAGGGGTGTTTGGTCAATAGTTAGGGTCAAACTTGAGTGTTAGGTGTGTTTGGTCAATAGTTAGGGTCAAACTTGAGTGTTAGGGGTGTTTGGTAAACAGTTATGGTCAAACTTGAGTGTTAGGGGTGTTTGGTAAATAGTTAGGGGTGTTTGGTCAACAGTTATGGTCAAACGTGAGTGTTAGGGGTGTTTGGTCAATAGTTAGGGGTGTTTGGTCAACAGTTATGGTCAAAATTGAGTGTTAGGGGTGTTTGGTCAATAGTTAGGGTCAAACTTGAGTGTTAGGGGTGTTTGGTCAATAGTTAGGGTCAAACTTGAGTGTTAGGGGTGTTTGGTCAATAGTTAGGGTCAAACTTGAGGGTTAGGGGTGTTTGGTCAATAGTTAGGGTCAAACTTGAGTGTTAGGGTTGTTTATTCAACATGTTAGGGTCAAACTTGAGTGTTAGGGGTGTTTGGTCAACAGTTATGGTCAAACTTGAGTGTTAGGGGTGTTTCGTCAATAGTTAGGGTCAAACTTGAGTGTTTGGGGTTTTTGGTCAATAGTTAGGGTCAAACTTGAGTGTTAGGGGTGTTTGGTCAATAGTTAGGGTCAAACTTGAGGGTTAGGGGTGTTTGGTCAATAGTTAGGGTCAAACTTGAGTGTTAGGGTTGTTTAGTCAACATGTTAAGGTCAAACTTGAGTGTTAGGGGTGTTTGGTCAACAGTTATGGTCAAACTTGAGTGTTAGGGGTGTTTGGTCAATAGTTAGGGGTGTTTGGTCAACAATTATGGTCAAACTTGAGTGTTAGGGGTGTTTGGTCAATAGTTAAGGGTGTTTGGTCCACAGTTATGGTCAAACTTGAGTGTTAGGGTTGTTTGGTCAATAGTTAGGGTCAAACTTGAGTGTTAGGGGTGTTTGGTCAATAGTTAGGGTCAAACTTGAGTGTTAGGGGTGTTTGGTCAATAGTTAGGGTCAAACTTGAGGGTTAGGGGTGTTTGGTCAATAGTTAGGGTCAAACTTGAGTGTTAGGGTTGTTTAGTCAACATGTTAGGGTCAAACTTGAGTGTTAGGGGTGTTTGGTCAACAGTTATGGTCAAAATTGAGTGTTAGGGGTGTTTGGTCAATAGTTAGGGTCAAACTTGAGTGTTAGGGGTGTTTGGTCAATAATTAGGGTCAAACTTGAGTGTTAGGGGTGTTTGGTCAATAGTTAGGGTCAAACTTAAGGGTTAGGGGTGTTTGGTCAATAGTTAGGGTCAAACTTGAGTGTTAGGGTTGTTTAGTCAACATGTTAGGGTCAAACTTGAGTGTTAGGGGTGTTTGGTCAACAGTTATGGTCAAACTTGAGTGTTAGGGGTGTTTGGTCAATAGTTAGGGTCAAACTTGAGTGTTAGGTGTGTTTGGTCAATAGTTAGGGTCAAACTTGAGTGTTAGGGGTGTTTGGTCAATAGTTAGGGTCAAACTTGAGTGTTAGGGGTGTTTGGTCAATAGTTAGGGTCAAACTTGAGGGTTAGGGGTGTTTAGTCAACCGTTAGGGTCAAACTTGAGGGTTAGGGGTGTTTGGTCAATAGGTAGGGTCAAACTTGAGGGTTAGGGGTGTTTGGTCAATAGGTAGGGTCAAACTTGAGTGTTAGGGGTGTTTGGTCAATAGTTATGGTCAAACTTGAGTGTTAGGGGTCTTTGGTCAATAGTTAGGGTCAAACTTGAGTGTTAGGTGTGTTTGGTCAATAGTTAGGGTCAAACTTGAGTGTCAGGGGTGTTTGGTCAATAGTTAGGGTCAAACTTGAGGGTTAGGGGTGTTTAGTCAACAGTTAGGGTCAAACTTGAGGGTTAGGGGTGTTTGGTCAATAGGTAGGGTCAAACTTGAGTGTTAGGGGTGTTTAGTCAACATGTTAGGGTCAAACTTGAGTGTTAGGGGTGTTTGGTCAACAGTTATGGTCAAACTTGAGTGTTAGGGGTGTTTGGTCAACAGTTATGGTCAAACTTGAGGGTTAGGGGTGTTTGGTCAATAGTTAGGGTCAAACTTGAGTGTTAGGGGTGTTTGGTCAATAATTAGGGTCAAACTTGAGTGTTAGGGGTGTTTGGTCAATAGTTAGGGTCAAACTTAAGGGTTAGGGGTGTTTGGTCAATAGTTAGGGTCAAACTTGAGTGTTAGGGTTGTTTAGTCAACATGTTAGGGTCAAACTTGAGTGTTAGGGGTGTTTGGTCAACAGTTATGGTCAAACTTGAGTGTTAGGGGTGTTTGGTCAATAGTTAGGGTCAAACTTGAGTGTTAGGTGTGTTTGGTCAATAATTAGGGTCAAACTTGAGTGTTAGGGGTGTTTGGTCAATAGTTAGGGTCAAACTTGAGTGTTAGGGGTGTTTGGTCAATAGTTAGGGTCAAACTTGAGGGTTAGAGGTGTTTAGTCAACCGTTAGGGTCAAACTTGAGGGTTAGGGGTGTTTGGTCAATAGGTAGGGTCAAACTTGAGGGTTAGGGGTGTTTGGTCAATAGGTAGGGTCAAACTTGAGTGTTAGGGGTGTTTGGTCAATAGTTATGGTCAAACTTGAGTGTTAGGGGTCTTTGGTCAATAGTTAGGGTCAAACTTGAGTGTTAGGTGTGTTTGGTCAATAGTTAGGGTCAAACTTGAGTGTCAGGGGTGTTTGGTCAATAGTTAGGGTCAAACTTGAGGGTTAGGGGTGTTTAGTCAACAGTTAGGGTCAAACTTGAGGGTTAGGGGTGTTTGGTCAATAGGTAGGGTCAAACTTGAGTGTTAGGGGTGTTTAGTCAACATGTTAGGGTCAAACTTGAGTGTTAGGGGTGTTTGGTCAACAGTTATGGTCAAACTTGAGTGTTAGGGGTGTTTGGTCAACAGTTATGGTCAAACTTGAGGGTTAGGGGTGTTTGGTCAATAGTTAGGGTCAAACTTGAGTGTTAGGGGTGTTTGGTCAATAATTAGGGTCAAACTTGAGTGTTAGGGGTGTTTGGTCAATAGTTAGGGTCAAACTTGGGTGTTAGGGGTGTTTAGTCAACAGTTATGGTCAAACTTAATATCAAAATGCACTAAGACTAAAAAACAAATACAAAATATCCTAATCAGTTTCATATCCTAATCGGAAAATAGTGGAGCTTCTTATGTGGTACTTTGATACCCTTCTTTGGGTCCCATCTAGACTCGCTACAAACTGGACACTTATCGAGGTCTTTATACTCTTTATAAAATATGGCACAATCGTTCAAACAAACATCGATGGTAATATACCCCATACCCAAGCTTTTCAACTTCTTGTTGCATGAATCATACAAATCGGGCAAAGTGTGAGGTTTGGGCAAAATACGACCAATCAACTCCAATAGCTATGTGAATGACGTGTTAGTCCACTTGTTCTTTACTTTTACGTGCATAAGCTTGGCAATGAAGTTCAATGAACTCATCGCTTTACAACCCAGATATAATTCTGTCTCCAATTCGTTAAACAGTTTTTCGAAACTACTTGGAATTTCTGCGTCTCTCATCTCGGTGTCACCCTGATGACCGCCAACATCGTAACTGTGTCTCACATCGTCATAAACCTCGGCAATTTCATTAACTCTATTCGGAATAGGGATTTCTTCGGGAACGACCGGCTGCTCACCGTGTTTTATCCAAACCCGATACGACTTCATAATCCCTTCATTATAAAGGTGGTTTGTAACCGTCCGAGAGGCTAATCGACGATTATTTTTACAATAGTTACACGGGCAATAAATAAGATCTCCATATTGCGAATGTTGTTTTGCATATGCGATAAAACCCAAAACCCCAACAAGATAGTCTGGATCGAATAAATCCGTAGCATCCATCCAACTCTTATCCAAAGCCATCTCTTTACAACAATTTTAGATAACAAGACAACTACATTCATATAAAAATAAAATAAATAATTATTACAACCCAATTGATAAAATGAAAAAAAATTACAACACAATGAATATAAATAACACAAATTACAAACCAATGGCTTGAATATAATTACAAACCAATAAATAAATAAAATTACATCACAAATAAATAAATAAAATTACATCATAATAAATAAATAAATAAAATTACAACACAATCAATATATAAATAAACAATTTAACATAAATAAATACACAAATACAAAAATATATGAAACATAATATATGAAATAAATAAATGTATGCATGATATATACACAATATATAACAAGACAATCAAAAAATATACAAAATAATAACCTATAGCAACTAATACACAATTCCAAATTCATGCATAAGAAAAAATTAAAAAGTTTGAAATTTTAAGAAAATACCTTGAATTGGTGGAAGAAATTGGATATTAATGATGAAATCTCAACCTTTATAATGTAATAATAAACCTAAACCCATAATATTGCAAGAATTACACCAAATTTGATCATAATAAAAAAAAATTAAAGAATTTACCTAATATGTGTAGATGAAATTGCGTGTTGATGATGCCCCACCTTGATTGTAAGCTTGCAAATGTTTAGTAATGAATAGGAGAAGGTATTGCAAAAAATTTGGATGAGTTTGATTGATGTAATTGGAAGAAATTGGGAGAAAAAAAATGGGGTTTTTGGGGTTTAAGGAGATAAAAATACAGGCTGTTCGCATATATGCACGTCAGATTTACCGACGACACGTAAAGTCGTCGGCAAAGGTAACGAGTCGTCGCTAACACCTAGAATTTAATGACAACTTTACATGTTGTCGGTAAGTTACCGACGACACATTCAAGCAAAAAAAAATAAATAACGACGGCGTTTCGTCATTTACCCAAGAGGCCAGTTGTCGGTAAATTACCGGCAAATGGTTTCTCGTGGGTAATCAACAGTCGTCGGTAAATAACAAAAGATTACCGACGACTTTGCGTGTCGTCGGTATACAGTCGTGGGTAAAACCCCGATCTGTAGTAGTGAGTCAAACAAACTCTTTATATACCTTTATTCTTGAACAACGGTAAAAATAAGAATTTGCCCATATGATCAATTAATTTTATAAGAACAACAACTCTTCATTAAATTATGAAAACAAAAACCACACCTATTATATTTTTAAGGCAATTGCATATATAATATATAAAAAGCATTGGCCATTACCGGTTGGATCCTCCTCAATCTACTATGTAGCTTTTGCAACTTGTTTTGAATGCCCTTTTTGGCGTTTAATGATATAGAAAATATGAAGTACCCTATTCTGCATTATTTTGATGTATGGCTAAAGACATTTCAAAGAGAAAAGATTGATGACATATGACGATTTTGAAAATAATTCTATGAACACTAATTTTTTTGGATTTTTTTCTTATTGTTGAAATGCCTTAAAGGGAGAACCAATATCAATGATATAAAACATAAGTTAGAGAGAAATAACATAAGTTATAGGTTGTGTTTTCTTACCATATGCTAATAATAATATTAAGTGTAATTGAAATATTATAAATTTAATAATATTATTTTACAACATGGATTACAAGGAGTTTCACTAGTCCCCATAAACATAGATGGTTAGTAGACCATATCCACCAAAAAATATAGACGTAATTGGTTTTCTAGAGATTAAAATAAATATGGTAAGTGCGAATTACTTTATAAGATATTTCATTCGAGGTTGGTAACATGTAGATAATTGTATATATGATGTTCATGGGAGGATTTTCGTAGTTTAGAATTCAAAAAAGATAGAAATGGAGATACTATCTATAACATAACAAGAAACTTATTTTAAATTAATGTGAAATGTAATTTTTTTGAGCCTTTGTACTACTTTTATTTATGTGTTGGGAAGACTAAGAGACATGTTGTATGGACTGAATACCTAGATTTTGTAGCTTTGTTAGATGAATCATAGTTACTCTTTGGTGAATTCAATAAAATCTTAATAAATGATGTAAGAATGAACGAAAGGAAGTCACAAAAATTGATTTCAATAAATTGTACGATTTTTGAAATACACTCAGACTTGAAAATATACAGTAGCTGGTTCAATTTTTACATGGCATAATAATCACATCATTACCCGAATTAATAAAGCTACAGACAATGATCGATTGGATGTATCCGACCTTAATATACATTTGTAGTATTCCCTAAATAATACGTGTCTGAAAATTCTCCATGTATAGTTTCAGTTTTTCTTCAAAATGTTACAAAGGTGACTCATTGCTATCTCTTTAGTATGTCGGTGTAGGAATAGCATTACGAGGAAGTACCGAGGGAGTGTTGGGATCGATATAATTTTTTAAGGACGAATCGAATAGTGATTTGTTACAAATTCCTGAACTTGAAATTCGATTTGAGAAACCTTAACAAGAAACACTCTACTCATATTTCTGAGTGAGTAAAGAGTTAAATGAATTTTCAGGGGAAGCCGAGATATGGATCGAAAAAATGATATTTGAATAGATTGCAGAGTTTCGTAAACACGGATGCAAATTTACGATTTCTTCAACAAAAAATCAAGAAGTCAATATGAGATTACATGAGTCTGTTTCACTAAACTCATAACATCGTCAAAAGTAAATCGAGAAAAAAATTAATTTCAAAAGTCATACTTAATTGTGGTTCAAATACAAATTCTTGTACCCAAGTCAATGAGGCTTTCGTGTATCACGATGATTATTGCAGATGTAATGAATTCCGTCTTGAATGAGCTATGAGCTCATAGAGGAAGAACAAAGTGCATTTGTGTCTGGAATATTATTGACCGACACCATTACCTTAATGCAATAAAAATGTAAAGAAAAAGATCTGCTATAGTCCATATCGAAAACTTTCTCTATGATTTGTTTGGTATTTTTTAAATTCTAAAGGAATACCCATATTTTTCAACATATAGAAACTCTAATGCACTTTATATTGTAGACAAATTTTTAATTTAATTCAAGACTATAATTTTTTTCTGGGATCCAAGGTTGAAATAGAAAAACCTTGTATTTGTAAGAATTAGAGAATTGTTACATTGTATTATATGAATAGTAACTGACGCAGTTAAATAATAATAAAAACCATATATATCTTCTCTAATAATTATTTATTTTATTTGTGATTCATGCTTGATGATTAATTCAACATGGAAATATACAAACACAATTACTTAGGACACAAACCCCAGTTCCATTCTTGTGTGCTCCACTACAATGTGAATTACATGCATCATTGGTACACGGGTTGATTATTGGATTTGAGGTGCACTTTGTTTCTGCTGCTTCAGCAATCATCATAAAACCAACTATAAAAAAGAAAGAATAATTTATATAAATATTTAGGAAAGAGAAATATTAATAAGATATATTCAGTATAATAATCCTAATATAATCATATTATATCAATTTCAATAATTTCTAAATTTACTATTCTAAAAATTAAAAATATATATTTTCCAAGCAATTGTATAAACCAACACAATTATCAAAAATATATATTGATATGTCAATAAAGAAAAAAGCTCAATGTATAGAATAGGTACGAATAAGACTTTAAACTGGCAAAAGTATAGACTATACGATATACCCCAAATGAATCTGTGAATACCTCTTGTTGTAATCCATTAAACTAGTAACAAAAATATATCTATAATATAATTTTATAAGTATATAATATGTATTTACATATGTTAAATTTAAGTGTATTTGAACAATTCAAGAAGATATCAGACAAACCTGACAGAACAAATATAATGAATAAACAATTGAGGTGAGAAATTTTTGTCATTTTTCTTTTAATTGGCTGACGATGTTAAGATTTTTTTTGTCATAAGACAAATTGAAGGTGGTATTTATAAGGGAAAGACATGATAGAGACATCATTTATTTATTTTTTGGTAAAAAAGATAATCCAAATGCAAAACCAGCAAATAAGATAAGTGATTACTTACTCAAATCATTATTGTTTGAATATCTTATTAAATATGAATTAAGAAATTTCATGAATGAAATTTCAAAAATACTATTTCAAAAATGATAGAAAATTATAGTTACAAGGTACAATGTTTTTTTATTAATAAGGGATAATAGTGATTATTTATCAAAAGAAATTTTGATATTATAAATGGACAAATAATAATGAAATCTAATTTTTATAAAGGTCAACCTATATAGTTCAACCACCAATAAATAATATAATGATACAAAATATATCAATAAAAAATATTCTAATAATGTTAGAAGAAGGGTTAATTATTCCTTTAATCCTTGTTTCCTAATTTTTTTGATTTAATACCTATTGGATTTTTAAAAATTTAAGGAGGTTCCTTATATGTTTTAACAAAATTTAAGGTACTTATATATCATGTATTGTACAAAAACTTAAATGATAAGAAATTTATTATATATTTTTTTTGGTAACGACAGATTTATGACTATCTTTTTATCATACTCTTTTTTTTACCTCTTTTCAAAAATATATTGAATGGAAATTAAAAATTATCTTTATTATTCACTATTGTAGTAACATGTACTAAAATTATGACAGAATTGGAATTATACATTACTCATTATATTAAATAGAGCATATAATCAATAATAAGTTTAAATAATTTGCGTATATAATTTAATTTGCAACACTATAATTTGTTTATGCAATCATTATTAAGGTTGAATAAATCAAACCATAATTTTAAATTGATTTGTAAAAAGATTATTAAGAAATTACTAATTTACGTAGTAATGTGTTTTTCTACAAATATTTTGTTGTAACTTTTCTTGTTACACACAAACTTTTTTTGTGTTGGTCCATGTTATATCAAATTTATTTCATATTATTGTATTTTTTTGCCGCTAAATCATTTAAAGTCAAGCGACCATTTTGGTGGTCGATAAAGGACTAAAATAAAATAAAATAAAAAATATTTTCTTTACAAATTGTTTACAAACAAAATTTTGGTAAAATTGAAGTTTTATTATTTTAAATTAGACTAAAGTAAATTTAAAATAAGATAAATTACAAAAATATCGAAAAGTATTAAATTACAAATCAAAATCAAAGTTTGAATAAAATATAATAAAATTCTGAATATAAATTTTGATATAATAAATCGGGGTCCGGGTCGCTTCACTAACATCCTTTATCTCTTAGTCTCGAACATTTTGAAAACATCCTCACATGCGTCGATTACTCGGTTTTGTATTACTTAGCTTTGTAATACATGTTATGATTATGATGATATTCGACGGGGCCTTTCCCTATGTCAGCATAAACTGGTCGAGTTTTCTTAGTTAGTAGATACAAATAACACAAATAGTTCATGGAAGAAAATTGAGTTATTTGGGACCTGGAGGACTGACAGGGCGAACTGCTAGTTTCCGTATACGAGATATCCATCCTAGTCACTACGAACGTATTTGTCCAATTGACAAATCTGAAGGAATAAATGTTGGACTTATTGGATCCTTAGCAATTCATGCGAGGATTGGGGACAAGGACTGCTAAACATGGATGGATAGAACGAGAGTCGAACTCGCATGTCTCTCTTTACCTGTTAGTTCGGAAAGAAAAAAACCTATCTTCATTGACCATAAGACATATCTTTTTACACCAATTACTGGAACATGGATCCCCTCTACTGAAAGAATAAGAGTTTCTATTTCTACTTTTGCTTCTGAAGTCAGATTGGAATTTATGCCCTCTGGTATCCCGACTTCGCGAGACCATTTCAGTCCAAGTGTAGTATAAGCATCATGTGCTTGATACCTTGCATTTGAACTACATAAATTTTATTTTCAAATTTCTCTTTCCCAGTGAGTTTCTTATGTTTTGTTTTCTTTAAAAGCTCAATCTCAAAAATGGTTTCAATAAGAGACACACCACATCACCTGGCTGTTGGTTACCGCCAAGTGCACCCATATTCCCTTTCCTATCTTCCCCGAAACATATTGGTTGTCCAAGCAACATAGATGAATAAATCATGTTGTAAATCACTAGGGTTTGAAGCAAGAACTAGGTGTTGCTAAAAAAACTCAAAGATCAAGCACAAATAGATGACATGATTAAGTTTTATCTAGGCTAGATTTCGAAGATGGAATCTCATATCAGAGTTGGTGAAAATGTGAAGAAGGGATTGTAGGAAGCCTTCAGCAAGGCCCAAAGCTTGGTAGTTACTAGAGATGATATTATTTCCAAAATTCAGCATGCGTCCCAAGAGCTGGAGAAAGCTCATCATATCAAGAAACCACCCGAAATTCTTGTAAAAATTTATCGCTTAAAAATGAACACCAGGGGTTACGGCGAGTCAACCAAACTCTCTATATACCTTTATTCTTGTACAACGGTAAAAATAAGAATTTACCCATACGATCAATTAATTGTTTAACAAAAATTCTCTTCATTAAATTATGAAAACAAAAACCACACCTATTATATTTTTTAAGGCAATTACATATATAATATTTAAAAAGCATTGGCCATTACCGGTTGGATCCTCCTCAATCTACTATGTAGCTTTTGCAACTTGTTTTGAATGCCCTTTTTGGCGTTTAATGATATAGAAAATATGAATTAGCCTATTCTGTATTACTTTAATGTATGGTTAAAGACATTTTCGGAGAGAAAAAATTGATGACATATGATGATTTTGAAAATAATTCTATGAACACACATTTTTTTGGATTTTTTTTCTTATTGTTGAAATCCCTTAGAGGGAGAACCAAGATCAATGATATAAAACATAAGTTAGAGAGAAATAACATAAGTTATAGGTTGTGTTTTCTTACCATATGCTAATAAATAATAATAAATGTAATTGAAATATTATAAATTTAATAATATTATTTTACAACATGGATTACAAGGAGTTTCACTAGTCCTCATAAACATAGATGGTTAGTAGACCATATCCACCAAAAAGTATAGACGTAATTGGTTTTCTAGAGATTGAAATAAATATGGTAAGTGCGAATTACTTTATAAGATATTTCATTCGGGGTTGGTAACTTGTAGATAATTGTATATATGATGTTCATGGGAGGATTTTCGTAGTTTAGAATTCGAAAAAGATAGAAATGGAGATACTATCTATAACATAACAAGAAATTTATTATAAATTAATGTGAAATGTAATTTTTTTGAGCCTTTGTACTACTTTTATCTATGTGTTTAATGGAAAGACTAAGAGACATGATGTATGGACTGAATACCTAGATTTTGTAGCTTTGTTAGATGAATCATAGTTACTCTTTGGTGAATTCAATAAAATCTTAATAAATGATGTAAGAATGAACGAAAGGAAGTCACAAAAATTGATTTCAATAAATTGTACGATTTTTGAAATACACTCAGACTTGAAAATATACAGTATCTGGTTCAATTTTTACATGGCATAGTTATCACATCATTACCCGAATTAATAAAGCTACAGACAATGATCGATTGGATGTATCCGACCTTAATATACATTTGTAGTATTCCCTAAATAATACGTGTCAGAGCATTCTCCATGTATAGTTTCATTTTTTCTTCAAAATGTTACAAAGGTGACTCATTGCTATCTCTTTATTATGTCGGTGTAGGAATAGCATTACGAGGAAGTACCGATAGAGTGTTGGGATCGATATAATTTTTTAAGGACGAATCGAATAGTGATTTGTTACAAGTTCCTGAATTTGAAATTCGATTTTAGAAACCTTAACAAGAAACACTCTTCTCATATTTCTGAGTGAGTAAAGAGTTAAATGAATTTTCAGGGGAAGCCGAGATATGGATCAAAAAAATGATATTTGATAGATTGTGGAGTTTCGTAAATACGGATGCAAATTTACGATTTCTTCAACAAAAAATCAAGAAGTCAATATGAGATTACGTGAGTCTGTTTCACTAAACTATTTCATAACATCGTTAAAAGTAAATAGAGAAAAAATTTAATTTCAAAAGGCATACTTCATTGTGGTTCAAATACAAATTCTAGTACCCAAGTCAATGAGGCTTTCATGTATCACGATGATTATTGCAGATATAATGAATTCCGTCTTGAATGAACTATGGGCTCATAGAGATAGAATAAAGTGCATTTGTGTCTCGAATATTATTGACCGACACCATTACCTTAATGCAATAAAAATGTAAAGAAAAAGATCTGCTATAGTCCATATCGAAAACTTTTTCTATGATTTGCTTGTTTTTTTTAATTCTAAAGGAATACCCATATTTTTCAACATATAAAAACTCTAATGCACTTTATATTGTAGACAAACTTTTAATTTAATTCAAGACTATAATTTTTTTCGGGGATCCAAGGTTGAAATAGAAAAACCTTGTATTTGTAAGAATTAGAGAATTGTTACATTGTATTATATGAATAGTAACTGACACAGTTAAATGATAATAATACCATATATATCTTCTCTAATAATTATTTATTTTATTTGTGATTCATGCTTGATAATTAATTCAACATGGAAATATACAAACACAATTACTTAGGACACAAACCCCAGTTCCATTCTTGTGTGCTCCACTACAATGTGAATTACATGCATCATTGGTACACGGGTTGATTATTGGATTTGAGGTGCACTTTGTTTCTGCTGCTTCAGCAACCATCATAAAACCGACTGTAAAAAAGAAAGAATAATTTATATAAATATTTAGGAAAGAGAAAAATTAATAAGATATATTCAGTATAATAATCCTAATATAATCATATTATATCAATTTCAATAATTTCTAAATTTACTATTCTAAAAACTAAAAATATATATTTTCCAAACACTTGTATAAAAAGATCTTTCTAAATTTTTTTTTATTGTAAAACAAATAAACCAACACAATTATCAAAAATATATATTGATATGTCACTAAAGAAAAAAACTCAATGTATAGAGTAGGTACGAATAAGACTTTAAACTCGCAAAAGTATAGACTGTGCGATATACCCCAAATGAATCTGTGAATACCTCGTGTTGTAATCTATTAAACTAGTAACAATATTATATCTATAATATAATTTTATAAGTATATAATATGTATTTACATATGTTAAATTTATGTGTATTTGAACAATTCAAGAAAATATCAGACAAACCTGATAGAACAAATATAATGAATAAGCAATTGAGGTGAGAAATTTTTGTCATTTTTCTTTTAAATTGGCTTACGATGTTAAGATTTTTTTTGTCATAAGACAAATTGAAGGTGATATTTATAAGGGGAAGACATGATAGAGACATCATTTATTTATTTTTTGGTAAAAAAGATAATTTAAATGCAAAACCAGCAAATAAGATAAGTGATTAATTCAAATCATTATTGTTTGAATATCTTATTAAACATGAATTAAGAAATTTGATGAATGAAATTTCAAAAATACTATTTCTAAAATGATAGAAAATTATAGTTACAAGGTACAATGTTTTTTTTATTAATTGGGGATAATAGTGATTATTTATCAAAAGAAATTTTAATATTATAAATGGACAAATAATAATGAAATCTCATTATTATAAAGGTCAACCTATATAGTTCAACCACCAATAAATAATATAATGATACAAAATATATAAATAAAAAATATTCTAATAATGTTAGAAGGAGGGTTAATTATTCCTTTAGTCCTTGTTTCCTAATTTTTTTGATTTAATACCTATTGATTTTTAAAAATTTAAGGAGGTTCCTTATATGTTTTAACAAAATTTAAGGTACTTATATATCATGTATTGTACAAAAAATTAAATGATAAGAAATTTATTATATACTTTTTTGGTAACGACAGATTTATGACTATCTTTTTATTGTACTCTTTTTTTACCTCTTTTCAAAAATATTTTGAATGAAAATTAAAAATTGTCTTTATTATTCACTATTGTAGTAATCTGCCCTAAAATTATGACAGAATTGGAATTATACGTTACTCATTATATTAAATAGAGCATATAATCAATAAATAAGTTTAGATAATTTGCGTATATAATTTAATTTACAACACTATAATTTGTTTATGCAATCATTATTAAGGTTGAATAAATCAAACCATAATTTTAAATTGATTTGTAAAAAGATTATTAAGAAATTACTAATTTACGTAGTAATGTGTTTTTCTACAAATATTTTGTCGTAACTTTTCTTGTTACACACAAACTTTTTTTGTGTTGGTCCATGTTATATCAAATTTATTTCATAGTATTGTATTTTTTTGCCGCTAAATCATTTAAAGTCAAGCGACCATTTTGGTGGTCGATAAAGGACTAAAATAAAATAAAATAAAATAAAATAAAACATATTTTCTTTACAAACTGTTTATAATAAAAAATTTGGTAAAATTAAAGTTTTATTATTTTAAATTAGACTAAAGTAAATTTAAAATAAGATAACATTACAAAAATATCGAAAAGTATTAAATTACAAATCAAAATCAAAGTTTGAATAAAATATAATAAAAGTCTGAATATAAATTTTGATATAATAAATCGGGGTCCAAGTCGCTTCACTAACATCCTTTATCTCTTAGTCTCGAACATCTTGAAAACATCCTCACATGCGTGGATTACTCGGTTTTGTATTACTTAGATTTGTAATACATGTTATGATGATATTCGACGGGGCCTTTTCCTATGTCAACATAAACTGGTCAAGTTTTCTTAGTTTAGATACAAATAACACAAATAGTTCATGGAAGAAAATTGAGTTATTTGGGACCTGGAGGACTGACAGGGCGAACTGCTAGTTTTCATATACGAGATATCCATCCTAGTCACTACGGACGTATTTGTCCAATTGATACATCTGGAGGAACCAATGTTGGACTTATTGGATCCTTAGCAATTCATGCGAGGATTGGGGACAAGGACTGCTAAACATGGATGGATAGAATGAGAGTCGAACTCGCATGTCTCTCTTTTCTTGTTAGTGCGAAAAGAAAAAAACCTATCTTCATTGACCATAAGGCATATCTTTTTACACCAAATTACTGGAACATGGATCCCCTCTACTGAAAGAATAAGAGTTTATGTTTCTACTTTTGCTTCTGAAGTCAGATTGGAATTTATGCCCTCTGGTATCCCGACTTCACGAGACCATTTCAGTCCAAGTGTAGTATAAGCATCATGTGCTTGATACCTTGCATTTGTACTACATAAATCTCATTTTCAAATTTCTCTTTCCCGGTGAGTTTCTTATGTTTTGTTTTCTTTAAAAGCTCAATCTCAAAAATGGTTTCAATAAGAGACACACCACATCACACGGCTGTTGGTTACCGCCAAGTGCACCCATATTCCCTTTCCGATCTTCCCCAAAACATATTGGTTGTCCAAGCAACAGAGATGAATAAATTATGTTGTAACTCACTAGGGTTTGAAGCAAGAACTAGGTTTTTCTAAAAAAACTCAAAGATCAAGCATAAATAGATGACCTGATTAAGTTTTATCTAGGCTAGATTTCGAAGATGGAATCTAATATCAGAGTTGTTGAAAATGTGAAGAAGGAATTGTAGGAAGCCTTCAGCAAGGCCCAAAGCTTGGTAGTTACTAGAGATGATATTATTTCCCAAATTCAGCATGCGTCCCAAGAGCTGGAGAAAGCTCATCATATCAAGAAACCACCAAAAAAATTTGCAAAAATTTATCGCTTAAAAATGAACACCAGGGGTTACAGCGAGTCAACCAAACTCTCTATATACCTTTATTCTCGTACAACGGTAAGAATAAGAATTTACCCACACGATCAATTAACTTTTTAACAAAAAATCTCTTCATTAAATTATGAAACAAAAACCACACCTATTATATTTTTAAGGCAATTACATATATAATATTTAAAAAGCATCGGCCATTACCGGTTGGATCCTCCTCAATCTACTATGTAGCTTTTGCAACTTGTTTTGAATGCCCTCTTTGGTGTTTAATGATATAGAAAATATGAATTAGCCTATTCTGTATTATTTTAATGTATGGCTAAAGACATTTTCGGAGAGAAAAATAGATGACATATGAAGATCATGAAAATAATTCAATGAACACTCATTTTTTTGGATTTTTTACTTATTTTTGAAATTCCATAAAGGGAGAACCAAGATAAATGATATAAAGCAAAAGTTTGAGAGAAATAACACAAGTTATAGGTTGTGTTTTCTTACCATATGCTAATAAATAATATTAAGTATAATTGAAATATTATAAATTTAATAATATTATCTTACAATATGGATTACAAGGAGTTTCACTGGTCCCCATAAACGGAGATGGTTAGTAGACCATATCCACCGAAAATTATAGATGCAATTGGTTTTCTAAAGACTAAAATAAATATGTTAAGTGCGAATTACTTTAGGAGATATTTCATTCGGGATTGGTAACATGTCGGTAATTGTATATATTATGTTCATGGGAGGATTTACGTAGTTTTGAAATAAAAAAAAAGATAGAAATGGAGATACTATCTATAACATAACAAGAAATTTATTATAAATTAGTATGAAATGTAATTTTTTTAGCCTTTGTACTACTTTTATCTATATGTTTAATGGGAAGACTAAGAGACAGGTTGTATGGACTGAATTATTAGATCTTGTAGCTTTGTTAGATGAATCATAGTTACTCTTTGGTGAATTCAATAAAATCTTAATAAATTATGTAAGAAAGAACGAAAGGAAGTCACAAATAATGATTTCAATAAATTGTACGATTTTTGAAAACACTCGGACTTGAAAATATACAGTATCTTGTTCAATTTTTACATGGCATAATTATCATATCATTACTCGAATTAATAAAGCTACAGACAATGATCCATTGGATGCATCCGACCTTAATATACATCTGTAGTATTCCTTAAATAAGACGTGTCAGAGCGTTCTCCATGTATAGTTTCAGTTTTTCTGCTAACCTTTCAGGTCCTCAAGAGGAGAAGTTGCTTCATGTGCTTCGCGCTAACAAAGAAGCAATTGGATGGAATATTGCCTACATCAAGGGAATTAGTCCTTCTGTTTGCAAACATAAAATTATTCTTGAGAACGAAGGAGGGCGATCTATAGAGGGACAAAGAAGACTCATGCTAGCTATGAAAGAAGTGGTCAGAAAGGAAGTAATCAAGTTACTAGACGAGGGAATTATCTATCTGATTGCCAGCAGTGATTGGGTTAGTCCAGTGCAATGTGTTTCAAATAAAGGAGGTATTACTACTGTCCTTAATGATCAAGCAGAAGTTATACCATCAAGAATAGTTGTGGGGTGGCGAGTATGCATGGATTACCGAAGACTCAACAAAGCTACAAAGAAAGATCACTTCCCGTTGCCATTCATTGATCAGATGCTAGACAAACTCGCAGGGAGAGAGTATTATTGTTTCCTTGACGGATATTCAGGTTATAATCAGATTTGTGTGGATCCCCTTGATCAACACAGAACAACTTTTACTTGTCCGTTTGGCACCTTTGCTTATAGAAGGATGCCGTTTGGTTTATGCAATGCACCTGCCACGTTCCAGAGGTGCATGATGGCTATATTTTGGGACATGATTGATAAATATTTGGAGGTTTTTATGGATGACTTTTCGGTGTTTGGAGATAGTTTTGATGATTGTTTGAATAATCTTGAGAAAGTCCGTGTGAGATGTAGAGAAAAAGATATTGTGCTTAATTGGGAAAAATGTCACTTCATGGTTCAAGAGGGAATTGTGTTGAGACATAAAGTTTCGAAGATAGGGATGGAGGTTGATCGTGCTAAAATTGAAGTTATCATAACATTACCACCTCCAGTTTCTGTGAAAGGAGTAAGAAGTTTCTTGGGTCACGCAGGATTTTACCGAAGATTTATTAAAGATTTCTCCAAGATCGCCAAACCGCTTTGTTCTCTACTCGAAAAGGATACTCCTTTTAATTTCACTGATGAATGTCTTCAAGCGTTTGTGACGATTAAAGAGAAACTAGTCTCCACACTTATCGTTAAACCTCCAGATTGGAAAGCTCCGTTTGAACTTATGTGCGATGCAAGTGATTACGCAATGGGTGTAGTGTTGGGACAGAGGAAGGACAAGATCTTCCACACGATTTACTATGCAAGTAAGACCTTTAACGCTGCCTAGATTAATTATACAGTAACGGAGAAAGAGATGTTGGCCGTAGTATATGCTTTCGATAAATTTTGTTCCTACTTGATTGGAAAGAAAACTGTTGTATATACGGACCACTCAACTATCAGATACCTCATGGAGAAAAAGGACGCTAAGCCGCGTCTAATCAGATGGGTACTGTTGCTGCAAGAATTTGACATAGATATTCGAGACCGAAAAGGATGCGAGAATCAAGTTGCTGATCACTTATCTCGGCTCGAAGGATCTGATGCAAACAAAGAACCATTATTGGTCAAAGAGGTATTCCTTGATGAACAACTTTTTGCTATTAAAGATGCGTTTGTGCCTTGGTATGCAGATGTAGTCAACTTCATCGTGAGTGGTGTTTCCCCTACGGATTTCGATGAACAACAGCGAAAGAGGTTAGTTAACAAGGCCAAACAATTCTTTTGGGATGAACCATACCTCTGGAAAATCTACAGTGACCAAGTAGTTCGAAGATGTGTCCATGAGAGCGAAGTTGACAAGATTATAGCAAGTTGTCATGGTTCACCATATGGAGGTCACTTTAAAGGCGATAGAACTGCAGCTAAAATTCTTCAATTCAATTTCTATTGGCCTACCCTACATAAATATTGTCATAATTTCGTCCAGTCATGTCAACGATGTCAGTTCATTGGCAATATATCAAAAAAAGACGAGATGCCGCTCAACAATATTTTTGAAGTCTAAATCTTTGATGTATGGGGGATAGATTTCATGGGACCTTTCGTCACTTCCCATGGTAATCTTTATATCTTGCTCGCAGTAGATTATGTGTCGAAATGGGTAGAAGCAGTGGCAGCACCAAAGAACGATGCTTTAACAGTAATAAAATTCTTAAAATCACATATCTTTACGAGACATGGTACGCCATGAGTTCTAATTAGTGATAAAGGTACCCATTTCATCAACGTTCAGTTGAGAGCCCTCCTTCGTAAGTTTGGAGTGAGACACCGCACATCAACCGGTTATCACCCACAAACTAACGGTCTAGCTGAAGTTTCTAACCGAGAAATCAAATCTATTTTAGAGAAGACCGTGAACAAAACGAGGAACGACTGGTCATTAAAGCTAGATGATGCTCTCTAGGCTTACAGAACAGGATTTAAAACACCAGTTGGGGCATCTCCATACTGCATGGTTTACGGCAAAGCATGTCATCTACCTATTGAGATTGAAGCTCGAGCCTTCTGGGCTATTAAAACTCTGAATCTAAACCCAGAATTGGCCGGGAAACAAAGTTTGATGCAGTTGAATGAGTTGGAGGAGTTTTGATATCATGCCTATGAAAAATCACATCTTTACAAGGAGAAAACAAAGAGATGGCATGATAATCGAATCCATCCAAAGCATTTCGAGAGAGGACAAAAGGTACTATTATACAACTCTCGATTCTCGAACTACCCAGGAAAGCTTAAGTCCCGTTGGGGAGGACCTTACATTGTAACATGAGTAACACCGCATGGAGCGATTGAAATTGAACATCGAAACGAACAAAGGACATTCATTGTGAATGGCCAGCATTTGAAAAGATACCATGACAATGAAGACTTTGGACGAGAGGAGACAATCCATCTCGCAGAACACGCTTAGCCTGAGGTACACGTCTAACTCAAAGACGTTAAACAAAAGTGCTCTTGGGAGACACCCTTGTTTTAATTGCTTATGAGACTAGTTTTATGTTTTGTAGTGTATATTTCTAAGTTAGTGTATATTTTTAACTGTGTTTACAAGCTAATAGGAGAGAAAGGTAGTGTGTTATTGTGCAGGAAATGAGTTTGGGGTCAAAAGGAAATACTTGGGAAAGATTCGGTTCACTGGCCGGTAGGCCGGTCAAACCGCCAGCATGCCGGTGGAAAGACACGTGCCCACGGCTTGGTGACTCGGGTTCTTTGCCGAGAGGTCGAAAAAGAAAGGCCAGGCGCACCGGTATGCCGCTCAGGGCACTGGTATGCCGGCCAGAGGAGAAACACGTGCCCACGGGTTCCAAGGCACGGGGTTTTTGACGGAGTTGCTCCTGGACGAAAAACAGCACCGGCATGCCGGTGAATACAGTCGGTATGCCGGCGAACCAAAAACACGTGGCCTCGGGTAAAAGACAGAAAGTTGGAAGAATGGAACACGTCCAGCACCGGTATGCCGGCGAGATTACCGGTATGCCGGTGCTAGGTCGGTTTTGGAGAGATTTATTCCTATTCCAATTCTTACCTTATCAAGAGTTAACCCTAGCTTCCTCTACACGAAATTTTCAGACCCAAACACTATAAATAGACCTTGAAGCTTGTACAAACCTCCACAATTAACACAACAACAGCAATAATCTTCTCATCCATCCTCCATAAACACAAATTCTTCATCAAATTCATCACACTACACCATAAAACACCATCAAGAACATCAAGCTTTCAAGAAATCTTCCAAGATACATTAAGAAACCTTCTTCTTTCATCAATTCCAAGAAACAAACTCAAGATACACTAATCTTTCTTAACTTTTTAATTCATCCTTGGTGTAACTTGAGTTGTGTGTCAATCAAACATGACAAACAGAACTGATGTTATGGATTACAAGAGAAAGTGTTCCATCCTAGGGAAGAACAAAAGATTGCCTGGAGCCACTATTGAAAAGCCTATCAATCTTGAAGGGGCCAGAATAGAATCAAGAGAAGAGGCACCAGCACAACCACTACCAAATAAATTAACAGCTAGGATGTCTGTACCATCAAAGCCTAAAGAAAAGACAAAGATTCGTGATCAAGGTTCCTCTCCTTCCTCCTCTAAGGATAATTCTTGTATTCCCCCATGGGCTATTAAATTGCAACATGAAGTCGAACATTTAAGAGAAGAAAATAGAGAACTTTGGGCGGAAATTACACAGATTAATTCACACTTGGAAGAGGTAACTATGAACATGGATATTGACAATTATTCGTCTTCTTCTTCGGAGGAGGAGGACATAATGGATCTTTATGGCCAGCCGAGTACACCACTCTAATTCTCTTTCTTAATAGCTTGTATGCATTAGGTAGTTTAGTTTAGTTTTAATTTTTTATTTTATTGATTTATTGAGTCTTTTTCGAGTCGTGGGGACACGGCTCACTTTTGAGTTGGGGGTGGGGATTCGTTGTCCTCATCTTCTTTTTGTTTTTGCATAAAATTTAAAAAAATTGGGTTGAATTGGGCATAGAATATGTTGAATGTACCTATTTGAGCATGATTTAATTAGTTCAATGATAGTAAGTAGTATGAATTTGAAAGATGTCATAAATATGTTTAGCATGCATGTATGAAAACAAGAAATAAAAGATAGAAAAGTTAATGAGCAATGCTAAGAATTTACGTTGAAACATAGGGAGAGTTATTTGGTGTGTAGAACGTGAGGTTTGAAATTAGTTGAAAACCCACTTGTCTAGGAACTAGTAGTGAAAACGTAACAAAATCCGGTAGTTAGAAAGATGAATAAGGTAGTTCTTTCATATTGAAGCCACTTGAATACTTTTTATACCTTCTCACCCTTTTATTTGATATTGTTATTATCTATTCGTCTTAGCCCCTCTGAGCCTTTCTAAAGCCTTTTATTTAACCACATTATAATCCATACCCTTAGTTTGTAGGACTTATCTATATGACCCGCACTCGAATCGCAAAACCTGAGACAAGTCGTTTTTAGAGCTTGAGTTTAGGGTGGTGGGTTTCATCATTAGGGACATTGGGATTTGGAAATTGTAATTGTGATTTTATTGATGATGAAAAAGTTATTATTGTAACCCTCCGGGGTAATAGTGAATGAAAAAGAAGCTACGAGCTAGATTTGAAAAGAAAAAATATATATGACAAAAAAATAGCGTGATATCTCGAACATCAAAAAAAGAATCATAGCTATACAAAAGAAAAAATTGATATGAAAAGAATATATATTCGGACCGGAAAAGTGGAATTTGAATATCATCATAAAAGGTTTTATTGGGGATTAATTGGGGATGCATATCAAAAGCATCAATAATTGGGTTGAGTGAGAACATCTTCGAGTGAAAACTCAAGCTCTAGGGCGATTCGTTGATGGAATGTGAGGAGAGAGCCAAAATCTCACTTTTCATTATCCAAATATACCACACCGTCCCTAAGCCACGTTATAACCAAATACCTTAGGATTTATAACTGCTTGATGGAGAAGCAATTGAGCTATTAGGTAGTAGGTAAGTGGACCATTGGATGATATATTAGGAGGACCTATGAACAACCTATAGCCATTAGCACGAACTAAGTTGAGACCTCTCCTTCTGGCATTGCGAAATTAATCTTGATTTGAATTCATGGATTGTTGCTTACGTGTATATTAAGCATACGTGTGCATTATTTCTTTAGCATTACTACATGAGACTTTTTAGATACTATGCTCTAGGATCATTCATTGTGTTATGTTCTTATTCTCCCCCTACTTCTTCCTCTTGATTATTTGACTACCCTACTATTCTTTATTTTTATTGTATCGGGACGATACAACTTTGAGTTGGGGTCTTGATGTCTTCCTATTTTTCATGAATTAATCTTACTTGGAGACATCATTTTAGTTGTATTTATTAGTTTATAGGTCGATTTTCGCATGATTTAGTACACTTTCCTATTTTGTGTCTTGAATTGATTATTTATTATTTTTAGAGCATATTGGGTTTAATTATTTATTTAGTGTGAAGCTTTAGAAATATATTGTAATTAATTAGAGTCCAAGTTGGTTCCAAGAGCTAAAGGAAAGAAGATAAACATGGAAATTGAAGATAAGGAAACAAAATCAAAAAATATGGAAAAGGAAAAGCTGCCATAAATCTGAATTTCACCACCCACGACCATAAATCAAATCATATCTCAAAAGCGGTGAGGAATTTGGAAGAACGGTCAAGAGAAAAGTTAAATATCTTTACGAGACGATGAATTTCGACTACTCATACGCGTCAAATGGATATGAACTGAAGCTGTTAGGACCAAAACAAAGACGGGGCTGATTCCATATTTTTGGGCTACGAATTTGAGTTGGGCTTGAAGTCCAACACTTACCTTTTCCTTCAATAAATACAACCTATTATCATTAGAAAAATCATCCTTGGCAAAATCTTAAGCCAAGAAGAAGCTGCAACACAAGAGAAGAATTCTGGAAGGAGCTGAACACCATATTATGTCTTCTTCCATCTTTAAATTTGTAATTTCTTTCTTTTCTTTCTCTAGTATGAACTAATTTACTTTTAGCTTGAGATTTAGCATTTATGTATGAACCCTAGTTTTTCTATTTGATTTGGGATACTACGGTATTTAATTGGAATTTATGTTTTATGTTCTGTTTATGTGTTTTGATTTATTGTCTGTTTTCCTTGCGGTGCGCAATGTATAGGATTACCTTAATAGTAGTTAGATGATCACCTTAGCTGGGTGTTTAACTATTGAAACACCACATAACATCTAGAACAAGGTTTAGACCTGACAAATCAACCTAATTAGATAATCATTAGGGTATGTTTTCACCACTATCATCATGTTTGGAATTGAATTGCTTAGGGCCTTGGTGGCGCTTGATTACCCTAGGTTTAGGCTGCCTCATGATGTTTCCGTAGCCCCCTTAGTCGCTCTCAAGGTCTAAGGTATGGGAATTTAGAATCCTGATTATTTCGTAATACATAATTCACCCTTAGACGATAGAATAACCAAAACTAGTGGGGATTACTTGCTAATATCTCGAGCTAAACTCTCATACTACTTGCTTCTCTCTTTTATTTAATTTTCTGTATTTTACTTTCTTAGTTAAATTTTCGAGTTTTTAAGCAATCAAAAAAATTTCTTCCTATACTTTCTTGCGTATTATTTGTTCTAGCTTTTTAATATATGCACTTGAGTATTTGCATAAGTTCTTCTTAACCTTCGTAGTCCCTGAGGAACGAATTCTACTTATTCATTAAAACTTGCATACGTCCTGTATACTTGCAGAACCGTGCTAGCCTAGGGTGTTTTATTGCACTTGTTTATCTATTATTTTCTAACACCTTAGGCGACACCACTGCTCTGAGAAAGGAATTATAGCTTTCGAATGTACGCTTAGAGCCGACCAGGGTCCCAAAGCTGCCGTAAATCTGACCGAGGCCGAAGAAATTATCGTCGCTGTAATGGTTGAGGTAAATTTAGTTGAGAACAAAACTTAGTGGATCATTGACACGGAGCCTCTCGACATTTCTGCTCGAACAAAGCCTTGTTCAAAAAATTCGAGGAAGAAACGGATGGTGAATGCGTGTATTTGGGTGACTCTTCAACCGCTACGATTCTCGGAAAAGGACAGGTTCCTCTCAAACTCACTTCTAGTAAAATTTTAGAATTAAATGATGTTCTCTTCGTCCCCTCTCTCCGTATGAGCCTTGTTTCCGGAGCTCTTTTTAGTAAAGTGGGACTTAAACTTGTTTTTGAGGGGGGGGGGGAATTATCATTACCAAAAATGACGAGTTTGTGGGGAAAGGGTATTTGAATTGTGGTTTGTTTGTTTTAAACACTGTGACGCTTAATGATAATGCTTCTAATTCTGCTTATATCGTTGAGTATGTTGATACGTGGCATGGTAGATTAGGTTATTTAAATGTCGCTTCTATTAAAGGGATTAAAAATCTTGGACTAATACCCCTTCATAATATGGATGACTTTGTAAAATGTCAAATATGTGTAGAGTCGAAACTTGTGAAAGAACCTTTTAAATCCATAACCATGAGAAAGACTAAATTGCTAGAACCAGTACATTCAGACTTAGCTAATTATAAAAACTCCGCTAGGAGAGGAGGAAAACTTTATTATATAACCTTTGTAGACGACTACTCTAGGTTCAATAAAGTATACCTTCTTAAAACTAAAGATGAGGAGGAAAATGTTTTTTAAAAATATAAGGCCGAAGTTGAAAACCAACTAGAGTGTAAAATCAAACGATTTAGGTCGGATAGAGGAGGCGAATATAATTCTAATTCACTTAAAGAGTTTTGTGAAACAAATGAGATAATCCACAAACTTAGTTCCCACTATACACCCCAAAAATGGCATAGTTGAGAGAAATAATAGGTCCCTTAAAGAGACTATGAATTCCATGTCAAAAAGTTTAGGCTTACCAACCAACATGTGGGTGGAAGCTTTCTTGTCAGCATGTTATGTCCTTAATAGGGTACCCCATAAATACCTATATAAGACCCCCTATGATATGTGGAAAGGATTTCCAACAAAACTGAAATTTTTAGAAGTGTGGGGGTGTCTGGCCAAAGTCAAACTACCCGATTTAAAACAGTCACCGTTGGACCCAAAGCTATAGACTCAATTTTCATAGGGTGCGGCATATATATTCTTGTCTTTAGATGATAACTCAATATTTGAATCTAGAGATACTTAGTTCTTTGAACACATTTTCCCTTTGGAAACTTTGAATTCTGCTGATGCTTATTTATCTTCTGATAGCTTATCTATTAATGTTGATGTACCTCTATGTGATGTTTCCCCTGGCCCCTCTACTTCTATGGAGCCTAGTAGTATTTCGGAGGAAGAACCTAGGAGAAGTAAGAGACGTAGGATCGAGTCCAGCTTTGGACCCGATTTTATCATAGCCTTCATGACTGAAGGTTTTCACATTGACCTGATAAGCAAACAGGTAGTCACCTGCCTCCTCATGGAGGAAGACCCAAACACATATGATGATGCTTTAAAATCGGTAGATGCTATTTTTTGGAAATAAGCAATTAATAGAACCCTACATGGTAATTGACCGACTTACCTAGGGGTAGCAAACCTATTAACGGCAAATGGGTTTTTAAGAAAAAATTGAGACCTAGTGGTTCAATAGAAATATTCAAAGTTAGTCTTGTTATTAAGTGTTTCACCTAAAAGAAAGGTTTAGATTACTTTGACAGTTACTCCCTTGTGGCCAAAATTGCCACCATAAAGGACACTTATCGCCCTATCCGTCATTCACAAACTAATCATACATCAAATGGATGTTAAAACTGCGTTTCCGAATAGAGATCTAGATGAAGAGATCTACATGGCTCAACCTGAAGGGTGTGTGGTTCCTGGTCAATGGGATAAAGTTTGTAAGCTAAAGAAGTCATTGTATGGTTTAAACATGTACCTAAAAATGGTATGAAAAGCTAAACAGTGCTCTTATTTCAGATGGGTTTGTGGTTAACACTTCTGATTCGTTTACCAAAGGCCTAACCAGGAGAGTAGTCCTGGAGATGTCGAGGGGGATGGGATTGAAACCCATTAATAGGGAACATGTAATGAGTCAATGTGATTTCTCTCAATCCCTATGGCTCAAAACAAAAATCTCCTTAAAATTTCATAGCCACTCGTGGTGGTCTTATTGAGAAGGACTTGATTGAAATGCATACTATGTGTTTAACTCATAGCGAATTCATAGCCCTTGTGGTGGTCCTTTTGAGAAAGACTTGATGAATTCACGGGTTATAGTGAGACCCAAACTTCATGATAGAATGTTAAGGAGACGTCCTTAAAACAATCTTAAATGAAGAAATCCACAAAGTTCATAGCCCGCAGGGGTGATCCTTAGAGAAGGACTTGATGAACAAACTAAAAGGTGATGTTCAAGGGAACTATAACTTTCAGAAGGGTAGAGTATGTGTCGTGAGGGTCTCGATCGAAAACACTTAAAGTTCAAGAGTAAGTTCACTTAAACGGAATTCGGTGGTTGCCTCGCTTCATTACGTGTCAATTCAAATTGAAAGATATTGCCACTTACGTACAATTCACCCAAATACTAGTAGATATGGAAACCTGTTAAGTGTTCACCTTCTCTCCAAAAGACCCTGAGTGGGGGATTGTTGGATTTTAGCTTAAATATTTATTAGTTTAAATATATAAACATAAATCTAATCATGTTCCTTTATAGAAGTGGAAAAAGCTTAGATTAATATTGAATATTAACTAAGACCTTTCCTATTCCTTTTGAAAAGTGGAAAAGACATTTTTTGTGAAGAAATTGTCCCACATAGTAGCAGAGATGGAAATATTACTAGCTTAAAATAGCTTACCTATCTATTCCTTCAAAGAACTGAAGGCTATGAAAGCCAAAAAGGAAGAGGCAAAGCCCCACACGTGCACACCACCACCGCCCGTGATGTCTCACCATTTGTGATGATTTAATCTTAGTTGGAGACATCATTTTTAGTGTTTTAGAAGTCTAAATACTCGATTTTCATATATAATAGTGTACTTTCGTATTCCTTGTCTTGATCTATTATTTTTAGAGCATATTGGGTTTAAGTGTTTGTTAATTTTGAAGCTTTAAAGATATATATGGTGATTAATTATATGTCAAATCAATTCTAAGAGATAAAGGAAAGAAGATATGCATGGAAATCGAAGATAATGAAGGAAAAGATAAGATATGGAAAGATAAAGTTGTCAAATAAATCTGAATTCCAGCACCTACGACCATAGAAGTGATCATAACTCAAGATTGGCTAGGAATTTGGAAGAATGGTCTGAAGCAAAGTTATAGAGATTTCCGAGACGATTAGTTTCAAGATATGGAACGCATGAAACGGATAAGTATTGAAGAAGTTATGGCCAAAACAAAACAGCGGCAGATTATTACCTTTTCTATATTTTAGGGTTACGAATTTGAGTTGGGCTTGGAGTCCAAGTTACTTGTCTTCCACTCCAAGAAAACGAATTAGGTCCTCTAAAAAATTATAAATACACCCTTTAACCTCTGTAAAATAATCCTTGCTCAAATCTAAATCTTATATTAATTCTTAGTCATTCAATAGTCATGATGACATCTTTGTATCATTCTTTTAGTTTATTTCCTTCAGGTATGAACTAATTTTCACATAGTTTGGGTTTTGCATTATGTATAATATATGAATTCCATTTTCTTTCTATCTATGTTTCTTTGGGAATTATATGTTTTAATCTGATTCTAGCTACTTAACCATATATCTGTTATATGTGCTTTAATTTATTGTTTGTCTTAAACCTGATCAATTTAGGGCTTTGCTAATAGTAGTTAGATGGTCGCCTAGAAAGGGTGTTTAACTATTGAAACACCACATAAATGTCTAGAATAAGGAATTGGTCCTGACAACACCAACCTAACTAGATAGTCATTAGGGTTTCTTTTAATCACCATATCACCAATTGAAGGAAATATCTGCTTAGGAACCTAGTGGCGTAGGATAACCCTATTTAAGGTCACCTCGTGGTTGTGTCGTAGCCTACCTATTTGCTCTCCGGGTGTAGGTAGGAATTTAGAATCCTGACTAAATATCTAAGAGCTATTGTCTCCCTTATAAAGAGAAATTGATAGAAAGAATTAGAAGGAATAGTGCATACTAGCAAAACCTAAGCTATACTCTCTCATCTCATATTCTCTCATATTTATTTTATTGTCTTTAATTTTATTTAGTTTAATCAATTATCTCTCAATTAGTCATCTTAGTTTCGGTCTTTTAATTAATTGTTGCTACTCTGATTTATTTCTCATTCGTGTAACACACTAAGTCCCTGAGAACGAATTCTTCTTATCATCAAAACTTGCATATGTCTTGTAATACTTGCAGTACCTTGCTTGTCTAGGGTGATTAGTGCATTGTTTTCCGGCTTTATTTATCTTATTTTTATCACACCCTAGGCGACACCAAGTTTTTGGCGCCGCTGCCGGGGACTTGTGTCTCGTTAGCGTGTGGGCTATCTATTTTAGTCTCTTTCAGGTTTTAACAGTGAATCCTTGGCCTCCTCTCCCGAAGCTCGAAAGGAGCTTCACAGCTTATAACAGACGTATCCGAGAAGAAAGAAACCAAAGAAGAGCTATGGAGAAATTCAACAGCAAGAAGTGGATCCACCACTAGTAGATCCACCAAATATCCTTATAGTTCCACCACTTGGACCTGTAGGCCAACAACAACCACCATCAGGAGATAACAGAAACAATAAAAATAATCAGAACAGAGTTGAACAAGACCTCCCAGGCTTGGGAGCACCGTTTCATGTTCAACCATTAGGTTATCGTCCTCCAGAGATCAAGAATATCAAATTCAGGCCCGATCTGGGCATGCTCAGTCAATTTCATAATTTTGGACTCTATAGTGGTGCAGCAGTTCAAGATCCGGTGAGAGCGATTCAGAATATCATGCAGATTTGTGATGCCTATGTTACTCCAGGCATTACACGGGAGCAACTGTATTGTCACATGTTTTCGTTCTTTTTGACCAGCAAAGCTGGTGATTGGCTAAATAGACAACCACCAGGTACAATTAATACATGGGAAGAACTTCAAGCCTCATTCTTTAACCGTTTTTATCCAAAGAGTATGAGACTCAAAGATCAGAGCGAGCTTGCGAAGTTTTGTCAAGAGAATGGAGAAGAAGTAGGAGACGCATGGACAAGGTTTCAACAGAAGTTAGCTAGATGTCCACACCATGGTTACACCCCGTCTTTACAGTTAGTTATATCTTATCAATGTATCAATAGAGAGAGTGGACCGAGGGTAGATAATCTTGGAAAGGGAAATTTTATGTTCATGAATCCTGCAGAAGCCGCCGAAGGTATGGAAAACATTATAGAAACAGAAAGGAGTTGGCCACTTTCGCGAGCTTCTGTTACATATACCAGAGGTACGCTTCGATTAGATGCAGACACTGCAAACTCATCTCAATTGTCCGCATTAGAAAATCAAATCAAAGAAATTAAGCTTGAGATGCAGAAGAACTTAGCTGCAGCAAACGTAGTGCAAGAAGCACAAGGTTGTCAACAATGTGGGGTCACAAATCATACATGGGAAGAGTGCGAAGGAAAACCAGCATCTGTTTATTTTATATCCAACCGAGGAAATCATCAATTTGGTAACAGGAACCATCCGGGTATGCAGTATTCAAATCCACAGTGGGGAGCTAATCCAAGTCATTATCAACCACGTCCCCAGAATAACTCTTTCCAACCAAGAGGTCAAGCTCCATATCAAGGAAATCAGAATTATAATCGACATGCTCCTCCATAACAACCTGTTAATGATACCTATACCGATGCTTTAGCTCTGAAGGCTTTACCACAATATCCTCAAGAAGGAGTTCTGGGTGATCAACAATTGAAGAATTTAATGGATCTTATGAGCACTAATATGCATTCGCAGAATGAGAATTTAAGAGAACAAGAAGCTTCAATTTATATTTTAGGTACGCAAGTAGAACAAATGAATAAAGTTCTTACTAATATTATGGAAGAAAAAGAATTGAAGGCTATTGAAGGAGGCAATGCCAATGTTGGGTTGGAAGCTTGTAAGGCTATTTGCCTTGAGATTGAAGAAAATAAGGAAGTACCGCATGATGCCGAAAGTGTCGTGCAAGTTCCTAGTACCTAAGAAGAACCAACCAAGTCTAGCCCGTGGACTCTGACTGTTCTGAAGATGAAGATAAAGATTCAGAAAAATCCAAATTTATACAGCTTTTGAGAGATATGCAAGAAGAGATTAGATCGGTTATGGAATTACAAGCTGCTAGAGCTAAAGAGCAAGAGGAAGAAGCCTCAAAAGAGAAAGTAAAATTTGCACCTGCTGTGCAAGAAAAGAAAGAAGAAGAGAAGGAGGAATCACCCCCAATAGTTCAAATAGTGTCACCAACCATTCCTGATACAAATTCAAAGGGTGACATTGAACTCAAGACATTTGTAGAGGCGTATACTCCTGAGAATATCAACGCCCAAATACTTGAGATTGCGAAGAAAGAGCTTACACCGCAACAAGTTTTCATGCAAGTTATTCCTGAGAAAGAAGCGAGTGTATAATCCAAGAAAGAGACTGTAAAAGTCTCAAGAAAAATAGAGAAAGAGTTACCATTGAAGCTCAAAGATCCTGGAAGCTTTAATCTTCCTATTCAGATAAATGGTATGCTCAAGATGAAAGCTATATGTGATGTGGGTTCAGGTGTGAATCTTATGCCAAAGTCCGTGTTCGATAGACTTGGACTTCAGAAATCAGAGAAAACTCCAGTGAAGTTGCAGTTTGTTGACAACTCAGTTACCAAGACATGTGGAACAGTGGAGGACGTTCACGTACGATCAGGTTATATCACCATCCCTACCGACTTTGTTATACTTGTTTTCGATGCAGATAAGCAGGTTCCAATTATACTTGAAAGGCCCTTCATGGCCACAAGCCAGAGCGTAATCAACTTCCAAGAAGGGACAATCACCCTTCATGCTAAAAATGTATCAGAGACATTCTATGTCTGGGGTAAGAAACCAAGGAAGTTAGATCCCACCATTCCTATCATCCACAACCTCTCGCATCACAAAGTCCCTAAGGAGAAGAACCACGTAAAACCTGTGGATACTGAGCCAAAGATTGAGTTTGGGGTCGGCCATGAAGTTCTATGGAAAGCCCACAAACCAGAGAAGAGGCCACGAGGTCATCAAGACTCGTGGATAGGACCATTTGTAGTCAATAAAGTTGTTTCAGCTAAAGTGATAGAGAGCAGGCCCAAGAAGGGCATTAACCGGAGATTAGTAGATGTTCATAGCCTTGCTCATTGCTGGGGAGGCTATATTCGCAAATCTTGATAGAGGTAACGCGTCTAACTTTAAAAGACGTTAAATAAAAGTGATGTACGGGAGACAACCGACAGTTATTTATGTTTTTATGTTTTTAATTCATGTTTAGTTTAGTTGTTTTTAGTTGATATTGCATATTTGAGAAAGGTATGAGTGTTTTTGATGTTCAGGTACTTAAGAAATCGAGTCAGGGAGAAAAAGGCGAAAATTTGGATAAAAACAGAACTTTTCTGCGGTGTATCGCAGGTCATGTCTGGTATACCGCAGAAGAAAAACCGTGACCACGGTTTATGCCACGGTATATTTCCGAGAAAAGAAGCCAAAAACCGTGTCAAGCAGCGCGACCACGGTATGAACATCATAGGGGTCTGGTGCACCGCACCAATCCTCCGGTGTACCGCCGGAGAAAAACCGTGGCGACGGTTTATGCCATGGTATATTGCCGAGAGGACATATTCCAGCTCTTCAAAAATCGTGTCGACAACTCGCAAACACAGTTTCCAAACCCTCAGGTCCGGTCAGCTTAAGTCTGGTGCACCGCACAGCTGATGTCTCCTCTTTTGTTCTATTTATATGCCCTTAGGAGACATCAAATTAGGTGATTATTTGACTAATTTGATAGACTTTTAGTTTTAATTGGTTATATTTCATTTTCCTCCTTGGATTTTAGTATTTTTCATTTATTAAACTTTTGCGCGTTAAATGGTGTGTTTTAGTGAAAAGTTTGTAGGTTTATAATACTAGCAAGGAGAGGAATCAAGAATGGAAGTCTTAGATCGTGTAAAGAAGTCAAAGGCAAGAAGGAATATCCCGAAGAGTTGACAAATTAGGGCTGCAAATCTGGAAGACTGATGGAAATTTCTGATTTCGAGCTACTTAAGCATAGATTCGGCCTCTGAGTTGTAAGGAAATTCGTTCCTTATTGAGTTACGAAGAATTAGATAGTTGAATGAGTCAATTCGGAGCTAAATTGAGAAAGTTACAGCCGTTTTAGTGGAGGGTGTACAGCAGTTACGGAATTTGGACTTGAAGAGTGGACTTGGGCCATTCAATATTTTATTAATTCATTTAAATTAAGCCCGAGTCCGAATTATTAGTATAATTAGGCCTTTTGACTTTATTTTTACACACAATTCATTATACGCTTAATTTTCGTAAGGCAGAAGTCAGAGAGAAGCAAGGAGAAGGAGAAGCCAAGGGCTGAAGAATTCCATATTCTCCAATTCACAGCCAAACCCAATCCCCAATTAGGTTCTTCTTTTTATTTCTGTAATTTGAGAACATGAATTCCTATTATTTTAATTTACTTTTTCTTTCTATCATGAGCTAAATTTACATTGTACTTGAGAATCGCATAATGGGTTGAACCCAATTCGTATTAATTTATGTTTTTCTAATTTGGGATTTTAGAATTGAAAATGAATTAGTTATTTTATGCTGACAATTATTATATGCTTGAATTATTATCTTTAGCGTCGCGAACTATGTATAATTCTTAGTATCTAGGCTATTCAATATAGTGGCGTATTGATCACCTTGACGGGGGGTTTAGATACAGAACTAGGTAATTGTCGTTGGTATTCGCCAATGTCCTTGATAGACTTGACTAACCAATAGCCAAATTGGTAAGAACTTGAAGCATCCGATAGTAGTTTTAATCATCCTGACGGAGTTTAGAATACCGTAGGAGAGCTCCTTAGTCCACCCTGCAGGGGTAAGAAGACTTTAGAATACCGACTAACATTTAAATAACAATTCAGCCCTTAACAGAAAACATTAATCAAGAAAGTTTGTGGTGAAACCCTAGCGTGACTCAAGTACTACTTTTCTCTTGCGTCTACCTCAATTACTTGCATTATTTTCATTCTAGTTTAATTAATTTAGTATTTAAATTATTTGCATCTTAGTTTTAGAAAACCAAAACAAATGTCATATCTTTTATCTTTCCGTATTTGCAATTATTCCACTATTTGATAACATTAGAGTCAACCTATTCCGTCCCTGTGAACGAACTTGATTATCATATATTACTTGGGACAACTGTACACTTGCATTTAGTGGTTCCTCTATTCTTAGCATTTATTTTATAACACACACGGACCTACCCACGGCGCCGACAGATGAAAAAAGAAAAGCTATATTGCGGGAATTAATAGAAGAAGTTAGTTTCTACACGAAATTTTCAATCCTTAAGCCTCTCTTTCTTCCCCAAACCTCTCCCAACTCCATTTAAGCTTCATCAAACCTTCACAAAACATCAAAACACTACCCAATCACCATAAAAACACATCCAAGCCTTTCTCCACGTCATTATAAAGAAGATTCAACCACCCAAATCATATCAAAACACCTTGAATCCAAGAATCAAAAGCCTAAATTTCCAAAAGTCAGCCTACAATTTCTTAGATCCACACCAATCGAAGAAGAAGTCATCCTACCCATAAATAAACATCTTCATAACACCTTTCCTAACCCAAATAAAGCTTGTACAACCTATAATCAAGAGTTTCAATTTTCAAGAGTGGTTAAAGCTTTGAGTTGGAGGTCAATTGTGATGAAGAAAGGAACAGAAACATTATCTACTATCCGGGAGATGAAGAAGAATCAAAATAAAGTGTTGGGTCCTAGTGAGAAGAAATCAATTGAGAAAAGTTCAAGTTCCAATTTGAAAGGTAAAATAGGTTCAGAAAATAAAGGGAAACTAGCTATGGTAAATTCAAAAGGCCTAAAGGTTTCAACTTTAATAAGAAAGATACCACAACCTTTACAAATCGAGAATCCTGTGACCAAGATCAACAAAACTTCCAAGGCCATGTTAGCTTCAGCAGAGAAACAATTAACGGAACTTCCTTTGGCTTATGAGAGAGTATTTGAAAAAGAAGTTGAAGAGGGTGAATACAAGAGATTCATAGATATGGGTGATAGATTGGGTTGATATACATTCATGTTGCGAAGATCAGACTTATGTAGAGAGTTAGTTTCTGATTTCTATTTAGGCCTCTTTAGCCGAGATAGTAATGGTGGTGTTCCGGTTAGAGGCAATATTAGTTCCTTTCACAGTTGAAGAGATTCGAAACCACTTCCGGTTGAAGAAATTGGTTGGACCATGTAAGCGGTGGAAAATATCAAGACTTTCTATTGGAGTCTACTTTTATAGCATGTATTGGACAAGGATAAAGTGCAAGAAAGTAAGGGAGATTGAAGGAACCTTGGCCTTACAAATACCTCCAAGGAGATACAAAAGTTTGGCATAATTTCCTTGCAGCAAATATGTCTTTGGAACTCTAAGAAACTTGGAGGTAACTAAGAAAAACGCAATTTTGTTGAATTGTATTTTAAAGGAAGACGAAGTGGATGTGGCACGAGTGATATTTGAGGAGGTGATGCGATTTTCGGTCTCTCCTACTTAGTTCTTTAATTTGAAATATCCTACTATGATCACGTGACTTGTTCGGAAGATGGATGTGATTCCGGGTAAAGAAGAGAAGCTACATTTTAACATGATGAATAATATTGATAACAACTGGATCAAGACAATTTTGAGAGAAGCAGGAATTACGCAAGTCTCAAAGGAAGAAAAGGATCTTATTTGGCAAGAGAAGGTAGAGGAGCGATTAAACAAAGTCGAAGCAGCTCAATCTTCCTTAGCCAAAGATGTGGCACAAATCAAAGCCCAATCAAGTGAACATCATGACACTCCTTGAGCAATCAAAGAAAGATCTAGTAAATCCTATCTTGGATGTCGATAATGCGAGGCAATAGCCTCGAGAGTATGTTCTATTTCTTCCTTACCATTTCTGTAAATGCTTTATCTGCTAATTTTAATTTCTTTTTCGAGTCTTTTTCGAGTCATGGGGACACGACTCATTTTTGAGTGGGGGTGTGGGGATTCGTTGTCTCTCATCTCCATTTTTCTGTTTTTAGGTAGAAATTAAAATTTTTGATACATGAGAATTAGATGTAGAGTGTGTTTAATAGCTTGAAAGCATAAGCTAATGATAGAAAGTAGTATGTTTATGAGATATTTTATTTTGTATGCTTTGAGTATTTGCAGGAAAATACACATTGATAGTAAAGAAAAGATTAGTTAGCAATGCGATAGAAAGTATGTTCGATCTCAGGGAGCCATGAGTGGTTTGTAGGCCGTGAGATCCAAGCTAGTTGATAAACCCATTTAATGAACGTGCTAAAGGTAAGAGAATGAAGAAACTGCATAGTTTAGAAAGTGATTAAGGCGGTTCTTTCATAAGCCCCTTGTTGCCTTTTAGCTTGTTGTCCATTTATTATATTTTATATCCTTCTCAACCCCTTCTAGCCTTTCTAAAGTCTTTTTGTTTTAACCACATTAAAAGTCATATCCCTTTAGATTATAGGACTTTTCCATATGACCCACACTCGAATCGCGATGCATAGACAGTTGTTTTAGAGCTTGAGTTTGGGGTGGTGGGTCCACCATTATGGGAATTGTTATTGGGTTGGGAATTTTGAGCTTATTAATTGTGCTCTGTTATTATTTTGATGATGATTCACTGGTTTATATTGTAACTCTTTGCCAGGGTAAGAGTAAATGAAAAAAAGCTAAAAAGCATGAAAAGAAAAGAAAAAGATTTATGATGAAAAATAGCATGATATCTCAACATCAAAAATAGAATCAAAGCTATACAAAAAATAAAGAATTGATTTGAAAAGAATATGTTTGGACCGGCAAAGTGGAATTTTTATGTGAGAATTTTTATGCTTTAATTGGGTTAACGGGGATGCTACTTTGTGCATCAAGAAAGTCATTGGGTTGAGTGAGGAACGTTTTATGAGAGTAACTCAAGCTCTAGGGTGACTCGTTGATGGCTAGTGAGGAGAGAGCCAAAAGCTCACTCTAAATTATCCCAATATACTTATCATACCGTCCCTAAGCCAACATTACAACCTTAAAGACTTTTTGATTATTTGCTATGTAATCTAGAAGTGATTGAGCCAATAGAGAGTAGTTAAGTGGATCTTTGGATACTAGTGAAGTTCGATAAACAATCTATAGCCTCCTTGGTGAACTGAGTAAAGATCCTCTCCTTCTTACATTGCAAAGCTAATCTTATTTTGAATTCAAGTCATGTTGATTGTGAATATGAAATGTATGCAGGTATGTAGTTTGTAAATATTATTACATGAAATTTTTGGAGTAATTTCTTTATTTTTATTTTATATATTCTGCTATCTTCTTTTCCACTGTTCTTAATTGACCTAGGTGTGTATTTAGAGACTTCCCTTTGTTTTTATCTTTATTGTATCGGGACGATACAACTTTGAGTAGGGGGTCTTGATATCTCCCCATTTGTGATGATTTAATCTTAGTTGGAGACATCATTTTTAGAGTTTTAGAAGTCTAAATACTCGATTTTTATATTTAATAGTGCTTTTTCCTATTTCTTGTCTTGATTTAATGATTTATTATTTTTAAAGCATATTGGGTTTAATTGTTTGTTAATTGTGAAGTTTTAAAGATATATATGGTGATTAATTATATGTCAAATCAATTCTAAGAGATAAAGGAAAGAAGATATGCATGGAATTTGGAGATAAGGAAGGAAAAGATAAGATATAGAAAGATAAAGTTGTCAAATAAATCTGAATTTCAGCACCCACGAGCATAGAAGTTATCATAACTCAAGATTGGATAGGAATTTGGAAGAATGGTCTGAAGCAAAGTTATAGAGCTTTCCGAGACGATCAGTTTCGACATATGGAGCGCATCAAACGGATAAGTACTGAAGATGTTACGACAAAACAAAACAGCGGCAGATTATTACCTTTTCTATATTTTAGGGTTACAAATTTAAGTTGGGCTTGGAGTCCAAGTTACTTGTCTTCCACTCCAAGAAAACGAATTAGGTCCTCTAAACACCTATAAATACACCCTTTAACCTCCGTAAAATAATCCTTGCTCAGTTCTAAACCTTATATTAATTCTTAGTCATTCAAGAGAGCAAGATGACATCTATGAATAATCTATGAATTTGATTATGAACTAATTTTGCCATAGCTTCATTATGTATAATCTATGAATTCGATTTTCTTTCTATCTAAGTTTCTTTGGGAATTATATGTTTCAATCTGATTCTAACTACTTAACCATATATTTGTTTTATGTGCTTTGATTTATTTCTGTCTTAAACATGATCAATTTAGGGCTTTGCTAATAGTAGTTAGATGGTCGCCCAGAAGGGGTGTTAAACTATTGAAAACCACATAGACGTCTAGAATAAGGAATTGGTCCTGACAACACCAACCTAACTAGATAGTCATTAGGGTTTGTTTTAATCACCATATCACTAATTAAAGGAAAGATCTGCTTAGGAACCTAGTGTTGTAGAATAACCCTATTTAAGTTCACCTCGTGGTTGTGTCGTAGCCTACCTATTCGCTCTCCGGGTGTAGGTAGGAATTTAGGATCCTGACTGAATATATAAGAGTTATTGTCTCCCTTATAAATTGAAATTGATAGAAAGAATTAGAAGGATTAGTGCATACTAGCAAACCCTAAGCTATACTATCTCATCTCATATTCTCTCATATTTATTTTATTGTCTTTACTTTTATTTAGTTTAATCAATTATCTCTCAATTAGTCATCTTAGTTTCGGTCTTTTAATTAATTGTTGCTACTCTGATTTATTGCTCATTCGAGTAACACACTAAGTCCTTGAGAACGAATTCTTCTTATCATTAAAACTTGCATACGTCCTGTAATACTTGCAGTACTGTGCTTGTCTAGGGTGATTAGTGCATTGTTTTCCGGCTTTATATATCTTATTTTTATCACACCCTAGGCGACACCAACCCGCTCAGCCCGGCAACGGCGTAGGCGTGGGCTCGTGGGGGAGTTTGGAGAGTTTGGGGAGTCAAAAAATGAAAAATGAAATAAGTTTTCTGAAGTAAATCTGGTGGAAGAAGACTAGTTCTTATAGTAGTCGGTGGCAAGTCAAAACCTTTCAGCCAGAAGACAAACGTCCACTAATTACGCACCAAAAGACAAACGTCCACCAATTACGCACCAGACAACTGTTACAGAAATTGGTCAACACGGGAATGAATCTAGTCAGGCTAGTGTCCAGGTTCATTGCTGGAAATTAAAACGTGTTGCATATGTCTCAATCAAAAAACGTCAGCAATCAATTTGAGGGAATCATGGACATTGACGTTCCGGAAAGGCTTTCTCCTCACTTAAACTACTATAAATACCACTCCTTCCCACTTGTCTTTGCTATGAATACAAAAATACAAAAAGCAAAAACACTCTCTACTTTTCCTCTTCTTTTCTCTCTGAAAGACATATTTGTAGAATTTGTTAGGGATAACCGGCACGCCGGAATATCTTTTTAACGCCCTTATTTACGTGTATTTTTTTCCTTTTCGATTTTCATATAAGTTCGTATTTGTATTTCAATTTTCTATTATAGTTAGTTTACTTTAATTGAAATTACTTTTTCTGGGATTGCCATTTCTCTTTCTTTTAAAATCGGTGATTTAATTTTTCCCTATACCATACACTTGCAGTGTGTGGATTTATCTATTGCTTCATTTTATTACACTCAAAGACCCACCAGGTAGTCGTATTTAACTTCCTAATTGCTATCTTTTAACCTTTTGGCTTAGGTAAGTAAATCTTTTGTGTAGTGTAAAGATATTTTTTATTAATAAACCGTTTACCTAAACCAAAAAAAAAAAGGTTCATCCTCTCATATAAAACCTTGCCAAGTTTGGAAGTTCATATGGGGACTCAAAATTGCTCATAGAGTCAGGAACTTTATATGGAACAACAATGCAATCCATTCAAATGAAAATGGGAAAAAAAGGAAATACACCAACGATGAATCATGTGCAATTTTTGGTTATGAGGTGAAAACAACTAAACCTTCATTGTTTCACTATCCCTGGCTAAGGCAGCTTGGTGCTTATCTCCTCCCTACAGTTTGTTTCTTGCATTAACTCTACCAATAGGATGGACAGTTGGGTGGATTTTGTGTTAAATTATGCAAAAGCAGTGAAAGCAGATTAAGGATGCTTAGGAATTTGGCAAGCCTATGTTGCCTGGTTTATCTGAAGAGGTAAAAATGATGTTATTTTTTACTCAACAAATATACCCTTATTTTATATATTAAAAAAACAGTCAAAGCCTATGAAGACTTTTCTTTTGCAAACATATTTGAGGCTATCAATAGTACTCTAGAGGCTATGAACGTTGTTACAACTTTTGATCCTAAACTCTTAGTTGTTAATCAGGGCATTATTTTTTTCATTTTTTTTTTTTGTAATGTTGTGGTATCTCCTAAAACTTGTTTTTTTAAAGAAGCCCAGTAATATGGTGAAAGATTTCAAACTTAAAAGCAATAAGCTTAATCTCAAGCTCTCCTACATTTTTAGAAAAAAGAATCCAGTAGCTGATTAGATTGTAAAACAGAAGTTCAGAGACATTTTGTGTTGCCTTTAATTTGTTGTTCAACCTCCCCAGTTAGTTTCTTTTAGCTAGTGACAAACTTTCTATGAAGATTGGATAATTTTTTGTAACCATCTTCTGTTAATATGAGTATTTCAATTCAATTGAAAAAAAAAATTAAATAAAATTGAAAAGGAAGAAGTCTAACATAATGTTATTTGTCTGAAAAAGAGTCTCGCGCGTCTTAGTTCTTAGCAGTAGAACTTGTCACTCCATCCAACTCATCCTTGGCAAAGTATATATACCAGTAAATAGTGAGCTTGTTTTACTCTATAGTCAAAACTGTTTTATAAATCTGTTGATAAATCTATCATATCCAGTGTGATAAAGTGAACATAAATTACTAAAAAAATTGTTTCTTTTAAATAATTTATAAATAACTATTATTAAAAATAAAAACCTCATTTTAGAAGAGGAGAGAATATTAAAAGTAAATTTAGAAATTCTAGAGCTCTAAAAAGGTTATAATAAAAAAAAAAAGTTATTAGGATGTTTCCTTTTCCATCCTTTACACTCATTTCATCAATACGAAATTACTCTTGGTGAGTAATGATCAACGGCATAACCGAGTTGTAAAGTAAACATGTTTCTTTCTTACTATTATATAAACCAGGAGATCTAGTAAGATAACAGACAAAATGCACAGCCACACGAATAAGAAGAGATATATATCCATTATAAATGCAAATCAAATTATTAACTTATTATATCATATTATCAAATATTAATCACCACAACACTCATCAATATAAAATACTGAAGTATAGATATAATTTATGAACACACTAACCAAATAACTCTTTAAACAATACACACACATATCTAACTACAACAATAAAAAAAGTCTAATGAGATTCAAATAGGCGTTGCACAAGTAGTCCTGAAATGACCAGTCTGATTACATCGACTACAATGCACCACTCGTTTAGCACGTCCACGATCTTCAGCTCTCACACGTTTCTTCCTTGGTCGACTAGGTGGTCTAAGTGATTTAGGTGGATAAATAACAACTTCTTCACTATTTAAATTCCCCTCCGATAAATCTTTCCATAACGTTTTATCCGGAATCGGATGAATCGTTTGCGAGTAGGATTTTCTAAAAGTTGCAACTGTAAAACAACTCTCTGTAAATCGATGAACATTTTGTCTACAAGAAAGTAAAGCCGCAACAGCATGTGCGCAAGGTAAACCATATAATTGCCAACCTCTACATTGACAACATCGATTTCTAATATCAACGATATTCGTACCTTCATGTGATATAACTTCGAATTCCGCTTCATTAGCACGTAGAACTTGATAAGTTCGTGCACGTTCAAGTGCATCGCCTACACTTCGTTCAGCAGACGGTACTAAAATCGATGTCCATTGCATACTAGTTTCTCTACGTTCATTAAACCAAGTCATAAGTTGTCTCCTAATACATTCCATCATTTGTACAATCGGTAAACCCGAAGCTTCATGTATCCATGTATTTAACGCTTCCATTATATTAGCCGTTAATTGACCGAATCTCGTCCCTTCGAAATAAGCCGTAGCCCATAAACGAGGAGGAATTCTTCGTATCCAATACGCAGCATCTTGTGAAATCTCTTCGATTTCGAGTATTTTCGCTTCGAATTCTATAACAGTTAAAGCATGTGCGGCCTCCCATAAAAGAGTAGCGAGCATTGTGTTATTGAACTCTTTACGAAAGCTTTCGCTTAAATGTCGCATACAAAAACCATGAAAAGCCGTTGGAAAATTAGCTTCAACACCGTCTACAATACATTTCTGTCTATCGGATAAAATCGTGAGCATCGGCATATTCTCTGTATTAACTTCAAGTAATTTATGAAGTTCCGAAAGAAACCACATCCAATTATTATCCGTTTCTTCATCAACTACACCAAATGCTAATGGATATAAATGACCATCTCCATCAAATCCAGTAGCGAGAAGAAGTGTTCCAAGGTATCTACTCTTTAAATAAGTACGATCAAGCCCTAAAAGTGGGCGACAAGCATTTAAAAAACCATAAATACAAGCTTGAAACGAAATAAATAACCGATGAAAACAATTATCGATAGGGTTTCCATAAACAGAAGCTATACTTCCTGGATTTGTAAGCTTAATTTGTTCACAATATTGAGGAAGTAAACGATACCCTTCTTCAAATGAACCACGCATAACCGCCATTATTCTTTCTTTACCACGCCACGCTTGTTTATACGATAATGTAATCCCATGAACTCTATGAATCTCTTCTAAAATCTCTTTTGGTTTACAATTCGGATTTTCTAAAAGTGTTTGCTCAACCGAATTAGCAACCCATTGAACCGAAGCTTGTTGATGCCCTAAATGAGCGATACCTCCACATGTATGACTATCTTGTATAGTCCTAATAGTAAAAGTAGGTACACCCGGTAATTTAGCTACATGTATTCTCCAAGGACAACCTTCACTTGCACATTTAGCTGTGAATCGAGTTTTATCGGATTTAACAGTTTGCATTTCGAAATGAAGTGCTATAGCTGTGTCTCGTAAAGCTCTTCTACAGCTTTTAACATCGGGAAATTCTTGTCCTACATGGAGTTGAAAATCTTGACTTATTTCAAGAGCACGTACTTGAACATGAGCTGGAGTAATAATAAGTTGTTGATTGTGTTGCATTCTGATATTTTCGACATTTTCCATGGTCATTTCATGGTGAGGATTAACCACAGTTAATTCCATATTCTCGTCTAGTTGTTGGTTTTCAGTAACCACTAATTGATTTTGCTCTGGAATTATTAACTCTTGGACACCATTTGAATTTGTTGACTCCTCCACTACATTTTCACATACAAACTCATGAGTATCATTATCATTATTATTATCTCCCTTATCGTATCTTTCTATAACCAAAGGTATTTCATGTTCATGGGATTGATCTAACCCTGAAGCATTCTCTTGAGTCTGTTCCAATGGCAAGGTATGGTTTTGAGCACTTGTGAGATTGTGATTATGACTTAACAACACTTGCTGGTTCTGACCAAGACCTATGTTTTGATTTTCCTTTAAAAGAAATTCATTGTTTGCCATTTTTCTTCAGTCTTACAATATTGTTAGCTTCCTACAAAAAGCATCAGACTTATTTAAACAAGATTAAAAGGACTTGGCAACAATTAAGATAGAAATTTAACATCCTCATAAACCACATACAAACTAGATTTTGTTATTCGATTTAGCAACCAAACTCTAAAATTGGAAATTGATCTTACCACAGATTTGAAATTCTCTTAAATATCTAACAGTTAGAGCTATACTACATTAATAACTGAATAATATGCAGTCTCATCTGAAACTAGCACATAGGCACTCAATACTCCAAATAAATTAACTATTTGCTAAAAAAATTAGTAACTTCAAAAGTGTAAGAAAAAAAATAGATACTAAAAGAGGACAATTTATAAATTACTACTTTAACATACCTTAGATGGGTCTCAAACCCTAACTTCGTTCATTCTTTATCAATTTCATTGACAAGTTGCCTAAGAATTCAGCTGGTTGCTCAATGATCCGTCACTGATCCAATCCCAAAAAATGTAAAGATGGAAAACCCCGATAATAGGAACAAAATCTAAGTGTTTCTTAATTGTTTATGTAAGAATTGATTTAATAAATTTAAGAGTGCAAAAAGGGGAAATTTGAAAAGGGCGGGCAAAGTTTGTTTTAATGGAGAAAAATCAAAAGGGTAAAGAAAGAAAGAGAAATTGAAGGGTAAGGAGGATGGAAGGAGAGAATTGGGTTTCGAGGAGGAGAGGGTTGAGATGGGAATTAGCAATGAGTGTAAAATGGGAAGGATGGGTATTTAGGTCAAAATTTAATTCCATATATGATTATTTATATACTATTATTATTACCATAGTGTCCCTTTTCTTTAAAAAATTTAGCTATTGGACACAAAAGGGTACGCATAGTTTCACTGATATATTCTTAAACATTGAGTAAATAAGGCTCTAGGACTTAATAAAATAAGGTCCAACCTAAACTACTTCCCAACTAACCTAACTAAAACAGAACAAAATACCAAAAACCCCTGCCTTCTCTTATATCCATAGTGAAAAGATCCAACCCAAAACAAAATGCCTATTAGGGTTTGCAAACCCATTCTCTCCTCCCTTTCTCTGTTATCCGCCCTCACTGTTGTGAACAAGAAATACTGTCGCCCATTCTGCTCCACCGTCCCACCACCACGCCTCTCTTCCCCCTCCACCTTCCTCCTTCCCCTTCCCCTACCTTCTTCACCCATCGTCCCACCATTGAAGACCACCACACCAGCCAACCCCACCGTCCCACCATCAAAGACCACCACCACCATCGAACCTTCCCACCATTGACGCATCTTCATGGCTTCCCACCATCGAAGACCACCACACCAGCCAGCGAAGAAAGCGCCCCAACACCAGATCTGCTCTAGAACGCCGTCGCCGCCGCTTCACCATCTCGTGGTTCCTGGCTTCAGCAACAGCGTCGTTCGTGGCTTCAGCACCATCGCCTGGATCTCGCCGCCCACCATCATCAACGTCGTGCTGCATAGCTTCGTAGCAACCCAAGACCTTCGCTCGCCGCCCACCTTCACCATCATCACCGCCGTGCTGCAGAGCTTCGTAGCAACCCAAGACCTCCGCTGCTAATCCTCCACCGTCATCACGACCGCGACGCCAACCCACGACCACCACTGATCTGTTGCAAATCCGACCATCACCCCCATCCCCTTACCCTTTTGTTTACTTTTTTTGTTTGGTTTACAGCTCCGGTTATCACCACCATCCCATTCCCTTCCCTTTCGTTTCCTTTTCTTTTTTTAATTAGCATCTCCGTACATAATTGTTTGGGTCTTGACATGTTTGGGTCCAGACTTGTTTGGGTCCAGACCTATTTGGGTCCAGTCCTGTTGTGTCCAGACCTATTACTTATGGATTAACAAAATTACTTATTTTGATTTCTCCAGCCCATTTCATTGTTTTTCAAAACTGACTTTTTTTTGTTAGGGTCCAGACTATTTGTTGTGAGTTAGTATTTTTTTTATTTGCAAGTAAAAAGCTGGGTCCAGCCCTTCACCATTTGGGTGAAGTCCTTAGTGTAAATTTCTTCTTTTGTTCGTGTTTTTTTTTTCAGTTTCTATGCATGTGTGAGACTTGTAATTGTTCTTGGGTACTAGGGTATAGACCCTAGGGTACGGAATAACTTATTTCCCGAAAGTTTGACATTGGACCAAAATGGCATGGAGAAACCCCGAGCTTGGGTACAGCCCATTGGATACAATTGGACACATTATAAATGGATATGGAATGGAAAATTCGTAATATAAAAAATCTTTGTGCAATAATATAAAAAAATCTTTTAAAAAACTTAAAACCCAACATAGGTTCGTACCTATGGGTACGGGATCCATCAGACTAATGAAAAAGAACAAAAAGAATTAAAAAAACGAATTAATGAAAAAAATGAAAAGGGTAAAGTTGGAAAAAATACAACTCAAAAGTGTAACTAGGCCTTATATAGTAGGTTATTCTAACTAGACTTTAAAAAATAACTCGAATGGAATCTAGGCTTCAATTTGTATTTTCCTCTTCTTTTAATTATGTAATATTTGTCTCGTGATTATATTCACAATATTAGTATTTAATTTAAATATAGTTGTAAAATAATATATAGAATTGTAGAGAATTTTCTTATTCATCGCACAAATATAATGTTCTAAGTGCTATTTAAAAGGAAATATACTATTAGGCGGACATCAGTAGCGAGTTGGACAATTCGACCGATCCTCCGGAACATATGGAGGTTGACGGAAGAGTATGGCCCCATATCCTATCGGCATATACCGAGATGATTAAACAGCCATGCGGGCAATCTCACCGAGAAAGCTAGATGCGAAGCCATGAGAAGTACGAAGGAGGTTATTAGTATTACTGGTGGATTGGCAAAAATCAGGATAGGCTAGGAGTTGGTGTTGGTTTCTCTTCCGTCCAAAAAAAAAAAGGAAATATACACTTTTTCACATCTCTAATAAGTCTAACATTATAAGAAGGATTTTACGAGGGGTTCTCATCATCCATGACTCTTCATCATTTCATCTAATAATATCTAATAAATAATGTTTCATAATCTTCCCTCTTGAATATTATTTTCAATATGCATCTGACGTTGACTCGTTAAAAAATTTGCTAGTAAAACCCAACGCGATAAACCCTAGTTAAGGAAAAAAGTGCAACACGTATTATCTCTCCCACACGTGTACAAGTATCTGAAAGCACTATCTTTGTTAAAAATGCTCCGTCTGATATTGGCAGCAGATCTCTGAGTTGACGCACCTTAATATTATAGATCAACTTCTTGAATGTTATGCTTAACAATGCTTTAGTAAAAAACTTGGCGGAGTTGATATTTTATTATATCTGATTAATGTTAATATCATCGTTCTTCTATAACTCGCGTGTGTAGAAAATTTAGGTGATATATGTATCTCGTGTCAATATTACCAAGGGGGTAACTTTATAATGTATCAATTAACCAAGTGTGTACGTGATTGAGGAAAAAGAATTACGCATACTAGAAATTGACAAGGATTGGATGAGCGGACTCATAACTTATTTGACTGGAGGAATAGCACCCGAGGATGAAAAGAAAACCAGGGTACACCGAAGAGAGTTGTGACATCCTACAATAAATGCATGATTAGAATGTGTAGACACCAAAAGAGGGCCTAAACATTTTTACAAGAAATGCACGATGGGGTGTATATTAACCACATCGGCTATCGACCATTAGGATTAAGCATTATCGGAAAAAGAGTATTTTTTCCCAACCATGATGAGAGATGCCCAACCACAGAATTATTAAAAACACCGATGCAGCCTCAAAACACTGAGTCACCCAAAAGATCGACAGGGTCACGACACACAAATTCATTCAAAACACCGACGTAGCCTTGGCACATAGAGTCATCTAAAAGACCGACATAGCCTTGACACACTAAGTAATTTGAAAGACAGAAGTAGCCTTGGAACATTGAGTTATCCAAAAGACCAACGTAGCCTCGAAACATAGAGCTATCTGAAAGACCGACGTAGCCTCGTCACACGGAGTTACCTAAAATACCGGCGTAGCTTCAACACACAGAGTTAAAAGAAAGATAGATATAGCCTCGGGATACAAAACTATCTCAATAGTATGACATATACTCGACAACCCCAAGAGAGAGAGAAATATAAGAATCCTAACACGACTTTGGTCATCTGCTAACACCCTCCTAAAGGTGCGCTCGTTAAATATTGTGTCAACAGTTCAATCATATTAAGACCATTGTAAACTTGGCTACCAGCCTTATCGATAAATACCAACGCTAGTATTGGCTCAAACACATCTGAATAATTCAACCTCATATCAACAAAAAAGAACAACAATGATGAATTCCTTTTGATCACATCTAAAAAAGATATTGATCTCACCAATTCAAAGGGCTATTGATAAATCAAAATATAATGCTAATACTTGACCTCATATAAATAAATCTCAAATAACTTGAAAACCAAGGAGTTACACCAGCTTGAAGATTTAAATGCCTAGGTGTTTGGGGAAGCAAGCGATCTAACTTTGGTCCTGCACAAATCTCTCAAGGACGAGTTACGCGCACCAATTTCATGAGGTTGTATGTTGCCCCCCCGGGTGTGATATGATAAACTAACACCAATGAGAGGCTTAACTTCTCGCAAGTGAAAGGGTTATTACAAGTAATAGAATAATAAGTTAGGGGTTATCGTTCAAGGGATTATCTTGATAGATATTTGTGCTCTAGATAGTGTAAATGTGTGAAGCTTGCAAATAGAAATAAGTAAATAGCAAAAAGTAACTACTAATATACTTATTTGGTTTTCAGTCGATTAACAACTAAGATAGTAATGAAGATAGGATTAAGCAGATAATAAAGACATGTAAATAAATTAAAGATGAACTAAATATAAGAGAGTTGTTTGAGGGATCGCGAGTAATTATCTATGTCGCTAGTTAATCATTCTATTAATAAGGGTGAGTTGGTAAATTTTGCATTAGTCAGTATTCAAAAGTCTTTCTAACTCTCGTCAAGGTAGCTCAGAGAGCAACCTACACGCCATTAGATAAATGGTTTTTGAGTGAATTAAGTTTCCACCATGTTGACTACCTCATGTGCAAGACCTTCCGGTTCAATACCTTGCACTAGGTGCTTATACGCTAGGTCTGTACTTAAACCCACCCTATCGAGTGTAAGCTCATTTACAATAGCTACCCACTACTTAGCCAGAGCACAGGTAACATTAAATTAAACGCATAAGCCAATGGAATATATAATCTAACCAAACTCAATTAAACACTTTGTCCCAAATACAATAAATCGATTAACCAATTAAGCATAAATTCTTAAATATATATCCTCAAGCAATGAGAGTTTTGTTCATACTAAAATAAGAAAAAATAATTATAACTAATGGAAGAATCATGTTCAAAAGCAAAAATAAATATAAGTTACTCTTAATGATGAATGGAATTAATGGATAGTTGTGGAAGAATCGTTGGGTTCATAGACAAACCCTTATTTCTTCAATCCTTCTATCCTGCTTTGCTCGCTCTTGAACGTACTGATAAAAAAAATGAGCAGTAATGAAAGGTGTTTCTAAAATGACTTATATATGAAGTAAAAACGTTTGGGCCCCCTTTTGGCTTGCTTAATTGGGTTTATAAGGGGTCGAACCCATTTTACTTAGCAAAATTTTGGTTCGATCCACGGTGGAAGCAAATGACATAACTTCTTTATCTTAACTCCGAATTGATTTCCGTCACTTCCCATGCGACACTAACTTCAAGCTCTCTCTAAATAAAAAGGAAACAGGTCTAAAGATGTCACCAGTATTTCGTAGTGACTGAAACACTAAGACGCAAAGATTTCTCTAACAAACGCTCCAACTTCCCAAAGTGACACTAAGATCTGGTAATGATTTCGCTTGGGTTTATCTTGACTTTTTTACTTCTTCTCGTCATATTTGAACCTTGTATTACGAATGTACCTAAAAGCTACACACTTAACACACAATTAAGACACAAAAGCTCTATAAATAGTAATATGACCAAAACGAGAAGCAAAAGTGCAATATAACAAATATTGGGAAAAAATACCCACTCCCAATTAACTCCCAAAATAATATCTCGTGAATGGATTAATCCATCACAAAAAGAGAGACATCACTATATAAAGCATCAACGTGGTAACTGCGCTCAGTCTTATATTGCGCACTCGCCTTATACTTAAACTACATATAAGAAGCCTTATGCGCATCTCTCAACATCTATAAATACCCCCACTCTAGTAAAAGCAGGATCTCTGGATACTCTCTCCAAAATCTCTCTTTCTATCTCTAAAATAGATGTGGTTAATATACAGTCGACTTAAATATCCATAACTCCTCGAGTTAAGTAATCCTTGATATTAAAAATGCTAATGTTGAGTGTCAGAGATCCATCGGTAGCGCACCTCCCTTTAGTCCTGACCTAATGTCTGATTATAAGAAGGTTGTGCAAAGCTTGTAGATTCTAGAACCTTCAACAATATCTATATAAGAGACTACAAAAAATCTTCTCACTCGGTCATCGAGGGCAAGGTACTAAAATTTTCTATTCTCCTTCACATATAATTTGATATTTTAATCCCTCCCCTCCTTCTACCAATACTTATGGTTATCTGTCGTTGTATTTTGAGTATGTTTGTATCCTTGGGCCAAGTATGGTCCCGATACTGATGGTAACGTGATTTTCATACTCTATCAGCACCCGAGAGATATGGGGTAATACTTGCAAACAAATAAAAGAAAACTAAAACTACGTCATATTTGTTTATATGTTTTTTTTGTTGATCTTATGTGTTCAATTTACATAATAAAAAGTCCATCTAATTGAGTCTATGTTATGGTCATACCGTATTGTTGTATCATGTGTTAAAATAATAATATTGTTAATGGAAAAAATACATATGGATACACAAGATGGTAACTCATATCTCCTCGGTATTACTATCCTTTATGATTTTACTATCCTCTGTAGTTTTGTAGGTATTTTCTATGTATTTTTTAGACACAATTGCATCGGTAGCAGATGCATATTGGTAAATTAATAACGTTAGGATCGACACGATATTGCTTACCAGTTACTAATACTAACTTTTGTAATTTCTTAAAGTATTGATGACCTGCTATAGGAGAGAGTATTGATGGGATAAATCCAAAACCCGACACGGATCGATTGTGGACCAAATTAAATAAAGGGGCAATTATAAAAAGAAGCCTTCCTAATATACAAGTTTATAAAATAAGTCTCCACCTCTAACTAGTATGTAGCTGGCCAACTAAATATCCAAAAAACCCAAAAATGCCCTCCCTCTATACTATTATCATAGTAAAACCACAACCCACAATCCCCATTCCTATTATAGTACGAGAAACCCATTTCCCACCTCCTCTCTTCTCTCTCAGCTGAAACCCTATCTCCCTCTTCTCTCTCCACCTTTCCCCACCTTCTCTCTCTCTATTCTCTGTGACGCCTCCCTCTCTCCTTCCCACCAGTGCCGCCTCCCCCACCAGCAGTGACAACAAAGAACCATAGAGGCACCATCACCACAGATCTACCACCACCGCCTCCATCTCTACCACCAGCGAGTCACCATCATCACAGATCCACCACCACTGCCTCCATCTCCACCACCAGCGAGTCACCATCATCACAGAGCCACTACCACCGCCTCTCTTCTTCACTCCTGTGAACTGCTGTTGGCATATTGCCCCCATTGATTAGGTGTTTTAATGTGACAAATCCTCTATTGTTTAGTGTGCTAATTTCACTTTATTATCTTGCACTCTAATTCATCAAAAAGCACAATTGACATCATTTAGATCAAATCTTTATTGTTATATCTCAAGAAACTAATTCTCTTACAAATGCTATTAACTTTATCTTTGTGTACATTGAGAATTAGCTTTAGTGATCAACTACAAAGTTTATAAGAATGATGTTCTCTACAACTCTCGTGAAGAAGGTTTTCCAATCCGAGCATCATAGTAAAAGATATACTCACTAGAAGGTGTCTTAAACCTTTGGTGCGGTACACCGGAGTACACCTGCGGTACACCGCAGAGCCACGGACCAGAGACGCGGTGCATAGGCTAGTCCGACCAGTAAGCTAAGAAAGTGTGCGGTACACCGGACTGTAGCGCGGTACACCGGAGTAAGGCACGGACCAGGAGCACGGTGCATGGGGTAGCCCGTCAGTATGCTATGAAATCAACACGTTGAGTTGTGCGGTACACCGCACCATATCCGCGGTACACCGCGAGTAAGGTTTTCCTGCAGCAAAATGAAGACAAAAGGAATAGATCCGTTGGGGATATTAATATATCCGTTGGAGACAAATCATATGACCGTTGGGAGCATTTTGCAGCTATAAATTGAAGTTCTTTCAAGGCTACAAACACACCTTCAACCCATATACACTTAGGGGCTTTATTGTTATCATCCAAGAAGGTGTCAAGAGCTTCATAGTTCATATCCACTCAATTAAGGAGTTAATCCAAGGAGCTATCAAAGTTATTATCTACTCAAAGAGGAGTGTACAAGCTTATAGTCATATCTACTCTTTAGGAGATTATCTAGCAAAGTTGTTTGCACCCCTTTAAACACTTTGTATCTATCCTCTTAAGTCTAGGTCTTGTAATAGATAGATTAAGAGAGAATTCAAGTATAGGGAGTATACTTGGTATCCTTGTGTTGAGATAGCATAAGTGTTTGAGTATCGGGAGTATACTTGGTGTCCTTGTGTTGCGATAGCACAAGTGTTTGTCCTTCGTGTTATCGAAGAGATTGTAAGGGTTATTGTGTTCTCGACCCGGTTAAGAGAGACACGGGAGCTTAGTGAAAAGCTTGAAATCCTAAGGAGGCTTCCTTAGGTAGTGGATGTAGGGAAACCGAACCACTATAAATCGTGTGTATCTTTCTATCCCTACTCTATTTACTTTCCGCACTTTATATGTTTGATAATATGCTAGTATGAATATTGTGATATTGATTATCTAGTTTATCTAACATATTGCCATCTAGAGTAGTTAGAGATTAGAAACTCGTTTTACTTGTTTCAATTATATATCGAACCTCTTAGCTCATCCATTGCATGATCCCTTAAGAGTTTGTTATATTAGTTGACTTAGAAGTTTCCTTCTTAAACTTATAATTGTCCAAAAGATTTTTAATTAGGCATTAATCTTTTTAGTAATCCTATTCACCCCCCCTCTAGGACTATCAACTGCACCACCGTTGCAGCACCTCCAACGCACAACAGCAGCACAAGCAACACAACAGCAGTGAAACACACCAGCGCCATTTCAGATCGAGCAATGTGCACGTTCCCATGAGACTGTATTTCTCCGATCAACGCGTCCTTCTCCGTTCAAACTCTGTTCCACTGCTGCGATTCCAGATCTACTCTGTCTGCTCCGCCTCCATTCGTTAAAGAACAACCAGATCTGCTCCGCCTCCATTCTGACCACGGCTGCAACAGCGAAGAAGACGAAGACTCTGCTGCACTGTAGCCATGTTGCGTCGCCGTTGGTTCCATCCTGCATCTGCCAAGATCGATTTTCCAGATTCACCACCACTGCCACTCATTGTGTTTATTTCGTCACCGGTGTGTACAGGCCCATCTGGGTACAGACCCAGTGAAATGTCATGGGTACATTCTCTTGAAGAAATGCCGCCACCCAGATCTTCTCCACCGCCAGATCTAAACCTCCATCTCCGGCCAGTGAAGAACCCATATAAGGTTAAGACATTTTCTTTGTTTTTTCCTTTTTTATGTTTCACTGTTTTTAACTTTGTTGCATTGCTTTATTTTTTTCCCAGGTAGAGCTTAGTGTGTACAGCCCCACAACCCAATGTTGTGGTGTTTCTTTGTTGGCAATGTGCACGTTCCGATGAGACTGTATTACATCAAGGACTTAATGCTTCCCTATTTCTTCTGTGCACGTACCCGTTACGCTATATGGCACAATGTTCACGTTCCCATAAGACCGTATTTCATATTGTACACGTACCCATCGAGATGTTGTTCGAGATGGGTCTGTACCCATTTAGACTTTTACCTGGACCCAGATCTTCTCCACCGCCAGATCTACACCTCCATCTCCGGCCAGTGAAGAACCCATATAAGGTTAAGACAGTTTCTTTGTTTTTTCCTTTTTTCTGTTCACTGTTTTTGACTTTGTTGCATTGTTTTATTTTTTCCCCAGGTAGAGCATAGTGTGTACAGCCCCACAACCCAATGTTGTGGTGTTTCTTTGTTGGCAATGTGCACGTTCCAATGAGACTGTATTACATCAAGGACATAATGCTTCCCTATTGCTTCTGTGCACGTACCCGTTAGGCTATATGGCTCAATGTGCACGTTCCCATAAGACCGTATTTCATATTGTACACGTACCCATCGAGATGTTGTTCGAGCTGGGTCTGTACCCATTTAGACTTTTACCTGGACAACCCATTGAAGGACTTAATAAAATTTAATACACTAAAAAAATACACACATCTGAATGAAAATAAGTGAAGCGTAAAATGGGTCTGTACCCAGTTAAACCCCATTGTGCGCGTACCCATGACGAAGGTAACTATCCTCAGGGGTAAGAAGGTAATGTGAAGTAACTAAAAATCCAACTAAGGACTTAATAAGAAGTCCTAACTAAGTAGGACTTTAAAAATAACTTTTGGAGAATTTGGGATTCTATTTGTAATTTCCTCTTAAATAAATGGGTATTTTTGTAACATGGGCCTACCCCTAACTTTTCATGGAGCAAAATTATTATTTTTGATTTGTGCTTTTACATAATACCCTATGTCCACAATAAGAAGAAATATATACGTGCAATTATTCAGATTTCGTTTCACTTGGCATAAACCCACTTGTACACTTTCTCTCTAACCTCTCGGCTAACCACCGAACCCCTGCCTCTTCCCCTACTCTCTCTGCAGCCATTCCTGCTATGATGAACATATCTAATCTCACCTATAATACTATCGTTAAAGCTGCATATTTCTCTTTCTTTTGCTGGTTGATCCTTAACATGGTAGCGCATTAATAGGTAAGTAAAACGTGTAAGTGCTTTTATGAAAAACTTAGTAATCTAAGTCAACTTAGTTGAAAATAAAATAATAGTTTACATTTTAGACTATTTAAGAGTCGAAGGTTCAGTTGGGTTTTAAAACTGAACTTTGTTATTATTTGTGTAAAAAAAAGTATATGTTAATTTAGATAAAATTGTAGTAATAATTTACAGTCAAGTCCTTGAAAATAACTTGATTAGTGTTTTACATAAAGATTTTTTTTGGGTACTTTTTTGTTAAAAAAAAAAGGAATATAAGTTAATTTAGAATAAAATAGATTAAAAAATTTACATTTAAATCCCTATAAATTTTGAAAATAAAAGAATCATTAGGTAAAAAATATAATTTTATTCTAATTTTGTTAATAATATATAATAGTTATAATAACCGGGATTAGGCAGGGTCTTGGTCATCCAATCTAGTGGTGCAAGTTCGAACCGAGTCATTGACTCCGAGTCTAAAGTGATTCTCCTATGTAACAAAAAAAGGGATGTTATTTTATGTTTGGACATGTCTAATTAATAAAATTGATGAACCTTTCATGTGAGATTTTTTTTTGAATACATATAAGAGCTACTTTAGATTCTGAATCATTTTGATTCTAATAAGATTCGATCTCAAGACCTCTTGGTGTTGGCGAAGTAGTCTGGTCACTAGACAACTATTGATCTTTCCATGTGAGATTTTTTTTTGGGTTAGCTAAACGGTTGTATTAATCAAAAGTAAAAATGTACACTATACATACAAGAGAGTTACCTACCTAAACCAAAAGGCTAAATATAGCAACTAAGAAGCTAAATACGACTACCTCATACTAAACTAATACAAGCTAATCGTCCACTATCATCCATTAACGAATGATGAGAGAACAAGGAAAATAAAATAGAAAAAATGCACACTTAATTTCCTTGAATTGTTTCTCTAGATTAAGATTCACCTCTCGTAGCTAGGTGATTTCTCGCTTTCCAAATACAATACACGGTAGCTCCAAATCCAATCCTCCATACTTTTCTCCTCCAATTTTCTCTAGCTTTAAGTTTTTTTAGCCATTCCAAATCACTTAGGAGCGTGTTCATCACCTTATCCAATCCTAACCAAGACTTTATCTCAACCCAAATAGCCCTCGAATAAGCACAATCGAAAAAGAGGTCCGTGTTTGGCTCAAAATCTTCCCCACATTAATTACAAAGAGAATCCAACTCCATATAAGTAATGTGATCCTTAGTTTTAAGCCTCTCTCTCAAAGTTGTCCACACAATAATTGCATGTTTAGGAAATACACACGAGTCCCAAATAATATTCGACCAATGTTTAATAAAATGTTTCCCGACGAAATAAATCATAAGGTTTTTTATGTAAAGAATAGAATACCTTACTTGATATCCCATTTGTAATGTGACTCCCATTTCTCGAGGAAAACCACAAAGCCAAAATACTCTCCCGGCCTTCCTCTCCTAAGGACCCACAAATAATATCCTTTAGCTGCCAAACATTTTTCAGTAAATGAGAATCACCCTTTCTCGGTTTCCATTCCCAAAATCCACAAGCTTGAAAATATTCTTCATGTATCCATTTACTCCAAAATGAATCCTTTTTTCCACATTTTTCCAAAGCATTTTTAAGAGTAATGCTTTGTTCCATGCTTCTAAATTTTTTAAACCAAGTCCACCTTCATCTTTTGGTACACAAATCTTGCTCCAACTAATTTAAGGAGGTTTATTCTCCCAATAAAATTTCCGGCAAATGCTAATCATGTGATCTCAAACACCAATCAGAACCGGAAAAATACTAAATAAAAAACAAATAACTCCTTGAAGAACCTATCTAATTAGTTTCAATCTTCCCGCAAAAGAAAGAGAAGAAGCTCTCCAAGATCTCACATATCCTTCCAACTTATGAAAAAGAGATTTATAATCACTTGAAAGCAAAACGGAAGAGTCAAGCGAGACCCCAAGATAACGAAAATGCATGACACCTTTCTCCAAGAGTGTAGGTGTCAAACCATTTCAGTGTCATCATTTGATACCCCAATATAATAAATATTAGACTTTTCAACATTTAACCTAAATCCCGGTCCCGAACAACCTCCAAAGGTATTTAAGCTATCCATAGGAATTTTTATTGACTTTTTATTGATTTTTTATCTCCTTTTGAAAGTAGCATTAAATCATCCGCAAAGGCTAATTGTGTGATCTTTTGTTTCTCACATTTAGGATGATATTTGAAATCAATACTCGTATTTTTCTTTTGAAGTCTAGAGAAGTATTCAAGACAAAGGATAAAAAGATAAGGGGAAATAGGGTCACCTTGTCTTAATCCTTTTTCACCTTTAAAGAATCTATGAATTTCTTCATTAATAGCCACCGATTTGTAGAGAGATGAAACGCAAGTCATAATCCAATTCACAAATTTTTCCGAAAAATTTAAACCCTTTAATACTTCATGAAGGAATTCCCAAGAGATCGGATAATACGCCTTTCAAAAATCAATCTTTATAGTGCATCTCGAGGAGCTACTATTATTATTGTACCCCCTCAAAAGCTCTTGCATAAGGTGTATATTCTCAATCATAGATCTTCCCTCCACAAAAGCGTTTTGAGATTTATCAATTAAATTATTAAGCATATATTTAAGCCGATCCGCCATAATCATGGTAATCGCCTTATAAACCACATTACAACAAAGAATGGGTCGAAAATGATCTACACACGTCGGATCAACTCTTGGGAATCAAAGTGATTATCGTAGTATTCAATTGATGAAGTAAAAATACAGAAGTGAAGAATTCACGTACCGCTAATAAAACATCTTCTCCAATAATATTCCACAAGCGCTTACAAAATAGAGACGAAAATCCATCGGGTCCGGGAGCTTTATCATTTGCTATTCTAAAAATAGCCTCATTTATCTCACTATCGGTAATATCTCTACACAACTCAACACCTTGCTCTTGAGAAAGTACACTCCCCCAATTAAAAACTTAAGTTTCAATATGTGTTGTTGTATCCTTTGTTCCCAATAAAGCTTGAAAACGATTAATAAACTCCTTATACACTTGGGCACTTGAATTTGATAATACCCCATTAGCACAAATAATATTAGGAATAAATCTTCGTATTTGCTTACTTCTCATTAAACCATGAAACAATTACAAACGTCTATCGTTTTTAAGAGTATAGCCAAGCTTAGCTTTTTGTTGAAGAAAACTCATCTCGGCTTTCTCAAGAAGTCTCGCCTTATTCTGAAATCCAACTAAAACATCAAAGCTACAATCATTAGTTAAGTTTTGTTGGAAAGTTACCTCGGCCTTTTCAAGATCCTCCTTTGCTTTCTTGGCTCTTGCGGAAATATGAGAAAAGGGTTCTTTATTAAGCTTCTGCAAATCAAATTTCAAAGTCTTAAGTTTTTGCCAAAGAATGTATTGTTTAGTACACTAAACAACGATTCTATTCCATCAATTTTCCACCATTATATTATAATTTTCATGCTCCACCCACATATTAAAAAATCGGAACGAAACTACTCTATTAACATTTCGTAAGAAAATATTTGCCACACAAGGTGAATGATCGGACACACTCGATTTAGGTAAGAATTCCGCTTGAATATAGTGATCGGATTCATCTAATTTCCGATTACCCAAGCCCGATCTATCTTTCTTTGGACATGATTATTATCCCAAGAAAAGTATTTTCCAGTAAATTGAATGTCTTCAAGACCCAAACAATTGCAACAATCTGCGGCCTCAATATCACCAACTATTACACTTCTTCCCCTACTTCTCTCATTCGAAGCTCAAATATTATAAAAAACACCCAAAAGTAGCCACGAATCATCAAAAGTATCGAGAAAATCTAAGAGGGTTTTCCACAGACTTCTCCGCAAATCGTTATCATTCAAACCATATATAAATAAGGTGTAGAGGTTTAAGGAAGTTACCTTACACATAATTTTTCAATGAATGGCTTGTGGTGTTCTCTCAATGACCTCCAATTGCACCTAATCCGGGTCTCAAACAACAAGAATTTTCCCATGTTCAACAAGATCAAAGTTATTTACACTCGTCCACCTCTAAGCATACTATTCATAAAATGATCCACTGGAACCGTGTTACTTTTCGTCTCCAAAATACCAAGAATATCATTGCTTTAACGTCTTATAAGATCTACCACGCCTCGTCTCTTACGGGTTGAGCCGAAACCCCTAGTATTCCAAGTTGTAATAATCATTTGGAAGTCTCGGCGGGTTTCCCCTTATTTTATCTTTTAAGTCTTGCGCTTTTCGCCTTCCAAGATTGCTATTTTTGCCATGCGTATTCTCGTCTAGTAAGTGTTAGTTTCTGATATCTCACTTCCCATTTTTTTGTTTTCTTACTAACAACCATCTCAAAAAGACACTTCTTTATACCCTCAATCCCTTTTTCTCTATCTTGTAATCGTTTTATCGCTTCAGATTTCGAGAAAACGACCATAGCGGAGCGAGAACTTGAACCTACACAGAAATCTCGAATCTTACAACTATTATCTATCTAGCTCTGGGACGGAATTAAGATCCAATAATTTTTCACGGGCCCGTTGTGCAGTTTTCGGAGAAATTAGCTGTTAAAATTTAGCTTTATCACACAAAATAGGTCACATCAAAACCTATTGTCTCCTTCTTCACAAAGAAAAACCTAAGAGAGCTATGCATGCAAGCATCACTTGGAATACTCAAAATTCGGATGAAGAAGATAGTGAAAATGATATTGTTAACCTTGTTTCTTTCAAATGAAATCTTGCAAATGATAAAGATGCCATTTGGGATGATAGTCACTCAATCCAAGAGTTAAGTGATGACGCTTCAACTCACTTTGCATTCATGGCAAACCATGATGAGGTAACTCCTAAATCTAATATTTCTTTATCAAATGATGATGCTAGTGAGGAAGATATTCATGATGCATTTGATTCTCTTTACAATAATTTTTTGAACTCTATTGAAACAAATAAAGTTTTAACAAAAGATTTAGAAATTGAAAGGAATATAAATAAAGAGATTTTAAAAATTTTGGAGGATTGTCAAAATCTTAGTGATGAATGTATAGATGAAAATGAAAAACTTAATCTTATTAAGAAAAATCTTTTGGAGGAAAAAGCTTTGTTAGAGAAAAAAGTTGAAGATTTAAATGCTATCATTTTAAAATTCACCAAGGGGAAAGAAAAACTGGATTTTATTTTAGGTTCTCAAAAAATGGCTTTTGAAAAAAGTGGTATTGGCTATGATCCGTCAACCAAACAAAAATTCTTGAAAAATGCTTTTGTTAAATCAACCTTTGCACATCATATTCCTTCTTCTTCAAAATCTTCTATCACTTACACATATTGTGAAAAACTTGGTCATGATGCATCTCATCGTTACTATCGTAAATTATTGGATTTGGGGTCTCTTGTACCATCTTGGAAAAAGCCTATATGGGCTATAAAAAGAAAATCCATTAACCCTCATGAACCCAAACCAAATTGGGTACCTAAAGCTTAATCATTTTTGTTCGCAGGGATTGAGCATCAAGAAGCAAAATATATGGATTCTTGATAGTGGATGCTCTAGACATATGACCGGGAACTCTTCGTTATTTACACATCTCTATAAAACAAAAGGTGATAAAGTTACTTTGCCGACAATACTAAAAAACGTGTTTTGGGTAAAGGTAATATCGGTAATATGGATTCTTTACTAATATCAAATGTTTTGCTTGTTGGGGTCTATCTTTTAACTTGCTTAGTATTAGTCAACTATGTGATGTTGGTTATTTTGTTTAATTTGAAGCATCTAGATGCATTGTGTTTAAAAATGATGAGTTAAATACTATTTTTATTGCTAAGAGATCCGATAATGTTTTTGTAGTTGATCTTGAAAGTCTTATTTTTGAAAAAAAAAAACACCATCACACCTATTTGACATAGTATCACTAAAATTATATTATTATTTTATAATGTTATATTCAGAATCTAATTATCTAAAAAGATAAATATTATAATTTATTAAGTAATGTATAAAAGCAATGGTAGCCTTAAATTCAAAATAAAGACTAGTACAATGGATTACAATATTTATAAGTCGGTTAAGTATGACAAAGTTATAAATTAAATTTAGTATATAATATAAAAAAAATTAAAAATATTAAAATATAAGAATAAAGGAAAGTCATAGCAAATAGTTATGAAATTTTAGAGCAAATCCCATTTTTAGGCCAAACGTTTCAAAAGTCACATTTTTAGACCAAACATATTGAAAACGTCCATTTTTAGGCATTTTACTAATTTCGTGAGACATTTCATTGATTCTAAGGACAATTAGGCATTTCAAATAAAATATATGTTTATTTGGTTGCATCACAAACTAGAAACTCTATCTAAAGTATCTAAATTGTCTTTAAAATCTATGAAATATCACACGAAATTAGTGAAATGGTCTAAAAATGAGTGTCTTGAATACGTTTGGCCTAAAAATGTGACTTCTGAAACGTTTGACCTAAAAATGTTTTTAGGCCATAGGTAATGGCCTAGAAAAAGAATTTTCTCGAAATTTTATTAGATAGTTATGTAAAATATAAGATTTTCTATTTTAAGTCTATTTAAGTAACAAATAAAGCAATTGATATGTTTCGAACACACGGTCTTCATTCTAAATTTTAAAACCAAGCATAGTTTCCACCACTAAGCTACACCATTATATATATATATATATATATATATATATATATATATATATATATAATATACACGTTCATAAGAGGCTAACTAGTTTTCGAGCAAAAAGTACACTTGCATATTATCACATCATAACCTAGGAACTCAATCTAAAGTATCCAAATTGTCTTTAAAATCTAGAAAATATCACACGAAATTAGTAAAATGGTCTAAAAATGAGCGTCTTGAATACGTTTGGCCCTAAAAACTGCTATGTTTCGAACACACGACCTTTATGCATATATAATATACACGTTTATAAGAGAATAATTATTTTGCGAGCAAAAAACTTGTGTATTATAAAATTTATGGGTTCGGAGAGGCTTGGCCCTCCCTGGGCCTTAAGTAGATTGGCCCCCGACAACAACAATTTAAATATTTAGATGAAATGGTTTTTTTTTTGTTTGGTCACTGAAAGCAGTAAAGGATCGAACATCAAACTGTGGTATCTCAGCATATTCCCATCCTATTCAGATGTTCCGTCATACGTGTCATCTCTTCTTGTACAATTATGGCTCCGTGTCTAGAGTGTTTCGCAAGATGGTCAGCCTGACCGTTGCTCCTCCTTGGAATGAACCTGAAGGATATTGGTCCTGCTTCTTCCGCTTTCCGCTGAATGAGACGGATGATCGGTTGAATAGTCTATCGTGCCACTGACACCTGCCTGATATGAAATGGTTACTTATGAAAAAGATTAACAGGAAAAATGTGGGAATCTTCAGTTAGTTTACTTTTCTTGGTAGGTCTTGGAGGAGAGGTGGTCGGTCTACTTGGGTTGGCTGACCTTTCGGCTTTGAGTAATTGTCAAATTGTCTTATACTCTAAGTGGTTTCATACAAATACAAGTAATCCGCCGACTATTTAGGCTTATGGAAGTCCTTGTCGGCTTTCATATTTTTCTGTAAACCTTTTCTATTTCTATTAAATTATTATTATTATTATAGACTTAATTGCTTTACACCAACCGGACCCCATTCACTGAAAGCAACGTGAACAACTGTTACTTCTCGATCTATTCTTTACACTTTCGGTTATACTTACATCATTTATTATTATACTAAACTACATGCATATTCAATTTCATATATTTAACTCTCATTCTTTGTCTCAGTCCTTTTCTTTTGCTCCACTTCCACAAGTAAATTTTTCCATTTTTTCATTACATGGTTTGCTTCAGATTTTCTTCTAGGGGGCACACATAAACAAGGTAAGTTTATTGACTTTTTTTTTTTTGCTTTAATTTTTATTAGACTCACCTAATGTTTGACTGCAGAACTTTCATGTCATTAGAGTCTTAAATAATTAATTTGCTGAATATAGTTTGTCTATGTTTATAATTGCTGCTGTTTCTAAAATTAGGATGTTCTTTTGGAGAATTTCAATTATGCAGGTTCAGTTTATAGGTCAGCTGTTTTAGTAATTTGTTTTCACCAGATCTATATATGAGACCATAACTAGTAAATTAATATATGATTTGTTAGGTTTAATTGATTGACCTTTTATTAGTTTAATTATACGCATGTTAATTCAACTGATAACTTGTGTTCTTGGCCGTTGACTTACTTTTTTTCGTCTCTTTGAATATTTGCAGTGTTAAATCTTTAGTCTCATTTTGAGAAGTTTTAATTATTACAAAATGGATGAGAAATTGATGCCATATGTTAAAAGACCTGAGAAACTTTCCTCAAGTATAATGGAAGCTCTGAGATCAGCTGTGTTAGAGTGGTTTCTGATTTTTTTGCTATTCATCGATGCAAGTTTTGGCTATTTCGTTACAAAATTTGCTCGTTATTGCAACTTGCAAAGTCCGTGTTTATTATGTTCGAGGCTGGATCATATTTTAGGCAAAGAAAAAACAGGATTTTATTGGGATTTGATTTGCGAAAAGCATAAATCAAAAATATCTTCTTTAGTTACATGTCATCTTCATAGTAATTTAGTCGATGTACATGGATTGTGCGAAACTTGTCTTTTTTCATTTGCTAAAGTAAATAAATCCAACACCGAAACATATAGATTATTAGTCGGAAAATTGGGTTCCGATTCTCTCCTTGGACGTGAACAAATTGATGATGATTCTTCGGATAGTAAAATCTGTTCTTGTTGTAACGAGCAATGGATTTCGCGAGACTATTTTACAAAGCTGTTTCGATCTAAATCAATCGTGTCCGAAGGAGTTGAAATGGACGGTGATGATTTGAAGATGGTTAGTGATGATACTTATTGTGCTAGTAAAGGGGTTGAACAAGATGGAGATGATCTTATGATTGTTAAAGATGATACTTATCAAGCTAGCAAAGAGATTGAACTTGAATTTAATTTACCTTTACCAGTAAGTGTTGGAGGTGAAATGATTATAGAAGATGCTTATATTGTAAGTAAAAGCAATGGAGTTGATCCATCTTTATCTGTAACTAATGGTGATGATCTCAAGACTTATCAAGTAAGTAAAGAAGTTAAACATGATTTTCTTTTATCCAATGATAATGATCTCAAGATAGTGAAAGATGAAACTAATCGAGTGGAGAAAGTGAATGAACCTTTAGATGTTACAAATCATGATAATCTCGAGACTTATCAAGTAGTTGAAGAGTTTGAATTTGATTCATCTTTAATCTCAACCATTGATCACGATAACAATAATTTCAAAATGGTTATAGATGAAACTTCTCATGTTGAGAAAAGAAATGAACATGATGCACCTTTAGATTTAACCAATGGTGATAATCCCGAGATGATAAGCTATAGCGCTTATCAGATACTTAAAGAGGATGTTGAACATGATTCACCTTTAATCACCACCGTTAATCAAAATGACAATGACTCCAAGATGGTTAAAGATGAGGTAGAGTTTGATACACCTTTATCTGTATCAGTTGAACATGATGAAGATAATCTGAACATTAAAAGTACTGAATTTGATTCAAATTCATTTGCAATTAATGAACATGAAGGGCTAAACGTGGTAATGGTTAAAGATGAAACATATAGAGCAGGAAAAGTTTCTCCATCATCCATGAGTAATTTCGATCCTTTACCTCATGTAGAATATACAATGGTAAATATTAGTTCCGACTCTGAATCAGAAGCACACTTTTCAGATAATGAGAGTCCTAAGAAACATTTCAGTATTATTCCAGAACCACAGATTATAACTTTAGTTGATAACACAGTTTTAGAGAAATTAATAAACCCTCCTTCTTTACCTGAACCTTCACAAGTTATGAATACTCATTATTATCCAACACCACCTCCAACTCCTGTTTTTGCTTTGCCTGAATTAATATCATTTGATGAGGTCATTCCATTGTCAAGTGACATATGTAAGTTCTATTCTTTTGCATATTACCGTTAAAAAATTTGTTAAATTATTTGTTTCATGCAGTAGATGTAAGAGAAAAAGAAAAGGAAGTAGAAGATGTTAAAGAGACTATACATGCGAAAGTTGATATAGGTGAAACGAGTACTCAGTTAACTAATTCTTTGGAATTAGGGGATGCTTATAAATTAGCGTTAGGAAGTAGAGGAAGACAATTATCAGGGAAGTTTTTAGAACAAACGTCACTAAAGGAAACAACAAGACCAAGTGAAGATTTCAAGCTTTTATTAACTCAATTATCGTCTTCTATGAGTCCTCGTGAAGATGGTAATTCAAGTTCGATGAAGATACTTCAAAAGAGAATCTCACTTGAGAGAAATGAATCGGGTTTATCTTTAGATAGTGGAAGTGTAATTAGTGAAATTGAAGGGGAAAGTGTAGTTGATAAGTTGAAACGACAAGTTGAGCAAGATAAGAGATTAATGAGTGTTTTATATCAAGAATTGGAAGATGAAAGAAATGCTTCAGCTGTAGCTGTAAATCAAGCTATGGCTATGATTACTAGGTTACAAGAGGAAAAAGCTGCTCTTCAAATGGAGGCATTACAATGTTTAAGAATGATGGAAGATCAAGCTGAGTTTGATGTAGAAGCTTTGCAATACTCAAATGACCTTGTTGCCCTTAAGGATAAGGAGATTCAAGACCTACGAGAGAAGCTTCAACTTTACAAGGAAAGATTTGGGGATACAGTTTTAGGAGAGATAGGGGAAGAGGATACTCAGTAAACTCTATTCTAGGTAAATTATTAAATGTTTTAAAATCTCTTATTTTTGGGTTATCTGAAACTTGTAACGGTTTTTTATGTAAAGCAGATGATATGAAAGTCTTCAGAAAACAAGAAATTAGTTGGCAGTAAATACGAGGTTATAAAGGGGAAATGGAAATGTATATTGTGATCAGGACATGGTGTTCTGTAGAGTAAATAATTCACCATTTTAGTTAGTTGTGGTAATTATGACATTTTCTTTGAAGATTATTATTGTTCTTCACTTCAGGCAGAGTATAGTATTTGAGGTCTTATTTGGTTTTTGAAATCGTGACATTCTTTTTCATTTCTGTACCTCTTTTCGTTATTGAAGAATTGCTTGAGTTGTATAGTAATATTTATATGTAACTCTCATAATCAAGGTTGGTGTGAATTTGATCATAAATCTATTTTATTGTTGTTTTATCTATAATAATTATGTGTGTTCTTGTTGTTGGTTGAAAAGGCTGTTGAACCTACAATAGTTGATCAAGAAACAGACTATTTGAATTATTTGTTAAAAGCTACTTCACGAAACCTTTTTTTTTTATCTCTATCATATTCTTATCCAAATCAATCAACTCCAGAATTTTGCTCAAATCCTCAACTTCTGCACTCTTCTTATGGAATTCATCTCATTAATTTGTGTTTATTTCTATTTAATATGATCAACCATGACAAAATCTTATCAAGAAACTTATCCACCAAAAGCTTTGAGGATATCAGATGAAGCCATTATATAAGTTTTGATCATATCACTTCTTGGATTCTTCATTAATTTTCCGATCACTAACATAACCTTGTCCCTGAATTAACCATTTTTAATCATCAATTAACAATTTCAAATAAGCATAACGAATTTATAAAACTGAAAAAAGTACTTACAAAATTGGTTTCAAGATAGTCAATGAAACAAGTCACAATTATGAACAAAAATCCTATATTCACTTCATCTATCTATTTAAGCTGATTTAACTATTGGTCCATGAATTCTGTCTCTTAATTCCAGGATAAGAAATATGCCCATGTTATTATTCCAAAATGTTGCACAGTTAGTCAGAGGGCAAATTTGCAATGCTTTGGTATATTTGTTTTTGTATTAAACATTGGGTATATTTAAATCTTTCAACTTATGCAAGGATCAATGGTGCAATTTGCCCAAATTAGTTTTACTATTCGAATCCACTACAGTGTACCGTACGTACCCTATACGTTAACAAACATTGAATAAAGACTAAAGAAATGAAATAGAGACTTACAGGGATCTTAGATTCTGCGTCAACAATGGCTATATGATTTTCATAAAGGATGTAATCAATAGAGGCATTCACATTTGCAAATGGTGGCAAAGGGGCTTTGTTTTCATCATTAACAGCATAATCAACCACCTTCTGGACCCATTTGAGATCGGTGGCGGAGCAAGTTTCTTGAGATCGATGGCTTCATGGATGGATGAGTTGGTGAGACCGATGGATATAAACACTATAGAATTTTTGTATGAATTTTTTTGTCTTGTATTAAATATAATAGCAAAAGGGTAAAGAAGTAATCTTCATTCAATAGATTAAGTAATGATGGGTATGGATTAATGTTTTGTTATTTTGATTTTTTAGGTTATTGACCCTATTGAATATGATGGTAGCTATGTTTTTTTTATTAGTTTAGTTTTGGATGGTTATTTGATTTGGGTTATTTAGATTAATAGGTTAGTTATTTTATAATTGTAAAAAATAAAAAAATTCTTTTATTGAAAATACGATTTTTATGACGTGGCAGCTTAATTGGCGTTGATTAGGTATTGACTAACTTTGAAACTAACAGTATATCTAAAAATGATGGATGTTGTCCTAAATTCAAAGATAAAGGATAAACATGATCGCTTTGAAAGATAAAGGGGTAAAGTGTCTTAAGATAAAGGGTTTTTAGAGCCATTTACCTTTTTTCTTAAAACATCTATGTTCCCCGACTCTTGTGTTTCTTAAAAAACCTCGCTAGAAATAGTGGCTATAGGGTGATCCTCGATCCTTCCATGGGGTCTAATGATATACTTACTCGCTTCCTTCCGCTCATTTATCACTTAATCACATAACTACGAATCTCAGGTTATTTTAGGTTATAGCGTGCCCTAGGGTCGGTATGATACAATTTCGATAACTTTAGAGTGATATTTTGGCTCTCTTCTCACATAACCTGAGAGCTTAAATTTACACTCATATATGTATTCACTCATCCCTTTTTGATGCATCAAATTTGTATACCCAATTCCCAGAAACCAACTTCTTTTCTATGTTCAACAAATTCACTTGTCGTTTTTTTTATTTTCACAATTTTTTCGATATTCTTTCTTTTTGCAAGTCAAACAAGAGTCTTGTTTTATATGTAAGAAATCATGTTGACCTTTTTTCATTTACTTTTTCATTTTATTTTTTCTGTTCAATTTTCTAAATCTCTTTCTTCTCTTTTCTTGAATCTCGGTAAGGATCATATCAAAGTGCATCAACCTGCAACATAAAACGCCACCCAAATGTATATCCCAAAACCACAAACACCTACCACCCTAAACTCAAGATCAAATACGACAAGCTCTAAGACAGTGTGACTCGAGGGCGGCCCATATGGTAATGTCCTACAGGGGAAAAGGATTATTATAGTGGGTAATAAATAAATAGTCTTTAAGGTTTAGAGGGGCTAAGAATGATACATAAGATAAAGGGAACATGTGGCTTATAAAATAACTCTGGTGGTCATTTGACTAGCTATGTAATCTCGTTGACTTATTTATGTCAAAGTCACAAGTAAAGTAGCTTTTCGACTAGGTCAGATCTCACGTTATACACATCTACTCAATTCTCATCTAACTTCTAGGCCCTTATATACATTATTCACTAATCTCTTTCCACACCAACACATTTTCATATGCGCATTTCAAGTAAAAAATGTAGAATATACATGCTTTCAAAGGATTTTACTAGTTCAACACCTAAATTCATAATCTAAACATATAAAATGAGGACATGGACAACTAGTATCCCACCCCTAACTCAATGAGGAGACGTATCCCCATGACTCCAAAAAGACTTTAAGGTAGTAAATTTAGAAATATACACTAACACATAAAAAAATACAAGAAGGGACAAAAATCCGTATCTCGAGTCTCAAGTCCCTGTGGGCTGTGTGCTTGTGCACTTCACCCAAGGTAGGGTGATTTGAAGTATCCATTGGTGTCTCCTGGTGTGTTATAAAATAACACCCCTAAAAAGGAAAGATACGTACCGCAAGTGTACGGGTCGTCCAAGTAATATCCGATAAACGGGATTCGATCTCAGGGACGGATGGATATGACTTAGAATGTTATGCAATAAGTGAAGATAATTGTTATGTGATAAGAAAAGTAAATGGATAAATATTTTGTTTGGTTTTGTTTATGAACTAATGATGGAAGAAAATAAAGTGCTAAAATGATTAACGGAAATAAAATACTGAAAGTACAAATATGTAGACGCAAGGTGAGAATGGTACTTGAATCTCGCAAGGGATCTACCTATATTTATATAATTAATGCTTCCGTTTAAGGGCTAAATTGGTATTTATGCATTAGTCGGGACTCTATAATCTCCTAACCCCCATCAGGGTGGACTTAGGAGCTATCATACGGTATTATAAACCCCGTCAGGGTGATTATACCTACTTTCGAATGGTTTTAGTCTCTTACCCAATTGGCTATGTGGTTAGTTAAGCCCGTCAGGGTCATTGACAAAACCACACGTCTATTACATAGGTCTGTAATTAAATCCTCCGTCAAGGTGATCACTTCCCCACCAATGTGAATAGCCTAATTACTCAATCCTATTTCTATTTGGACGGTAAAAATAGTAAATTAACATGCGATAATATTCAATACGAAATACCCAATTTAAATTAAATTCAACAATCTCAAATTCAGAAAAACGTCAATTAAATAAATAAGGGTTTAACCCATAATTGCGATTCTCAAGTACTTATTTGTTTAGCTCATATTCAATGAAAAACTAAAATAAAAGAAATTCATAATCCTAAATTACAGAATAAAAATAAATAACCTAATTGGGGCGTTGGAATTGACTTTTGGTGGAAGAATGAAGATTCCTCACCTTTAGCTCATTCTTCCGCCTTCTTCTCTTGACTTTTGCTCTCAAATTTAAGCGTAGAATGAATTGTGTGTAAAATAAGAGTCTAAAGGCCTATTTATAAGAATAAAATAGGACTTGGGCTATTACTAAAGAAAATAAGTCAAATATTAAAATGCCCAAATCCAATCTTTTAGTTGAAATCCCGTAACTGGTGAGCAGCCCTTAGTAAAACGGCTGTAACTTCCTCAAATTAACTACAAATAGACTCATTCCAGTTGCTAAATGTTCCTAACTCAATAAGGAATAAAACTATTTCACGACCCAAAGTCTAATTCCATGTTTAAGTCGCTCAAAATCCGCAATTACTATCAGCCTTCCAGATTTGCAGCTTTCCTAATCAACTCTTCGGGATATCTTTTCTCGCCTTTGACTTCTCTATTTGATCTAAGACTTTAATTATCGATTCCACTCCTTGTGTTGGTGCTCCCTATCATCCATGGACCTACAACTTTGCACTAAAAACAAACCATTTAACGTGCAAAAGCTTAATAAATGAAAAATAATAAATTCCAAGGAGAGAAAATGAATTATAAAAAAATAACACTAAAAGTCTATCATATTATCCAATCATTCACCTAAAATTATGTCTCCTAAGGGCATAAAAATAGAACAAAAAGGGACGCATCATCCATGTGTGTTGACTAGAGATATTGATCCTTGTGAGAGTGCTAACTTGGAATAAAATACGTAGCTTCACACAAACAAGCGCTAAAATTCCATGTTCGTACTCTAGATTATATGGTTAAGCTCAAGGCAACTTTCAGCTCACTGGAAAACTTCAATGAACATATGGTATAACACCTCAAGGAACCCCAACTCGATCTTCACACAGTCTCAGAACCTACAACTCCATATTCACCAACTCACACGACCCCCAACTCAAATTTACACACAATTCAATTGATAAAATATACTCCAATATCACACAACAATTCATTACTTTTCTCAAGACATAAACTAAAATATTTGACTTGTCCAATCACGGAAGAAGATATAAAGATCTAGCTATGTTACCAGATAAGTCTTTATCCCAAAAATGGTAAAAATCGCATCTTGAATGATCCTCCTTGGCCTTAGAACCTTTTGTTTCTTCAAATCTTCACCTTTTGGAGTTAGGGGTTTGAAGAATATTGGAAGAACTTTTGGACATATTTTTGTTTTTCCGATTTTCTTAAATGTGTATTTCATGTTATGAGAAGGTATATGATGTGGGTATGGTGTATCACGATGTGGAAGAGTTGGATGTTGAAGGAATTTATGAATTTTGATGAAGATGTTGTTGCATTTTTGTGGTGGGTATGGAATGGTTTTGAGGGTGGAAAGATGTTGGAAGAAGTTTGGATATGATTTTGGATGGAAAATATATGGTGGGTTGGTGAGATTGATAAAGCTTTATGCGTTTTCATGGTGTTTCGAAGTGGTAAATAAGAAGAAGAGAATTAAGAATATAAGGATTTGATTTTTTCTTACTTGATCTCTTCTTCAAACACGTAACAACTCACGCCTGTGCGGTAATACCGTAGGCTAGGTGTCGTGTACCACATCCTCTCTTTTGAATCAGGTGGCTTCAGATTTATTTGATCACGCTTGATAGATTTTTGTCGTTATTTTGTTGTACAACACATGAGAGTCGCAGTATACCATAAGTGAACTTGACAAGTGGTATACCATGTGATGACTGTGGTACACCATAAGTCCTCTCGATTGGACCTCTTTTTAATATAATTTTGTTTGTTGCCCCTAACATCTCCTGGGAGAAGTATAAAAATTGTTGATATAGCACGGTATACTATGTGATGGGTGCAGTATACCGTGTGCATGAATTTCCTATAGTTCGTTCTCACATGACTGTTTACCTGCTACCACCTTCTGTGGCTGTGATATACCATATGAATGGTGTGTTATACCGTAGCTTGCATTTTCCTATCATATGTTTCTTCATTAATTTGTCGGGCATGGATATAGAGGTCGCAAATGTTGGTCTACTAGCTACGGCGGATTCGTCGGCGTGGACTTTTACATACACATCATAACAAACTCTACCCTTCATGTGATGCGTAATATACACTAAATTAATTCAAAACTATTGCTATATTCTACACTAAACTACGAAAAACAATTTAACATTGTGGGTTGTCTCCTACCAGCACTTTTGTTTAACGTTGTTCGAAGTTTGACGTGTGTACCTCAATTTTTCTTCTTAATGTAGCCTCCCCAACAACGTGCAAGAGAACTAAAATCAACCAATCAAAACGTGTAAATCTTTTTTGCACGTACCTCGATCACCTTGTTTGATATGACTCGAGTCATAGTAAATGGCCCAAGCCACATTGGTTGGCATTTATGCAGTTTACTTGTGAAAGTGGGAGTTTCAGTAACAACTTCATCTCCCACCTCCAGCTCATCTTCTTCTTTCTTTCACATGGTTCCTCTTGGGGTCTTCTCAGTAGAGTTCTTGATCATACTTTGGATCAAAAAAATGTTTTTCAACTCTCTCCTATTCATATTTCCCTAAACCTAAAACGTTTAGGATTCATCTTCAATGCTCAAAGTCACGATCCCTCGTACACGTTGATCATTGTGCACCTTGTGGCCAAGAATGGATTCCCTACTATGAGAGGGTTGTACTTATCTACGTCATAATTGAGTATAATAAAGTCAGTAGGTATAATGAGGTTACCTACTTGCACCAAGACATCTTTGATCACTTTCCACGTGCATGTCAATGATTTTAACACCATTTTCAATATGACAGAGGTTGGCTTTGCTTCTTTGATTCCCTGCTCATTGAACACACTCTTCGGCAAACGTACCATTAATATGGATTGAATGGTTGAAACCTCCAATATCTTTGAGATTTGATGGAAACTTCCTTTGTACCTTTACGAATATTTCTCCAGTTATCACCACGGTCTCAAACACTGCAAATTTGTTCTTCTTAAAGAGAGTCTCCTTGAAGAATTCAAGTATTTGGGCACTTTCTTGATGGATTCGAGTAAGGGAATATTGATCTTGAGTTGACTCAACGTTTAGATGAATTTATTATACTCGGAGTCATCAATCCTCTTAGAGACCCTTGATAGATACAGCGGTGGTGGTCGTACATCTTGTTGTGGTGGTTCGTCTCGCGGTTTCTCTTACACTTTTGGTGGTTCGACTATTTCATCTTCCACATCTACAACCCATTATTCAATTGTTACCTCATCTAAATTAGGCTTGGTTGTTTCTTTTTTCTTTTGTGTTCTTCACTGCACTTGACACAACCGGTGGTGGCGCTACAATCTTTTTACTCTGAAGACCGATGAACTTACACGATTCATACCCACCATTATACTCACCATTCTAAAGAATTTTACATCATTGTTTGTACCTTGAGTGAGTTGCATGAGTTGAACTTGGTGATATTTTTAATAGCATTGGTGATTTGCATCATTTTTTGTTGCAAGATTTACAATGTTGCATTGTGAGATTTCAGCGTCTCCTTGGTCTTATTTGCCTTTGCAATGGATGATAGCATGAATTTGTTCAAAGCAGCTACTAAAAATCACTAGTAGTGACACCTTCTTGTGGATGAGAATGGATTGCATTCTAAGCATTATTCTTCACATACACATCATAAATGGGATTTTTTGGAGCTTGGGCTCCCTATCTCAGACCTCCTTGATAGTGGTTTTGAAGCCTTGATAGAAAATTGTTCCCTTGACGTCGAGGTTGGTGCAATGTACCTTAATTCACGACCCCATTAGGATTAGACCATTCAAATTTGTGATGGTTGTTGATATGCTTGACCATAGCCTTGACCACCCGATTGGGGCTTTCCTTGATTTAAAGAAAAAAACCAACTCTGGGTTACTCGGGAACTCCTCACAACATGATCAAACACACTGCAATAACAACACACATTTGTTTCTTGAACGACGTTTAACTTAGCCCGATTTCCTCGATTAGTATTCAAGGACAACTGTTTCATCTTTTTCTTAAGAGCGTACTTTATAATTTTTTGATGTCTAAGAAACAACACTGAACATACCTTTTTCTGAAACACAAATTGATATTCTTGATGGTTTCCAACTCATCTCATTCTTAACAACTTGGTCCGTGATGGTAAAAGCCTGGTTTGGAAGGACCATCATAAAACCTCTTGCGCAAAGGATAACTAACTTCTCTTGTGAATTTCCATCTAGACTTCGGTAAACATTGCTAGTTCCAGATTCGGTGAATGCCCATGGAGTGGGCATTTCTTCAAACATGATTGGAAGCTAGTCCATGTTGCCCCTACTAATTCATCTTGTTTTTATAGACTTTCCAAGTCCATTTGAGCACTCAACCTCACGTTGTGAGGTTAGTACCTATCGAAAAACATTTTTTTCTACTAATCACATATGGAAATTAACTCTCAAGGTCGTTGACCGTACCACTCCCTTGCTCTTCTGGTTAGAAAGAAAGGGAACACGATGATATACATATGTTCTTGAGTGACACCTTGAGTGATGTAGGCATCACAAATTTGCATAAAATTCTGAACGGCTCTAGCCAAATCTTCACATATGACTCCTCCATAATTACCATAGTTATTTAATTTATTGATCATACCCATATCAGGCTTGAAAATCATGATCTGAATAGCTGGCAGGTGAATCCTAAGTGCCAAAAAAACATAATTGAAACTTTTTGGGATGTTGGATTAACTAGGATGCTGCCACGATTCGGCTCTAGAACCTTCTTGATTAGCTCTGAGTGGTGGTTGAACTCCTGCAAGGACTTGATTGTTTGCATTCAACCCTTCTTCCCTTGCTGGAAAGACTAGCCTTGAGGTATAATTGGGTTGCCTTTTTCATTGTACTCTGGAAAGTTTGATTCTTGCTTCTTATTTCACTCCCTCACTCCTTGTGAAATCTGAGTATGCTCTCAATATCTTCCAGCATGCACTAAAAGATAATACATGAAGAAGATCAAAGCATGAACATGCATAAAAACTAAAACTAAAAGTAAATTTAAAATTAAAAGACAAGTAACTACAATTTCTCAGCAACGACGCCAAAACTTACTTTCCTCCAAGGTGTGATATAAAATTGACAGTCAAAGGATGGAAAACTTGCAAGTGTACGCGTGTTCACAAGTAATAAAGTGTGTAAGTGAGTTTGTCCCCACAAGAATTATATCATTTGATACGTAAAATACTTCTAGTTATTCATTTGAAAAAACAATACAGAAAGGTAAATGTATATATATTTGATTTTAATGATTTGAAACTATAAAGACTGAAATAAAACTAATATTAACTAAGAAATAAAACTAAGTGAGTTGTGAGAATAAGGAGAGAGTACCTCGCTAATTTCCTGTGATCCCTACTAGATACGATTTAAGGTTTTCTTGTTTTATGGATAAATTTTGTATTTAATCGTTAACCAAAATTCAACTATCCTCTGAATTCACTTCCGGGTAGATAATGGGTTTTTGTTACTCTAACAACCTCTTCCGAGTGACATTACCAGGTATTAAGATGATAAACTCTAAACCTATTGGCTATTTGAATAGTCAAGACCTCTCGATTCAATAATGCACATCAAAGGAATATAAACTATGCTACATAACCTAAAACCCCTTATGAAATATAGTCAAGTTTATATAGTAACCTTCTAATTTATCAAAAGAATAGGTTTACACAATAAACAATATTATATTCAACAATAATTGCACAAAAATATGTAAACGTAATAAATCCCAAATTATAAGAAAAACATTAATATCATGATATATGGTTCAAACCCTGACAATTATCATACTATTTTCATAATGAAATAAAGAAAAACCATTGTTGGAATAAGCCATAATTTAGAGTAGAATTTTTAAAAAGAATACACTTATTATGGAAAGCAAAGTGTTGTTCTTGACTCCTAGACCTTGCTTCCTTGCTCCCAGATGTTTTTCTCTTCTAAGAATGATAAGTGGTAAGTTTGTTGGTTAAACCAAGTATTTATAGCTCCAAAAACATTTTAGCTAAATCGGGCCAACTTAAATGAGTCATAAGTAGCACAATGGACTCTTCTAAACCTAGACATTTTTGGTTATTGTCTGTAAAACGTCAATAACTTCTTCAATTCAACTCAAAATAGGGAAAAGTTTCTTCTCACACGATCTACACTAGAACGTCTACCTTGAGATCAAATTTCAGGATTAAATTCTTCACTAATTTTGTGTTATGACCTTTGAAAGTTGATGGAAACAGTTTGTTGTCAATTCATGTTGATTTTTACATTTACTTCTTGGCTCCTTTTGTGACATTATTTGGCTTTCTTCGTGACATTTTGAATTCTTTCCATCATCTTGGGATATCCAATCATTCATAATCATAGGAGTTTCACACCAAACACACAAATTACCTAAAAGATGCTAAAAAACAAACAATAATTCAATAATAAGACACTAAATCAAGACACATTAAATAGAAGGGATAAGTCCGACATTTAAGCACTAAAACTCTATAAAATTATGTCTCAGTATTATATCATTCTATCACAAAAGGAGAGACAGTAATTAATGAATTATTTAATAGAAGAAATTTAGTACTTATTAATAGGAGAGTTAATTCTATTTTTGAGCGAATTAAACAAGTAACTACATCATTATATTTATGCACATAATGCACAACAAAATATGGTAACTAAATCCCTCTATTTAAACACATAATTCATGACTAAAAGGACTTAATTTGAATAACATTTTAACCATGTTCAGCACGAACCCTAAATAAAAGCCCACCACCAAAAAACCTTACATTATAGGGCAAAGTTTCCTTCATAGACGCATTTGAAATAGGAAAATATTTGTGATTCGTTTAATACATACACACTTACTAAAAAGGAAAGTATATAATGGAAAATCATAGGAAAAATCACGAACTTACACTATTTATAAATAAGGGACATTCTTCTTCACTACAATACTCTCAAGAATATTTTATATGTAAGTTTTGCTCAAGAACATGGTAACTATTGAATAAGCTCAAGAACCCTACACCCTAGCTTAATTGTCTGAAATAAAGTTTGTGTTTTTACTAAATAATGTAATGCAAAAAATACTTTTAATCTTACCTATACCGGATGAGTTTGCCCTTAGGATAAAAGGATCATTTAATTTCTAATATTAAAATCTGAGTTCAAAAAGAAAAAAATGAATAAAATAATAAAATATTAATAAACTAAAAAAATTGTTAAAAAAGGGGGAGCCTGTTAGGAAAACGAAGTTCAGGGGTATGTAGACTTTTTTTTTCAAAATAAAGGACAGATTGTCAACCAACAAAAATTAAAGTTCTGGGGAAAAAATTTCTAGATTTTATTCTATAAAATCCTAAAAAAAAATCAAATTCATGGTTGTGTGAATTTCGTGGTTCAACCTCACATGTGTACTCCTATATGATTTTTGAGTTCGAAGAATTCATTATAGTTGATTACTCCTTAAGACATTTCATTCCGATCCTTTTGAATCAGAAAATATTATAGGGTTAATGTCACTAATTGTCTTTGTCTTCTAAAACTACTACATAAATAGGTCTTTAACTCTTCATTTGACACACCACCATAAATAATAAATATCGCCCTCTTCTTTTAGGATATGAATTCTAAGCAAAATTCTACAGTACATAGTTGAAGGAAATAGTGGTCATAGCTTGGTGAATGTCTGGCGATAAACATGGTATCATCTTGATTGTACCAAAAATTCGCTCTTAAGACAGTGTTACGCTATGACACTACAATCAAGTTTTTCATTTTTGTTTTAAACTCTTTTCTTCCTCGTAAACTTTTCTTGTTTTAAAAAAATAATAATGTGAGACTACCATCTTTTGCCAACAATTTAAGAACGAAATTGTTTAACTACTATAATGGCATCTTCATCTTCTTTTGTTGTTTTGAACATGAAAACTTTGCAAAATATGTCAAAAATGGAACCACTGGATGGTTCGAATTTCAAATGGTGGTCTAAATAACTTTTCATCTTTTTTGAATAGTTGGAAGTCGATTAAATTTTATTTTCTAATATTTGTGTTTTATCATCAAATGATTATGATTTAGCAACTAAAAATCATAACATATAGGTTTAGAAATAGAAAAACCAACAAGTTTGTTCGTAGTCATCGTCTAAACCATATGTCAAACCCTATTTTTTACTTGCTTGATAACAAAAAATTTGCTAAGTCCATCTAGTAAACTCTTGAGAAGAATTACAGTGACGACGGGGACAAAAGGAAGAAGTATGTTGTTGGAAGTTGGATCAAGTTCATGATCACTGATCAAAAACCAATCATGGAGAAAATACACTATATATTTTACCTCTTCATTTTCAATAATACTATTTTACTTTTTAAATGGTATACACTAAAGCATGGTATTATAAAATGATTTTTTAACGCATGTGCGCAAAAAAAATTGACAAATAATTATGACCTGATGGAGTAATTTAATTCACATTAATTGATATTCTAGATAGTTGCATAGAATATAAATTTCTTTACTAAATCAAAGAAAAGTGTATTTTAGTAGTTCGTAATCTTTTTTTTTTTAGATGTATGGGTGTCCGGGCCAGCTTACGCGCACCACGACTATAGTAGTTCGTAATCTTGATACTATGTTAGGTTGATTCCTTATAAGTGTGATCCAAGACAATGTTCAGTTTATGCCTTATGCGTGTATGTATTTAACATGTATAGGATTTACACCCATACTTTCCCCCATTATTACTTATTCGACATACTTTAGGAATTAAACCGGGTTAGTAGCTTCTTTAAAGACAATAAAAAGTGATATTGCCTTAATAACAACATTTCAGGCGTGGTAATACGCCAAAAATATTCCCAATAAGAGTAGAAAAGTCGCAACTCTATTGTTTAGAACATTTTTTTGTTACTTTCTTTTTTTACTTTGATTTAGTCAGTTAAAAATCCCAAAATAACATATTATTTTTTTTATTGGCAAATCAAACTTTTATTAAATGAAGAGCAAACTGTCAAAACATTACAACTTTGACCCATTCAACATGGGAAATCACCTACTCAACTTTACTAAACTATTACATACTTAAAGAAGATAATTAAAGGCATTACAATAACTTTAAAGAAAAGAAACAATAATGCCTAACTATTACAAATTTGTTCAACCATTACTTTCATTTAGCTACTCTTGAAACTCCTTGCCTTTAGTTTAACAACTACATATGTAATGATCTTGTTGTATAGCCATTCTTCATTCATTGCCTTTTCTCCATGTTCTCGCATGTTTCTTTCACTCCATATAAAATAGATGTAAGTTGTGATACTTACACCTATAACATTATTCACTTCTGAGTTAACTCCATCCTTTTTCAATTTCTTTAACAAATCCTTCACATTACTAATATTTATACTAATACCACATTTTGCCAATATGCGCTTAAGTATTATACTCGAGAATTCACAATTTACAAATAGATGCTCATTACTTTCATTCTCTTTTTTACATAAGTGACAGATAGGATTCACATTTAATCCCCATTCAAGCATCCTATCTTTAGTAGGAAGTCTATTCATTGCCACTTGCCAAGAAACAAATGAACACCTAGGGATACAAGTTTTAGCCCATACCAGATCATACCATTCCACCTTAGGCTCATGCTCAGAGATACTTACAAGAGTTTTCTTATATGAAAACTGATTTTTAATACTCTCAGTCCAAATTATTTTATCTTTAGCATCATTGAGTATTATCCCTTGTATCTTATGGAATATTCTCGCAATACTAGGAGGTATTCTCCACCTTCCCCTACCATAACAATCCTTAACTTTTTTATTGAAATTTACATTTCCTTCATCAATATTAATATCTAAAATCTCATGAACAACTTTTTTATCCAACCATTTATTCCACATTGTAAAAGTTAAGCCACCATTTCCGACCTCATGATATATAAGCTTAAAGGCAAATTTTCTTACTTTCAATATATTAATTTTTTGTCAATTCATATTAGTCATTCATCCTTATAATTTAACACTTTATTAATTTAAATGATATGTACACGGTTGGAGTGTGGTTGATACTTTTTCTTCTACCAGGATCTTCGACTCTCAAGTCAATATATAGTTTATGTATGGTTCCCCTCAAGAATTATATAAAACAAAAATATTAAAAGAAAAGTATGTATAAGTATTATAGATTAAGGTAAGTAGATATTAGGTATCTCAATAAGATGAGTGTTAATGTCATTTGATAGAGTAAGAAGATTGGATGTTTTTGTTGTTTTTTTCTATGATTAGGCAGATATTCAGAAGTACACAAAAATCTTATGTTGACCTTTATATTAGCGTACTAGCTTGATCGAAGAACAAGATAGTTTTTTTCACATGTAAAGGGACAATAAAAAACAAGATAGTTTGGTTGTAGGTCAAATGAGGTTATGGGTGATCATATTGTTGGAAAAATAACAATCACTGGTTTCAATAAATAAAGAAATGGAATTCCAAAAAATAGTAAACGAAATAATTTTCAATTAAAGTAATACTACTCTATTACAATGAATTGAAAATAATGAAACTTACACGGAAAATATGAGAAAAGAACTATTACACGGAATGTAAATAGCGTTAAAAAGATATTCCGGTCGTGCCGGTTATCTCTAACAAAAGTTCTACTCTATAGAAATATTATACTAGAATATTTGAGAGAGAAATATAATAGTATTTCTAATTCTTAGTTTCGTTTTACATTCTATTCTTTATTCTCTCTAAAATATTTTTTTCCTTTCTATTCTCTCTATATTTTTCCATTCTCTCAAGAATAATCTTTTTTCTTCTCCTCTTGAAATGAAAGTGACAAAGTCACTATTTATAGAAGAAAAAGCAAGACAAGATAACCGTCACATTAATGCTCGTCAATTCTCATTAAAGTCGTCCGTTTTTTTCTTTATCAAGTTTTTGTAACTCCTATAACAACTAATATATATATAAAGAACCATTAATCTTTTATCAAGAATAAGGAATTATTTGAAATTAAATAATTCCAATGTTTATTTTTTTTCCAAATTATAATGTGTGACAAATTGGCACAAATAATATTTTCCACTCTTCCAAGAACATGAAAGGATTATTTAAAATAAATTATATTTAAGAATAATTCCAACAATCCTCCACTCATGTTCTTTGGAAATGAAGGTGGTCAGGTTTCCATAAATAACAGCATTTGGGTGAATTGTACTTAAGTGGCAATATCTTTCGATTTGAATTGCCACGTAGTGAAGTGAGGCAACCACCAAATTCCTGTCAAGTGAACGTACTCTTGAACTTGACGGTTTTCGATCGAGACCCCCACAACACATACTCTACCCGGCTGATAGTTACAGATTCCTCAAACATCACCCTTTCCATGCACATAGGTGATCTCTAAGAGCGTCTAGCCTCATTAGCCGACCCTCTTGGATTTCGAGATCATTAAGAGCAATAAAGCTCAGCCTCATTATGTGTCTCTCTAATTCATCAAGTCCTTTTTCTTTAGGACCACCCTTACGGGCTATGAATTTGTGGTGATTCTAACAACTCATCCCTTGGGAACATCAAGGACGTCTCCTTGTAATCATATTATGAGCAATATACAGCAACCTCAACGGTGAATTCATCAAATCCGTCTCAAAAGGACCACCACGCATGGCTATGAATTCATTACGTATGAGGAATATATAACAACCTAAACGGTGAATACATCAAGTCCATCTCAATAGGACCACCACACATGGCTATGAATTCACTAAGTTTTAATTTGCTCATGTATGCACAATTTACATTATATGGATGAGAAGTTAGTGAATCATATAGATCAATAGTACATCTCTCGTACTTTATTAAATAAATAATAATAATAACCCAATGGTCACCACTTGAATCTCTTTACAATATGGACAATACCAAGTTGGTTTTTATTCATTAAGAGCATCATAATCATTATAATTATTTTATATCCATTAAGGGGTACACACCCCCCACAATTCTCTTATTTATGAATACTAGTATTATAAAGATTTTTTATTTTTTACTAGATATTATATCAATGGAGTCAAACCTTTCCAACAAAGTGAGACCGACTAAGGTAAATTCTATAATTGACTCTAACGAATTTTTCTCTTAGGCTCATCTTTCCCCACATATTTTATTCACAAATAGAAGAATAAAAGAAGTAATCCCATGAATGAAAGTACCAAAAGTGGATCATGTCGTACACATATTGATAAAAGTGTAGCACAAACCGATCCATCTTTTATTAGATTCTATTTCATTAACACGGTGCCCGTTTAAAAAAAAACACAAAACAATTTCCTTAGTTTTCATACTTTATCCCCTTAATCCAAAACCACCAACCCTTCATGTTGCACCATATAGATCTCTTCACATAGATCTTCATTCACACATATATTTAATATCCAATTGATATATATTCATGTTTGTGAATGAAATTTAGGGCAACAAGAGTTAAAAAGTGGTAATATAAGGGGCCAAAGTAATCCTTAAACTCGTTAAAACGTGGAAACTTAAGGACTTATTCATGAGTCGATTCACTTTTCGACTTGTATGAGACTAATAGATCTTGTTGGGTCATTTCCCAGTGACGTACTTATTCTCATCAGAATCATCACCCTCATGCCTTTTCTGAACCGTTTCACAGATAGTCTTTCTTGACTTCTCAACGGTACACAAATGAAGGTGGGGTTCGTCACATTATCCAAGATCCATCCTCTAACCACTGAATTAGCTTTCTTGAACCAACTTTTAAAGCCAAAAAACCTAGCATGTAGTTCTTTGGTATATTCCCCATTGGCCTCAATGGCAGGGAATACCTTGAGAACGGCAAGGTCTAGTTCATGTTGTTCAAGACATATCAGTGGATTTTGTACCCAACGTTTGTAGTTTGAACCATTGAAAGGCTCTAACATAGTCACGTCGGGAAAAGGCCTTTGCATTCAATTATGAAGCAACTGCCGAGATAGGAAAAACCATTTCTAAAAAAACAACCAGTGATATTACAAGAATATCTTTTTAAATTGTTGGAAAAATAACAATCACTTGGTTTAATAAATAAAGAAATGGAATTCCAAAAAATAGTAAACGAAATAATTCTCAATTAAAGTAATACTACTCTATTACAATGAATTGAAAATAATGAAACTTACACGGAAAATATGAGAAAAGAACTATTACACGGAATGTAAATAGCGTTAAAAAGATATTCCCGTCGTGCCGGTTATCTCTAACAAAAGTTCTACTCTATAGAAATATTATACTAGAATATTTGAGAGAAAAATATAATAGTATTTCTAATTCTTAGTTTCGTTTTACATTCTATTCTTTATTCTCTCTAAAATATTTTTTTTCCGTTCTATTCTCTCTATATTTTTCCATTCTCTCAAGAATAATCTTTTTTCTTCTCCTCTTGAAATGAAAGTGACAAAGTCACTATTTATAGAAGAAAAAGCAAGACAAGAAAACCGTCACATTAATGCTCGTCAATGCTCATTAAAGTCGTCCGTTTTTTTCTTTATCAAGTTTTTGTAACTCCTATAACAACTAATATATATAAAGAACCATTAATCTTTTATCAAGAATAAGGAATTATTTGAAATTAAATAATTCCAATGTTAATTTTTTTTCCAAATTATAATGTGTGGCAAATTGGCACAGATAATATATTCCACTCTTCCAAGAACATGAAAGAATTATTTAAAATAAATTATATTTAAGAATAATTCCAACCCATATTACACCATCTTCTCAAACTTTATGATATAAGAGGTGGTGGTCATGATCTATATATAGTTTGTAGACGTGGTAATTATACCATGTGCGAAACTATTTAGGACACACCTGAAACATTGTCTAAACACTAGAGAGGTAATTTATTATTATCACATGATAATGTCACCTTTTTTTAATTTCATTAGAAAGTCAAACAATTCAAGAAATATTTTTTCTAAATAACTCATGATCGTTGTAAGTTGATTCCAATCATGAGAACTACTCTCAAGCTTTATATCCAAATATGATTATCATACAAAGCATTGTTAGGTGTTCTAAGTAGGTTAAATAGACAAGAATACATCGTTATAATATATCAAATTTAAGTTTAGAAATACTGAAAATTCTTAATACAATAGGATAAGAACACAATACAAAGAGAATGGAAACAAACCAAATATATTAAAATTACAATTTACTACTTTTTATCCTCCTTAGCGTTTGTATTTGCTTCTACAGAGGATGTTTTATCTTCTTTGTTGGTGTTGGCCGCCTTCGCTGATGGATTATTTTTATTCATTAATTCATCAAATTTGTCGCTCTTTCCCAGCACAATCTCCATCTACATAGTCAATCAAGGACAATTAAGTTATTTGAAATTTGCCTTTGATTAGTAAATGTTTCAATAATAATACTTTATTTAATTGAGGTTAAATATAATATTATAAATATTTAAACTAAAACATACATCTTTAAAATTTAAATAAATTAACTGATAAAGATGGTAGATTCTGAAAAAGATGAAGGGTGGTAATGGAGGACATAAAAATTTTAATATGAAGTTTAACATATTATTAATAATATATGGGATAATAAAGTAAGGAAAGATTAAAAAAATATTAAATCAATTATCACCACTAAATTTCTTGTTAGATTTTTTATTTACTATTAGATGTTTGCCTTTATTTTGAATAAATTAGCAATAGAACCCTAAATTCTGTAATATACAACAACACCACTAATTACCTAGTTATTTAATCGATGTACAATGTAAGCTCTGTCCCTAAAAACAGAATTTTGATGTCGATAATCTAAAATAAATGATTAGAAAAAATAGAAAATCAATAAAAGATGATGGTACATTGTAATATAATTCACATAACGAATTCACGTGTAAGATTTTCTTTTATTAAAATTAATAATGGATTTTCTTATCTTTTTTAAAACTAGGCATGATAAAGTACGAAGGTGAAAGATATCAAAGAAGAGATAAAGGGAAAAATGTTACCAATAAAAATAATTAAGATGGATAATACAGAGAAAAACTATAAAAAATACAAGTTAATATATTAGGCTATTTTGATAATATGTCATTATTAGGTATTTAGTGGAAATTTAAATAATTGGTGGCACCTATTGATACTTAAAGATATTTTTAGATATCTATTAGTAATTCTTTAATAGGTTATTAAATTTAAAAATAGATATTTATCCGCACTGGCGGATCTAGCTAGGGCCCAGAGGGGCTCAAGCCTCCCTGAACCCGTAATTTTTTTGGATATGCAAGTGTAATTTTCGCCCGAAAAAAAATTAGCCCCCTGTCGACGTTTATATTATTCATTCTTGCACTAAAGTGTACATAAGATGTTATAACTTAGCGGATATTTATGCTTGGTTTACAAGAGTTAGAATGGAGGTTGTGAGTTCAAAACATAGCAATTACCTTATTTTTTTCTTAACCGCACATAGAATATAAAATCCATTTTAATTGAATAGACTTAAAATTTAAACGATAATCCTCAAATTTTCTATATATATAATAAGCCCCCCCTCATTTTGTCTCCTGGATCCGCCACTGTTTATCCGTATCAATTAACACATGTTGGTTATTAGACATCATGACATGCATTTAGATCAATGATGTCAATCAAATAGAATTTTATGAAACATTATATCACATTTATAATTGGGAGGTATTGTTTTTAGAATCAACATAGTATAGAATAATTCACAAACCATAAATTACTTACCCTCGCTTTCTGAACCGTCTTACCCTTGGCTTCATCTTTCATTCCAACTGTTGAAATTAAAACATCTACCCAATTCGCACCACCATTAGTATAGAATGGTTATAAAGTATCACAAATTTAATTACATGATTAGATAAATAACTTACTCTTTTCTTTGGCAAATCCATTACTCTTCAGAATCTCAGAGATAGTAACAACAGTAGTCATTGCTGTGATTGACATGTAAAGATATCATTTCCATCAGATTTCTATTCTTTATATTCATATATGACTAAGAATCTTGTAAATTAAATTAATAGTAATAATTAAGTTTGACTCAAGCCTAATATTGAGCGACGCGAGGTATAGCATATTGGAACATTGATTATGATGTTGATAAAATAGAGTTTCAAGTTACAAAAAAAGGAGAAAGAGAAGAAAGTGAAACAAATGCTAAAACTAATTAACCAGAAAAAACTAATTAACCAGAAAGAAAAAATAAATAAAAGAAGGAAATAGAATGATTACTCTATCTTACACAGTTTTCTTTTTTTGTTGATTATGTTAAGCAACAAATGTTGTGTTCCTATAATAATTCTAGAGCTTTTAAGATTGAAAAAGATATAAGTAATTATAATTTATTAGGGTTTATTAATTGTTATTAGTTAATAGAACCAATTTTGATTCTCTTTTGAATAATTTCTTTCATTTTAGACCTTTTCCAATTTGTTCTTGTGGTGTAATTCTCACGTGTACTTGTAATCTTTTCGAGCAATTTGTCACTAGATGAGAATCTGATTATGTATTAAAATTCTTGATTAGTATTACATGATTTATTTGTTGTTATATAGATATATCCTTAATTATTCAAGTTAATCTGCCTCTTTTTTGAGTGATTGTATTCTTACTGCTACATACCTTATAAATATACTTCATCTGCCTCTTCTTACCAACAAACCTCCATCTTATATCCTTCGCAATAAATTGCCTTATATTTCTCGCATAAAGGTTATTGGCTGCTTACATAAAGTAATTATATAAGTTAAGCAAAGCCGATATCCATTATATGATAATCCCCTTATAATCTGTTAAGGTGGTTGATCTGGATCATGAGGATGGGAGTTCACCTATGAGTGTGGATACCTCATTTTGCATTAGCTCAAATTATATTCCAAAATTTTCCAAGATTAATGAGGATATAATAAAGATAGGGTCTCATTGGGAGGCTAAACGCATGAGGTTATTTAGAAAACAAGTTCCTGAGGGTTTTGAGACCTCAGAGGTCCAAAAACATTAAAAATAGGTGGGGTCATTTTCACATGTCTATAACTCTCATTAAAAATTAAATTGGGTGAAATGAACAATTGATTATGAAATTTCCTTGATTATGGGTCCATTGCCATCATTACTCATGGGAGACATGCCCTCGTATTGTGAGTTAGACTTATTAGGGTGGTAGTGACCTCTCATTTTGTACTAACATAGTAGGTATTCCATACTCCTATGCTCCTATTTCGTGTGGCATGAGGGGTCTAAATAATTGGACTTGTTTTGAGAAAAACAATGAGGTTGTGGATTGTGATAACCTATGATTTTGGAATTGGAGGTGTTTATGGTACGAACTTTAAGGCTTTTTGTGTCTAAGTCACATTAAGTTCATGGAAAATTTGAGGGTTGAGAAAAATTTGCAATAATTCAAAGGTGAAAAACTCCTAATTTTGATGAGTTATTTGTAGTTTTGGTGGCGTTTTATATGCCATGGGTCACATGTGTCGACTTTACCATCTCTTTTTTGCCCGAGGCAAATTAGAAAAAAATTGTTTCTCGTCGTATAAAACTTTTTAGGATTTTGTTGAAAGGTCAAAATATTGGTAGGCTTCTTCATGTTCTTACTTTACTTAGTGAGTAAAGAATCCCATCCTATATCTACGAATAAATCATAACTTATAACAAACATGTGGCAATATATTACATGGGTAGTCATTGCAACAAGTTGGTGTAAGCTTAAAATATTGGTTAACTCTCATAGTATGATCTGATAAATATATTATAGGACCATCCTTTATATTATAGAAGATTTATTCTACTTAATATGATTGGTTTTGCGGGAAGAGCGCGTAGTTAGATGTGTTATGCGGAATAATGTGTCGTCTGTAACTATACATGAGTATTAACTCTTGGGGATTTTCGAAGGTTTTCATTGGTCCCGCTTATATAAAAATCTACTACGGCAAAAATATAGTTAGAAAAAATAATGAACTTATGTAAAAATAATATATTCAGAAGGCTCAAAAATTTGTTTTGGCTTAGGTTTCGACTCTTTGAAACTCGGGGATGGGTCAAATTTAGTCTAATGTGACTAATTTTTACTTAGACTAGTAAATAATTATATAATACACAAACTTTTGTTGTTACTATTAAAATTGTAAAAGATAAATAATGGGTTTTATAGAGACTTTACCCATGCCCAAAGCGGAAAGCTCAACCTCATTATATTGTTGCATGTACCTCTGCATAAAAATTAAAATTACATGATCAATAGATTTTTTGAAATACGTGTATACAAGAAAAAATATAAAACATTAATTTGATAATAAATTGTAATTAATCGATATTATGCAACCTATAAACATATGCTTATATGTTTTAAAGTAATTGGTTACCCTGTATATCAACCAAATGTTGTAAAACTACTCTTTTAGAAAAACCGCATTTACAATTGAAATTTTAATTTTTTTTATTATAATTCTTTAGTTTTATTAGTGACAAAATAATTTAGGGTTTTATTTTCTCTGTCATGACATATTATTTTCTTTCTTCTCTATCTATCTTAACATAGGTAAAATAATGGCATAAGTTTCAACTATCTCAAACAATAGAACTTATACAATTATGTTATATGAGATGATCTTTTCCTTCAAAAATGAACTTTCATTACTAATAGAGATAAATTTTCAAACTGGTTCAAATTCAAATTCAACTCTACAACAAAATGAAATAAAAATATAAACATTACTCCAATAAAACAAGACACTAAAGAGGGAAAAATAGGTAAGTTACAAAACTAATCCAATGACGGTGAAAACTAATACTCAGAAGGATAAAAAGGTCACAATAATACTCCAACGTCACCCTTAATTTCGAAATTTTGAAAATTTTTGTTCTCTTCCTTTTTTCTATTTGTTCTCTTGTTGATTTTTTTTACTTAGGCCTTGTCCTATTTTACATGATAATTTTTTTTTCAACTTACCTACAACTTTGTTGCCTTTTTTAGTATATTTTCCTCTACAATGACCTTCCTCCTCGCAAAACAATCATCATATCATCATTGCACCTCTATTTTCCAGAAATCCAAGTATTATTAAATTTACCATTGTTTCTAGTTTCAGTATTAGTAGAATCTTCATTACCAATGATATATACATTTTTAAATGTTTACTTATAAATTTATTTAACAAACTTATTCCATGTTCTCTCATCAAGGATGTTAGTATCATGGGGGTTTTCACTGAGCATGAGATTCTTCAGTATTTCAGTTTAGCACCACATTAATGAATGTCCTATTCCTATAAATTGGTTTTGTTATTTCTTCTATCAAAAATATTGTTCCAACGATATGATATGATTTTATAGGATCTTTAGGTTAATACCCACAAGTGCAATACAATATTTTTTTCTTGGGTGATCAGTAATCCCATATTTTTCATACAAATACCAAGATCTTTGTAGACAAAGTCAATTCACATGTCAAATTTTCCACCATTTCTACAAATATGCGAGTTCAAATTATAATATTAATCATAATTCTAACTCTAAACATTAGAATGAGTACCATACTTCTGATCGCAACATCTAAAAAACCAGTTTTCTCTATAACTAAATAACTACTTGCTTGGAATAACATATATAATGTAATAGCTTTTATCTGAACATATACTTAGGTAGTGAAGACTTTTATATTTTGGAGTGATACTAATCATTCTCATTCTTTCATCAAGAGCGTTAAGTCATTGGTGAATGTTTTCTTAGTTGACATGCATCGTAATGGCGTCAACTTTACCAAATTCAAAAATAAATTCATTCATAGTCAATTTGTATACATGCACATTGCCACTCGCCTATGTAACATTATAGATTGTTGCTTGGTTATCATGTTTCACTAATTATTCATCAACTTGTACCTTGATCAACACTAACTTATTTGCATTTTCCATAGTGGTGTTATAATAATAGGTACTTTTCCAGATAATTATGCAAGGTGTGCTCTGTTTTCTTCTTCTTGAATATGTAAACCTTGATGAGTTTTAAAACATGTTAAGGTAATACATAAGAGTTCAAAACCCATAGATAATGTGAAAAAAATTGGAGAATGATCTTTTTTTCATATCTTAGCATTTAGATAAAAACGCTCAAGTTGGACATTTAACATGGTGTTATCAATAAGTATTTTGGGTAAATGGAAGGTTTAGTAAGCAATTGAACCATGTGTCATCAACCTAGTAAACTCCATGATCGTTACAACTCTCCATTCCAATTAAAACCTTGTTTAATAAGGGTAATGATATCATAAGTATAACAGTTGTGACTATATGACATCTTAAAAGAAAATATAATGAAAAAGGATCCAAGAAGGAAATGCATACGTCTTTCAGAAAATAAAAAAAAAAGTACATGCAAGATAACAAAAGCAAGATCAAAGAGTAAAGAAAATGCCAAAAAGTGTCGGAAGTGAGGGATTCAATGGGCAATTATGGTAATTTGATGGGAAAACTATGAGGAAATCTAAAAAAAGAATAGAGAGTGGTGGGAGTTTCTCTCACTAGATAATTGTCCCAATCGAGATTAAATGGGATGCTACCCAAGAAAGAAAGAAAATATTCGTAGACTATGTGTAATGTCACTGTCTATTTCTTTTTTATATGTGAAAGTGTAAATATTTGAGTCAACCCTTTATGTTTGCATAAAATAACTACTTTTCATTATATCTTTCAAAATAAAATTTATCCATTTATTTTGCTATGTTGTTAACGTCATCTCCTTTTCAAACTTCATTTAAATTTAAGCGATCAACCTTGACAAACATATATTATTTAGACAACATAAATTATCCATGTCATCTTCACAACTTTCATCCTTTTGTAAACCACCATTTTGAGCATCCGTTGAGTTAAGAAAAATAATTTCTTAAGAAGACACATAGTTGCTTTCATAGAACCTATTTTAGCTTTTGTGAACTCTGTAACAAAGCTTCCATAAGCTCAAATACTATATTTGATTAAAGATCTATTATACAACTTGAACCTCGTTATTTAATCTCTATGTCATAGCTTTTATGAAACTAAAAAATATCGTGGCTTTTATAAGTAAAACGTTATTTTTTCCTAAAATTAATGCTTTTATTTAAGTAATATATGTTGATCAAGGTTGATTATTAATATTTGAATGGAAATCTGAATAAAAGACTAACAATAACAATTGGGAATAAATTAAAGGAGAAAAATTAATTTAAAGATAAAGGAAAAGATGTCATTTTTTCCCAAATTCACTTGAGCATTTATCGTATGTAAAAATATCATCAAATTTATATACAAATTAAAAAATGACACTCTTTCAAAATACAAAAATAAGGACCCGGAGTACTTTCTGAGTCTCCCAATAATAGTTCACATTACTAAAAGTAATTATTCTTAAAAGATTGTCCATTTAAGAAAAAATTGTACAATTTATACTATATTTACCTTATTAATATATTAAAATTTATATTTTTAATGAGTATTTTAGATACCAAAACACTTTATCAAATGTATTTTAATAATCATGTCTTTAATAACATTTCTTAGTTTTTTTTTTGAGAAAACAGAGTGAACTATTTTTGGAGATGGAGGGAGTAATACTTTAGTGACCTCTAGAGAGTCTATTAGTATGTTGCTTTAATTAAGGTTATATATTATCCTTTGCCATACCACCTATGATGTGACATGATTTTTATTGGGAATAAAATATTAGAGAGATAAAGTTCAGTCGAGAAAATAAATAAATTAATAGCATATTTTCAATCAAATCATGCCATGTCATGATAATTATAAAGGGTGATATGAAAACTTATGGTATAAATCAACTTAAGGCAGAAGCGTATCGGGATCGTCAGGTGGAGGGGTGGGCTGAGGATTATTCATTTGTGTGGGATGTTGATAAGATAGCTTCTACACTGACCTCGAGTGTGAATAACCACCACCACAACTCTCGCTTCAAGTGCAACAGCATCTCTGACGAAGCTCTTCTGTTCGCATTAGCTTCCGTTTTTTCCTCCTAGTCAACACATATGCCGCCTTCTGCTGAGACGCAAGGAAATAGTGTTGAACCGACAGTAAGGGTTACATCAGGGAACGCAACAAGGGGATGGGTCAGAGTCTTTAGGGAAGTACAAGAAAGACTTGAAGCCATAATGACTGAAGCGATGGAAGGACAACCACCTGGTGCAAGTGGGTCTCCAGGCCACATAGGTACTCTTAGCTCTTGGTAGACTATGAATTTGTATAGTAAGCGCCTTTTCTTTAGAGTAATGTGGAATGTATTATTCGATTCTTTGATCGAGGTCATATGGAAAGAACAAAATAACATAGTTTTCAATGGTAGCGATTTTCCTAAAGGTATTGTGATTTTAAAAAGAGTCAAATTCCTAGCTTCTAGCTTCATCAAAGCGTGGGGTCATATTCCGGGAAGAATGTCTTTTATTAAGATCTTTGTGGAATTTATTGGGTGGTGTAAACCAAATCAAGGGGTGAAATTATATACGGATGGTAATTGTAATAAATAGAGCCAGCTAGGTGGAGTCGAGGTGTAGTCCGAGATGGGGATGGCAATTGGATTCGTGAATTTTTAATGAAAATCAACCACGACTCGCCTGTAATGATAGAACTAATAGTTTTGTGTAAGGGCTTAAAAGTGGTGGGGGAATTAGGAATGAGGGAGGTGGTGGTGGATGCGGATTCAGGTGAAGCGATTGAGGTGGTTCACAAAGCGGTAATGGTAGAGAACCAGCGACGGAGTGAATTCAAAAGATTCGGGAAATTCTAGCAATGAATAGATCATTTACAATATAGATCATATATTAAGAAGTGAATATTTGTGCAGATTGTTAGCTCACTTAGGTTTGGTTCAAACTAAGTACCGACCCTCTGGATGGGATTTAGAGCATACTCACCCATGATAGGATTGGATGGAAGACATCGAGTGTGATGTATAAACCTGATTTGATTGATGATGTATTAGCGTAGAAATCTCAAGATTTATTAAATCTCTTTAGTAACAAAAAAAAGCATTACCCTAGTGTTTTATTTCATCCTAAAGAAAAAAGTAAAGAGGTACAAGGTCAGACACAAAAAAGAAAGCAAATTATTAATATGTCATATATATATATATATATACATTAGACACTTCATTAGACCAATAATATAAAAATAGTTGCTTACCCGTCTAGGCAACTCAAAGATGTTCATTACTTAAGAATTACTCAAGTGAGTGGCTGAAATGTTCTTTTATGAACCGACAAATTGATGTGGCACTTAACTCAAATAATAGTTTAGTTGATCGTCCATCCTGATTAATTAGTTTAAACAGACCAATAGAGATATATTTTATAACTGGTCATTTATCACTATTTAGTTGAGTAATCTAGTATATAAGATAAAAAATTAACTTAAATGGGGATGAGGAGGAGAATGTGTGACTTTTATCAAATTTCAAGTTTAGCTGATCTATTTTTATAATTAGAAATTAATTATTGTTGTTTTATATCGAACATTTTCCTTTTTAACTCACTCATTTCAGATTGTTTCTAAGTTAATAACAATTATAAATCTCCTAACTTACTTCCTCATTCTATATATGAACTCACAAAACTGAATATATTACAACAGTAATATAAAAAAAAATTAATTATTGATAACTTTATCATTTGACATAGCGTTTTCCATTTCATATTTCTTGTAACAAAAAAAAAGTTTATGCATGCATGAAGAGAATTTAAGAAAAACATGCATACACTCGGTCTCATAGGAGACTTATTATAATTCTAGGATTTGAATATGAAAATATGCTTATCTTAAGAGGGTCACCTTTGCGAGGTTGACGTAGAAGTATAGAGGTTTCTTGGTGTTGGACACCTGGATCTTGTTGGTCTTCTTTGGTTGTTCAGATATAATACCTACAGCATTAGCATCAAATGTCTCCGTTGCCATCTTTAATTGTCTCTCTAAATTAATCTTTCAAATTCACTTTCTTAAGATCGTCTCTCTTTCTTGTTACATTCATAGAATATTATTAAAAATAATGTCCTTTGATTTGATTCAACAAAAAATAGTAGTAACATATTATGCATGCATACCACTATATTTTTGCATTAATAACCACAACCACACATATGGCACCTTTGACCATGTAAACATCAACTAAAATAGCAGTTATAATATATAGATGGTTGTCAAATTTTGAATAATTTATCGATATTATATATATACTATCAACCATGGGTCGTATATTTTAGGTATACATAGGGTATTTTAGTAAGATATTCCTAATTAATTAAATGGATTATTAAAAAAATGTGGAATATTGAGTGGGAAGAAGATCAATTTTTATAACACTAAATGACGTTAATTTTGACAAAATTTGACCATAGAATTATTGAAATAATGGTAAAAAACTGTATAATTTATACAACAAATAAAGTTTAAAACCAACTATCAGCCTAAAGACTATATTTTAATTAAAGATAGAAGACAAAACATTACTTATTGAACATGTCTGATCTTACAATAAAACCGATATTGGTAGTGTGATTTGTAGGTTCAAGTAAACATGAAGATCATGGAGAAGAAGATGAGATAGACGAGGAGAGCCAAAGAAATGAAATTCTTAGGCCACTTTTGACCCATACAAGTGGGGCCCACAACAAACGTGGTTCTAACATTACATTACTCATTTTAGACCTCGTATCATATTTACAATACTTGGAAAATAGAAAAACGTCCGGGGAAGAGAAGAGAAGTTAGAGAGAGCCATTTCACACCCTTCCACCATTCCATTTCATTGTAGCTTTCAATTCTTAGTGCAATCTTTCTACTTTTCTTAGCTTTTTAACGCTATGACATCTTAGATTATTGATTTTTCTTCCATTAGTATGAACAAAACTTCTAATAGTTTGAGAAATGTTATGAACCCTAGAACATGATTATTACCATATTCATGTAATTTGGGATTTGAAAATTGTAATGAATTGATTTTTTCCCATTGAATATGAATTTGTATTATTGTGTGAACCTATATTTTGGGACAATTAGTGGGATAGCATAGAAATTATACTATCGTCTAGAAGGGGTCAAATTGTGGAATTAATGTTTGTTTGATGTGTGTTACTGAACCGGGAGGTATTGACATATCAAATAGGCAATAAGGTTAGAGTTTATCTTCCTAATACTTGGTAATGTCACTCGGGCGTGGTTGTTAGATTACCAAGAGAAGTTCTCTATCTACTCGGGAGGGATTTAAGAAGATAGTTGAATCACAGTTAATGTGACAAGGTCAATTTCGCCCTTAAAACACAAAATAGCTAAGTCAAGTCTAGTTTAGTGGGGATTAAATGCATTACTCAAGCTATCTTTTCATCCATATTATCCTTATTTCATTTTCCATCTTTCTATTATTCATATTAATATTTATTAACTATTTTATAGCACTCTAATCCTTTTATAAGTATTCAACATTGAATAAAAAATCCCAAATATCATTTATTTTTTGTTTTCACAACTAATACCCCCAAACACTTTGTAACACGCGAATATTAACTTATTAGTCCATGAGGAAAATGATATTTTATACTTACACATTATTACTTGGGCGACTCGTACGCTTGTGAGGAGTAGCTTGACCTCGAGTTGTATGGATTAAATTATAACACACACCGAGGAACAACAGCTTTCAATAAATTCATTAACCTTCATTACCTTGAGGAAACTATACTTTTTTACAGTAAGATCTCTTTGACCAACATATGAACTGGTTTGAATTTAATAAAACCCAACTTAGATGGAATATTACATAATAACCAATATTCTAATATATATATATATATATATATATATATATATATATATATCTTGAATCATGGATAGTTGTGGTACCAGCCATAGTGGAGGTTGACTACATGAATATCATTAAAAAAATGGAAATATTATGAGAATCTTAGAGGTAAACCAATTACATTAATAAACTTCAAATTCAAGAAATGCAGTCAACTACTAAAAAACTAGAAAAAAGTAAAATTTAATAACAATAGAAAGACCATTTACTTACTAATGGCAAAGTTAGAAGTTGATTCTAACAACACTTTATTAAATCAATCAATTTTTCTATATGTGGGTGGTTCAGGCTAGTTTTCGCGTACCATGACTAATACCACAGGAAATATATACGTCTCTCCATGCATACCCCTAGGAAAATAAGAACTAGGTTACACATGTTCAGGGAGGTGACTCGAACTTTGTACCTCTTACTTTATACCCTTTAAGGGTTGAAGAAATATAAAGGCTCTGGGTGTTGAGTTAACCCAACTGATCAATAATTTGATGAATATAATTTCATAGTTATATCACTTAAGAAGAAGAAGAAGAAGAAGAAGAAGAAGAAGAAGAAGAAGAAGAAGAAGAAGAAGAAGAAGAAGAAGAAGAAGAAGAAGAAGAAGAAGAAGAAGAAGAAGAAGAAGAAGAAGAAGAAGGATTAAGTAACCTAAATATATTAAACAAAATTACCAACTTTTCAAATCAACAGGGACAAGAGATTATAATAATACTCTTGAACTTGTTATACATATAATAACCTCATGAATGAGGGACTTAATACGCATACCAATGAACATGAAGTTTAGAAATCTACATGAGAACTAGGAACCAAGAAGGCCACATGCCTTGATGGTTACACTAGATTATTTTACAAAAAAACACTGGCATTACGTTAAACAGGATGTCATGAAGTAATTAATGATTACTGGTGCAACGGTTGCAGTTTGAAAGACATAAACCACACCTTAATCTCACTCATTCCTAAAGTCAATAAACTTAATAATGTAAAACAGTTTAGGCCAATGAGCTATTTTAATTTTATTTATAAAATAATAGCTAGAATAATAGTAAATAGAATGCAACTTTTAATGAATCAAGTTATTAATGATACCCAAGCTGCTTTCGTACTTTATAGATATATTCATGAGAATAATACAATAGCTCATGAACTAATATCTTATATTAAAATAAAAAAAGGATTCAAAGAAATACTTTGTAATTGTTTAAGAAGACATTCAAAAAGCATATGAATATACAAAATGAGATTTCTTAACATACTGAATGATTAAAATGGTCTTTAAGGATGAATGGGTGAAAATAATATGATTTATGTTGATACAGTTGCCTACTTGGTTATTATAAATGGGGAAATTAACCTAAATTGACAACCCTTCCAGGGGCATTAGGCAGGTAGACCCTTTGTCTACACTCTTCTTCTACATAATATCACAAACCTTAATTGTATTTATGTGATAAAAAGGAAAAAGACCTTATTCAGGGCATCAAAATTGGAACGCATTGCCCAAGTACCTCTCATATAATCTTTTCAAATAACAGTATTTTCTTCCTCAAGGCAAACTATATAAAATTTAAGCTCAATGAATTGATAAATATTAACAAACACTCAAATGGTATCAACCTCAATCTAAACAAGTGTGGGTTATTTATAGCCCAGATACTCCCGCACTTATACAAAATATAAGGGTTGAGAGATTAAATATGAAAACGCTTAAAAACTTATGAGATTATCAAGGGTAGGTTAAAGGCTAAATAATAGGTTTTATTGTTGATAGAAACCTTAGAGGATTGAAAACTGGAAAACCATTCACCTCTTTAAGGGGGGGGGGTTCCAATTAAGACGGGTTAACAAAGCCTACCTAACTAATTGTATTATGTATTCCTTTCTTTAAGTTTCTAGAGTGGGTGAATAGGACTCTAATTTAAGTAATGCCTAATTACGAAAATGATCACTCCTAAGCATAATTTAATCAAACATGTAGGGTCAAACTCTAAGCAAGGATACTGTAAGGAGTTCTTAAGAATTTGTGAATGCAAAATCAAGATGCTAGGAGAGTTAAAGTGTTATATATAGATGGAAAGAATGATAAGTCTCAAGATTAACTAGTAAATGGGTGATAAATTAAGGAAGCATCTACTTAAGGATATAGTTAAACTATTTACAATCTACCTTAGCTATAAACCTATGACAAGTAAACACGCATCTAAGAACAATATGTAAAGTTAAAGCAGAGAACCTATTAAGCTTTTTATCCTAAAGGGTCATATGATGAGGGTGATAGTGATTAGAAGATAATCTTAATCAAGTAATGCTAAGGGTTAAAGGATGATCACTATTAAGTCTAAGATAACATCTACCTAAGGGAGATAAAGGACTAGCCTAACTAATACCTAACTTAGTATAGGTTAGATAAAAACCTAAGGTCAAGTAACTAAGCACCTAAGTGTAATAGGAAGCAAATGAAGGTTCTAAAATAAGCAAAAGTTTCATTTAGGCTTTCTATCAAACACTGAGGGGATTAAGCAAAAGATAACAGATAATGATAAGCACGCTAAGATAAATAAAGTGTGTAATAAGTAAAGAAATTACACATATATTTATAGTGGTTCGGTTTCCCTACATCCACTACCCAAGGTGGCCACCTAAGGATTTTCAAACTTCTCCACTAAACTCTTTGATATCTCTTGAAGGTGCGTTGTAAACCTTTACACTTAAAGTTTTTCTGGGCTGAAAAAAACCTACAAACCCAAGACTTTTACTGGTTAATGTCACAACCTGAACTCAAACACCTCGAGCTAAATTCCTTGTGTAAACATATACACAAGTAAACCCCTTCCAATATGGAAGTATTCTCCCTCTTTTCTAAACTATAGCACTAAGGCTAATTCTAATCTGGAGGAGAGTATAAGTGTTTATGAATGGTTATTACAAAATTGGAAGGTATACTCCTAAATGCAAATAACAAAATGATAATGTTTGACTCCTTATTGAGTAGATAGATCAATGATGTTCTGTTGTTGAACTCCTCTTGATTAAATGATACAATGGATATTAAATGGATCTCTTTGAGTGGATATGAACAATGAAATGCTTCAAGCTATTCAACAACATGAAAGTGAATATTATAGCTTGATAACTCTTCTGGGATGACCAATTTAATGGTGTTAAATTTTTTGTTTCAAGAGGTGTATTCTATGATCTAATGGGGAGGGGGGGTTCTATAGCCATCAAAGGCTCTAACGGATCTTTTTAAGAAAGTTGTTATGACTGAAAATGAGGCGCCAATTTCAAGAAAACGGGCCCTCGGTTCTAAAAAAATTACTTTCTTCCCGTGAGCTCCAATATATAAACCACAACGGATTCTATTTCAAAATGGGATAACGTTTTTAAGAGAAAATCTGGGACCTGTTTTGAATCGGGATGCCAATTTAGAAGAGTGCAAGGAAGGATACATATATATTGCAATGATTCTTACTTCTGATTCATTGCACAGATGACAAAATATCCTTCACAAGATATGTCTAGTATTCAATTCTAAGGAAGTCTGTAGTCGGTCATTTATTCTAATTCTAACCTCACAAGAAATTATATCATAAATATGATCAATAGTATTAAAATAAAATTACGTGTTTTTGCATAGGAAATGATACTCAGATGCTCTTGAGCTAAACACGTGAAAAGTTCTATATTTCATCTAAATAAGTTTGTAGTTCAACATTTCAAGATATTCAAAACATATAAACTATAAAAATGTTTAATTCAAGCAAATGCACGTTTAGCCTAAAACATGTTTAAGATAGATAAGATGTAAATCATGTTTAAGCCATAGAGGTGATGTTTAGATGCTTGTTCACTAATAATATGATGTGTTTCTAAATATGGAATCATATCAAAGGGGTCCTACACTTAACCCACAATCACATAGATTAAGATGTGTGCAACTAGAAAATTGGTGAACATATAATCCTAGTGTTCATGCTTGTGTTCCTAACTCCTATCATAGAATGTGTTCTAAAAGTTAAATCATATAACAATCAAGTTTACATCATTTAAAACACATAAGAAGTTGTTGCATAAAAAGTGATCATATTATTGAAATGAAAGAATGCATATTTATGCAAGTAAGACATGTTTGGGTGTTTTAACTCTTAGCATGCAAAATAATCGAATGAAGTATACTAGAAAGTTCTTACTTGATCACTTATTCAAAATCAAAGAATATTACAAGCAGTAAGCTAAAGAGTTATCAACTCATGTGAATATCTATGAACAAGAATACTCAATAAAAAGATATGTTTCAAATATAGAAATATGTAATTAGCAACACTTAACAAGTTAAACATATAAAGATTTATCTCATATAAACACTCACAAAAAAGGTCAATATGCTAACACTTTCTAATCCCTGTAAACATTTGTAACATAATACATATTATTATTGCTAAGTATTGGTAAGAAAAGAATCCATTGGTGCAAATGGGAATGCTTAACAAAAGCTACAACATAACCTAACGAAACTAGCCCCCCTAAGCAAGTTTGTAATATGGCTATAAATCAAAATTCATTATTCCATATACCCTTAAAAGGGAAATACTTTTGGAATACCAACGTCTTATACCTATTCCAACCCCTAAATCTAAAAAAACACTAAAATACACACTTAATGTCTTATCCCTCCTGTGTTGGAATAGTTTTAAAAAATGGTGAAGCCGGGATTTGACGACGATTGTTTGAAGCCGCGGAAGAATGTAGCGGTAGTGGTTTAGCATAGAGGAGGTGTTCCAATTTTGTTCACGATCGGAGACAGGTGGTGGCCATGGGATGGTGGTTGTTTACGCCAAGCGAGTGTGGTGGTGGTGGTTTGTAGTGTACAACGGTAGTTTAAAGGGCTCAAGTGGTAATGGTGGTGATGGCCATGACTAAAGAAAAAAACTTAATTCAACCATAGTTTATTCAAAGTTCAAGGACATATCATACGTGTGAGTGTGTGACCAAGATGATGTCATATGTGTAATGTTTTAATTTTTTTTTTAATCTATTGAATCGAAATGCCTTGATAATATGTCCAACTGATAGATGTTCACTCTACTGAAATTTATGTATCACTTTTTTATATCACTTTTTTTTGTTTCACTTTCATTGATATCATGAAGATTTTTAACTCAAATTTTTATCTCTTTTCTAATTAATTTTTTTACATGTCCTTTATGACACATTAGCTTTTACATATAAGGTGATATACATGAGTGGTGACTAGTGAGAGAGTAGAGATAAACGACATACAAGGTGTAGAATGTGAAGCAAACAAAGGTAATATCTCAGTTAACAAAAATTCTAAAAAGATAGAAGAGAGAAGAGATGAATTACAAACATTTATCTACATATTTACTTCCACGTCCTCCACAATTCAATCAGAAATGGAAAGTAACTAGTAATGTACATTAGCTTTTCATAACTCTTCCTTAATTTTTCAGTTTCCTCTTTTAACCTTCCTTTCTCTAACACACTTGTAAAACATTCATTATAGATCATTTCACGATTGCTCATTCTGTGAAGAAACACGATTATTATCTTGACGAGGTGTCCCTAATAAGACTTGTCCTTGATCTCTTAAATCTCTAAACCTCGAAACCAATGAATTAAGTCCTTCTGAAGTAGCTCCACCTGATATCCGATACAATAATGAACTAAATGAACTCATAGCTCCTGTTTCTGGTTGAACTCTATTATTATCTTGAGGTGGAGGACCATTATGATTAGTCCTTGTTATTAAAGGATCTATACCTCCACTTCTAAGGGGTGGTAAATCTGAATTATTATTATTATTATTATTAGGAACATTATTTCTCGAATTTACCCTTCGAATATGTAACGCCGAGGCAAGAATTGTAGAGGAGGTGATTTGGAAATCGAGTTGTTGCTGAAACTGTGGTCTTCGATTTTGCATAAACCTTTGTAAAGCTGGAACCTATAATAAAATAAAATATTTAATTAATTTTCATAAATTAATTAATAAAAGTAATTAAATTAAATCTAACCTCGAATCGATTCCAGAAATAGAGAATCAGATGTTGCATAAAAGCAGCAGCTGTAGAAAGAGCTAGATACGAAAAACCTGTGAGGGGGTAAAAAAATCATTTTACAGAAAAAACAAATATTATTTATTTTAAAAAGATTAAAAAAACGTACCGTCTGTATAGGAAAAGAAGTAGATATGAAAGACGAGAAAATAAATCAAAAAGAAGCGAGGAAAGAACTTCATTGAAATTGGGGTTCGCACACTAATTAATGTGAAGAGTTCACATAACCAAACCAGAATTAAAACCATGAAAGCTAATAATTGATCATCGTAAAACTCGAATAAGAAAAATAATATCCCGATCATGATCTGTATATTCCAAATATATTAATTTAGTAACGGATATACATACATATGTATGTATAGAAGATGAGAAAATAAATGAACTTACGGGTACGAAAACTAGGGATTCAATAACATGAACGAATATTAATTGAAAAGTTGGAAGTCTATGACGAGCATGATGTTGAAGCTGAACTGTAATTGTTAAAAAAAAAAAAAATTTAATGAATTTTATAATAATAATTTTGTTAAAGAATTAATGATGAGAAAATGACCTGTGAATTTAAGCATACGAGTTTGTGTCTCTCGTAAGGTAAAGGAAACAGACATTGTGGTAGTGAAGAAGACAAATAGTGACATTATAAGTACACCACATTTAGTAACAAGATAATCTGTAAAAAAAATGAAATTATTTAAATACAAATCATAAGTGAGATTAATAATTAAGCATATATACCTCCAAATCTAGCGGAACTTTCGGGTTGTTCATGAGCATAAGTGAGATTATAAAATTCTTTTGTCTGATAATTATAAAGATAACCTGAAGCAAAATTTATTGATCAAGATAAAAGTTAAAATTAAGAAATTATTGTAGATTTTACCTTGGCCAGGAAAATGCAATAAACTATTCATTAAAATAGTATCATATCCCACAAGTCTGTTTATCAAAAGTTGTTGCCACCTAAAAAAAATCATTTTGACTATTTTAGTTACATTAAAAAAAAAACATGTTTAATTGCAAAAAAATATTACCTGTTACCAAAACAAGGGTGTCGAGCTGAAATGCTGATATTAATTGTATTGATATTATGACGTAATTTAGCTTCCTCAGGGAGTAAAAAATAACCCTAAAAATAACAGAATTTTTTGATATTACAAATTTCCTAAAACTAGATATACGAAAAAAGGAAGAAATAAAGTTAATTATACCTTTTCCTTAGTGTAGAGATAAGTTGGTTCAAATGCTTTGCTTCTTTGCTCGAGTAATTGTACTGATATGATGATAATAAGCACAAACTGAGATATAACACAACCAAATCTATAACATAAAGTTTTATTTCCTAAACCAAATATCTTATAATATAACCTCAATATATACCTATTTACTTGACTAAAAAAGACTCAAATGTTTGCACTAAGTAAAATCAGCAAAATTAATCCACAAAAAAACCAAATACATATAAAAAAATTAATATATCTGTACCTGCATAGGAGTTAAGTTTATCCAGATAGAGAATTTTTAGCCATTTAGGAATATCAAGATTTAAATGTATACCAGAAATATCCTGTATGAAATTAAAAAAAAAAAAAAAGTAGCAATTTAGTTCATGTTCCTTGTTTTTTCTTATTTAAGAAAGATTAAGGACTTACCCATAAACCTCCAAGGACTTTTTTAGCAATTTTCCAAACAAAAGATAATCTCCCATGCCATTTTAGACCCAATCGAATTACAGCTCCTTTAAGTGATTCTTTAGGTGAAAGGAAGAATTTACTAGTACGTGACACTTCTTTAGTTACAGGTTCATCAGATTCTGGTGTAGAGTTTTCATTGATTATACAACTTTCGGTTTGAGATTCTGAAAATTCTGAAAACTCGTTATCTGTTTTCCAAAAGTTTAAGGGTAATTTGGTACTTTTAGCGTTAGAACTTATCCAATTTAACATCTTTGCAGGGGAAAGTGTTGTTCCATCATTATCCACATTTTCAACTATAAGAGTCTCGGAATTAGTTTCTTGGATTGGTGAATTTATTGTGTTGTTTTCAGGCATATTCTTTGACCATAATCCAGCACTAGTGATCTGTTTCAGATAAGCAAAGCACTGAGTTCTAACGAAAAACCGAAAAAAAACATTTATTATGCAACACCTAAGAGATATTAAGAGTTACATACCTTAATCTGTATAAGTTGTGCAGTGGATAAATCAACTTTTCGAAGCTCACTTGAACATCCAGGCTAATTTTCCATGTGATAATAGAATAAGAACTTATTAATTAAACAAATCTGAGAAAAAAATTCATAGCAAATAAAAAAATTTATCCTAATTTATCGACTTAACTAGCAATTAACCTTAAACTCAATACAGTGCCCTAAAGAAACACATTTAGCCTTCTTCATATTATTAAAATGGTAGATATATACCAAAAATAAAGAAGCAGAGAGAGAGAGCTCTAGAAAAAATAGCATACTAAACTTAACTGAAATTAAGCTGGTTAATTAATAAATCCAAAAATTAACGTCAAAATTGATTAAAACCCACACATACACATACGCACACACGCATTTGATCCTAGTTAACGTTTAAAATCAATAATTAAGGTCTAAAACGCAAATTTAACCTAAAAACACGCAAACGTATATGATCCTAATTGCTAAATCAAAATACACAAAACTTATTATCCTAATTGAAGACGTACACAGAGATATATATGTATGTGTATGTATACCTGTTGGACATAATTGGCGTGCATGACAACGAGAATGCAGAAAAGAGTGACAGCGAGGAAGAGGAAAAAGTACTCAAGCGTAGCTCTGATTCGCGGTGTTAACAGCTTCGAGAATCGATCTTGTACGCGAATAAACATCTGTTCTGGATCCATTTCTTCTTCTTTTTTTCCCCTATTTCTTCAATTTAAATGATTAACTCTTGCGAAATTTCATTGAACTAGTCGTTAATAATTATTTGTAGTGATTTATGAGTGTTTGGGTTGATGAGTGATGGTATTAGTTGTGGGGAGAGTATAAATATGAAGATGACGATGGTTTTAAATCAAATGACTTGTTGAGGTATGGTGAGCTGCGTGCTTCTTTCGGCCATGAAAACGACCTTTGGGTCAAAATATACCAGCTGAGCCCAAATTTTAATGCTTATTATATTATGTGATTGCTTAGACTATTTTGTTCATTTATCTAAATTGCATTTCACCCCTATGATTTTCCAAATAAGTACAAACAATGCACATCTACTTTAGAAACTTGCCTAAAAGACATTGTTTATAAGCTCTCAAGTGTTTCCTAAAAAGGGTTAATGAATATAAAAGGGTTAATGAGTATAAAGAATCTCATTTATAAGATTTTTGTTCATAAAAGGTTTATCCAATTGTTATTTTATAGTATGTTGGACAAAAATATATTTCAACTTTTATGTATAATTCATGTATGTCTAAAGAGTGATATTGGACGGCCTGACATTTCTCTCTCACTCGAGAAGCAAATTGGGGTCCTATGGCACACGAAAGGCACTTAATCATGTGTGTAACTGACATGTGATATTCTTGATACAGGTGCGTAGAGTTATTATTTTGTCTTGGTCTGATTATATGAAGCGTAAATGTGCTATCTACCAAGTGGATAGGCGTGACCCTTTCCTAAATCTCGCAGAAGAGGGGTGTCGGGCGACGTCTGAAGTGTCGGCCCGTCTCATTAGACTGTCTTGTTCATTTATCTGAATTGCATATCACCCCTATGAATTTCTAAATAAGTACAAACAATACCCATCTACTTTACAAACTTGCCTAAAAGACATGGTTTATAAGCTCACAAATATATTTTAAAAAAAGGGTTAATGAGTATAAAAGGATTAATGAGTGTATAAAATCTCATTTATAAGATGTACGTAGAAGGTTTATCCAATTTGTTGTTATTTTATGGTATGTTGGACAAAATGTATTTCAGCTTTTATTTACAATTTATATATATACAAGGAGTAATATTGGATATCATCTTATTGAAACAGATAGTCAAATAGGAAAGAATCACAAGAATTGTATGGGAGTTGTCGTCGATAGGACCGACATCGAGTTTTGGAGACCCACGTTCTACCGAACTGAACTAAGAGTGAATATTGTCGTAAGGCGAAACATTTCAAATCTTTTCGTCCGTCATGTGGAGCAATCAAAAAATTAAAGGGAAAAAAATAATAAATCAGGAAATAAAATTATATAATTGGTCTATTTAAAATCTTAGGAGATGATAAATGCCAAAGAAATAAATGCAAATTTAATTTATTTTTTTTCTCGCCTTCACCCAAACCTAGTACACAATCACAAAACAAAAGAAAAAAAAAATTAGAAAACAAGGTTAAATAAGGAGATAAAATATATTTTAAAAAAAATCTAGTTTCACAAACACAGCAAAAATATTTGAATGTCAGGATAAAAACTCATTATCCTTCAACAAATATAGAAAGAATTATTTATTGTACAAGGTATAATTATCATGTAATTATGAAAATATAGGAACAAAACACATATATAGCAATGTAAACACGATACGCAACAAAAACTGAATTTAAAAACACAAAAATGTAAAATTAAATGTTTCGATATCAATGGGTAAAACCCCATAAACTTTATATTGGTATACAAACGTGACAATATATATCACTAGTCCAAAATTACATTAAAATACCAAAAAAGGTAAGACCAAAAAGAACATATAAATGCAACAAGAAAAATTGAATGCCAATGGTTACAAACCCATCAACCCTCAACAAAAACAGTAGAACTTTTTTATTGTACAATTTGTAATTATCATGTTATTATGAAGATATAGGAATAACACATATATATATATATATATATATATATATATATATATATATATATATATATATATATATATATATATATATATATATATATATATACTACACATATATATATATACTAGAAAATGCTCCATACCTGAAGGTACTTGGGCCAAAATAAATTTATAAATAAAGTGAAATATTTTTCTAGAGAAATGATATTATGAGTTAGGATTTTTTGAGCAATTATATATATTTTTTAATATATGTGAAAAATTAAGTGTACAATTATTTTGGAACAAAAGGAATAATGAAAAGTTGACTATTATTATTATGCAAGTTATAAGGTTATATTAATCAAGTAATTGTAAATATTTCGTATACTTTGCTATGCATATGACAATGTGGATTAATTAAATTTTACTAATTACAAAGAATTCACGATTATATACCGTGAATTATTGCTTCAAGTAGGAAAGTAGTTATAGATGTGTAATTGAACTTTGGGTAGTATTTACTAATTACATGAATCTTAAAAAGGAAAATTGTCTCTATGATGACTAAAATCATTACCAAAAATCGAGATGCTTTCGTTATCTGTAAGATTTTTTTTGTAAAGTTTGTAGCCGCCTTGCTCTTATACGTGACAATGTCTAATTATTGTTCTAAACAAAAAATGTTAGCATTTTTGGAACGATTCATTTAGTGGATCAAATAAGGCTTGATTTGATCGATTTACTAATTACTTTTTGCTTTTGATTTTATTAGAGACTATATCGATATTTTTATTGTTGTGAGTGTTGAATCTGAGAGGAGCAGAATCATCTCAATATTCATCGATTAATTGTAGGAAACATAGCGCTCTTTTGATAGATTTTGGAGGTAAAGGTGATGAAAAGACCTCCAAAACTGCAGTCTTTAAATATACTATTCATAAACTGAGCAAGTTAGCATCAAATACTGATTGTACCCTTCAATCTCACCAGCCATTTCACACTCTATTTAGATGAAGGGGTTGTTTTGCTCGCATCGCAGGTGTGCCAACACCCTTTTAATTACCATAAAAGGATACATAATTAAATGTAGTATTCATTTAGTGAAATTAAATTAGATGATTTCATTTGCAGGTTGAATCAGAATGGCCCGTTTTAAATCCACTTCTTCCATCTTACGAAAGGGGAAGATACAGCAGTCTCATTTTTCTAATGATTCTATAATGCAAGAATTAGTTGTTGAGTTGTTCATCATATACAAGTGACGGCCAAGGCGCATATTGGTAGAAAATGTATAAAGCAAAAGAACTCACGCTAACCCAGCCCTATTTAATTGAGCTCATGTTCTCAAATCATAGCCAAATTTCTAACTTAACCTTCATCAATGCTTTTGTACGTTAATTTGTTTGTTTTTTAGTGAAAAGTTCTTAGGTCCATAGATGCTATGGAGCACCAAGACAAGGGCGAGAAGTGGGAATTAAAGTCTTAGATCGAGCGTATAAGTCATAGGAGAGAAAAGATGATCAGAAGAATTAACTAGACGAGAGTGAAATCTGGAAGGCTGTTACAAATCACTGTTTTTTAGCCACTTAGCCACTGATTCAGCCTTAGAGTCGTGAAATAAAGAAGTTGCATTTTTGAGTTAGGAAGATTTTGCGACTGGAATTAAGTGATTTGGAGTTGATACGCAAAAGTTACAGCAGTATTACTAACAATTGTACATCAATTACGGGATTTCTAATTTGGATTGGGCTTTTACTTCATTTAACCTATTCCGTTAAGTAAAAAGCCCAATCCGAATTCTCCACTATATATAGACCTTTAGACTTCATTTTTTACACACAATTCATTACACGAGTTAGTATACGCTAGAAGAGAAGTCAGGGCAAAAAGTAGAGAAAAAGAGAAAGCTGGAGAATCAATTCTCTTCTATCAATAGTCAAACTCAATCCTTTAATTAGGTTATTCATTTTATTTCTGTAATTGAATATGACTATATTTTATTTTATTTCAGTCCTTATGAGCTAAACACATTAGTGCTTGAGAATCGCAATAAAGGGATGAACCCTAATTAATTTATTTCATGTTTTTGAATTTGGGATTTTCTAATTTAAATTGAGTTGAGCATTATATATTGGATATTACTTTACGCTTCATTACTATTTCTTTTCCGCGCAACTAGAAATAGCTTTTAGTATTTGGACTATTCACTTTAGTGGCAAAAGTGATCATCCGACAGTGGGTTGAATACGGATTTAGGTAATACCCGTGTAATTTCCGTTATTGACCGACAGGCTTAACTAATTACATAGCCAAATAGTTAAATACTTCATGTCCGAAAAGGCATACTCACCCGGTTAGGGGTTTATAGTCCTTTAGGATAGCTCTTAGGTCCCACCGACAGGGGCTAGGAGATATTAGAATCCCGACTAATATAATAATACCAATTCTACCTTTACACAAAAACATTGACTACATTGATGAGGTGAATGCCCTATGAGACTCAAGTACATTTCTCACCCTTGCGTCTACACATTTTTACTTGCATTGTTTTATTTTCAATTATTTACTTTAAGCATTTTACTTTATTGCATTTTAGCCCTTTACAAAACCAAAACAAAAATCTTTATCATTTTATTATTTTGTCTAACAATTAATTCTACTTTTCCGATTAATACTAGTGTCATAACTAACCGTCCCTGAGAACAAAATCTGTATTATTTACAAATTACTTGAAACGACCCGTGCACTTACGGGTAGTGTCCCTCTTTAAATGGGTGGTGATTTTATAGAACACCAGGAGACACCACAACTCAAGACAATTTAAAAGCATTTCAGTATTTTTTGTCAAACATTCTATTATTTGAAGGGGTATTTGCTAAAAGAAGTCTAATAAAAGTACCTAATTGTAAAATTAAGTCTTCATAATCTATTTTATAAAAAAAATGCCCAATAGAATAATTATTTGTAGAAAACATCCCCTTAATATTTTTTATACCTTTACTACTCTTATTATTAAATATATTATTTTATTTTTAATACAATATTTATTTTTAAATATGAAACAAGTAATAGGGTACATCCACCACCACCACCCCTACATCCACAACCACCACTCCCCTCCCACCACCACCACCACCACCACCACCAACACCACTACTACCACTACCACTACCACCACCACTACTACCACTACCACCACCACCCCTACAATGTATTTAACCACCACTACAACCACCACCACCACAACCACCACCACCACCTACTACTACTAATTCCATCACACACGCGCACGACCGTGATTTTTTTTTAAAATCGTCATAACTAATTCAAAAAAAAATCATAAAAATAAAAATTTGTATTTTTGGATAAATCAAATTAATATTTACGTCTATGATATTTTTTTTCGCGGACACAGAATTCCATGTTTAAAACATGAGATTCACTGTTTGAAATAGTAATTTTTTGTTCGACATGAAATTCATTGTTCAAAACATGAAATTCACTATTCAACACATGAAATTGCGTATTTGCGAAAAAAAATTCAAAAAATTCAAAAAATTCCAAAAATTCCAAAAATAATCATTGACGTAAATATTAATTTGTTTTATCCAAATGAGTAAATATCGGCTCTACCCCCTGAACTATACACATTTTGACAGATTGCCCCTCAAAGAAAAAAATGCGACTAGGTGGTCCTTAAACTATGTTTTCGTGACTCGATGCCCCCTGTTAACGGAAACGTTAGTTTTCCCTGTTAGTTGGTCACGTGCGCAAATTATTGTGACATTATACCCCCTGTACTAAGTTTTTCGTGACATTTTACCCCATGTACTCAGTTTTCTTGACATTTTACCCTAGGAACCGAGTCACGAAAAACTTAGTACAGGGGTTAAAATGTCGCGAAAAACTTAGTACATGGGGTATAATGTCACGACAATTTGCGCACGTGACCAACTAACCGTTTTCGTTAACAAAGGCATCGAGTCACGTAAACATAGTTTAAGGACCATCCAGTCGAATTTTTTTCTTTGGGGGGCAATCTGTCAAAACGTGTATAGTTCAGGGGGTAAATGAGGCATTTACTCTATCCAAATATATATATAAATTTTTTATTTTTCTGATTTTTTTAAAATTAGTTATGGGGTAAGACTTCCATCCAATATTGGATGGTCCAATATTTACATCGCATCCGTTTATTATTTTAACAAAACATATGTCATTAGATTAATAAGATAGTTGTTTTGTAAGTTTAAAATATGGGGTATGTGTATGAATATAATTGGTGTAGGATCATTCAATAATGGATGAAGAATTTTCCCTAGTTATGATGATTTTAAAAAAAATCACGGACGCGCGCGTGTATTAGTTTTTGTTTTGTTTTTTTTTCTATTTTCTTTTTTCTTTTTTTTAATTACTATTTGTAGGGGTATTTTGGGTTGGGGTTTTTTTAATAAAAAGTCTTATTATAGGCACCTTTTTATTAATAATTTTTTTAATAGGCATTTTTTATTATTGGCTCTTTTTTGAAAGGGGTTTTTACAAAAAAAAAAGTGCATAAGTGGCAAATTGTTAAAAGGGTCAATTACCCATGGGGTTTTAGATATTATTGTAGTGTCACAAAGGAACTAGTCAACTACTCTCTCCTTCTTAGAGGCCAATAAGGTGTCCATTGTCAATACTACCCTTCTTGTGCATATAATACAAAAAAATAGATTATTCTCTCTACTCCATTACCATCATTTTTCTCTCTCCTCCCTCATTAATTATCAATAATTTCCAACTCCGACCACAACCACTGATCACCGCCAGAAAAAGTTTTGGGCCTGAAAAAAGTCCTGAGCCTAGAAAAAGTTACTGAGCATGGAAAAAGTTACTAAGCATGTGGTACTGAGCATGAAAAAGTTGATGAGTATCGGAAAAAGTGTTGAGTGTCCGAAAAAGTTGCTGAGTATTCAATTTTTTTTGTTGAGTCGCTTTACTGAGCATGCTCATTTGCTCAGTAAATGTACTGAGCATGCTCGTATGAGTTGTTGACTTTTATTATTTTTTTGTTTCAAATTTATTTATATGGAAAAAACAACTCAAATATTACAAAATTGCTAAAGAAAAAAAATCGAAATTATTACATTATAATTGTAAGAAAAAAAATTTATTACATTATAATAACAAGAAAAAAGAAAAATAATAATACACCAAAACTACACAAGGAAACTCTCTATAAGATTTGTGATCTAAAACTTCACAAATCTTGATAAGATTAAACTTAAGCAATAGTTTATCAACACAGAATTGGTAATATTAAAATTTACTCTATCTCGCAACAATATAATAGGAACATGTTCAGTTGTTCACTTACTCCAAACCTGCAATATCATATTGATACATTAGCAAAAGGGTAAAATTGCACCATTGGACATTCTATTATGCAAAATAACCAAATTGACTTTTATGTTTCAAGTAATCATGAAAAGTTACATAATTTAATTAAAGCTACCGTAGTGATACAAAGACTTAAAAAAGATTTCTTTATTTTGTTTCTTCTCAGCAGATCGAACTTCTTTGTGCACCAAAAAAGAACTATCCAGTTTAGTTGGATCAGAAACTCCGACTAGATCTAAAAACTCCGTTGAAGTGCTCCTCCATTCGAGCAACAGCAAAAGAAAACCGTCATTGCTCTCTGTACAGATCCACTATTTCGCCCTCTGGTGGAGAAGCCTATCCGTACTCACCTATTTTTCAAAGCTTCCACGACGTAGATCTACTCCGACGAGGTTTAAATCATGGTCTAGTAAAGAGAGAGAAAGAGCTTTGATTTTAGCCATGGAGATTTGTGAGATGCTTCGACAGGAATTTTAAGAGAAAAATAAAGAGAGGATAGAGGAGAGAGGAGAGACGGAGAGTGTTTAGGGTTTTAATCTTTTTTGATAAAAATTAGTATATATAGTGGAGAAAAAACAAAAGAGGGTAAAATAGTATATGAGATTTTGATCTATAGTGTTAATTTTGTTGTTGTGCCCTTTAGTAACAGGAGGTAATTCACCCGGTGTTATTGGGTCTTGAGGTGGTGTCTTCAAGACCCCTTGGGTAATAATTTCTTGTTAAAATTTATAAAAAAATGCCTAATAAAATAAATATTTGTAAAAAACAATCCCTCTGTCTTCTTATACCTATATTCCCGTTTATTATTAGATATATTGTTTTATTTTTAATATAATATTTATTTTTTAATATTAAACAAATAATGGGGGCACCTCTACCACCATTATTATTGCCAGTCACCAGTCACCACCACAACCACCACCACCACAACCCACCACCACCACCACATACTACTACTAATTTCATCACATGCGCGCGTCTGAGATTTTTTTTAAAATTTATAACTAATTCTAAAAGAATCATAAAAAGTAAAGACATATATTTTTGGTTAAGACAAATAAATATTTACGTCTATGATGGTAGGTAGTAGTAGTGGTTGTGATGGTGGTGGTGGGAGGTGTGGTTAAATTTAAGAGATTATGACTCAAGGGGTCTTGAACACCAACCCTCTAGTCCTAACCCAACCCCCTTCTTTTGTCTTCTTATTAGGGACCTCAATAAGATTTTAATACTATAGGCTAAAAATTCATTTACATTCCTACCTTTTTTGTTATTTCCAACTATATATTATTATATTCCAGAATTTTCATAAAACCCTAAAACCCATTCTCTCTCCTGCCTCTTTTTCCCGTAACCACAACACTCTCTCCTCTCTCTATGGCCACCACCACAAAACCCAGCTTAATTCTGGCGAGCAAAAAATTACTGTTCCAGCTCATCTCCACCACCAATCACTGTTCCAGCAGCAGCGGTTGTTCGCGTGAAGCAAGCAAAAGGACGGAGTTCATGAGAAGACAAGATCCAACAGAGTTTGACAATGGCTCGCCGTTCGCAGATAGCAGCTACGGCGAGTAGATCCAGGCGTTTCGAGATGGCTTTTGTGCGGTTGATGACTTCTCTGTTGATTAGCAACCAAACCTCACGCTGGTAGCCATGAAACCTCGCGCGTTGAAGTCTTCTTCGGCCTTCTTCTCCGATTAGGCGGACATGGCATGTGGACATAGCTTCTCCTCCAGCAGTTCCGCGCCTAAGACCCGCCGTGAGCTCGCCTCCTTCAATGTTCCGATTTGTTCGCAATGAGGTCTTGAAGCTCCGATTTGTTAGCTGTGTTCGGTTGCAGGTTTTTGTTGCTCGATTGTGAGCTCCGGTGTTCTGTTGCTCACGTCTCCGACGTGATGGCGCTCAGATTTTTCGTGGTCCGTGATGGCTCGAAGCAAAAACCGTTAATGGAGTCATGTAGATTAGTTGCTTCTTCGAAGAAGAAGCTGAGAACGAGAATTGATTTTCTTTTAGATCTGGTCAAACCAGTTAGTTTTTTTAATTATAATTAGTTGAAATAATGTGTAATTTTTGTTGTGTAGTAATAAATAAAAATGTTGTAAAATGATACTCAGCTTTTTTTTTAATAATACTCTACCTTTTTTGTAGCAAACTCATTATTTTTAGTAGAAACTCATCAATTTTTTAATAGAAACTCATCAATTTTTTCGATACTCATCATTTTTTTCCGCCAGTCAGAGGTCGGTGGTCGGAGGCCGGAGATAGGTGTGGTAGTGGAGAGAGATGAACAGTAATATCACTCTTTTTTGTCTTTTAGTGTTCGTAAGGGTATTTTAATATTTGGTTATCTTTGAAGTCTTTTTAATGAAATAAAATTTGAGAAAATGACACTTAGGGTCTTGACCACACCCCCCTCTTCGAGTTAGCACCCCCACCTAGAGCCTCTTCTTACTAAAGACCTCAGCAACTTTTTAACACATGAACCCCAAAACCCCTGTTACCTTACTACCTTTTTAGAATTATATATATACTATTTTAGAATCCCACCAATTATAATTTTCAGATTATAATTCTCTCACCTCCCCTCCTCCCTTATCTCTCTCTCCTCCCCCATATCCCAAACCGCCACCACCACTATCCTCCTCCATGAGAACAACCACCACCACCACCATCTCCCTCTTCCCCTATCTCTCTCTCCTCCCACCATCTCCCTCCTCCCCGTTCGCATAGAAGAAAAAGGCTGCTGGTGGTTGCTTAGGCGAACAGGTCCAACAATGCTTCTTCATCGATCTAGATCCGAGCCATGCCGGCGCTGTGGAGTCTTCAGTCATTAATGGAGTCTTCAGGTTGTTGAGGTTTGCTTCCATTTCGTGATGCAAATCGGGTTTGCTGATGAAGACAGATGAAGAGCACCTCGCTCCTCGCTGCTAGTCCCGCCGGAACTCTGCGCAGCAACACCATTGGAACAGATATGGGGAGAACCGGAGCTCGCGAACCACCACCTCAGCTACCTTCCATTTTTTCGGAGCTTCTCACAGCCATGGCATGTCGGAAATGCCATTCGAATGCTTGCAAATCGGAATGTCCAGGCCAGCTTCGAACGGAGGTGGAAAGAGAGATGCCGATGTTCTTCTCCTTACAGCTCGGTTGTGGCCATGAGAGATGCGACAGTAGTTTTTTTTTTCTTTAATTTCAGATCTGGTCAAACTAGGTTTTTGTATTATTTTTTAATTTGTAAAAGATGTAATAATACAATTTTTTGAATAATTTAATAATACTCACATTTTTATTGTAGACTCATGGCTTTTTTAAATTACTCTCTATTTGTTTAAAATACTCACCAATTCTTTTAGAGTACTCCGACTATTTCATAGAGTACTCCGACTATTTCATAGAGTATTCATTTAATTCGTTAGAGTATTTGTTAATTCGTTTAATTCTCGGAGTACTCAGCAAATTCTCGGAGTACTCTATGTTTTTCTCGGAGTACTCTATGTTTTTTCCGGTGACCGGTGACTGGTGGTCGGAGGTCGGAGGTCGGTGGTCGGTGGTCGGAGGTCGGTGGTAGGTGGTTGGAGGTTGGAGGTAGGTGGGTAGTGGTAGGTAAAGGAGAGAGAAACAGTGACATCACACTTTTTGTCTTTAAGTGATAGTAAGGGTAGGAAAGGCTATTGTAAAAAATGAGGTCTCTAAGAATAATAACTTTCAAGACACTACTCTATAAAGAAGAAATAGTGTTTCATATAATTCACCCATAAAATTTTCATTAGTTCATTTAGGCCCAAAAACTAGTATCCAAGGCCTATAGGTCAATCACCCTAAATTTAAATAATAATAACACTTTCTTATTGAAAAAAAGATATCCAATCGGGCTCTAAATGATGAGTATTATTGGCATCGAAAGAAAAAAACTCACTAATCGTGCATATTTAAGTTCAAAGTGGCTCCCTTATGTTAAAAAAAAAGCTAAAAAAAAACTCGGAACATATCGAACAAAATTTCAACAAGAAGGCGGGAAATTAAGGGGTCCTGAAATCAAATAAAGCCCTTTTCACACTCGTTTAATCTCATTCTACAGAGAGAAGAAATGATCGACATAGAAGACGAAGAGTTTCTATCTCAAGTAGCAGCCGCGGAGGCAGAAGCCATCAATTCCACCGCCACAAAACGCCGCAAAGTCTCTCAGTTTACCACCTCCACCACCACCACCGACGCAGCATTCAAAGCTCAAAATCAAACCGATGTTGCTCAAGAAGGAGCTTACTTAGCGGCTCTCAGAGGCAGCAAAAGCCCACTATTCCACCAATTAGCTTCCAATTCTAGAAACGATAATAACATCCACAAAAACATTAGTAATAATTTCAACAATACTAATGGAGGTGGTGAAATTGTTCAAAAGGAATGTCCGTGTAAACTATCGAACTGTAGAATTTTCACTGCTACTACAGCGAAGAATTATGGGCGTCAATTCTATACATGTCCTCAAAGACCGGTTTGTTTTTCTCTCTCAGACTCTGTAAATGATTTTCTGGCAAATTTGCACTGCACAGGGCCACGTGTATATTTTGCTATTTGACCGTAATTAAAGGATATGTGTCTAAATTGAAAGTTTCTCTAGTGATAAGAGTAGTCATGGATCAAATCGTACTCGAGTCAAATGGCTTTTGTGTCAAAAAAAGATATGTATCTACATGTGTTTGTGCGAGTGTCTCTGTGAATAGTACATGCTCTCTTGTTAATATTGCAATGACCAAGGCTAAAAACCTTATGCAATGTGTATAACTCTTGCATATTCAGACCTATAATGGTGTTTGATAATACTTTTGATAGCTAATAGAGTTCCACAAGACTGATTAATTATGTGACAAAATAACCCTTGGGATATGTAAAAAGTCTGGGACTATGAATGTGAAATGCTTTTGATCCCTTTTAACTTGTGCGTGCTTACATATTTAATTAGGAAAATGGAGGGTGTGGATTCTTTGAATGGTGTGACAACTCTTCAGGAAGTGATGACATCACTTTTAAAAGCCAAACTAATACAGTAGATCCTTCTGTACCTGAACTACCATGTCCATGTGGTGCTGGATCTTGCTTAACCTTAACTGCAAAGTCAGAAAAAAATAATGGTCGAAAATTCTATAAATGCCCTGCAGGTCAGGTATGATATATACATAATTGATGTATGTTTTACAGCCTGTAATGTTATTTATTTTCCTACAGGGAGGTTGTAACTTCTTTAAATGGTGTGATGAACAAACTAACATTACTAGTGTTAAAACCTTTGTTAATACAAGTCAGACTTATCAGAATACAAACAAAAGCTATAATACAAGTACTCTTTCTTGCTTTAAATGTGGGAAAGAAGGTCATTGGGCAAAAGATTGTGAGGTTTCATCATCAATTTCACCTGCTATTAAAGTTGGAACTAATGCTTCTACAGGGACCTGTTATAAGTGTAATAAACCAGGTCACTGGGCAAAGGATTGTGTCTCTAATTCAGAGACTAAACGCAAGTTTTCATATTAATAGTGATAGTGTTTGTTAAGCTTGTAAACTAACACATGATTTGGTATATTACTGTTTTACAAGCTTGTCAGTGTAACCTAACTAGCATTACTGTTTGTTAAGTATGACATGTGACATGTGATGTGTTATTTTGTTATAATTAGTTGTACTTGTGGTTTGCGTGTTTATGTATTTTGATGTGTTGGTTAACCAGTTAGTTTGTTAATGGAGTTCTATTTCAAGCAAAGGTAAAAAGATAAAATTCTTGGAGAGGAAAGTAAGACGATAATATGATTGCATATAATTTGTTGAAATTCTTATCTTATATATTTGATAGTGTATATGTATATATGTCATAGTGCTATATACCACTGAAACCCGAGCCTTGGCTTGTGAGATCATAGGCCCCTTGAAGTTTGGGAATTGTTGATAAGACGCAGAAATTAGAGGACAAAGAAAAAAGTAATTTACAAAATTAACCGTTTACAAACTTGCGAAATGTCATTATGAAATCTCCCGGATCTGATACCCACCTGAAGGGACCCCTACGCGAGACTTCACATAGAGAGTTTCTTATCTGACCTATTTTAGTTTTAATCCTCCTGGAAGCGGGCAAACTGGGTGGAGACTTTTTTTTTTCAAGAACCAATTATATCAAAATTAAGTAGTTAAGTTATAGGAGTTCAACTGACACCATATCAGTTACCAATTCCGGCTAGTGTTTTGATTAATTTTGGACAGGAACCGTTGACTAGTTATCTGATAGAAAGTTATATCGATTTTTTTTATTAATAAGTTCGCTCCTCATTCCTATTTTGAGGAACATGTCGAATAAAGTTATGAGATTTAGAATAGCTGAGATCTCAAATTTTCATCATAAGAGGTTGGGTTTTCCAGTAAACTTCAGATGTATACTTTAGATCTTGGGTAATGCTGAGATAGTCAGTGTGAAACGTAGTACTCCTATCCTTGAGAGGTGCGATGTTTTATATGCGAGTAGGTTATCAGGTGCATCTTCTTCGAGGGTCAAGCTACACCATAAGTGGTTCCTTTTGCAAATAAAAGGGACATTCTCATTGTTGAAACCAACTGTAGCTATACAAGTCAATTCTCTATCGTTCATAAATGAGGCCTCACAAAAAAAGTTGAAATCAAAGGTATTGGTTTCAAGTCCAGGTATCTGGCTAGTAGAGGATTCTAAGAAAAGAAGTTCACCATTCCACTCACAACCATGGAAATCAACCATCATATTGTTTTGCAGCAAAGTTGCCAATTTTGTATTCCATTTTGATCCCTCAAGCAGATCTTTCATACGATCCGTCCAAATATTCCATATCGTAATGAAGACAAATGTCGTTGAAATTTCCTTGCTCCATCTATCGTTGGTACCTTCCTTAATGATGTGAAGAATCTTGGATTCACAATCTCCATCTCGCTTGATGAAAGTACTGTGCCCTGTTTCCATGACATTCCACACTTCCATGCTAATGGGGCATGATAAGAAAACATGTCCAATCGTTTCCATGGGATGATTGCAGAATCCACATCTATGAGCGTATGCACACTTTCTCTTACAAAGAGATACCCCACATGGAATAGCCTCATCACAACATTCTAGATAACACCCTTATTTTAGTAGGGGTCTATGCGTGCCAAATCGTATTCCATGCCTTCGGCTCTCTGGTAGTCCCTAAAGAAGACGTTTTTGTGGAAGTTTGAGAAGTAATGGCCCGGTAACCAGTTTCGTTTAGTGTAGATTCCTTTCTTTGCATGTGGCCAAATTAGCTTATCTTTCTCATTTGTCGCATATAACGAGATTTTTCAAATAAAATCCACTCCCTCTTAATGGAAAACACTATAAATAAGAGTCGGATCCCATCCTGAATCATCTGAGAGAATAATGTCACTCACAAACTGAACATAGATGTTATCTTGTCTGGTAATGGGAATATGAGTTGGCAACCATTTATCCTCCAAATATCTGTTGTGGCTCAATTTCCAATTTGCATGATGCAATTATTTTTAAGTACATCTATCCCTACCAAGATGCTTGTCCAAACTCAAAATTTCAGCTTCTTTATTGAACTATACCAAAACAAATGCTTTAGGAAGTAGATACCTTTGAGTACCTTATGTATAAGTGAATATGGGTTTTGTAATAATCTCTAAGTCGTTGCAACTAATAATGCCAGGATCATGTTACCAAAATCCCTAAATCCAAGGCCTCAGTCTCCTTGGAGGTGCGATTTTATCCAAAGCCTTCTAGTGGATTCTACACTTATTATTAGATCCCCACCAGAAATCTGCCACCACACTGGACAACTATTTGCAAAATGTTTTTGGAAAGAGGGGGATAGACATAGAATAGTTATGGATAGACTAGAGGACAGATTTGATCAAGACCTCATTCTATCTATCAAAAAGTAATTTGTCTTTCTAATTATTCATTTTTTGGTCAATCAATCCTTAACTCATTGAGAAGCAATGAATTTGGATCTAGTATAGTTAATAAGGATGCCAATATACAAATTGATCAAGTCATGCATTCGGGTACCTAATGTTTCACAAAATATGATTGATGAGGGGCATTGGAGTGCGTTTGCTAAAGCAATTACTGGATTTCTTTAGGTTCTCCATCTGTCCTAATCCTTTGCAATATATGGATAATATTCTTAAATGCTTCAATCTCCAGGTCACTAAGGCTGACCAAAAAAAGTGAATCGTCAGCAAATAGTAGGTGAGATAAGGGGGATAACCCCTGGCCAACTTGATTCCATTGATATTTCCATCCTTGATTTTAAAACTAATGAGACCCACTAATACCCCGATAAAAATACAGAAGAGATATGGGGATAGAGGGTCTACCTTTCTAATACCGTTGGATGGCAGAATGTTACCAACAACCTTAACAGTGATAATAATCTGATAGCGGACCGTAGTGATACATTTCATGATCCATCCAATCCATGTAGCATGAAAACCTAGCTTGTTCAAAACAACTTCAAAAGAATCCCACCAAACATGTTCATGAGATTTAGCCATGTCTAATTTGACTGCGGCGTAATGCTTACTAGTATATCTAATCCTACGAAAGAAATAGGAGATTTTGTGTGTCAAAATAAGGTTGCCTTGGATCGAAGATGCCTCGTGTTTTTTGATACATTTATAGGGTCACAAGACATCGTTATAAGGGGTTACTGAACTTGTTTGGGGGATAATTCCTATTATGTTACATACTTCTGTTTCTTTGACAATCTTGGATATTTAGGTATTTTTGGAGCTTTTGTGTGTTAATTGTTTATTAAGTGTGTAGCTCCGGTACTTGGATTATATGAGACCCCGCAATGATGCAGATAAGTCAAAAAGCCAAGGTTAACCCAAATTCAAGGCATAAGATGACAAAGATGACACGTTTGTTGTCACCACATATAAATTGTGAGGATTTTGATCAACATCCCAGGGCTAAAGATAATACTTCTGAAAGAAATAAAAAATTATTTTTTCCATGTCACCCATGATGGGAAAGACATGAGCGTACAGGGAAGTTATCTTTGATAACTTCCCACTTAGATGGTGGAGGAAGTGGAGAAAGTGGGAGAGTGGTTTATTAACAGGTAATAAACCAACTCTCCAACTCTATAAATAGAGCCTCTCTTTCTCACAAAAATACAACACAATCAACAGCTCACAAGCGTACAATTTTTTTCTCTCCAAATCAATAATACACATTAAATACTTCTGAGACATTTAGGTGGTGAAAAAAAAGAGTTTAGTTCTAGTAATTAAACTTACGACCAGATAGCGAAAGCGATTCCTTCATTCCAATTCAATCAAGTACAAGAAGGCTGAATTCTGGACTCTTTATTTCAATCCGCTACGTATAAGGTTTGTCTGATAAACCTTCATTTTTTTTATATTCTAGTGTAACAATTGGTATCAGAGCATGTTACCCATTTGAGTATATGAATATAGATTTTTTTTGAGCATTTTTTTTTTGTGTCGAACAGAAGAAAAAAAAATTGAGAAACTTTTTTGGGTACCATTAGGTCCAGTGACTAGTAGCCTTACCATATTTGCTACCTTAAGTTGTTGTTAATGAATAGAGTTTCTGGAAAGATACTGAAAATTATTTTTTCTTGTTTCCTAATCAATTTTGGTGTATTATTTTATCGTTCTTATTTTTCTATATGTAGGAAATGATGGAGACACGATCCTGGGGATCAAAAGAAAAGAGGCTCCGCCTATTGGGAGATTACCGAATGCTCCATAGAAACGTAAAAAAATCTAATGGACCATTAGAGTTCCATAGACCAAAAGTTGCAAGGACACCGAAAGAAAAACAGTCTTTGAAAAATAGTATCAAAGCACTCCGTTATAAGAAGAAACCTCATCACACCCTAGTGCAACATGTGGCAATTGTCAACAGGTTGATTCAAGATGTCATAAATTGGGGTGATATCATATGTGAAGGACATAAGGTTGAAGTTCTTTACGAAACTTTGCCAAGAGAGATGAAAAGGGATATCGAAATCTTATGGGAGTATGATTTTTCGGAGAACTATGTTCATGGGAGACAAGCTACGTATGAGTGGCTAGTCTATGCTTTAATTGGATCTCACTTGTGGAGGCACTATTATAATTCTACTAGGTCGGACCAGTGCAACTGTGGAATGCATTATCAAACTACTAAGATTGATAATTATTTTCCAATTGGATCCTATGAGGAAGTGAGATTTGAAGAGTCAATTTCAAAATTAAGGTTTTGGATGTGAAAGGTGTTTGCTAGTTGAACTTGCAGTAGGTAGTTTGCTTAGTAGGTTGTTTTTCTTCGATATTTTTTTTGTTCCATGTTCGTTAGGAATTACATTAGTAGCTTTTATTCTCTTTGATTCAGTTATTTCTTTATTGAACATGTATTTCATTTATGTATGAATTCAACTAGTTTTCTTTGTTTTTATGTTATTAGTTGCTTATTTTATATACATTTTTGCTCTAGTTATGTTAGAGTAAGTGAGAGTTCTAGTGGAACTTATTTGCAGTTAATGAAATTAATGAATGGTTAAGACGAACAAAATATGGTGATTCATGATTGGGAACATAGTGAACTTTCTTTATCACTTATTTTGTTATCTTTCGTGTTCATTATATTTGCATTAATAACATTGGGTAGTTAAATAATTGTATGTATGCTAATGAAATATCTCTTACTTTATGAGAAAATGACAACCGTTATTGATGATCTCAAAGGAGACATAATGAATGGTGAGAACTATACCTTTGGTAAACTCAAAATTCATTATGTTCTAGAGGAACAAGATATTATTGAGGTTATTAACAATGTCATGGCTCAGCCTAAGGAAGGCATCACAGCTCAAAACAAAGGGACATGGAGGCTCATGAGAAGTGGAAAAAGAGATATTCCACTGCAAGATGCATCTTGATAAACTCCATGTACGATGATCTTGTCCATGAGTGTCAATAATACCCCACTTCTCACGAGACGTGGAACACTCTTAATGAAAAGTACAAGGGTATGACTATGACTAAGTTGAGTCAAATTGATCATTAAGTTTGACACTTACAAGAGGAAGCCTAGTTAAACCAAGCATCTTTGGGAGATGTATAATATGATTAGGGAACTTAGTCTGCAGGTCATAACCTTACTGATGAACATCAAGTTCAAGCTGTGATCCGATCTCTTTCAGATTAGTGGGAGCATTTGGAGATAAACTTGACTCTAAATTACCATATCATAACTTTTGATGATGTTGCTCATCATGTGACGTTGGAAGATGAAAGTCTTAATGCAATTAAGCCTCAGGACCAGACTTATATATTGCTGATCAAGTTCCCGCAAAGGTTCTGGCATTAAGTGCAAGAACAATAGGAAGAGAGAAATGAAAATGAGCATGCTTCCAAGAAAAACAAGAATGGTGGTAACAAAGAAAGACAAGAGTAAAGTAAAATGCTATAATTGTGAAAGATGGGTCACTTCGCTCGCGAGTGCGGATAAAGATAGCAATATCATTTACTTCATATAACTCTACATATGTTACCAATACTGTTTGCTAGTTGATTCTAATCCTTTGTGGACTATGGATTCAGAAGTGACAGACCATGTAGCCTAAGACCAAGAGGCATATGTAGAGTACCATATAATTCCAGAGAAAACGTGATGGATATAAGCTAGGAGACAACAACAAGGTTGAAGTCAACAAATTTGACACTTGCAAGTTGAACTTGCGAGGTGGACAAACCTTATAACTGGATAATGCACTTTACGCACCTGAAATTCGAAGGAATTTGGTCTTGGTCACTGTTATTCTAGGAGTGGGTTTTTTAAATATGCATTTTCATAACAATCAAGTAGACATTTATTATGATGCTAAGTATTAAGTTTTTGGTTTTTATTTCTCATGTTTTAGTAGTAGTAGATGATAATAACTCATTTCATAGTTATTATGTAAGTAGTTGCTTTTCTACTAATACTTCTTCTAGTAATTTTAACGTAAAAAAAAGTGTATGGAATGCTAGACCAGGTCATATTGGACAAGACCATATGAATTTGTTGGTTAAGGCGAACTCGTTGGGTTCATTGACTAAAGTCATCTTGCCAACTTATGAAAATTGTCTAGCTGATAAAGCAAAGGGAAACCATTTTGAAAAGGATAAACGAGTCGGGTACCCATTGCAAATAATTCATTCAGACGTCTGTGATCCAATATATATTCAAAATAGACGTGGGGAACATTATTTTATAATTTTTATAGATTATATCACTAGGTTTGATTATGTCTACCTGATTATTTATAAATCTGAAGCATTGAAATGTTCTTATGATATATATTTCAATGAAGTAGAAAATCAGTTAGAGAGGAAGGTGAAAAACCTTAAACTTTAATCGTGGACGTGCATATCTATTCAGACAATTGAAAGAACTATGTGATAAAAAAAGGTGAGAATTCTCCTAGAAATGGTTAAGGCTATGATGGCACAAGCTAATCTTTCAATATCTTATTGTGGAGATGTCTTGCCTAGCGCTAGTTATATACTTAACCAAATACCCACAAAGACTGTTCCATCGAACTCCTTATGAACTACTTGTGACCCTGGGGTTGACATGCTATGTTCATGATCTATCTCATAAATATGGGAAGTTAGGTCCAAGAGGCAAGAAGTGTATCTTTATTAGATACCCAGATCACTCTAAAGGATATGTGTTTATTGGTGAACATAACGATAGGGGTCTTACTGAAACTGAGTCACGAGATGTTACATTCTTAGAGAATGATTTTCCCAGCAGAGGTGAGGTTGACAGAAATTCCATTTTATGTGAATTAAATGAGATTCAGGAAGATGATATGCAAACAAATGTGACACCTGATGAGGTAACACATACTAAAGAAATAGAGAAGGAATCTTGAGATGGAAGAAACCATTACATCTTCTAGTAATCCTATTTCTCAATATTCTCAACTTAAGAGAAGTGTTAGAGGTTTAGTTCCTCGTCGTCGATTTGAAATCAAAGGAGAAGTCTTTATGATAACTCCACAAGACGAAGAAGAACCTCGATCAGTTAATGAAGCATTTTCATGTCCTGCTAAGAATGAATGGAAGAAAGCAATGGAAGAAGAAATAGAGTCGATGAAGAAAAATCAGGTATGGGAACTGGTTAATCTCCCAAAAGACGTAAGACGATTGGGAATAGGTGGGTAACCTGACAATTCTATTGATAGGCATAAAGCTCGCTTGGTAGCGAAAAGCTATACTTAACGGTTTGGAATGGATTTTGAAGAAATTTTTTCTCATGTTGTTAGATTTACCTCAATACGTCATATTTTAGCTATTGTGGCGCATCTCGATCTGGAGTTGCACCAAAATGGATGTTAAAACTACATTTCTAAATGGAGATTTAGAAGAGGTAATTTTCATGGAACAACCCTTTGGGTTTCGTTGCAAAAGATCAAGAGAATAAAGTATGTAGATTGTTAAAATCAATCTATGATCTTAAGCAAGCCTCGAGACAGTGGCATTTGAGATTTCATGAAGTCATTTCATCAAATGGATTTGAGATGATAAGTGAAAATCACTGTGTTTATATTAAATGTTCCAAGATTTTTTTTAATCATGGGTTGCTTCTTACTTATTAGGGGAAATACAATCGAAAAATCTAAAAGCAAAACAAATTTAGAAAGAAACCCAATAAAAACATCAAATTTATAAGAGTCCATAAGAAAATAAAAAATATTCACCTTTCTAGACGATTTGACGAAAGATTATTGTCCAAATAACTGTGTTAGAGAAACGAGGCTTGAAAGCAACAAAATCGTGGTCTCAAATCACATGGTAACCGAGTGAAAGGTCCTGTACTATCACTGAAAAATAAAGCCCCTGAGTTTGAACTCCAATCTTAAAAATTGAAACCACTAAAAACCAAATCTTCTACCAACTGATCAAGAAATTTTCAATCAAAATTACTTGGATCTTCACATACAATCTCCGATCTAACAACAATTACTCTTGCAAACACTTTGAATTCACATATTCGATTGAAAAAAAATAACATGTACGGAAATATCACACAGAAACCGAAAAATCATTTAAATGCTAGTACAAACTTAAAATGAGTTTGAATAATAACAAAAAAGAATTAAAAGGGGATTGGTTTCAATAGTGGAAGAAAGATAGGAAAACAAACAATTTTAATAAAAAAAATTGAGATATGAATAAAAATAGTAAGGAAAAGGATTAAAAGAAAGATTATTAAGAAGAAATCGCAAGGATATTCTAAAAAAAAAATCTCTTTTACGACGTAATATTTGTTGGGACAATAATAAGGGGTCTTTAGTTTATAAGGCCCAGAGCCTTATAACGTTTGTAAGAAAAGTCCCACCATCTAAACCCCCATTGAATCCTAACTAGAAGTAAGTAAATGCCCAATATACCCCCCTCAACTCTTATTATACATTAAAACACAACAAACCTCGCCCAAAACCCCATTAAGGAGTCGAACCCCCCCATCCCACTCTCTCTCTCTCTCTCTCTCTCTCTCTCTCTCTCTCTCTCTCTCTCTCTCTCTCTCTCTCTCTCTCTCTCTACCCCGGCGAACCACCCACCCCAACCCCACCCCCACTGCCGAGCCAGTACCATCACCACTACCAACCTTCCACTGCCGAGCCCCTACCATCACTGTCGTCCCTCTCTCCCCTCCACTTCACCACCGAAGCACTGCTGCTGCCGCCCCCCCAACCCACCTTCCCAATGAGGCGCTGCAGAAACCCACCCCCACCAACACCGAAACATCATCAGCCCCACCTTACCACCACCTTCATCACAACCGAACCAACTACCCCCAACCGATCTCGAAGAAGTCTGCTGATGCACCGTAGATCTGCAACACCACCACCACCCAAAACCTGCTGCTTCACCTTAGATCTGCAGCACCACCACCACCCAAAACCTGCTGCTTCACGTCGCCGCCGCCAGTGAACCCACCATCACCACCGCATACATCACACTATCTCCCCGTGACCCATCTGAGCTTCGAACCTCAACCACATCGGTGGAGAAGAACAGTTGCCGCAGAGAACCCAAAACGCGTTCTACTTGTGGGTACAGCCCCATTGGGCTCAGAGTTGTTATTGGGTCCATCCCCTCTTCCCTTGAAGACCAAGGTCCAGCCCCTCTGCCGTTCATATCGATCTGCAACACCAACACCAACCAAAACCCTGCTGCTTCTCTCCAAGATCTGCAGATCTCGAACACTGCCCTCCACTGCTTCGTCGTATCTCCGGTCCTGCACGAGAACGTCGGGCTTCACCAGATCCGCCACTGCTTCACCGCTGCTGGTTTGGTTTTTTTTTCTTTTACTAGGCGTAATGGGGCCAGCCCGTTTGTAATTTGTGTATCATGGGCCAGCCCCATGTAGATTAGTTGTGTAGCTGTAATGGGTTTTGTGTTATTGGGTCCAACCCAATATAGAATAGATGTTTTTATTTTTCTGTAATTTGTATTGGGTCCAGACCCATTTAGCTAATTTTAAGAATGGATAGTTATGTGATTAATTTTTTTTGTTCATGCTGGGTACAACCCATTTAAGTGTGATTGAAACTGCAATAAAACAAAAAACGAATAAGTATAACAAAAACAAACGTGTTGGGTACAGCCCCAAAAAGAATTCGAGGGATATGGGTCTGGCCCCGTATATTGTACTTAATAAAAAAGACTAAAGAATCATTGCAAAACGTGTTGGGTCTGTACCATACGGTAATTTTTTAGCTCGTGATAATAATCAGTGTGGGTCTGTACCCATAACGAAAAAGGGTAAAATGGGAAAATTTCAAACCAGGTAGTTAGAATATAGGACTTAAAAAATAATTTTTTCCAATTAGGACTTATAATACAAAGTTTTGAAAAATTAGGCCTTAATATATAATTTCTTCCAATAATAATGAGTGATATCTCATGATGCCTTGGTTCATTTATGTTAATAAAAAAGATTACATGGAAATTAAATATGAATGCCATTTCATAAAACTTTGTGTTACATTATTTTCCTTCAAATTGATTTAGCAATTAAGATTCTTGCTTTTAAGCCACAATAAAAATATATAAACAAGTGGTCAAAAAGACACTATCAGATGGGTACGTGGCCCCCACTAATAGAGTGATAAAGCACAACAAGAATAGAAAAATGTGTTTTAAGAGGAAAATGTTTTCTTGACCAAAAAAAGAAGAGGAAAATGTTTAGCTTAAAATGATTAATTATAACTTTTTCCTTTGGCGGGCAGCTAAAGAATGAATTCAAATAGTATATGCCTTTTGAGTCTTTGACAAAGTTTTGCTTTCCACGTTAGATGAGATTTTTTGACTTTGGTTCTCAAGAAGTTCATAGTTTTTTCTTTTTGTCAAAAGAAACAACACAACTAATCTATCCCTCTCTCATGACAAAGAGAAAAAACAGAAAACTTAACAATAGAGTTCGTAGAGTTTTTTTTGATTTTAGCTTTTTTTTTAAAAGTAATTAGCATATGGTCACACATGGAGAAAGTTTTACACATTTAGCACTGGGGCAAGTTCCCGATTCCCGCCGCTAGTTAAAAATGTGATTAAAATAGGGGCGGTCACGAGCATTCCGCCCCTAGTTCAAAATTAAAAAAAAAAAAAGTAATTAACGTCTTAATTTTCCGCCTGGGGGGCGGTGGGGAGCATCACGCCCCTAGGCCAAATTGGAAAAATAAATAGGGGCGGTCATCGGGTACCCGCCCCTCCATGAATAAAAGTTCTTCCCCAAAACATTTTGCAGAAAAATTAAAACCCCAACTTCCTTTGGAGACCGCTGCCGCCGAGAAGACCACGTGAACCGCCGCCGCCGCCGCCTAGGAGACCATTAAACATCGCCGAACAAGGTATGTATCCTTTCCAAGTTCCCCTTTTTTTATTCTACTACTTTTAATCCATATAATTAAAAGTTAGGGTTCTTCAATTTTTTTTTTTTTTAATTTCGATTAATTAGTTTGATTAATCCATGAATAATGTATATTAGATTGTAATTTATTTTGATGTAAATAGAAAGTTGTGTTAATTTTTACTTTTAGGTAATTGCAAAATTGGTCCATGAAAATTTGAAATTTGCATTTTTAGTCCTTGTTATATTATATAATTCCATTTACACCCTATGTTGATTATAATTAGATTTTTGATGTAATTGGGATTTTTTAGTTAATTGCACAAGAGGTCCTTATTAATTTTAATAATTGCATAATTGGGCATTTTAGTTTTATATATTTGCAAGTTAGTCCCTTTATTTTATATAAATAGAAATTTGTATTAGTTGTTCTTTTTAGGTAATTGCACAATTGGTCCTTGAAGTTTTATACAATTTCATTTAAACTCATTCATTGAATAAAAATATTTTTATTCTTTTTCTTGATAGGTATAATGGCTTCGAGCAGCAATACGAACACTCTTTTGTGGAGACAAACCAAACACGAGCACCTTAGTGAAAGAGTTTGGAACAACGTAAGTTTTTTTAGTGTATTTATATAATTTAATTTAATTTATTTGTTTTTTTATCGCTTACTTTTTTGTTGGGTTATAGGGACGAGATGCCGGTGTCTTGATAAAACCCTTAACCACAACTCCGTGGAAATTGGACCCACGGGTGGTGCCGCTTGTAGAAGAAGCCGGGTTTGGCGAGATTCGGAAGATTGAGCGGATAGTATTGGATCACGCTCTACTATCCGCGATGGCCGAAAGGTGGAGACGGGAGACTCACACCTTTCATATGCCCGTTGGTGAGATGACCGTCACGTTACGAGACGTATCCATGATCTTGGGATTACCTATTAGAGGACAAGTGGTGACCGATCCGGAGCGGGCTAACTTTGACTTTCAATTCGAAAATCACTTCATTTTCGTTCCACTTGCAATTTGAACACACGGCTTGTTTTAACCCACGTAGCCCAATATCTCCTCCGGTCATAAAAGCTTTACAATCTCCCCCGTTATATTCAACAACACCGTTACCGCTTTGAACAATATCACCCCGATAAAAACATAACCACGTAACATTCATTTTTTCCTAAAACCCAATAAAACACACAACCAAATCAATACTAAATCAAGCACAATAAATAAAACCTATTTTAAACTAATCAAATCTAACTCAAACACAATATATAAAGCCTAGTTTAAACAAATCAATTTAAACCACAAAATACTACAATTAATATTATAACAAAAAAACCATACTTTTCTTACTTAAATATATATGATATAATACAAAATGGATAGAGTAATTACCTTTTGGTGAGATATCCAAGACTTTGATGAAATGGTTGTAGATTTTAGGATGAATTTGGGTGTAGAAGAGAGAAATGGGGAGAGGGGGAGTGAATTTTCGGATTAGGGTTAGAGAAATTGGGGGAAGAACATATAATCAACAAGGGGCGGGTTCCCGTTGACCGCCCCACTTTTTTTTTTAATTTTGCCTAGGGGCGGGTTTCTCCCCACCGCCCTTCTGGCGGAAAAATTAAGCCACTAATTATTTTTTTTTTTTAAATTTTGATCTAGGGGCGGTCGGCTATATACCGCCCCTCTTTAATCCACATTTTAACTAAGGGCGGGATCCCGGAATCCGCCCCTATTAGAGGGGCGGAAAACGGGAACCCGCCCGGGTGCTAAAGTTGTAAAACTTTTCCTACATACGCTAAATTGCTAATTACTTTTAAAAAAAAGGCTGAAATCAAAAAAAACTCGAGTTCGTAGGATAACTCAAGAGATCAATATTAGTTTTAGTGTATTTAGCGACTTTATCATCAACGATATTAAAATCTCTTTTGATATAAGTAACCTTTCATGATAGAAATATTTTCAACCAACTTAATATTTCATTCATTATTGGCCAAATGCGCTAATTAATTTCTTTAGAATTTGAGATACCTTGAACAATTTCAAGATTGTCAAAATAAAATGAGCTACTCTGAAGATTGAGGTTTGTTGCAAACCTAATAGCTTGAAGGATGACCCACATTTCTCCTTCAACTACAATATTAATTCTGGATCATTTGATCACTTTATGTTGAACAACACCTTCTTTATTTACTCCAAGTGAAACAATCTAGTCGGATCCCATCTATTGATAAAAGATGTATCGTTGAGTCAGTTAATCTCTGATATATCATTGAGGACTTGGTTCTCGTCATCCTTCATAGAACTACAACTTTTGTCACTGATTCGAAGCACCTTGTCTGACTCCGCTTTTTCCACGAAGAGATATTTTAATAACAATTTAGATTTTTCATTGATCTCCTTAATATTCCAAGCTTTATTTTCAAAGAGACCATTCATTCGCGCTTTCCATATATTCCATAGAGTAACAAGGACCGTTGCTATGACTACCCTTTCGTTCCATCCATATCTCAAGTAATTATCAACTGTCAGTCTGATCCATTCTCTAATGGAACCTTCAAAATTCCCGTCAATTTTATTTGAAGCTGCGAATTAGCCCAAACTCCCTGACTAAACGGGCATTTAACGAAAAGGTGTATGAGTGACTCTCCCTCCATTTCACATCATTCACAAATATCATTTTCCGTACATTTTCTCTTTCAAAGGTTACACTTGGTTGGAATGGCTTCATTATGTAAATTCCAGACAAAGTTTCTAATTTTTGAAGGAACGTTAGATCCCCATATTAGGTCCCACATTTTTGCATCCTTACGTTCCCTTTGTTTGGAAAATTCCCCTTCTTTTTCAACCGCTCTCTACACCAGTCTATGGTATCCTGATTTAGTCGAGTACTCACCATTTTTATTATCAGGCCATATAATTGAATCCTCTTTCCCAAGTTGCATAATAGGAATCCTTCTAATCTCTGTGATGTCTCTGGTCGTACAAAAATCCTTTAAAATATCGTAATTCCAATTAGATAGATTATTATTAAAACATTCCGCCACCTTATAGATACTACATTCTTTCGGCTTTTCCAACTTGTATCCTTTTTTTATCCACACGTCATCCCAAATATTAATAGTAAGCCCGTTACCAATTTGCCAAATACATTCTACATTAAGATAACATAAACCCTTATAAATACTTCCCCAACTCCAAGATCTTTTATTTTTCGATTTAGCATTCCACATATCAGAATGGGAAAATAATTACCCTTCAAGATTTTTGCCACCAGTAGGTTAGGGTTGTGCAGGATGCTCCATGCTTGATTTGCTAACAGTGCAATATTCATTTTGTGGAAATCCCTAAATCCAATACCACCACCCTTCTTCGATTTCGCCATCTTTTTCAAGCGACCCATTGTATTCTTTTTTTTATTTCCGGAGTTTCACCAAAATTAGCCACAATGCTGCTAAGGTTTTTGCACAATGTAAGAGGGAATTCAAAGATCGACATCGCGTAATTTGGAATTGATTGTAGAACAGCTTTAATTAGAACCTCCTTACCGCCATCCGACAAAAGAAACTAAAAAGACACATTAAAACACCCAAAACTCTCCAGATGTTTCGGATTATAATAAATATGTAATTTGTGATCTTTTTTTTATCCCATTTGAAAAACAAAAATAAAAACCTTACATGAAGACACCGTCATAGACGTGGATCAAGTAATGAAATCAACACAAAAAATATTATGGCAGAGCTACACGAATCGGACTGGGCAACAAGCGACGGAACACCAACAAACAGTGACGGCGGACCAACGACCACACCACCAATTACTAAAACAATAGATATCACCTTCTATTGCAAGGCCTCTTTCAACACTAAATATGAGCCAAATGGGATATGCATTTTACTAATAGATCACAAAGCCAACCTACACAACAAATACAACAAACGGTACTATGCGACACAATTTTAGAAGGAGAAGTGTTGGCGGTCGTCAAGCAACGAAAAATAAGCATGAAATACACGGATACAACAAAAACGAGTTACCAAGACAACCTTGAGTTAATACAAGGTATAAAGGAAGTGTCAGCTGCAAGGTGGACGATTCCACCGATTATACGTCGTATACTACAAATGACAGTAGAATCAGGTCAAGTGAGATTCCTGCACCTACCCAGGAAATGTAATGGCTGCGCCGACAACCTCGTAAAACTGTCTAGACATATATCCACGGGCAACTAAATAACAGCGAACGCACTGAAGAGATCATTCGCGAGACTCAGATTAGGCTAAGGAGGGGGATGTAATCTATCTAGTTTCATACCATGTCCAAAACTGTTGTCGGTTTTCTATTTTTTTATTTTTTACCACAACTGTTGTCGATTTTCTCTATATCTTCCAAACAGCTTTCATGTTTTTAAACCATTTGATACCACCGTAACTGTAAACATCAATATAAAAGTGAAAAGTAAAATTATAATATAACTGCTTAAAAATTAATCATGATATTTCTTGAATATATATGTATCCAATTAATCATAACAAATTGCACTATAGGTCTCTATTAAATTTTGACATAGCCTGTTATTTTTTTTTTGCTTCATTTTGCATTTTTGATATATTTTAGTTCTTTTTAGTGTTTGTGAACAACAAACAATACGTATATATCATAAAATATGATATGTATCATATGTTTGTGGATTACAGAATAAAAATGCAACAAAAAGAAGATTAGTTTGAGTTCTAGGAAACTTTCTAGAACTCAGATTTTGAGTTTTGAGAATTTTTCCATAACTCAAATTGTTCTACTTTTTGGCTTTATTTTTGCATTTTTGATATATTTATTTCTTTCTTAGTGTTTGTGAGTAACAAACAATAAGTATATATCATAAAATATGATATATTGTGGGTAACAGAACAAATATGCAACAAAAAAAGAGTAGTTAGAGTTATGCAAAAATTCCAGAACTCAGATTTTGAGTTCTGGGAATTTTTCATAACTCAAACTGCTATTCTTTTTTGCTTCATTTTTATCTTGTTTGGATTTTTTAGCTCTTTTTTAATGTTTGTGAAATAATAAATAATGAATATGTATCATAATATATGATATATACAATATTTTTTATTGCCTTTGATTTGAAGAATCGTTTGAGTTCTAGGAAGAATTCTCAAAACTCGGATCCTAAGTTCTGGAAAGTTTCCCAGAACTCAAACTGTTCTTTTTTGTTGTTTTTTTCCTGTAATTATAACTACTTCTATCACTAATCAAAGGTCATTCTACTACTTAAATCGTAAATCTCTTATTTCTGAAATTATGAGAAGAGTAATGCTATATATCACCCCTTCACCCCTTCACCTCCTATATGGAGCCTATGTGGAGGTTTTAAAAACCAATTATAATGTTTCTCTTTCTTGAATGACTTTTTTCTCTCTCTTTCATTTAACCTCCACATAGGCTCCACATAGGAGGTGAAGGGGTGAAGGGGTGATATATATCATTACTCTTATGAGAAACAGAGTTTTACACTTATACAACTACTAAATGCTACTTAAAAGTTGTTGACATGCTGTTTGAGCATTATACAAATGCTATGATGTAGTTAGTATTGTTTGTTGACTAGGATCAATTGTCTAAGGTTTGTTAGTATATATAGAGAAGGTTTGTTACTGACGGTATCATCAGTTTAGAAGTAAGGAAACTGTTGGAAGTAGTGAAGATCAACGACGGCTGCTGTGGTAAAAAAGGGTAAAAAAAGCTTGTGCTCTTTACGGGTTAGTACACAAGGCTGCAGGGGTTTATTGAGCATTAACCCAAAGTTAAATAGTAATATTTTTTTGCATTTTACTTTATTTCATTTAATAAAAGAAATCATATTACATATTATTTTCTTATATCTATCAAACAATAATTAATCTTAGTTTATTCTCCATACTACATAAACTATATTTTGTAACTTTGTTGATATAGTTTAGTAATAAATAATTATTTGACGTTTAGAGGAGAAAGCAAAAGACATATTTACCCCCTAACTCATAAGTATACTAATATAATAAATTATCTAATACTTAATATCGTGTAATTGCTCCACTACGGAAACACGACTAAACTACATCAAGTAAATACTGTTTAATTTAGAGGATAAATTGAATATAATTCTTGTCCTTAACCTACTAGTTTGAGATAACCAAATTACCCTTCTATCATTCCACTGGCAAACTAACGAGCATATATAATTATCAGAGCAGTATTCACGTTACCTTCCTAGATCGTATTCCCTGAACCTCAAGTACTGACTTGAAATTAATAATATCAGAATATGTATCACGATATATTACCCCCAGGGCTAGGTTAATAATATAACCCTACCATGAAGTGGTCATTTCATGGATTCTTTCTTGCATTTACACGTCTTGACTAGTCGAGTCACAAACCTAACATACATGAGATATAAGGTCTTGATTGGCCCACACACATGGTATATCAAAGCATACACACCTGTCATAATCATTGTGTCCATACACAATCAATATTAATAGTATTTGAAGAATTGCAAAGTGATCCTTGTAAGTCATTTCTATACATGTCCATCTGTACCTTTGAATAGATGATGTAGAAGATTTCTTGGGTGACCATAGACATGACACCATAATTATGATCAACCTCCACCATACCCTCCATGCAATCAAAGTGCCAAACAATGATTACTTGATCAAGAAGATTTATGATGTGGGTATTTTGAGGCACCAAACTACGACATACGCGTTTCCATTCTAACAACCCGACGTGTCCTTATACTTTAAATATCAACTGACCTTACACTATGTCGTTATTTATGACCACCACTTACATCAAGTGCACATGATCTTAATCATAATGACGATATTACCCTTTATGTTTGTACTTATAATGTGGATAAACATTTTCTTGGCATACAATCCCGACATTAACCTTGTTTGGTTTCAAGTAACAGGAAATAGGACAAAAATTTAGAAGTAAGAGTAGTATTGTTGGTGAAATATTCACCGTTCAAAACGAAAAAGAAATGAAAGGCAATTCAAAGCAGAAAACGTAAAATCAATTTAAAGTGTCAACTAGCTATTATACGAAAGAGATTACAAACGAAAATCAAACAACTTACACGGAATGAAAAGCAAAAACGATTACACGGAAATAAGCCTAGCGTTTAAAAGATATTCCGGCGAACCGGTATCTCAAAACGGAAAAGACTACTACTAGTTTATCTCGGAGAAGTGATAGACAGAGAGAGTGTTTTGCTTTTGCTTTGTTGTGATTTTCGTATCTTCTGCTGGTGGAGAATGGGGTCTTTATATAGGAGAAAGGAAGACCCAACACAAGCCACTTTGTAACATCCAATCAAATCCCATGATTCCCTCCCGGATTTGGCTTGATTGAGTTGACAGTTTCTATTGACTTGTAACCTCCACGTTTTTTATTTCTTGTAACAGCTTTGACCTTTGACATTTGATATTCCCACGTGTTGACTAATTGACAGCAGCTAGAATATTCCATTTCTTCTAACGCGTGCGAGATTGGTGGAGATTTGTCTCTACGTTCAAGTTTGAGTTGTCAATGCCTACTATAAGAGCTGGTAGAAAAATCCATTTCATTTTTCATTTTTTGACTCCCAAAACTCCCCACGAGCCACGAGCCACGTCCCACGCCCCACGCCCCACGCCGTCGTCGTCGCCGGTGCCGGTGCCGGGCGGGTGGGTGGTGGTGGTGGTGGTGGTGGTGCGTGCGTGTGGCCTTCTCCAATGCTTTTCCATATGCATAGGGTTGGGCTCTTTGGAAGCTAATGGCATCACTTTGGGTAAAAGTAGCATTTCTTCCTTTCTCCCTACCGATGTGGGAAAAGGAGATAATGCTTTCACACTTTAAATGGTCCAACAATCCCCCACATATTTGAAGTGTCAACAGAGGTTTGGAGAGAAGGTGATCAGGTTTCCATGACTTTCAGCGTTTGGGTGAATTGTACTTAAGTGCCAATATCTTTCGATTTGAATTGTCACGTAGTGAAGTGAGGCAACCACCGAATTCCGTTTAAGTGAACATACTCTTGAACTTTAACGGTTTTCAATCGAGGCCCTCACAACACATACTCTACCCTGCTGAAAGTTATGGTTTCCTCGAACCTCACCTTCAGTTGAGTTTATCAAGTCCTTCTCTAAGAACCACCCTTGCGGGCTATGAACTTTGTGGATACCTTTATTTGCATTTGTTCAAGGACGTCTCCTTAACATTATGTTTATAAAGGTTTGGGCTTTGCTACTACCCTTGAATTCATCAAGTCCTTCTCGAAAGAACCACCATAAAGGCTATGAATTCAGATTCATCAAGTCCTTCTCAAAAGGACCACCACAAGTGGCTATGAATCCATATTACTTTATTTTTATGCCATAGGGATGGAGGGAGATCACTTTGATTCAAGAGTCACGTGTTCCCCATTTATGGGTCTCAATCCCATCCCCCTCGACGTTTCCAGGACCACTCTTCTGGGTAGGCCTTTATTAAACGGATCAGCGAGATTTTCCTCTGATCGTACATACTCTAAGGCCATCACACCATTCTTCAGTAACTGCTTTACTGAACCATGTCTGATGCGAATATGTCTCTTCTTTCCATTGTAGGTACTTTGATGAGCGACTGCAATGGCTGCTTGTGAATCACAATGGATGCACACAGGTGTGGCCTTTCCTTCCCAAAGGGGCATATCTGATAAGGGACTTCTCAACCACTCAGCTTCTTGTCAAGCCATTTCTAGTGGTATAAACTCAGACTCCATGGTGGAGCGTGCTATACAAGTCTGTTTAGATGACTTCCACGATATAGCACCTCCTCCTAAGGAGAAAACATAACCACTGGTGGAGTTAACTTCGTCATTGTCAGAGATCCAGTTTGCATCACAGAATCCCTCAAGAACTGCATGGATAGAGCTGTAATGCAGTCCTAGATCCATAGTACCTCGCAGGTACTTTAGAAGACGACGAAGTGCAACTCAGTGGTCATTACTCGGGTTATGAGTATAGCGACTAAGTCTACTGACGGCGTAGGCAATATCGGGTCGAGTGTAGTTCATTTAAGAACATCACACTCCCTATGATTTTGGCATATTCATTTTGGGATACAGCATCTCCAGAATTTTTAGACAAATGAATACTAGAATCATAAGGAGTATTTACAGGTGTCACCTCAAAGGAGTCGAATTTCTTCAACATCCTTTCTACGTAATGAGACTGATTCAGGGAAATACCATTACTGCTCCTAATGATTTTTACCCCAAGAATTACATAAACTTCTCCCATGTCTTTCATGTCAAACTTAGAAGACAAGAAGCGTTTGGTCTCATTTATGGTATGAAGAGAAGTGCCGAAGATGAGCATGTCATCTACATACAGGCAGATGATGGTACACTCTGATCCTTTTACTTTGGAGTAAACACATGAGTCAGAAGTGTTGACCACAAACCCATTTGAAATTAGGGTACTATTGAGTTTTTCATACCATTTTTTGGGTGCCTGTTTTAAGCCATACAAAGACTTCTTAAGTTTGCACACTTTATCCCATTGACCAGGAACCACACACCCTTCAGGCTGGGCCATATAGATCTCTTCATCTAGGTCCCCATTCAAAAACGCAGTCTTAACATCCATCTGATGTATGACAAGTTTGTGAATGACCGCAAGAGCAATGAGGGTCCTAATGGTGGCGATTTTGGTCACAGGGGAATAAGTGTCGAAGTAATCAAGGCCTTTCTTTTGGGTGGAACCCTTAATAACCAGCCTAGCTTTGAATTTTTCTATTGAGCCATCTGGTCTCAACTTTTTCTTAAAAATCCATTTGCTGTTGATGGGTTTGCTACCTTTGGGTAAGTCAGTCAATTCCCACGTATGATTATTTCTAATAGACTCGAGTTCGCTATTAATAGCTTCTTTCCAAAAACTAGCATCTACCGATCTCAAAGCACCGGCATAAGTTTTTGGGTCTTCCTCCATGAGGAGACAGGTGACAACCTGTTCACTTATCAGGTCAATGTGAAACCTTCGGTTAAGAAGGCTGTGATAAAATCAGGTACGAAGCTAGACTCGGTCCTACGTCTCTTACTCCTCCTAAGTTCTTCCTCAGGGATACTACTAGGTACATAGGAGTTAGAGGGGCCAGGGGCACTATCACACAAAAGTACATTAACATCATCATATAAGTTACTAGAAGACAAAGAAGCATCACCAGTATTCACAGTTTTCAAAGGGAAAATGTTTTCATAGAATTCAGCATCTCTAGATTCAAAAACGGAGTTATTATCTAATGATAGGAATCTATAGGTTGCACTATTCTGAGCATACCCTATGAATACAGAGTCTATTGTTTTGGGTCCAACAGTGACTGTTTTAAAATCGGGTAGTTTGACTTTGGCCAGACACCCCCACACTTTTAAAAATTTCAGGTTAGGTGGAAAGCCTTTCCACATCTCATAGGGGGTCTTATCTAGGGATTTATGGGGTACCCTATTAAGGACATAACAGGCTGACAAAACAGCTTCCCCCCACATGTTCGTTGGTAAACCTGAACTTATTAACATAGCATTCATAGTCTCTTAAAGGGATCTATTTTTTCTCTCGGCTATGCCATTTTGTTGGGGGTGTATAGGGGGCACTAAGTTCGTGGATTATCCCATTTGTTTCACAAAACTCTTTAAGTGAATTAGAACTATATTCGCCTCCTCTATCTGACCTAAATCTTTTGATTTTACAGTCTAGTTGATTTTCTACTTCAGCTTTGTATTTTAAAAACGCGTTTTCCGCCTCGTCTTTAGTTTTAAGGAGATACACTTTAGTGAACCTAGAGTAGTCATCTACAAAGGTTATATAGTAAATTTTTCCTCCTCTACTAGCGGAGTTTTTAAAATCAGCTAAGTCAGAATGCACTAATTCTAGGAGACTAGTCTTTCTAGTGGTCACGGGCTTAAAGGGCTTCTTCGCAAGTTTGGACTCTACACAAATTTGACATTTGGAAAAGTCATCTATTTTATTGAGGGGTATTAGTCCAAGTTCTTTAAGCCTTTTAATAGAGGAGATATTAAGGTGACCTAGTCTACCATGCCAAGTGTCAAGAGATTCAACAACATATGCAAAATCAGAGGCATTCTCATTCATTGGTACAGTATTTAAGACAAACAAACCACCATTCATGTACCCTTTCCCCACAAACTCATCATTTTTTGTAATAACCATTTCCCCCCTTCAAATACAATTTTAAGGCATACTTTATTAAGAAGAGCTCCGGAAACTAGGTTCCTACGGAGACAGGGGACGAAGAGAACATCATTCAACTCTAAGATTTTACCAGAGGTGAGTTTTAGAGAAACCTGTCCTTTACCGAAGACCATGGCGGTTGAGGAGTCACCCATGTAGACAAATTCACCATTTGTTGCTTCTTCGAATATCTTGAACATGGATCTCGTTGAGCAGAAATGACGAGAGGCTCCAGTGTCAAGAATCCACTCGGTTTTGTTCTCAATTAAGTTTACCTCAACCATCACTGCAGCAATAACCTCTTCGGTCTCGACCAGATTCGCGGAAGGTTTGGGACCTTGACCAGCTCTAAGGTTGCACTCGAAAGCCCTATGTCCTTCCTTCCCACAACAGTAACAAGATCCTTTGGGTTTCTGAATCTTACTAGAGGTTTTGAACCCACCACCTTTGGAGTTGCCGCGATTCTTGTTTCCCCCAGATTTGGATTTGTTATGGCCTTGTTGCTTTCCCTTCCCTTTGAACCTGTCTTTGTTACCTTGACCAGAAGTTTCGACAAGGTTAGCTTTGGATGATTGAGTAGGGAAAGAGAAAGACCTGTCTTTGAGTCGATTTGCCTCCTCGACTTGCATATGACTGATTAGCTTGTGTAATGTCATTTCTTTCTTCTTGTGCTTCAGGTGATTGCGGTATTCGCTCCAGGAAGGTGGGAACTTTTCTAACAAGACATTGGCTTGGAGCACTTCACACATTTTCATACCTTCAGCAATCACATCCGCGCAAAGGTTCTCATAAACATGGAGTTGTTCGGTCATAGGTTTCTGATCGGTGAGACGAAAGTTGTACCAAACTCCAGTGACATATTTCTTCTTACCCGAATCCTCAGCCCCATATTTTTTCTCAAGGGTCTCCCATATGATCTTTGCCGATTTTTCTTTGGCAAGAAGATCAAAGATGAGGTTCGAGACATTGTTTAGCATCCAACCCCGAGCCATAGTGTTGGCCCGTTTGAATTTGGCATCAAGAGCACGATACCTAGCCTGTTCTTCTTCAGTGGGAACTCCCTCGTCCACTAAAAGTGGAGGATCATCGTATAAAACGAAGTCCAGTTCGTACTGTTCAAGATATATTAGGATCTTTTGTGCCCAACGCTTGTAGTTGGAACCATTAAGGGGCTCCAACTTGTTAGCATCAGGGAAGGCCTTTGCGTTCAATGGTGAAGCAACTGCCGAGCTTTGAAAAGCCATTTCAGAAAAGGAGAACGGTGAAAAATAAAAACCGGGATATCTTTTAAAATTATTGGTGAAATATTCACCGTTCGAAACGAAAAAGAAATGAAAGGCAATTCAAATCAGAAAACGTAAAATCAATTTAAAGTGTCAACTAGCTATTACACGAAAGAGATTACAAACGAAAATCAAACAACTTACACGGAATGAAAAGCGAAAACGATTACACGGAAATAAGCCTAGAGTTTAAAAGATATTCCGGCGAACCGGTATCTCAAAACGGAAAAGACTACTACTAGTTTATCTCGGAGAAGTGATAGACAGAGAGAGTGTTTTGCTTTTGCTTTTGCTTTGTTGTGATTTTCGTATCTTCTGCTGGTGGAGAATGGGGTCTTTATATAGGAGAAAGGAAGACCCAACACAAGCCACTTTGTAACGTCCAATCAAATCCCATGATTCCCTCCCGGATTTGGCTTGATTGAGTTGACAGTTTCTATTGACTTGTAACCTCCACGTTTTTTATTTCTTGTAACAGCTTTGACCTTTGACATTTGATATTCCCACGTGTTGACTAATTGACAGCAGCTAGAATATTCCATTTCTTCTAACGCGTGCGAGATTGGTGGAGATTTGTCTCTACGTTCAAGTTTGAGTTGTCAATGCCTACTATAAGAGCTGGTAGAAAAATCCATTTCATTTTTCATTTTTTGACTCCCCAAACTCCCCAAACTCCCCACTAGCCACGCCCCACGCCGTCGCTGGTGCCGGTGCCGGGCCGGGCGGGTGGGTGGTGGTGGTGCGCGCGTGTGGCCTTCTCCAATGCTTTTCCATATGCATGGGGTTGGGCTCTTTGTAAGCTAATGGCATCACTTTGGGTAAAAGTAGCATTTCTTCCTTTCTCCCTACCGATGTGGGAAAAGGAGATAATGCTTTCACACTTTAAATGGTCCAACAGTGCGATCGGTAACAATTTAGGTCATGGTGGAACAATTGGTTTGAATAACTGGTCTTGATAGTTTTTGTCCGATTATGAAAAATATGCTTCATTTTTCTACGATTACTCTTTTACAATATAGCCGTTCTTGATATTTATTTGGTAACACAATTTCCAATGAAAGGTGACGTTTTCTTGTTACGACAATCTTTCTTAGCTATATTATTTTCAAGACGCAAGATTGTTAGCTACCTCCCTGTTATTTTCCTTATTTTGTGTATTTGTGTTCATGACAAACTTGTCTTTATTCAAAAGTTTATTGAATAAACATATAATTGAATGAATAAACGGTCTCATTTACTCATTATGAATTATTTATTACAAATATTGATTTAAAAAAAGTTATATATAAAAGAGTTATTTAATTCATCTTTCTAATTTTATTATAAGTTTATGTGCATTGATAAACAAACATGCCATTGTCATACTATTTACTCAAACCCAACACAAACACAATTAGCTAATTGACTTATCAACCCCCAAACTCAAATTTTCAAAATGTAACAAAAGGGAAAAGGACATTTGTTCTAGGTGGATTTAAAAAGAAAATGAAATGACTAGTAGAGGACTAATAGTAACCTATCCAACCATAGCATACCGATATAGACGGAGAGAATTGAGATTCATAACCACCCAGAAACAAAAAATAAAAAATCTATTTCAAGATAAATTACAAAAATTAAATTAAAGACACAAAACATAAACTACAAACATTTGTTTGTTTTGTTAGATTAAGTTTTTCAGAGAGTTTTTCATTTTTTTTTTGTTCGGAAAGAGAGAGTTAGTATCACGTCTTGGAGATCTTGTTGTCAACAAAATCATCAGATCCGAAGAAAATAAAGCGAAAACACAGCGAAGCAGCTTAGAGAGAAGAAAAAAGGTATTTTTTTAAAAAATAAATCAGTTCTTGCATATTTTTATTTGTTTTTCTCGTCTCTGCATTTCTTAGACCCGATCTGCATGTAGTTGTCTTTTGTAAACATATTTTTCATCCTCTAGATTTTGTGGGTTCTGCTCAGTTTCGCCATTTTCTTGGTTTCTCTCTCTAGAGTTTTTCTAGGCATGTTTTGATATGTCTTTGTTTATGTTTTTTTTTCTTTTTTGTGATAGTCGATGGGTATGAGTAAAGGGTTAGAAGTTGAATTTTAAGAAAAGTTTTGGATTTTGTAGCTTTTTTGTTGGTGGGTACGAGGTTTTAAAGTGTTTGTTTACTTCATAGATTAAGCATTTTAGGGATTAATTCCATTTGTTCAATACATTTTTGAGCTTCTTTGTGTATTTATTTGGCATTTGAGCTAAAGAGGTTGGACTTTTTTGGTGTTAGTTTAAGTTTATGTTGATGAAACATTAAATTTATCTCCTTTTTTGTTTTGTTAGTGAAAAAGATTAAATCTGTGTGTAATTTGGTCCCGAAACTCTTAATATTTGCATATCTTTTGTTTATTGGTTTCTTTACATTTAATTTTAAAATTGAATGCTTTTTTCTTCTAAAGAATGTAGGTCTTTTTCAAATACTCAAAAGGATTCTCAAACTTTTTTACAAAGCAAGCATGAATTCAGATTTTGAATATTGTTTCCCGTTAATTAGTATGCATTTTTATGTAGAGAATGATATTGTATATGATAAATCAAAGGAATTTAAAATTATGTAAAAGATAGGGAAATGTAGTAATTTTTTTAGTTGAGTTTGATACTCAAAGTAGTTAATACACATAAAAGATAGAGAAATGTGAAAGCATTTTTATCTTTCCTAGTTAATCATGATCTTTTTGACTTTCTCAAATTTTGAGTTAGTGTTTGAAAGGAATTATATCTATCAAAGAACAAATACTTATGACAATAACACGTTCATTTTACTTATATAGTTTAATCCTTTGATGTGACTCCTAGACTTAGTTGCCTTGTTAGATTCAAAACAAAAGTGGAGAAAAATCAATTTAATTTAAAATATATCTTATCCGAGATACAAGTTAATGACCATTTCCTTATAATGTCATAATAAATTAGTCTATTATTATCAAAAACATTTCATTAATTTACAGGAAAATGGGTAGAGACATAACAGGCTTAAGAATTTCCCCAAAATCAAATGGAGTTCAAAAAGTCGAAACAAAAGAACCAGAAATCGAAGATCAAACTCCAAAAACTTCAAATATCGAAGAATCTCAAGATGTTTTAGGTGTAAAAAGTACTAATACTGAACCAGAAGTTGAATCAATAAAACCAAACGAAAAAAAGTCAACTTCACCTGTTAAGCCTTCATCAGAGTCTCCTCAACTTTCACCTGAAAAACATACCGAATCTGAAAATCACGATACTGCCATTACTCCAGTCATTAAAAAGAAACCTCAGGTATTTAATTTCTTTCTTTCTTAATTTCTTTTTAATTTTATTTTTTATAAAACTCTGTTTTCTGATATAATCAGACACTCTCGCCTATGGTATCGAGTAAGGGAATGCAATTTGATAGTAAGAAAAAACATTACGATGATGAAGATAATTACTCTGTAGCTTCCTCGTATCCTTAATATTATTTAATGTTTTATAAATTTGTTAGTATTTTTTTGCGATGATTTGAGATTTTTCTTAACGTGCGTTAGTGCTGCGACATCTGTCCGAAGTAACAAATTTAAAGTTACTGTTCCTATTGCGCCGACTTTTAAGTCTGCTGATCGTGCAGCGAGACGTAAAGAGGTTTTTTTTTTTTTTTTTGTATTTAATTTTTTATATTTATTTCTTTTTATTTAAATAAGTTTCTTGTATTTTTCGTTTTGGTTTGTGTTTTAGTTTTACATGAAGCTAGAAGAAAAACATAAGGCTTTGGAAGCTGAGAAACTTGAATATGAAGCTAGAACCAAGGTATTATCATACCCCTTCATATCCTTGTCTTTATATAAAATATAAATTGCAAAGTAAAATTTTACAATTTGGCCCTTTTTTTTTTATTTGATAAACTTTACATTTAGATGAAAAAAATTGGGGAAAAAGATTATGGTAAAGAATAACGTAAGTGTAAGAAATGTTACTTTATCACTAGACTAGGTTTATTATTCATGTTTACCTAATTGAATAAATTATTTTTTTATACGGGACCAAAAAAAACATATGGGCCCGAAGCGGGTACTTATCGGGCCTCTTCTATGGACCGGGCCTGAACATGATGTTTTTAATTTGTTATGAACTTTAGGAAGAGGAAGAAGCAGCTCTAAAGCAGCTTAGAAAGGCTATGGCTTATAAAGCTAATCCAGTTCCTAGTTTCTACAAAGAAGGACCTCCCCCAAAAGTTGAGCTCAAAAAGGTACTAATTACTAATTCTTTTTTTTTTTTTTTTAATTTTAATAATATTCGAGTATATAATATAAGAGGCTAATCTCCTTGTTTTTACAGACAAATAAATAATTTTAAATTTAATTAATTTCATGACAGTTTCCTGTAACTCGAGCTAAATCACCAAAATTAACTACACGAAGAAAGAGCTGTAATGATGTAGTGACATCACCTCCCGAAGAAAAGAAAGTTTTTAATCGCACAACACGTTATAGTTTTGGTGCTTACAAAAATGGATCTGCTTCACCATCAACTCCTAAAAACAAAGATGTATCAACTTCTCGAAATGTTAATGGTTCTAGCAAATTTAAGGACTCTAAAGTAAAGACTCGTACTAAACAAGTAAAAGAAACTGATAAAGATAAGACTACAGATATTTGTGTTGTAACAGAGACAACAAATATAGATCAAAAAGAAGCCATTGATGATGTTCAAGAGGAAACTGTGACTGTTAATGAAGAAGAAGATACAGTTGAGAAGTTGGAGAAAAGAACTTCTGATGTTGGAGTTGAAACATGATAGTCTTGTTTTTTAGTTTTTTGTTATGATTTTTAGAAGGAAAAAGTGTTTCAAACTTTTTCTTATTGTTAGTTTTAAATGTTATGGCGATATATGAATCATGCAATGACTTGTGATGTTTTTAATTCGTGAGTTGTATATTTTTATGTAATTTTTATGTTGTAACACATAGAGGACATGTTATGCACACTTTGTTTATATATATATATTATTAATATAATACTCCTATGATTTTGTCTCTTTTTTGAGTTAATATAATTAGACATACTTAGTACTTAGTAGCATTTATATATGAGTTTTGGTCGGAGTTTTTGGATTTTTTGTTTTTTTGTGTAAAGAGTTCTAGTACTTAATGCAATTTCAATAGTTTTACATATTTACATACTAAGCAGACGAAAAAGAGTCCACCGTATTGCTCAATAGCTTAAAAATATGTTACAAGGAATGTGTACAATGTTTATACATTATTAATTAACTAAGTACTCTTTTATCGTTCTAACTTAAATTCTCAACAATGCAAAATTGATTTTGTACTTCAACTCTTCTCAAGTGTGTGGACTCCTCTGGATCATGTACTCCCCAGAGTCTAGTTTGTTGTTGCATTACCAAAATCGAAGTCTCGCTTTTGAAATCCGAGGCTGTTAATATTTCCCCTAATGCCCCTAATTCTCCACATTCATTCCATCTTGTGAGTTGAACCATAATGTGTGACTCCTTATGTGTTCTTCCAACCATAACAAGATTGTATGAATGTCCTATTGATCTAGTAATTGTAATCACATCGAATCCATTTCGTATAACCTCTTCATGGTACGAAAATTTCTTAGATTTCATCATTTCATGTCTATATTCCTGTAATATTTCAGCGTCAAGCAATTTGCTTCGTTCTGTACCCCCTACTATTGCAGCTGGACCAATGGTCACAAACCGGATTAACATTAACGTGACATTAGGATTTCTTGCGATACGTTGGGCATACACTAAGGCTTCTCGATCATCCGGACCACCGAAAAACACCACGGCCACACGATACAATGATGAAACTTGTGATGTGGGTGCAAATCGAGATTTCTTTTGCGGACGAGCAATTAGTATACCGACTGTACAAGGAGCTTTTTCGAGTGTGTTTTGATTTAGATGTCTATACGCGCAAGAACTTTCCACCATTTCTTCGGAAGTCCATTGCTTGTGAAACGGAAGGATAATTAGAATCGTTCTCTTTTCTAACGCGACTGAGCAAACATCGTTATGCATTGTTATATACGGTGAGATTCCTTGGTAACAATTTACCGTGAAATGCCCTTCGTTTTGATTCGATTGTTCGAGCTTTCTAAACGTGTTAAATATTCGTTCGGATTGAGTAGGGTTAGTCGAAGGCTTTCCACGTTGTCTATGCGCGACAAGTACAGATGAGGCACGACCCATGAGCTTAACGAGATGAAGTACAACTAAATTGATAGGACTTTCTCTTGTGGGACTTGAAAGTTTCAGGAGGCTCAAGATCGCTCGTACGTTATCATGGTTGTGTATGCATACAAGAATCCGAAGTTCATCGTTTTTTCTAAGATGTTGTATCGTTCTTCTCTTGTAAGCGATAAATCTTCTCGAAGGGTCATAGAGTACTTTCACAAGAGGTGAGATCACTCCTGTAATCACCACAATCGAAATTATCAAAATCGCATAGCCTTCTTGAGTAATTACCTGCATTAACAAGCTCTTAGTGTGAGAATATTTTGTTTTTCTCATTATAAAATATTAGTTGGCTTACTTCGGATCTGATGAAGTCATTCAAGAATGCGAGTTCCACAATGCCTTTCGAGTTCATGATAAGCGCAAGAGAAAAGGCGTCGCGTAAAGGCATCCTAAAGAAAATAAGGGGCAAAATCGCCCCGACAATTTTCCCAACAAAAGCGACTAAAACTAATAACTGAAGTACACCCACGTTTTTCAACTCCTTTATCTCGAAAACATTCATTTGTAAACCACAAATCGTGAAGAAAAGAGGCATAAGTAGTGTCGATACAAAACTATCGAGTTTTTCAACTAACGCAGCTCCTAAAGGGGGCCCATCGGGTATAACTAATCCGAGAGCTAACGCACCAAGAAGCGCACCAACACCAAGAACTTCACCGGTAAATCCACACCCCAATAATGCCACGAGTATCGAAAAAATGTAAATCTCTTTTACGCGTTTACCCTCTGGAGTACGTCGAATAATCCATAACACAGCGGGACGAGCACCAAACACTATTATTGTAATATAGAGAATGCACGAGAAAATTGTTGCTATGGTGTCTCCAAGAGATTTATCACGAGCAAACCCTGCTGCGAAATAAATTGACATGATTGACCAGTGACAAGCATCACATATAATAGACGAAGAAGTGGCTAATCGTCCAATCTCGGAGTTGAGAATATGGAGCTCATCGAGAAAGCAAGCTACTACTGGAAAAGCTGTCATGGAGCTCATTACTACTACATGAGGAAATAAATTTAGAATCTCGAGTTCTAATGATGCAAATTCCTTAAGAAGAAAAGCAGCAAGACTAGCTAATCCGTAAGGGGTAAAGTAGCATAAAATTCCGACTGCTAAAGGTTTTCTTCCGGATCGTAATATCATAAATGGATCCATTTTCACTCCAATCAAAAAAATGAAGATCATGAAACCGAAAACCGAAACTGTATCTAACACCACTCTGGATTTAACTGGAAATATTTTCGTCATGTATGTTGAATTTTGTCCAAGAATTGACGGTCCTAGTATTACACCACCCTGTGATCAATATGAACAATTTATCAGTTTATATATCAGAATATTAAACCAGATAATTCAAAGAAGGAAAGAGTGATAATGGCTTACAAGAATCTGAGAAACAATCAAGGGCTGGCCACATGGTTTAAGAACGAATCTAAGAAAACGAGTTATAATGGAGATGAGGGAAAGCTGTAAGAATAAAGAAGGAGCATTAAAACCAAGAGGGTCATCACCGAAAAATACTCCTCGTGAATTGATGCGATGTATGTAACTACACACATGTTGTGGAAGTTTCTTCTCATCAATGTTAATATTCATTGCATGTAATCTTGGTGTTGTATCATGGAACAAGTTTGTTGATGTCCCGGCGTAGGACAGAAAAGGAAAGAAAGAAGTTTGTTGAGAAAGGAGTATAGCAAGAAGACACCCTCATTTTGGAGGATTAGAATACGTACGGATGAGCACTAGGATAGGAAATATATAAATGTTACCGGTAGTTAGTATTCACTACCTAAATTTTATAATACCATTATCATGTATGGATAATTTTCTATTTTCCTTTTAATATAATTAATTTGACACTAGGATAAGGTTTGATCACACAACATATCGTAATCATTAGAAGAAGTTCAAATTTTCTACTTATGTATACAAATCGTTGGAGCGGGGGTACGTGACATTCGTAATTGTATTAGAAGGAAATTACAAATTAGATCCCAAATTATCTAAAATTTATTTTTAAAAGCCAAACTAGTTAGATATTCTTATTAAATCCTTAGTTGGTTTTTTAGTTACTAAACATTACTAAAGGGTACGCATCCATTAACTCGTACCCATGCTGTTATTTAATTGTTCATTTTTAACTGATTCTTATCCATGTAAAACCCCAAGTGGGTACAAACCCAATTCCAATATGTTCATAATTAGTCTATTTAGAAAACAGAACGGGAGAGGATGATGGAGTATATAAGGGTTCAATGAGTGGATCAGCTTGATCAAGGGGCTGTACCCACGAGATATAGTCAAGGGGCTGTACACACGGAATAGAGTCTAACGGGGTGTACCCACGATATAGAGTCAAGGGGTTGTACCCATCTACCTGCAAAAGATAACAGAAGATAAATCGATAGCGGCAACGGGCTGTACCCAGATCGGGGTGGTCAAGGGGCTGTGCCCAGTTGGGGAAATAATACGGCTTTATTGTGCGCAGCAGGGTCCCGGCGACGCTGTGGAGCGGTTTTCTTGCTTTGGACGAGATGGTGGGGGGGGGGTGAAATCTGTATCTGCAGCAGAGCGGTTTTCAGTGAGCGACCAAAGATGGAGGACGCGGCGACGACTTGAGAGGTTGAGTTGCTGGGTTCGTTGTGGAGGAGATGGTGGTGGATCCAGCTCTGCAGCGGCGCCTTCGTTCGTGTAGTGGTGGTGGTGGTCTTCTGTGGTGCAGCAGGGTGTAGCTTCGATGCTGGTTCGTGAGAGGGTGGATATGGTTCGATAGAGGGTTGAAATGGCTTCGGTGGGAGGGTGGAAATGGATTCAGTGGCTTTCGAAGGTCTTCCAGCGGTGGGGAGGTGATGATGGCGAAGGTGGAAGGTGAGATCTGTGGGGAGTGGGTGGCTTTACAGAGAAAGGAAGGAGTGGGGAGGTTTTACAGAGAGCAGAGAGATAAGAGAGGAGATGAGAGAGAATAGAGATAGGGGAGGGTTGATTCTCGTAGCCTAATAGGATTTTAGTTTTGGGATTGGTTTTTGCTATTATAAGAAACAATGGGGAGGGCTATTTACGCTTTTTGATTTGTTGTAACTAATACCTAGTGAGAAGACCTTTTAATATAAACGTGTATGTTACTTGTGCCTATATTTATAATTTCCCCTTGTATTAGAGTGACTGGCTGGCTGCATAGGTAAATTTCTATTCGTGTCCTTGATCAACGACTGTTTTGGTCGAGGTAGCATGGACCGATAAAAGTCCAAAGAGTATCAATAAATACACTATTACGATTATGCAATAAAGGTTTTATAATTATAAAGGAAAAGGTTTTATTTCATTTAGAGTTACTATATATAGAGTAATTATATATACCACCCAAAATCATACCACCCAAATACTACCCAATGACGTGGCGTGAATTGGTTGGTTACAAATCTCTAATCTGTTTATTTTCTTGATCTAATTAAAGATTTGTAACCAACCAATTCAAGCTACGTCATTGGGTAAAATTTAGATGGTATAATTTTGTAATTGGATGATACTTAAGTGGTATAATTTTGGATGATATATATAATTACTCCTATATAATACTCATACTCTCTGTAATATGAATCAAAATCTCCATTAGAAATTTTAGGACATTAGCAATCCTAAGAACCTTAAACAATTTACAAAACTCTAAAAAAAATTTAATTCTTTAATTTTAGTAAAAAATTCATCTTTGATTCTAAACAAAAAAAAATCCAAACCTTTATATAATTACCATGTGAGTCATGTTAGGATTTATATTTAATAATAGTGTTCACATAAATTCAATCAATGTTTTTTACAGAATAAGAAAAGATTTATATTAATTTAGAGTGTTAATTAAATCAGTTCATTCATTTTTTTCGAAGAAGTGAAAAAGACATTTTTTATTGAACAAAAAGTCTCACACAAGACGTGAGATAGAAAAAAGTATTAGAATATAATATCTTACTCATCTATCCCTTTCAAAATAACTAAAGACTATGAAAGACAAAAATAAAAAGACAAAAGCCCACACGTGCGCACCACCACTACCACCACTACCACCACCACCCGTCTGCCAAGACGAGGGCGTAGGCCATGGAGAAGTTGGGGAGTGAAAAAAAATGAAAAATGGAATAAAGTTTCTAGAAGTGATTCTAGCGATTCTGATGGAAGATAACTGATTCTTATAGAAGTCGGTGGTAATTCAAATCCTTTCAGCCAAAAGACAAAACGACCACCAATTGAAGACACAAAAATCAAAATATTCCCTATTCAAAGCTCAGTTGTTACTTGGTCAATACGGGAACGAATCAAGTCAACAGTCCAGGTTCATTGCTAGAATTTGAATATTTGTAACATATGTAACAATCAAAACATCAACAATAATGGAGGCATTCAAGAGTATTTATTCTGATGATTCTGATAAGATCTTCTCCTCACCTATAAATACAGGTCCTTCCCACTTGTCTTAGCTACGAAACCAATCGCAAAAGAACAAAATAAATACTTCTCTCTAAATTATTCTGTAGTGGAAACTCTCTCCTTTAGAGATAACCGGTACGCCAGAATATCTTTTTAACAATATTATTTCCGTGTATTGTTCTTTTTGATTCCGTGTAAGTGTTTCGTGTAATATTTCATAATTTTAATAGACTAGTTTTACTTTAATTGAAATATATTTTATCCGGATTTTCCATTTCTGTTGATTTTTAAAACATGTGATTTTCTTATTTTTTCCAACAAGTCATACCTTTCAAGTCCCCAAAGATCAACATGCACATACTCAAGACAGTTCGAGGTTAGGCGAACCTCTAGCTTAAACTTAAGGTTGTGTTGATTAGCTAAACACAAGTCTCACAAAAAGATAACCCACAAATAGAATTCTTACCAAAATATCCATGTTTGCTTAGCAAAGTAAGTCCATGCTGACACATATCCCCAAAGCTCAAGGGCCACTCAAAAGTGTAGTTGTTTGCTTAGACTATGACACAATATTATATAAGCAATAAATATGTTCACCATTAAGAACATAAAGACCAACATACTTAGTACATGTAAAAAATAGTTTAAACTTTCTATTAACATGTATACTACCCTTTGAAACTTCAGAAACACAACCAAGATTATCAAGGAAACCCAAAAAAAAATCAAGTTTCTTTTTAATCCACGTATGTATATTTCACATTAGTTAAGGTAACTAACTTGTCATCATGCCTTTTCACTTTAATTTTTCCCACACCTTTAATCTCACATGTTTCATCATTTCCCATATACACAGATTCATTACTATTTTCAATTATATCATGAAATACCTCATATAAGGGAAACATATGAAAGGTGCAACCAAAATAAAGTATTCAGTTAACATGACTAGATTTATCAGTGACATTCAATACTTCACATACATCACCATATATTTTAGGCATGCATGATACATTAGATTCATTATTACTAGTATTATTGAGTTTTGATCAATTCTTTTTCAAATATCAAATTTTTCGATAGTGAAAACATTTCCTACTCTGTAGAATTATTCTTATATGTATTATTGTTCTTATTAGGGTCAAGTACAAGTGTAGTATCTATTCTAGGTTTAAGAAACAAGCTTGAACCAGTTCTTCAACTTAACTTCATCTCATTTTCTCTAGTTCTTAAATTATCAACTTTGATCAAAATTAGGGATGTTACTAGCATACCGAAACTCATCTTTTACAGATAATCATACATTTACTAGTACCAATTAAATCCTGAGGGGTACCATTCAAAGTCATTTTAAGAATATCATCAAGATTATCTTCTAAAGATTTACTAGCATCCATCTTATAACTGAATAAAGATTATTTCAAAAAATCCAAGTTGGTAAAGACTTAGTAGAGTAAAGTAGTCCGACTTAACCTATAGCTCAAACTTAGTGTTGGCACCATTACCTTTCTTATAACAAAATTAGATAGATTAAGGAACAAGATGTCGTATGCTTCATCCTTAATCTCCTTTGCTTTGTCAAGTAAATCCTTAGGATATCTCTTGATATCCTCAAGTAGCAAATACCCCACCTTATGATGTGAAATCAATGCCTTCATCTTTTTCTGTCATACACCAAAGTCAATTTTTCCACCATAGACCGACATCTCTATACGAGTTGTAGCCATTAGTTTAGTAAAATCAATATATAAAAATATATATGAATTGAACTGACACCCAAGCAGATCTTCAAAAGTGAAAAATACTTTTAAATAACAAGTTTTAAAATCCACACAAGAATTTGAAAACGCAAAGCCTCCAAGAAATCCAAGAAACACTGAAAACCCTAAAAAGTTTGAAGGTTCAAGAGTCACCAAAAAACTAATCCAATTCAACATATATGAAAAAAATCTAATACACATGTAAGCGATTCAAACCCTAGAAAGAGTCAAACCCTCCTAGATCTGTAAACGATTTTTCTAGCTCTGATACCACTTGTTGTAAAACTTATTGGGTTCAATTAGTTTAGTATAGTTTTTAGAAAAGATAGAACATATAATAAATGTGGAAAGTAAAAAATATAAACGCAATTTATCGTGGTTTGACAAATGTCTACATCCACGTTGAACTTCAGTTAGGGTAGTTCTTCCACTATAGTATGCCTCAGATTACAAATTACAATTGTATCTCAAAATATCCATATTAAAGTTAACCACAAACCTCAAGCTAACCACGAATCTTAGAAACTCTATCCAATCTACGTTGATATATGATATAAGAATCAAGTAGATTCTTGATTTAAAAGAATTACCTAACTATTATAGATATTACAAAGATTCAATCTAACAACTATCAAGATCCTAGTTTTATCGCACACAATCGAGAGAGAACCACCAAAAGAGATAACGATAAATAGAGTTAAAGTCTGAAGAAGTGGCCTTTATATATGGTCGTGGTAGGGTTTTAATCTCATCCATCCATCACGTTTATAATCAACGAGTGAGAATTTGCCCGCGTAAACAAAAGAAACGCTGTTGTATTGTACCAAGTCCAATAAAAGATAAGTCCATCAGATCAAGCCCAAAACAAGACTTTACAAATAATGCAGCAAAGTCAATCGCCAAAGATCAATCCCAAAACACACTTCACATATATATAATTATAACTACACGAAGTTATCATAGAATTAATAGAAATAAAATTTGGTATAGGTTATAGAAGTATGTTGATCTATATATCGCAACTTGTCTCATTTTTTCAAGAAGCTAAAACAAGCAGCTTGGTGTTGGCGGGTCTATTACAACTCCTCCCATTCTAAGATCTATATCAAGAAATTTGTATATAGATTTTGTACATGACTTACCTGCAGTTAGCGGTTATACTTAAATTATGGTCGGTGGCGATATGCATTCAAGATATGCTCACTTTTGCACCACATGAAGTTAAAGCATCACAGGAGTTTGAATATTCAGCCACGAAATGGTAGGTATCATGAGACGAAATGGTAGGTATCATGCTTTCATGGCATCTCGAGTTGCTACTGTCATTTTGCCGCCTTAGCGAACCCCCATAAAATGATTTCTAGTGGTGGAATGTGGGTTATGGGAAGGGAGAGTTTTAAGTTTGTAGGTGAAAAATGTAATTTATGAAGGATATTTAGGAATAAAAATTATAGATTTTTTAATTTAAATTTAATTTTAATAGTTTAAACTTGTTTGATATAAACTTCAAATTACAAAAATAATTGGATCATAAATGGGGTATATCTATTAACAAATAAATTCAATTTATTGATAAAGATATAAATAATTTCAATGACATTGACTACACTATTGCATAATAAAAATACAACTTCTTTCAGTAACTTCTTCTATACCACAAATTTCTTTGAGTATACAAAACCAAATTCCAGTGGAAAAATATACATGAAAAGATATAATTTGACAATAAATTGAATAAAAAAATGAATTAGACCTTATTCAAGAAATACTAAAATACCCTAAACCTTAAACTTCCAAAAAATGCGTGGAGTTCTCGATTTGTGTATGCCGTCCGTGTGAAAAGACAAAGAGTGAGAGTAGTTCATCCATCAACATAGCAACGACTCAAAGAAGGTATCATCTCTATCTCTAGGCTCTTCCTTAGCTCTAGAAAACATGTTGTCTTGTGGTTGATTCATGTAATTAAAACTCCCTGGATTCTGAAACATTTCAAGTGTGTAGGGTGTTTGAGTAAGCATTGGAATTTCATTATTAGATTGAATTCTTCCATTGTTATTGACATTAGTTGTTGGGATCACAGGCCTATTTAGTGAGTGACTACCACCACGCCCAATAGGAACATCATGGTTATGCTTCCCTTCATACGTTGTTATAACTGATCGTATATCATGTCCTGCACGTTCCACATGTTTCCTCACACAACAATTTGGAGTTGTACACTTGTAGTAACTCCTGTACATATAAGTTGCACGATTCAATTTCTTGTAATAATAATAAAAAAAATAATAAAAAAATATATAAAATATTTGTACCTTGGATTAGGATTCCCTTTAACAACTTTCTGACCATATTTTCTCCATCTATATCCATCATCAAGTATATCAATATCACTTCTAGTTTGAACTACTACACGTGGCTCCTTCACTGTTCTACTCCCTGCTCCTACTGAAATCTCTTCACTTTCGCCTTCTGTTTTCCTGTAAAATTTAACAAAACATTAGCTTCATTCTTCATTAATACTTGATTATATTAAAAGAAAAAAAAACAACGCTTACCATCTTTTAGCATCAGGTTCATCTTCATCAAGATCATCTCCTACAGATCTATTATTCTGAGAGCTTTGTTCATAATCATCATCCCCAACTGATATACAAGAATTCTCTGGTGTTGTAAATGAATCGATTTGTTCTTGAACTTCATTAGGTTGGGGATTATAAGGCTGAATAGCCAAACATGAAGCTGATGTTAAAGATGATCTTCTAGTGGATTGAGGTTTGGGATGATTATGTGTACCCTTGTAAACAATCTCAGTTATTTGTCCATCTGAAGACCTTATTTCAACTTTTTTCTTAGTGGAACAATTTGGGAACGTACACTTGTAATAACTTCGCGGATTTTCACTACCCTTTACTTGCTTCTGTCCATATTTTCTCCAATTATATCCATCATCTGACTTTTTGCTACCCTTTATAGTGTGTGTTGATTGGTTGTAGTTATTATATTCCGATTGAATTACTTTATTGTTTTGATTATTAACACGGTTTTGATCTTCCACCTTAGCAGGTTCTTGGTAATTCCATGCTTGTTGTCCCTGGAATTATACATGAGAACAAAATTTATAAATCACAAAATTTAAAAGCAGGGAAAGAATAAGATCCTTCAGACTAGATAGGACTTTAATCTTTATAAAGAAAAACTTGAAATAAAGCAATTTAAAACTTACCTGAGGAATTGAATTCGAAGTAGCAGGCTTTGTTTCTGTGTGGAAAGAAAAATCAGAGTAATTATCTTTATCCTTTTCCTCTTTGATATTTTGGTTTTGTGTTATGAAAGAATCATTCTTCCAATTAAATGACTGAAATGGAAATGACCCCGTAGTTGGTGATGGTAGAAGCTGCATGAAAACAAAATTCACCATTAAGATTAATTTAATATCCAGAAACCATGTAAAAGAAAGGAAGAAACGTACATAAGATTGAGAGAGAAGAACAGGGGAATCCAAAAGTTCAGCAGGGGTTAAACCAGGAGGAATAGCAAAGTAAGAAGAAGGTGAAACACAAGGTGAAGAAATCATAGGCAAAGATGGTGGTGGAAAAGACTTAAACTTAGGTACACCAGAACCACCATTTCTTTCAGCAATTCGAGCACTAAGAGATCCTTTTGTACTAGTACTAGTAGAATAATCATGGTCATCAGACCCCAAATGGTCTGTGAAAGAGCTATTACTATTATTAAACATATATTGATTTGTAAATGAAAAGGTAGTTGGGTTTGAATTTGATGAGGTATCTAAGCTACCTGATGAAGCAGCCATTTTTATTTTATTATATATTGTTTTTGCAAGAAATAAAAGAGGGAGATATGAGAGAGAGAGGCTTTAATATATATGGATTAGTTGAAGTCTAATGCTGAGGTGGTTGGTGAGGTGTGTGAGAAATGGAGTAAGATTTTCACACGTAGTTTGTAAGAAATCTTTGTGTTTGCGTCTGTTTAACTCTTGTCTGTTTGGTGTCTTGACTTCTAGAGAGACGACTTTATGGTGTTTGAGCATCTTCGAAGAAGCTAAAAATTTGTTGACCGTGGAAAATGAAGAAGGGAAGAATGATAAAAAATTATGAATATATGTAGTCAAAGCTTGTGGGTTTGACTGAGATGGCCGTGGAATTTAGTGACGGGCGGCTCAGATTTACTCTTATTAGCTTTCTCATATAAATTTTTAAATGGAACCTCGTCATATTTAAAGAAATAAACCACTTTTTGTGAAAGTAAATAACTAAATAAGAGATGGATAAGACTTCCATGTGTCATAATATAATACTGTTTAACAATAAATTTATTTTTTGTTTTTCATTTTTTGGTCTTAATTAATGAGAAAAGATTTTTACTTAATCATATGTTTAGAAAAAAATTCTTCACGGTAAAAAGGGCCTCGATCATCTAATTTAGTAGTACAAATTCAAACCAAGTTAATATATCTTCGAGTCTAAAGTGACTCTTCTATGTAAAAATAAAATATATATATTTTTCAATGTAAATTAATATCATCTTAATTGTTTTTTGTTTTCATTGTAGAATATTTATAATATAATATTTTTTTAATTTTAACATCCAGTCACGACTATCGACAACTATCACTCCCTTCTACATTCTCCACCGATCACTACTATTACCTTCGACATTCCCCGTCCACCAGCACCATTTTTCGCTCATAACCACCACCAATTAACTCAACCGTCGCGGACAATCACCATCAACTAGTTGCACCACATAACTGTGGCCTTTAATGTTTTTTAAAAATCATAATAAATTCTAAAAAAATTAGAAAAAAAATTACATTTTGGACGATAAAAATTCATATATATGTCTATGAATTTTTGTGATTTTTTTTATTACGATATTCAGTTTTATTTATTGTTATAATAGACAAAAATTAATTTACCGGTTCCACCACACGAACGCGTCTGTTAATTTTTTTGAAAATTCATAAATAGTTCTAAAAAAATCAATAAAATAAAAATATTGCAATTTCGGACGGGACAAGTTCATATCTACATCTGTGAATTTTTCGATCTTTTTAACTTTTGATATTCAGTTTTATGCTATGTTGTAGAACTCGGTTTAGGGGCCTAGGCGGTCGACTGGGCCATAACACATATGTAAGATTACACTGAGTCTAGACTGGATTAGGCGGGTTTGAATCCTGCTATTTAATCTTATATATTTAGTAATATATATATATATGCAGATATTATAATAATTTTAACTATTTAAGTTGTAAAATTTATCTAACAACACTATAATAAATAAATAAATACTAAAATTACATTTATAATATGGATTCAAGAATAAAAAATAACATAAAAGGAGGGTCTAGGCGACATCTTTTGTCATTGATCGGCGCCTAAGCAGGCTAGTGTGTCTTAGAACAGTGTCATAACACGCCTAATGTAGTTTGCATGAAAACATTAATTAAAAGATAGAAAGGATTAGTAAGCAATGTGTAGAAGCTAGTTCTATTTTAGGAAAAATGAGCAGTGTGTAGAACGTGAGGTATGAACTAGTTGAAAACCCGCTTAGTCTATGAACTAAAAGTGAAAAGGTAACGAGGTCTCGTAGTTAGGAAAATGATTAAGATGTTTCTTTGATAAGCCACTTGAAGGTTTTAGCTTGCTAACCCAATTTGATTGAATTATTATCCGTCTTAGCCACCTTCTAGCATGTATCCTTTTCTTTGTACCCACGAGCCAACAATGCAAGCCTTACCTCTTGAATTATAGGATTTATCCATATGACCCGCACTCGAATCGAAACGACTTAAGACCTTCTTCCTTTGACCATTAATTTGGGGTGGTGGGAATTCATCATGGGAAGCAAATTGGGTTGGTAGACTAGTTATATTGTGCTATTTTATAATGTCATTATTGTAATTCTTTGTCGGATTTCTTATATAAAAGATATTAAGAAAACAAAAGAAAGAAAGAAGAAAAAAATTGAAAAATAATTTAGCATGACATCTCATATCTAAAAGAGTGTCATGCTTAACTTGAAAAAAAAAGATTAAAAAGAAATTCAAATAAAAGAACCGACAAAGAAAGTTGTGAAAAATCATCATGAATTGGTTAGGGACTATTGGGGATGCTAAGAAAGTGCATCAAGTTGAGTTGAGTGAGAACATATTGGACGCAGTCTATGCCATTCCAACTCTATCCTTCATCATTCTTCGTCTATTAATTGTGTATTATTATTTTGTTTTTCATTTTAAACATGAATATTACACTATTAATTGTTAGTTTTTATTACTTCATTATACATTAATTAATTCATAACTTGAGAAACACATTATGTATGAACCCTAATAGGATTATGCGTTAACTGAATTTGGGAGAATACATATTTTATTGAATTGTCATTTTAATTGTTTTTCTTATGTATTTTTCGTATAATTCAACCCTTACTCTGACCAACCCTTAGTAATTAGGAATTTCACCTTGAAGGGGGGTTCAGTTACGAAAAACAATACGTAATCGTTCGGTGTGCATTGGTGATCTTTATAGGTTTGACTAGCTAAATAGTTAAAAGGGTTAGAGACTTTTAGCATAAATCATTGCGTAGGGTCATGATGTATCCCTATTTGTGATATAATAATCTAGGTTGGAGACATCATTTAGGTGCTTATGAGTAATTAACTATAGATTTTTATTCATATTTTGATAATTTCTTATTATTGTCTTGATTTGATGATTTATTATTTTTAGAGCATATTTGGTTTAATTTGTGTGTTAATGTGAAACTTTAAAGATATATGAAAATTAATTAGATGAAAAGTAAATTATAAAAAGATAAAGAAAGAATATATGGACGGAATCAAGAGATAAAAGGAAGTAAAGATAAAATAGAAAAGGAAAAACTGCCTAGTAAATCTGAAATTCTATAGGTACGTCCACTAAAGTGAAGATAAATTCAAAAGGATGGAAATTTGGATGAGAAATCAAAAGGAAAAGTATATATATATTTCCGCTGTGGCCATTTCGATATAAAGTAGGCGAAAATCGGACCAATAACGAAGAAGATACGACCAAAACAAGACATCAGCATTAAACCTCTTCCTATATTTTAGGAAACGAAAAGAAGTTGGGATTGAACTTTAATTACTTGCCTTCTACTCCAAGATTTCAACCCAGGGTCTTCCTAATACATATAAATACACCCTTTAATCATTGTGAACATGTCCTTGCTCAGTTCTAAGCCATATATTAGTCTTTGCTTAAATATTAATCCTTACTATCAAGTTTCTCATCCAAGAAGCAAACTGACCTGTAGAGAAAGACAAGAAGCAAGAAGTTGGAGAGTGACAAACTCCTCTTATACATCTCTCCTTCTCTATATTTAGGGTAATTAGCTATAGATTGTGGCTTCACCATATTTCTAAGCTTTTATTTAGTAAGTTTTACTCTTAATTATTTGGGTTATCATTTTGTCTTAAATTTTATAATACTATTTGATATTTTAAATGATTTGAGCTTGGCGTATATTGGTATTGTGTACTTTGACTTATTGTTCCCAACCCTAGATTTGGCCAATCTTAGGACCATCCTTAGTAATTGATTTAACACCCGGAAGGGGATTCAATTATTGACAACACCACATAATCGTCTAGTGTGCTGTAGTGATCCTAACGGGATTGCCTAACTAGATAGCAATAAAGTTCGATTTAACCACCGATCATTACGCAGGGTTCCGTTGCCCAAGTCCCTTGGTAGTGAAGAGGTTGCTCCTATGTCCACCCGGCGGGGATTAGGATGAATTTAGAATCCCGGTTAATAGATAATGCTCAATTCACTCTTGAGGTTAGAATAACAACTTCGTAAGATAGACTCATATTAGTGACCCTAATTTATCTGACTTACATTCATATTTATTAATCTGCATTCTTATTTATTATTTCACATCAGATAACTATTCATCTTATTATATTTTAATCTAAAATCTAAATTCATCTAAGCTTATTGAATACAAGTAGATCTAACAGATTGAATCCCTGTGAACGAACTTTTCTTATCAACTAAACTTGTAAACGATCTGTAATACTTGCAGTGAGTTTCTCGTGGTAGTCAAGGGTGTGTTATTTATTATTATCTTTATTTATCTGTTTATTTATCACACCTTTGTCCCCATCAAGTTTTTGGCGCCGCTGCTAGGGATTTATCTTTAAGTTAGTTTATTTATGTTTATTTAATGTAGAAGTTTTTATTTATTTTCAATTTTACACATTTTCTTTGAGTCTCTTTAGAGGTTCCTTAGGCATTGAGAACTATTACACACCAATGAATACAAATATCTATGGGGCTCAAAGCCAAATTTTTCATCAAGAAGGTTCGAGCTATCAAGTTCAAGCTCCACCACAACCCATGCATAATCCGCAAGAAGCCTCCAACAATAAAATCTCACAAAACCTGGAAATATTCAAGAGATGATTGAGGTAACACGTCGAACTTTAAAAGACTTTAAACAAAAGTGCCTTCTGGGAGACATCCCACCGTATTTTATGTTTTTATGTTTTTGTTTTTTGTTTAGATTAGTTAGTTTATGTGTTTTTTAAGTGCATATTGCAGTAATGAGGAAGGCATGAGTGTTTTTGATGTGTAGGTATGCAAAGGTTCGAGTTTCGGGTGAAAATTGAAATTTTTTTGAAGTTAAAAAGGATTGGAAAGAAGCTTTTTGCGGTACACCACATGTATTCGCGGTGCACCGTACCTATCAGTGGTAAAAAAATACCAAAACTTTGAACTTGCATAACTTTGCGCTAGGTTATCGGAATCCACTTTTTCTCGAGTCTAAATCACATATTTTTTTGAGATCTATCCAATGGAGTAGATAAAATCTGGTTTGGAGATAAAATGAAAATATCGAAATCAAGTAGTGTCATGCGGTACAATGCAGCCGTCACACGGTGCACCGCACGAGCTGCCAGCAAAGAAGAAGAAGAGGGTAGCTTATATATCACTGTTTAATTCAAAACCTTAAGCCTCTTTCTTCCCCAAAACTCCCAAACTGCATTAAAACTTTACATAACCTTCACCTCACATCAAAACACCACCAAATAACCCTAGATTGATATCCAAATCCAAGTAGCTGATCCATGGTTCCTTACCGGTCCAGCACAAGAACCATTCCTTGCTCCTCCTCTTGGGATTTGCTCAGCTAATATCGATGTTCCGAAATTCCGTCCAGATTCGGGTATGTTAGCTCAATTTCAGAATTTTGGGAATTTTCGAGGCAAGCCCGGAGAAGATCCTATTCGCGCAGTACAAAAATTTATGCAAATCTACGATTCGTACATCACTCAAGGAGTAACAAAAGAGCAAATGTATTTTTCTACATTTAGATTTTTCTTGATAGATAGAGCGAGTGATTGGCATGATTCATAAGAGCTGGGAAAAATTACTAATTGGGAACAGTTACAGGCTGCGTTTTTCGATAGGTATTATCCGTCCAACATGAGGTTAGATGCTCAACTCGAGTTAACACATTTCCGACAAGAATATGATGAAGCGTTGGGTAGAAGTTGGTCGAGATTTCAGAATTGCTTACGAAGAGTCCCCAATCATGGCCTTTCAGATCAACAACAATTGAAAATTTTCTATAACGGTCTTGATGGCGGATCACGAGAAGATTTGGATTTATTATGTGGTGGTGCGTTTTTACGAGTTCAACCCGTTCACGCAAGAATTATTTTGGAGAGAACGGTCGACAATGAAGTGGGTTGGAATACTGTGAGAACACCAGTTAAAGGGGGAGTTAATAATGTCAACATTGAAGAGAAGTTCACCTCCTTAAGAACAAAATACAAACCACTTTAGAACAACAGTTGAGACAACTCACGTTAGCCGTGAAAGAAGGTTTTTCGAGTAAAAGGGTTGAAGTGAACGCTGCACAAGAAGTGTATGGATGTGAGTATTGTGGTGTGAATGATCATTCATGGGAGAATTGTCAGAATAATCAAGAGTCCATGATGTTTGTTTCTAATAGAGGAAATTTTAATTCGAATGGTAATAGATATCAACCTAACAGAAACCATCCTGGGTTTCAGTATTCAAATCCTAATGGGGCAGCAAATCCGACATACGCATATCAGCCGCGTCCCCAAGGTAACAACTATAATCCTAGACCTCATAATCATTATCAAGGGGGACATAATCAAGGAAACTATGCTCAGAGACAACCTCCTCAAGACAATTATGATGACAACATGAACCTGAAAGCCTTACCTGCGCAAGCACAAGAAGATACAAATAACCTTCAGAAAACTATAGAGAAATTAATCGCGCTTCAGATCCAAAGTCAGCAAACTTCTGAGGCCGGGTTCGAAAATCAGATAACTCAGATGGAAAAACAATTGCAATAGAGGCCACAAGGACAACTACCTAGTAATACATAGGCTCCTGTCCAATACAAAGATTGTAATGCTATCTCACTCAGAAGTGGTAAGAAGCTTCCCCCACCTCCTTTTCCTGTTATGAAAGAGAAGGAAGTTGTTAGAAAAGAAAAAGATGTGGTGGATAAGGATAAAGAAGTTGAGGTAGAAGAAGTGGAGAGACCTATTGAAGTTTCGAAAAAGAAAGATGATATTATAATAAACCGTCCTCCTCTACCATTTCCATCGAGAGTTCAAAAGAAGGGTGATATGGCTGATTATCAAAAATTCTTTAACAAGGTAAGAGGTCTTAGCATAAATATTCTGTTGTTAGAAGCTATTAGAGATGTACCCAAGTATACTAAGTTTCTGAAAAGAGCCCTCAGCAACAAACGACCATATTGCGATAATGAGATGATTGGTTTACCTGAAGAATGTAGTGCAATATGTCAGAATAAGTTACCTCCCAAACTACTTGATCCTGGGAGCTTTACAATTCCGATATCTATTGGTAATGAGTGGAAAGGAAAAGCGCTATGTGATTTGGGTGCAAGTATTAATCTTATGCCCAAATCAATCTTTGAGAAATTAAAGATAGGTGATGCGAAACCGACATTGATGGTCTTACAAATGGCTGACAGACCCCTCTTACATCCAGAGGGACGAATAGAAGATGTCCTCGTCAAGGTAAGTACGTTAATTTTTCCCATTGATTTTGTTATACTTGATTACGACGCGGATAGGAATGTCCCCATTATCTTGGGAAGACCATTCCTAGCCACGGGACGTACTTTAATTGATGTAGAAAACTGAGAAATGATTATGAGAATCCAAGACGAAGAGGTGAAGTTCAACGTGTTCAGACCAATGAAATTTCCAGATTCCAAGGAGGATTGCTTTCGTGTAGATGTAGTTGAACAGGTACCAAAAGAGCCAACTAAGGTTGTGGAAACCTTAGGAGTGGAGGAAAAAGAGCTAAGAAAGAAACCACCAATTAAATTTCCTCCAAATCCTAAGGGAAGTCCACACCTCGATCATGCAAAGAAGAAAGCTCAAGCACGTGTCACGAAGGTTCCAAAAGAACCTAAGAAAGAAAGAAAGAAAAAGGAGTTCAAAGTGGGTGAAGAAGTTGCTATGAAAAAGCCTAAACCTCCTCCAAATACACGTGAATTGAAGAACTCTTGGCTAGGACCATTCATGGTTGCAAAGGTTATCTCTGATAAATTAGTTGGAATAAAAGCCAAAGGATGCAAATTTTGAGTAGCAAATGTTGACAACCTCACTCACTGCTGGGGAGGTTATGTTAAAGAATGAAACACGAGGTAACCCTCGAGCTTAACGACGTTAAACAAAAGCCAATTATTTGTATATTAGTTTAAGTCTTTCGATTTTAGTAGTGTATATTAGATAAAAGTCGTTAATTTAGTGTTTATTGTTAAGAAATGAGGAAGGGTAGTTGTTTTTTATGATTACAGGAGTGAAGGTCATGAGTTTGAGGTATCTAGAACGAAAAAGAATGAAAAATTTGGGTTACAATACAGGAGAAACGGGGAACCCGGTTTCTAAACACCGGGAACCCGTTTTTGGTGATGTACCCAGGTATCAAACTTCGGAAAATCATAACTTGACGCTCGGAGGTCAGAATTAACTTTTTCTTGAGCCTAAACCACTTATTTTTTCGAGATCTATCCAATGTTGAACTCAAAATGTTCTGATACATAGCCCAAAGTTTCTGACCTGTGCGTAAAGAGACGCAATACATGGTGCGAAATGAAGAAAACGTAATTCTGAGAAAAATGGTAACTCCAATGGAAAATCTGAGTAGTCCAATGGATCGGGAGCGCAATTTCCACTAAAGATGAGTATAAGGTTCACAAAAATCCGAGGTGTAGGCAAGGAGAAATCGAAAAACGAAGATGGAAATTTTCTGCGCGAATACGCAACCCTTTGCGTCCAGCGAGTTGGCAAATCCGCGCGCGAATAGCCAACCCGTTTTTCACAAGTCGGGAACCCGATTTCAAAAGCCAACTCTCTGGTTATTGCGTCAGCTTTGACGTAAGGTGGCTTGCGTCCAAGGCAAAAAAAAAAAAACCGGGTACCCGGTTTCGAAAATGTGGGGCCCCGGTTTTCGTCGGCGAAAATTGACCTAAAGCTTAAGAAAACCTTATTTTTCCCTCTCCTTTGGCCTCCAACACATGAAACACCACTGATGACGAACCAAAGCTCCAAAAACACTCAAATTCCATCATCAAAACACCAATATATCACCAATCCTTATCTCTAAACATCATCCCAACACATAATCAATCACAAATATTTCCAAAAACACCAAGAAATTCAAGTTTTAACCAAAAATTTCTTCACCAAAGCTTAAATTATATCCTTTAAACCTCTCCAACACCATAGATATTAAATACCCATCTCAAATAAATCACCAATCCCACTACTATGCCACTTTCAACAATATCAAGAGACACAAATTTCATCAATAGCTTTTGTACTTTGAAGGTTGGAGATTGCAAGTGCAAGGTATCAAATCATCATAAATTCCATGGCCAATCCGGTAAAATAGCTAAAATTCTTCTTTTCTTTCTATTACCAGTTAGGCATTAAGATTTGTTTTAGTTAATTATCGGAGGATTGTGAATTGTTTGAGCCTATTACTATTATATATTTTGCAAGTAATTTTAAGTAGGTGAAAAATTGAGTTTGGGGTCATCAAAGATGACCATGAAGGGTGGAAAAAGGTACGAAGGACATGATGAAGATAGAAAGTTGGGTGTTGAGGAAAGATTCTCGTAGAAGAGATGATGATTTAGAGGGCTAGGAAAATATGAAAACGTGGGAAATTTGAAAAGTTCGAGGTGATGAAGAACACTTTAAACACGACCATTGATAAAGAAGAATTCAAAACCTCAACCTGGACGCAACACGGATAACTAGCCTCACGCTGGTTAAGATACGTTTTCTATCCCTTCTCATTTAGTGTAGATTAATTATTTGCTTTGAGTCTTTTCGAGTCGTGGAGACACGACTCATTTTTGAGTTTGGGGTGGGGTTTGTTGCCTCATCCCAGTTTTTATGTGTTTATTTGCTTTTAATTGCTTTCAATAAATTAATTAGGAGTTGCGTTTGACTGTAGAAGATTTTAAATGTCCCTTTTAAGCATACTTTTGATGAATTTATGATAGTATATAGTGGACTTTCGGGAATAACATAAAACGCGCTTTAATTGCATGCAAACATAGATAATGAATAGGAAAAATTAATGAACAATGCAAAAGAAGTAAGCTTGTACTTAAGGAAAATGTTTAGTTTGTAGAACGTGAGATCTAAATTAGTATAGAACCCACTTAGATATTGGTGTGGCCTAAGGTGTGATAAAAATATGTATAAAATAAGTGCAAATAAACACCCTAAGCTAACACGGTATTGCAAGTATTACAGGACGTATGCAAGTTTTAACGATAAGTTGAGTTCATTCTCAGGGACTTAAGTGTGTTATACGAGTGGATAGTAATAACGAGTAAAAGTAAATAATTAAAGACAAGAAAATAAAAGATATGAATTTCGAAAATAATTAATTAAACTAAGGAAAATAAAGACAATAAAGTAAAAGATTAAGAATATGAGATGAGAGATATAACTTAGGTTTTGCTAGTATGCATTAATCCTTCTAATTCTATCTATAAATCTAGTTAATAAGGGAGAATATTAGCTCTTGGTATACTTAGTCAGGATTCTAAATTCCCATACCTTAGACCTTGAGAGCGACTAAGGGGGCTACGGCACAACCAAGACGTGGTTACACTCTTAGAGTTATCAAGCGCTACCAAGGCTCTAAGCAAACGCAATAATCAATTGGTGATATGGTGATTAAAATAAACCCTAATGACTATCTAGTTAGAATCATGTTTTGTCAGAACTAATATCGACACTAGACATTATGTGGTGGTTCAATAGTTAAACAACCTGTCAAGGAGACCATCTAACTACTATTAAAACAATCCTAAAGTGATCAATTCTAGGAAAGACAATAAATCAAAACACATAAACAAATATTAAGTAAGAAGCTAATATCAAATTAAAACATATAATTCCCAAAGAAACTTAGATAGAAGAATTAGAATTCATAGATTATACATGATGCAAAACCCAAGCTATGGGGAGTTTAGTTCATACCTGAAGGAAATAAACAAAAGAAATTACAAAAGACATCATCTTGCTCTCTACAATAAACTGGAAGAATAAAACTCTAAGAACTAATTACTATGAGGCAATGATGATTTTACAAGTGATATAAGGGTGTATTTATAGGTGTTTAGAAGACCTAATTCGTTTTCTTGAGGAAGAGATAAAGTATTGGACTTCTAGCCCAACTCAAATTCGTATGGAAATAAAGATAAACACTCCTGGACCGATTTGAGCATATCTTCTTCGTTATTGGCCGGTTTGAGCTCCATAAGATACCAAAAGAATCCTCACAGAATTATCTATGTCCTTATGAAAGGAAATTACCAAAATCGGCCTCTTTCTTGGGGTAAATAGCACTTCTTTAGGCGTGTACTGCAGAATCCCAGATTTAGGCAGCTTTTCCTTTTCCATCTTTTTAGCTTTTGTTTCCTTATCTCCAATTTCCATGCTAATCTCTTTCCATATCTTGTAGTATTTGACTTGGACTCTAATTAATCTCCATAATTATCTTTAAAGCTACACACTAAATAAACAATTAAACCCAATATGCTCTAAAAATATTATTTTACTCAATCAAGACTCAAAATAGGAAAGTGCACTATTTCTCAAGCAAATCGACATTTATGACTTCTAAATCACTAAAAATGATGTCTCACCTTAACATTAATCTATCACAAATGAGGAGACATCAGATATGAACTAGAGACGAACCATGTAACCAGGAAAATGATAAGGGCAGTTCTTTGATAGCCATTTGAAGCCTTTTAGCTTGCTATCCCATATATATTAATTTTATCCGTCTTAGCCCAATTTTGAGCCTTAAGCCTTTTCCTTTGTAGCCACGATATAAGCCCATTATCCCTTAGACTATTATCCATGACCAAACGACCCGCACTTGAATCACGATCCTGAGACCTGTCTCGAGCTTGAGTTTGGGGTGGAGGGTCCACATTTGGGAAATTTCATTAGGTGGGATTTATGTGTTTGTATTGAGGCACGAAAATAAAAGATGATATTATTATTTGTAACCCTTTGCCGGGATTTGAAAAAAAAAAGAGAAAAGAAAAAAATTTATAAGAGACATGACCTTTCACATCAAAATGATGGTCATGGGTATCTTGTACAAAAAAAAATGAAAAAGAAAATAAAAAAGAAAGAAAGAATAAAATAAACCGGCAAAGTGGAATATTTTGAAAAATCATCTTAGATTAATTGGGTTGACGTTGGGGACGTAACATTAGCGCGTCAAATGGGTTGAGTGAGAACATTATATGAGTGTAAACTCAAGCTCGTGGACAGTTGTTGATGGTAAGTGAGGAGAGGGCCAAAAGCTCACTTCAAATTCACCAAATATACATACCACACCGTCCCTAAGCCTACGCTAAAACCGTAAAGTCCTCGTGATTCCTAGGTGCATGGTAAGTTAATAAGTTGTATACTAAGTGGAGCGTTCAAAGCGAGTAAGGATCGATGAACAAACTATAGCCATCATACTGAGATAAGTACAAGTGTAACTTTCTAGCATTGCAAAGTTAATTTTATTATTGAAGTTATTTGTTTATGATGTTGCATGATTAGTGTATGTGTATGTTAGATCTTAATGTTTGCTATATGAGATTTATTTTAAGAATTGTTTTAGGGTTTATTTGCTAACTTCTACCTTCTCTTGCATCTGCTTCATTCCCCTTGATTTTAGTTTTGCTTTGTCGGGACGACCAAGGTTTGAGTTGATGCAATAAGGAAAAGAGAACCACAACCGCAAGTGTACGGTTGTCCCAAGTAATATATGTGATAAAACAGATTCGTTCGCAGGGACGGATTGGTTGACTCTAATGCTTACCAAATAGTGATTAATTGCACGTGAAAACAAGTAAATGATTTTATAGTTGTTTGTTTGGTTTTCTATTACTAATGCAAATAATTAAAATTCTAAAATTAAATGAAAATAATGCAAAGATTAAGCTAGACGCAAGAAAATAAAATTAGCTAGACGCAATAAAGAGAGGTAGTACTTGAGTAACGCTAGGATTTCACCTAAATCTATTCATTCCATGTATTGTTTAAGGGACGAATTCGGTAATTAATAATGGTCGGGATTCGATTATCTCCTTACCCCCGTCAGGGTGGACTAAGGAGCTCTTCTTAGGTGCTACAAACCCCGTCAGGGTGAATATAGTCCACCTTCGAATGATTAATTCCTAACTACCCAATTGGTCATAGGATTAATTAAGTCTGTCAAGGTCAATAAGTCCTATCCTACATTCATTAATTATTTCTGTACCTAAACCCCCCGTCAAGGTGATTCATATGCCACTTTATCAAATAGCTTAGATACTAATTCCTATTATCAATTGATCAGGTCAATAATAATTGTTAAAATGCAAATTAATGAAAAATACTAATTACCCAATTCGAATTAAATATTAAAATCCCAAAAGCAAAACCATTGAATAGAATAAATTGAGGATTAACCCATTAATGCGTTCTCAAGCACTATTTAAGTTTAGCTCATAATTATTGAAAAGACAAAAACTAAAGACATAATTGGGTTCATAATGTTTTACAGAATAAAACAGAAGAACCTAATTACGGAAATGAATTGGCTGAGAATTGGAGATATAGATAGTCTCCAGCTCTTGCTTCTTCTCTTCCTGCCTCTAGCTTCTTCTCTGGTGTCTGACTCTTAAGCGTATGTTATGTTATGAAAAAGGTATGTAAAAATAGGGGTCTAAAGCCGATTTATAATGTTAAAAACGGATTAGGGCTTTTCTTAAGGATTAAGTGAATATTAGAAAAGCCCAAATCCATAATTAAGCCCAAATCCCGTAACTGCTGCATCACCTCCACTAAAATAGCTCTAACCGGCTCAATTTAACTCAGATTGACCTCATTCCAGTTGCTAAATTTCCGTAACTCAATGGGCAACAATTTCTCTTCACAAGTCAGAGGCTAAATCCAATCTTAGATTGCTCAGAATCAGCAATATTTGACAACTTTCTAGATTTGTAGCTTCAAATTATCAATTCTTTCGGGATATTTCTTCTTGCTTTGACTTCATTACACGATCTTTGACTTTATTATTTAGTTCCTCTCCTAGCTAGTATTCAAAACCTACAACCTTTCACTCAGAACAAACCATATTACGCGCAAAAGTTTAATAAATCGAAAATACTAAAATCTAGAGCAGAAAATTGAATTATTGCATATTAGCACCAAAAGTCTATCTAAATAGTCAAATAAACACAAAAAATGATGTCTCCCAAAGGCATAAAATTAGAACATTTATGGAGACATCAGGATGATTTCATGCACTCACCATCACATATTGAGGTTGATCTTCGTAACTCTTAATTATATCAGCAACCAAAGAGGGATAGTCTACAGTGGGTAAACGCTTTTGAAAATCACCTATGTGAGTGTGAAGGCTGGGGTCGTCTTCTATAAGACATATGAGCTAGTTTCTTTAGACCAGTCACTAGAACCAAGTTATAGGCATGGCCTTCCCAAAAGCGTGGAACAACAATATCATAAAACATTTGCTTGAATCTCTAGGGTACGTATTTGTAGTGGGGTCTCAGCTATAAAAAGTGCTAGGTGACCAGATTTGGTTGTTACCTCACTTCACTAAGTCACACTTTGTTAATTTGTTATTGGTGTTTAAATAAAATTTAATACATTCCCAGCACATGAGTTCTTTTTTAAACCTCATTCTATCTTGGATAGTCTTGTGTGAGAAATTATTAGATTATTTAAGCTTTTATTCGTTTGTGTATGGCTATCTTTTGTTCTAAAATGGTCTTTTGCATTTTTGGCTTCCTCAAACTTCACACATTGGTGGGGGAGGTAAATAAATTTTAGTTTTTCTAATATTTTCTTTACTATCTTCCAAATGGGATAAACCTATGGACATTAGGAACCTATGGATTTATCCCTACACGTGTGTTACCACCATTATCTGCCTGACCACGACATCGATAAGATAGGCGGTTGTGGTAGTGGTTGTGGCTTGTGGAATCAAGAAAAAAACTTTTTAGCTACCAAATCGTGTAGAGTTATTTATATTTTTAACCAAATATTTTTCAAAACTCAAAATATTTTTTTTCTGATGTTAATATAAAACATTTATGTTGACCATTGCTAATTTCCTTTTCTTTGATCCTTGCTGCTGTTACAGGTGATAATGTCTTTTCCTCACGTTTGTTTTGATGGACTTGTGAAAGATTGACCTTGTAACGGTTTTGGTTTGATCGATGCATTCATGTGCATTGTCCATTTTCTAACTATATAAACCCCTTCTCATATCTTTTTGGACACACAAAATTCATAAGCTCTATCTTCTCTTTAAATTCTTTTTAATTTTTCAAAGATTTATTTAGACATCTTTAATAAATTTCAAGTGCCCTCTATACAAGGAAAATGACCGCTAAACACAATTTAATGTACCGACTGCACCACAAATAGTTTTTAAAGCAATTGTTCATCATACTACTACAAACAAATTTATTTAGATTTTAGAAATATATTCAGTTTTTCTTATTTCATTTTCATTATTTTTCAACAGTTGGTACATGGCTAAGTAATGATAGTTTGCAGTGGGTATGTCTAATTTGTGTTGATTATTTGGTGGTGGTGACTGGTGATTGTATGGGAATGTGCTTGAGCGCATTTTGGAGTGGGAGTAGAGAATTATTCCTCCAATTTGTTTTTGAAAATTTATGGTTGACGTTGATATGACAAGTAACTGTACTAGCCTTAAAGCAAAACACAAAACACATTACCTTTTTTACTGAAACGGGAATGAAATTGAAATTAACGAGTGCTTGCTGGTTTGACAATTTTTGTGAATATTGAAGTTAGTAATTCATTATTATTTGCAGATTGTCATGAATTACGAATGGTCCTCAATTCATACTCTGCGTATGGGTATTAATTATAAAATTAATGTGGTTAAAAAGGGATGTGATTTGCATAAGTTCAGCCGACATAAAAAACGATTTACGTAATTCCTAAGTTGTAGCAAAATTTGAGATTTTTCCTATAATCTTTAATTTTTTATGGGAAAATGACCCAAAAAATCAAAATAATATTATTTTCAGCCCAATAACATCAATGACAAAATTTCTGCCCAATAACATCATTAACTAAATTTTGTCCTTGATGGGAATCGTCCTTGATGGGAATCGTCCTTGACGGGAATCGTCCTTGACGGGAATCGTCCTTGACGGGGAATCGTCCTTGATGGGAATCGTCCTTGACGGGAATCGTCCTTGACGGGTAAACATGTAATCTTATAATAGTAAGTTAATGGATGATTCTTTGGGGCAAGTATAATATTATTTTGATTTTTTGGGTCATTGACCCATTTTTTATTTATTTTTGTAAAAAAAGGAAATACAACAGAAAACCGATTATGCTACATTATTTTTATGATAAATTTTATTTAGGATAGTGAAACTATCAAATAGAGAGTATTCTTATCTAGAAAAGTCGATAATCCATCTCACACATTTTGCCAAAAAGTGCGACTACATTGAGACTTCTTCTAATGTACTGAATTTTCTATTCTAAAATTTTGTCAATCTATGTACGGATTTCATCTGAAATTGGCTGGATCAAGTAGTTTCTTGTTGCCATCTTGTGAACACCTTGAACAATTTCAAGATTATCAGTATAGAATAAAAAATTCCTAAGGTTGAGATCAACATCCGATCTCATGAGTAGTAGGACCGTCCATACTTCTCCCTTTATATTTGAGTTAATTTTGCATCTTCTCGTAATTTTTTGTCTAACAACATCGTTCCTATCCACCGCAAATGATGCAATTCCTGCTGCTTCCCATGTTTAGTAAAAGACACATTGCTAAGCCAGATAACATTAGAGTTGTATGTAATAATCGAGTTTTCTTCCACTATACCCCCAACACTCCTATTGATTTACTTTACCCGATTATTCTGATAATAAACATATTCGCCAAAGAGACCGTAGGTCAGTTTGCTAACATTTATAACTATTTCATCACTACTCACTTCTTATTTTCAAAGAAAATACTCAATTATTTTCTGAAAATTTCTAAACCAATACCCCAATAAACTTAAATCTAGCGATCATTTTCCAGCAACCTAGTGGATTTTCTTCCTGTGATTTGTATCCCACTAGAAATTGGCCAAAAGACTCGCCCTTTTTGCATAATGTTTTTGGAAATTCCAAGATTGACATCGCGTAATTTGGAATAGATTGGAGTACAACTTTGATCAACACTTCTTTACCTCCACCAGAAAGTAAATTCAAGACCAGCTAGCCGATTTCATCAAGAGCTTATTTTTAATGTAATTAAGATTCTCCATTTTAGATCTCTTGAGAGTGAAGGGAATTCCTAAGTATTTACCCAGTGATTTGGCGATCCCAGTGTTTAAAGACTCAGATACCTCTTTCCAAATACCGTTCGGTGTCCCTTTGCTAAAGAGAATTGCAGATTTTGCGAAGTTAATCTTTTGACCTGAAGCTCGATAATATTTTTCAATGATTTGTTTATAAGCTTCAATCTTGTTTTTGTTAACACTCACAAAAAACAATGCATCATTGGAAACAAGAGGTGCGTAAGCTTTGGACACATCCTGGCGATAGCTATACCCTCAATATTCCATTCTCTACGTTGTTCGTTGATAAGCCCTATTAAGTCCTTCTGTCAACAACTAGAAAAGCAATGGGGACAGAGGTTCACCTTGTCTAATATCTTGTTTCATCTGAATTTTCATGAGGCTTTTGCCATTAACTTCAAATTGGATCGACACAGTAGATATGTAATTCAAAATCCAATCTCTCTATATTTTACCAAAACCGATCTTTTCTAGAATTTGGATTAGAAACTCAGAGTTGAAATGATCATAAGCTTTAGTCATGTCAATATTCACCGTTGCATATTATTTATTTGATCTTTGGTTTTGAGAAAGAAAGAAATTTCTTGATCAATCAAGATGTTATCTTGAATACTCTTACCTTTAATGATAGCCGGTTGAGTCGGAGAGACAAAATCATCCATGAATGATCAAAGCCGGAGAGCGAGAATTTTGGAAATAATTATATAGCTGATATAATACATGAGATAGGTATGGAGTTAGAAACATATTCTTGAGATTTTCCCTTTGGTATCAACGAGATCAATGTATCATTTATTCTATTAAGTGACATATTATTTTTTGAAGAATTAAGAACCATTGAAACTAGATCGTCCTTTAGGATATCCCAGTATTATTAATAAAAGTTCCCGGGAAGTCTATCTGGTCCAGGTGCCTTCGTAACAGACATGTTGAAAATCGCGTTTTTGACCTCGTCCATGGTCGGCAATTTTACCAGATGTTCATACATTATGTAATTTTAAAAGGTGTACGACTCGCTACATCAGGTTATTCTTAACAGGGTTACCCTCAAACAACTTTTTATGGTACTTCATAGTTAGATCCTTAATTTTCTTTGGATCATCAACCCAATTGTCTTTCTTGTCTTTATAAATGCAAATTCTATTAGTAATCTTTCTCATGACAGTTGACTCATCGAAAAACTTGTATTTTTATCTCCTTCTGAATCCATAGGTTCCTTGCCCGATCCGCCAAGAAGGCTTCCTCCATGTTCCACGGATCTTTAAGAATATTTTTAATTTCTTGCTACCTTTTTTGGTTCCCTGTTGACGATTGTTGGTTATTGATATTGATCAAATCATGAATAATTTTAAATAAGCTTCCTATTATTAGAAATATTTTCTTACTCTATCACGTTAGAGCCAAGCATGTCAAATTTCTTTTGATACAAAACTCCTGACTGCTCTTTATGTTTGATAATTTTTCCCACACACTCTTTATAACGTCTCTACACTATTAATTTTCCATCCATCGAGATTCAGACATAAAGTATTTCACCTGGTTGTTAACATTAGTTTCTCTTTGCTGAATGAGAGGTGAGTGATCCGACCCAATGGAATTCGCTGCTTGACCAATCAAGTTCAAAGATGAATTGATTGCACAAGTAGGAATTGAGTGCATTGGTTGCTAGCAAGTCCATGAACCCTAACCTATACGTAGGAATTGTTAAGTCCAAATCAGTGAAACTACATTCATCATCCCATATGAAATTGACACATGAATTGATTGCACAAGTAGAGTCCTGAGGAACCAAATTCTTTCAGGCTCTTCTTCTTCGTTGTCAAGTGAGATCTTGCAACAGTTTTTAGCCATTTATTCAAAGTTGATTCTGCAACGGATACCCCAATTTTCAGTGACCACCTTTCTGAAAACACCAAACGGGATTACCCTATCAGAGATAAACTTAGCAATGAGGGTGAACTCTATTTTATTGTTTTTTGCAGTGGCCGCCTTCCAAACCAGTGAAAGAACCTCAAACTTCTCAATGATATCAACTTTGGTCTTAGTGATAGGTAAAGAATGTTTGTCCATGTAAGACATGATTGAGAAGAGTTTAAGAGAGTAGAAAGTTGTGATAACTAATGAGGTAGGTAATGGAACGTTCTTGCTATCTATAGTTATCCTGAAAATCATAAATATCAAGCAAGATATGAGAAATCTCTCACCGTCCCATACAAATAGTAAGTAGCTTCCAAATGCTGATATCTTGTATCAAATAGTTGTTCAGGCATGGGGAAAATGCAGGGCCGGTCCTGGGCATAGGCCCAGGAGGTAACCGCCTTGGGCCCCCAAAAATTTGGTATTTTCAAGGGCCCCGTTTCAGAAAAATTAAATATTTATACATATATAGTTATATATTTGAATTCAGTAAAATAGCCTAAATCATAAGTTAGCTTATTGATAAAGTGATATATTTTCTTATGAGAGATCAAGGTTCGATTCTTATCTCTTAATAATTTTTTTATAAAAAAAGTTTTCGATTTTTTTATAATTATTTTTAATATAAATATATAGGGGCCTCTATTACAAAATTCGCCTTGGGCCCCAAATATGTCAGGACCGGCCCTGGGAAAATGCTTACTACACTACTGGATTCGCGTGATTTCGCGACGACACGCGTCGTCGCGAATCCGCGTAAAATCGTCGCTAATTTCGTTTAGCGACGACAATTCGTCGCTAAACTGTCGTCTCTATCATGGCGTCGCTAATTTGCGTTTAGCGACGAATAATTGTGATTTCGTGACTAGTTCCTTTGGAATTTACCCACGAGGATTGGCGTCGCGGATTTAACGAGTTCGTCACGACATAATAGCGACGACATGTCGTCGCTAACTGAGTAATTAGTTTTTAATTAATTTTTTATCGATTTCAATTTCTTTTTTTTTAATTAAATAGCGACAAAGTTTAGCGACAGCTATGTCGTCGCTAATAATAATTATTGTTTTTTATTTTTTTTTTCATTTTATCGAAAATCATTATTCATTTATTTTATTTAATAGTTTAGCGACGACAAGGGTCGTCGCTATTCTTTTTTTTTTTTTGATTTTTTTTTTACTGTTTTATTTGTTTTATTTTTCTTTATTATTTAAATTTTACTATTTTATTATTATTTTGATTTTTAATATAATGCAAAAATATAAATAAATAAAAATCCAAAAATACATATAAAATACGATAAATCGATTCAAATACTGAACGTGAAATAAAGTCAAACGTAGTCAAAGTCAAAATGCAAGTCAAACATACAAAATAAACGTAAAATTCTTAAAATTACAAACCAAACAACCAAATAAATAAATAAAAATCTCAATCGTCACCACGATCTTCTCCATCTCCTCTTCTCTCCTCATCTTCACTCTCTTCATCTCGTCTAGTGGGCCCGGGTTTGCTGATCGGCTGCATTCCATTGGCGATTCTCATCCCGTTTAATGCCTCGAAGAGAGTCTCTGCCATGCTCGGGGGTTGACTCGGCCGACTAGAAGAAGCTGTGGGCCCGGGTGATGCGGAGGATGGATCCGGTATAGGTGGAAGATTTTGAGCCGCGCGAAGCTCGTTCATCCCATCCAGAACCGCCTTAAGCAGCTCATCGTTCTCCCTGTCCGGCTGTGTAGGAGTCCTGGATCGTTTCCGGACCGGACCAATGGTAGGCACCCATTATTTAGTCTTGGGTGGGTGTAGGACCTCCATTATTGTCTCGAGCATGGCATCCATCTGCTCCTGGATGCTAACTTCAGTACCCTCCGCTCCGGCCTGCACAACCTTCTTCTTCATCTTCTCCCGGAGAACACCCTGTAATTAGATTTCAATTTAAAAATAAATTAGATTAATAAAAAAATAAATTTAAAATAATAAATTAATTTAAATCAATTTAAAAAAAAAAACTTACACTAGCTTTCTCCAAACGCTCGTCACGCCAGCTATCTGTAGCAGCATCATAGGAGAGGTGGTCGAAATAGCCGCTTAAAGGAGGAAGCTCCATCTCCTCCTGGGTCTCGTCATCTGTAAAAGTCAACGGCTCTTTCGTCACCGTCTTCAGCTTCCCCTGGACAGTATACAGTAACAAATTTTAATTAGTTAACAATTAAATTAAATTAAATACTAAATTATATTTTAATTTTTAAAACTTATACCTCAATAATCACCTCCCGGGTCTGTGACCAGTTCCTTGACCCCGCCTTGCTCGGAACTGTCTGCTGCTCTCGATTCTTCTTGTTTATATCAGCCTGACTCAGTTACAAATAAAAAAGAAGTAGTTATAAAATTAATTAAAAAAAATGTATAAAATAATTAATAAATTATTTTTTTCTACCTGTTTCGCCAAGTCATCCCACATCTTCTTCGTCGCCTCCCAAATCGCCGGGTCAACATCTGGTGGATTTTCACCCGTGTAGTAATAGTCGTTCTTCAAATCCGACTTGTATCGCCTGTAGGCTCCAGATGTCATCGTAGTCAATCTCTTAGTGATCTCTTCCCAATCGCCTCGCCTCCTCCACTCCTCTAAATCAAAAAACTGATGAAGTCGCTGCAAAACTACCCCTTTGTTATGGTCGGGGACCTCTTTCCATTCTTTGTAGCAAGGGGGAACAGCATCTCGAACCGCATTACCAGCCACCTGACCCACGTGTTTGCTATATGGGCCGACGAAGTTCCAGGTGCCGTCTATGACAGAAAAGTCAACTGGAATGGGCCAGCCGACTCTCTTCAGGGTCTCCTGAGCTGTCCGGATAGAGGTGGCAGCTTTCGGTCTCCTTCTTTTACGTTCACCTGTTTTAGTGAAAGAATATTTAGTAACTACATATTTTTTTAAGTGATAAATAAACATTAATTGAATTTTTTATTACCCGATGGTTGGTTACAATCAGCATTCGAACGTGGTGGACCCCTCGGGGGATCGTTACCCCTCCCATCTCCATCGTGACTCCTACCTATGACAGCAGCCATCTATAAAATTTCATAAAATTACATTTAAGTCCTAAATTTTTTTAAAATTTGAAAATAAGTCCAATTTTTTTTAAAATTTGCATTTAAGTCCAAATTTTTTAAAATTTACAAATAATTCCAAATTTTTTAAAATTTGCAAATAAGTCCTATTTTTTTAAAAATTGCATTTTAGTCCCATTTTCTTTTAAAATTTGCAATCAAGTCCTATTTTTTTAAAATTTCAAATAAGTCCTATTTTTTTTAAAAATTGCATTTTAGTCCCATTTTCTTTTAAAATTTGCAATCAAGTCCTATTTTTGTAAAATTTGCAAATAAGTCCTATTTTTTTTAAAAATTGCATTTTAGTCCCATTTTCTTTTAAAATTTGCAATCAAGTCCTATTTTTGTAAAATTTGCAAATAAGTCCTATTTTTTTTAAAAATTGCATTTTAGTTCCATTTTCTTTTAAAATTTGCATTCAAGTCCTATTTTTGTAAAATTTGCAAATAAGTCCCTTTTCTTTTAAAATTTGCAATCGAGTCCTAACAAATGATTTTAGTCCAAATTTTTTATAAAATATGCTATTTAGTCCTAATTTTTTAAAAATTGCATTTTAGTCCTTAAAAGGTATAAAATTGCATTTTAGTCCAAAAAAAGTATAAAACTACATTTTAGTCCTTAAACATACAAATCAAACATATTGCAAATAGGTCCCTATATCTTAAAACACAATCAAAGATCAATAACACTCTAATTATTACATTAAAATTACAAAAATCATACCAAAACCCTAATTTTTACCAAATACCAATTAAATGTTGTTATTTAACACCAAAAAATTACCAAACAACCCATAAACATACACATAATTCTCGGAATTACTCAAATCACACAAACATTCATAGATTTTTACAAACAAAAAAAAATTAAAAATAAAAAAAATGCAAGTTTGATCCGGAAATTGGAACCTGATACGTAGAAATGGTGTAGATTTCGTCCATGAATCCATGCCAAGAAGAAGGAATCATACAAAATAAACACAAGAAAAAATATTAGAAATTGAAAATGAAAAAATTAAAAAAGTAGTGATTAAAATGTGTTATTGGATTGGAATCATTACCTTGATGTCGGATTTGGTGTTGTTATTACTCGGAGCTTCTTGGCTATGGCGGAAATGGAGGTTTTGTGTGAGTTTTTGAGTGTTTGTGATGGCAGAAATGAGCTCGGTTAGGGCTTTATAGAATAAAAGATTAGCGACGACACGCTAGTCGTCGCGAATCCTGAAGTTTCGTCGCGAAACGGGACACGTGTCGCCCCACGTACACACGCCCCTTGCGTGCCTTGGTTTAGCGACGAGTATCCGTCGCGAATTTTTGGTTTGTCGTCGCTAATTTTCGTGGGCGGGAAAGTTGACCGCCCACGAAGACCAATCAATTTTTTTATTATTGTTTAGCGACGACTATCCCTTTGAATGTCGTCGCGAATAATTAGCAACGACATTCAAAGGTTGAATGTCGTCGCTAATCCATTTGAATGTCGTCGCTAATCATACTAGATGCAAAACCGTCGGGAAACTTCTGTGCCTTCAGCCAGTCAAGAAAAATAGTCCGCTTTTCCGGTGTTAGAGTGTACTTTCCCCGTTTCAATATTTTTTTACCATTTCTCTCAGTCAACCACAATTCTTTTCTAATCTTCAATTTCTCAAGATCCAGTCTCGCTTTCACGTTATCTTTGTTAACTTTCCCATCAAGACCTATAACTGTACCGAGCAGAGCATCACACACGTTTTTCTCGCAATGCATAACGTCAATGTTATGTTTCAACAGGTTTTCAGACCAATAAGGTAAACGATAAAAAATACTCTTTTTCTTCCAATTGAATCGCCGGTTAACATCTTGCTTCACGATCTTTCCCCCAAAATCCTTGTGTTTACCGGGAAACACAATTGGAAGCCCATCTAACTGTGTCTGAATACTTGCAGGACTATATTTCTTCGGTGGGCGCCTATCATCGGGTTCCTTGTACAAAACACGTTCGCTTCTAAATGGATGTCCGGCAGGTAACCAACGTCTATGGTCAAAGTAAACAATCCCTTTGTTCACACTCAATGACGGAGTATGATCCATGCATTCGGGACAAGCTTTGTAACCTTGACCCGACCATCCCGAAGTGTATGACCTAGCGGGGAAATCATTAGTGGTAGACAACAAACAAACCTTCATCGTAAACTCTTCTTTCTTGTGGGCATCATACGTAACGATCCCATTATCCCACAACTCTTCCAACTCATCTATAACAGGACGAAGAAAGACATCCATGTCCTTACCGGGTGAACGGGGTCCCGGAATCAACAAACAAAGCTGGAAAGTGGTCTCCTTCATGCATACCCACGGGGGCAAGTTATATACGGTTAATATGACTGGCCACATGCTATACGAGTTGTTCTGCATAGAGAAAGGACAAAACCCATCGATTCCAAGACCCAGATATACGTTACGAGGTTCACTAGCAAACTCAGGGTGTAGCGCTGCAAATCTCTTCCAACTATCACCATCAACCGGATGACGCAACACATCCGGATCTGCACTGTTACCGGTATGGTGCCAAATCATGTCTTCAGCGGTGTGCGTTGAAGCGAATAGTCGCTGTAATCTAGGAGCAATCGGAAAATATCGAAGCTTCTTATGCGGTACTTTGATACCCTTCTTTGGGTCCCATCTAGACTCGTTACAAACTGGACACTTGTCAAGGTCTTTGTTTTCTTTGTAATAAATAACACAATCGTTCAAACAAACGTCGATGGTAACATACCCCATACCCAAACTTTTCGACTTCTTGTTGCATGCTTCATAAGATTCGGGCAAATTGTGAGGTTTAGGCAAAATACGACCCAACAACTCCAGTAGCTCGGTGAATGAGGTGTTAGTCCATTTGTTCTTTACTTTTACGTGCATTAGCTTGGCAATAAAATTCAACGAACCCATCGATTCACAACCAGGAAATAATTCTGTCTCCAGTTCTTCGAACAACGTGTCAAAACTGCTTCGACTTGGAATATGTGCATCTCTCATCTCGGTGTCTCCCGGATGTCCACCAACATCGTAACTCTGTCTCACATCGTCATAAACCTGCTGGATTTCATTTACTATAACTGGATCTTTACTTGCAGGGGGTGTATGTGTTTGTATCTCTTCCTCACCGTGTTTTGTCCAAACCTTATAATCATGGTTAAACCCCTCTCTTAGAAGGTGGGCCATAACATCATTGGTTTTTAATCGGCAAAAATTATTACACTTCTTACACGGACAAGACAAGTAACCGGTATAACCTCTACTTTTCTTAGCAAAATCGATAAATTTATAAACCCCAAAAATATATTCACCATCTAACACATTCGTCGATTCGATCCAACTCTTATCGATACTCATGCCCGAACTCGATGCCATCACTTAACAACAATTTGAGTAAACTATGCGACTACATTAATAAAAAAAAATAAAAATACATAATTATTACAACCTAATGAATAAAATGAATAAAAATTACAACACAATAAACAAAATAAAAAAAATTACAAACTCATTGAATGAATAAATATTACAAACCATTGAATGAATAAAAATTACAAACCATTAAATGAATAAATATTACAAACCATTAAATTAATGAATGAATATATATAAAAAAAACAAATAATTAAATAAACAAGTAAAAATATATGAGCACAAAATATAAATTCACACAACACATGCATAATCAACCAACAAATATTTAATTCATTAACCTAATCATATGGTATATCAACTTGCTAATATAATCAATTAAATACAAAGCTTAGAAAACATGAAATTTAATGGAAATACCTTGAATTGGATGGATAAATTGAAGAATGATGTTAATTCCCTACCAAGAGAGTTGTATTAATTCACCTAATCAAAGCATATAGGAAGAATGAATCACAATTAGCATTCAAAAAAAAAAAAAAAAAAATTGAATTTCATGCAATTATACCTTAAATTCTTTGATGAAAGATGATATTAATGGAGCCCCACTTTGATTATTGAACCAAGAATGATGCAAGATGAAGTGGAGAAGGAATTGCAAAAAAAAAAATGGAATTTTGTTGATTTTTTGGGAGAAAATCGGAGGATTATTATGGGTGTTGTGTGTGTTAAGTGGGTTAAAAAACCTGCTGCAGCATTAAATAGGATCGGGGTTTAGCGACGACAATACGGGTCGTGGGTAACGTACATTACTCGTCGCTAATCTTCAAAATAACGACGACAGACAATGTCGCTAAAATAGCGACGACAGTTCGTGAAGAAAAAAAAATTCAATAAGAAATAAAAAACAATTAGCGACGAAAAACTAAAATTTAACGACAAATTCGTTGTCGTTAATTAGCGACACAGTAAAATTTTGTCGCTAACTTCCTGTCGTCGCTAACTGCGTCAGTTTAACGACGAATTTCGTGTCGTCGCTAATTTGTCGTGGGTAAACACCGCATTTCCAGTAGTGCTAGTCTTGGAATGCTCCCCTCATTCCTAAAGACGCTCTGTATTTTCTCAAAAGTCCAACTATTTTATTCAAAAATTGCCAACCTCTTCGTTATACCTTCATTATTTGAGCGTGTGTATATTTGTCCATATTTTATCTCTATTCAAGCAAAGGACAAAAATATCATTCCTCATAAAGGTGATATTTGTCCACAGCAAAAAGCAAATATTTTTAGTTATCTTCCCATGATATTTCTTCTCCTGCTTCCAAAACCATATGACACTGCATTCGAACTTCCAGATAGCTTCTCTTTCCAAGGTCACGCTTCTTCGAATGTCATGCATGTGAGCCAAATCCTTTTTCATTTCTAAAGAAACTCCATAAAAAAACATATCTATAGTGAACCAAAATTCTTGCCAACCCACACCAGTAATTGAGAACACAAGAATACCTTGCATGTTGAGAAAAAAACTGCAACCAAAATCAACAAGTTTCCATAAAGCGTAGCGAAAAAATTCATCAAGTGGTAAAACAGAATTCCAAAATGATGAAACCAAGCGGAACCTATCGAGAAACGATACAAAGAGACCCACAAATTAAAATTAAAGTGAAAACCAAAGAAGGAAAAGGGAAAGGTTAAGGGATTGGTGAAAAAACATAAAGAAAACACCAATAAAAGGATGAAACAAGTGTGAATAATTATAACTAGGCTTGATTATCCTTAAGGGAATATGATTCATGAAAAAGATGAAGAAAGCTTTCATTTTTTTAATCCTAAGAGAAATATTTTGTAAAGCATGTTTACCGATTTCTATGATTAATGTGAATTAAGTTATTGGATTTTTCCCATTACTCAGAAAAAATTGATTAAGAGCCCCTCTATCCAATATTTTAAAATTGTAATAGTCTCAGTATTTTATGTATCTTTATGAAAAAAAATTAAAATAATTTCTTTTGACCGCTACAAAGATTCATATTTTTAGCACTTTTAGAGCCATTAATTGAAAATAACCTATTGAAAACTTATTTGTTAAAAGTCACCCTTAATTTATTTATTAAAAATATCTCTTGACAAAAAAATCTTTATATAATCCTTTTAATTACTTTAATATTTATTATTTAAATTTGACCACCCTATTACAACCTCCCACCACCACCACCACAACTACTACCACTATCCCACCACCACCACCCTATTACCACCTTATCACCACCAGCGACCACCACCCCCACAACCACCACCACCCTACCACCACCACCCCTCACCACAACCACAACCACCACCAACCTATTACCACGACCATATTACCACCACCACCACCACAACCACCACCACCACCACAGCTACAACCACACTACCACCACAACGACCACCACAACCACTATATACTACTAATTCCATCACACGCGCGCGTCAAGATTTTTTTTTAAAAATTGACATAACTAATTCTAAAAAAATAAGAAAAATAAAAAAATAACATTTTTGGACGAGACAAATTAATATTTACGCATATGATTATTTTATATTATTGTGATTTTTTTGTATTTTTTTGTATTTTTATTCGTAGACATGAAATTTATTGTTTCGAACAATGAATTCATTGTTCCGAACAATCAATTCTTTAGTCTGAACAATGAATTATTTTTCAAACAAGTAATTCATTGTTCTAAACAACAAATTCATTCTTATAAATATCAAAACTATTCCGCGTACATGAATTTTATTGTACGTAATAAGAAATTTATTTTTCGGGACAAGGATTTCATTGTTAAAAAAAATCACTGTTTCGAACAATGAATTCCTTGTTTATAACAATAAAAATTTCATGTTTGCGAAAAAACAATAAAAAATAATAGATATAAATATTAATTTGCATCGTCCAAAAATATAAATTTTTTATTTTATTATTTTTTTAGAATTAGTAGTAGGTGGTGGAGGTGGTGGCTGTAGTAGTGGTCGAAATTTTTTGCATGGTGGTGGTAGTGGTAGCGGTGGTGGTGGTGATGGTGATGGTAATGGAGGTGGAGGTACCCTAATATATGTTTAATATTAAAAAATATTATATTAAAAATAAAATAATGAGATTATTACCCAAAGGGTCTTGAAATCACTACACCGTGACCTAACAAGACCGTCTCTTTTGGCTCTTCTTACTAAAGGCCACAAACAAAAATTAACACTATAAGCCAAAAAACCAATTACCTTCTTACCCCTTTTTATTTTTTATTTTCCTATATATATATTAATTTTTTTACATTTTATTCTAAACCCTAAAGAAATCACTCACCACTCACGTCTCTCATCCTTTCTCTCTCTCTCTAATCAGCTTTTTTATTTTTGTCTGCCTTTTCTTTCACAGTTCAACCATGGACGACATACTAGAAACAGCACTCCGGCGAAGCTGTGAGCTCGATTTCGAAGATCCAACGTGAGCAATAGATCTTGAATAATATGATTGCAGCAATTTTGGCAGAAAGGAAGAAATGATTTTAAAAGATGCTCATGGAAATGCATTATTATTCTTCCGCCGAAGGGTAAGCTTTTATCCATCCTTTAATATCATTATTGAACTTGCGACTAAAGCTATTTGTTTTGTTTAAAATTGTGTCTGACTTAGTTTAAATGATGTTAAAAATGTGATTTCATGTATTGGTTGCAGATGTAAAAAGTGGAAAAGCTAGGCCAAGCAAATTTCGTTGACTTTTCTTGTGATGCTCACCAAAGACCAAGTTGAGGCATCTATTGTTTTCTTTAGATTTCAACCGCTGTATTCTTTTTTTTTCTTCTTTTTTTAAGTTGTATTTCTTTATATTTTACCAACAAGAATTGCATTTCTTAGGTGCTTCAATAACTGATTACATAATGAATATTGCTATTTAATGTTATTAAATGACTGAATCAAGAAATTATTTAAACTCGAAAGTTTTGTCTAAATGCTCAGCAGTTTACTGATTATACGAGAAATGCTCAGTAAATTTACTGATTATACGAGAAACACTCAGCAAGTTACTGAGCACGCTCAGCAAGTTACTGAGTAAACGAGCATGCTCAGTAAAGTCACTCAACAAAAAAATTCGAATACTCAACAACTTTTATCGACACTCAGAACTTTTTTACGATACTCAACAATTTTTTTCATGCTCTGTAGCCCATGCTCAGTACTTTTTCCATGTCCAATACCCCATGCTCAGAACTATTTTTTCAGACTCAGAACTATTTTCCATGCTCAGAACTATTTTTTCAGACTCAGAACTTTTTTTCCAGACTCAGAACTATTTTCCAGACTCAGAACTTTTTTCCATGCTCAGAACTTTTTCCGGCGGTGGCCGGAGGCGGTCGGCGGTGATCGGTGGTTGTGGTCGGAGCTGGAAAATATTTGATAATTAATGAAAGAGGAGAGAGAAAAAATGATAAAGGAGGAGAGAGATTAATGGTAATGGAGGAGAGAGAGAGTAATGATAGTGGAAGAGAGAGAAATAATCTATTTTTTTGTCTTATATGTACTAGAAGGGTAGTTATGACATTGGACATTTTATTGGCCTCTAAGAAGGAGAGAGGAATTGACTAGCTCCTAAGTGGCACATTGATTTTTCTCAAGTCTCTTTGGGTAATTGACCCTAAAATAATATATCTAATAATAAGGGTAATATAGGTATGAAAAGATAGAGGGATTGTTTTCGACAAATATTTATTTCATTAGATATTTTTCTATAAAGTAAATTATTAGAGGTTAGTTTAAGAATTAGTTATTTTCAGTAGACATTTTTTTAGCAAAACCCTTTTTTTCATTAAGTCAAATATATTTTTTATTTAGGAATATATTAGTTTTTTTTACTTATAAGCTCTGTATTCTAACACGTATTTTCTAAAGGGTCTAATCCACATTATTACAAATCTCGGACAAAAATACTTACATGTTTACTAATAAAAGACAATTGCTTCCATATTCAACGCAATCCACTCTTAAGAAGCAAAAAACCCAATAAGAGATAATTGCTAATAATGAAGATGAAGTTACGATTGAAAATCTTTTTTTCGATAAAATCCATTGTTAAAATTCATAGCCCACCTAATATTTTATCTCGACACACGCAAACAACACAAGATGATAAGTTGACAGAACTAGAACGCAAGAGCCCAACGAACGAAGGTAAAACTCCCGATGAAAAATACTTTTTCGACGAAACCCGTTGTTAAGAGAAATAGCACACCTAGGCATACATCTCGACACAATAAAAAATCCAGTTGAAGGTTTGACATAAAGAGAACGCGAGAACCCAATGGCGAAAATTGTTCGGAGTCCTGCTAATGAAATTGATGATGTTATTATTTGGTAGGCAATGCATGATTATTTGGTGGGTTTTGTGTTATTAGTAGGTGGGCTGTATACCCGACTTGGTGGACTGAATATCCAAAGTGGATTGTGTGTTATTATTAGGCGAGTTGTATATTCCATTTCATTGGTTGTTTAGCCATTTGGTAGGCTATGTGATTAAAAAACGAAAAAAACTCATCATCATTAAATGGTGTCAGTAAAATTTATTAACTGAAAAAGACTCATCTCTAGAATAGAACAAAAGTTTATTAACAATGGAAACATTACCTAAGTGATGATAAATTTGCTATTTAAAATCTTTTTGGACCGTTATGGTAATGATTAGATTATAATATAAGCGTATATTAAGTAACAAAATCGTATATAGCTATTTAATTTTTTATTTTATTTTTGGTAATAAATGATGATTATAAAGGTATAATACATATGTTATAATACTTATAAATTATTTTGGATCTTAATAAGACAAACTATATAGCGGAATTTTTAGAGGGGGTAATTAGAGATAAATGCCTCCTTAATGATGCCTTTAATTTTTTTAAGCCTCTAATTTTCTTATTTAGAGATAAATGCCTAGTAGAACAATTATTTATAAAAAGCATCCCCTTTATATTTTTTATACCTATACTATCCTTATTATTAAATATATTATTTTTTTTTTAACACAATATTTATTTTTAAATCTTAAACAAATAATAGGGTATTTCCACCACCACCACCACCACCACCATTACCACCATCACAACCACCACCACCACCACCACTACAGCCACCATAACCATCACCACCTCCACCACCACAACCACCACCACCACCACCTACTACTAATTTCATCACACGCGCGCGTCCGTGAAATTTTTTTAAAATCGCCATAACTAATTAAAAAAAATCAGAAAAATCGAAAAAAATCATATTTGGATAAATCAAATTAATATTTACGTCTATGATTTTTTTCGGAATTTTCTGATTTTTTTTGTTTTTTTAATTTTTTTAAATTTTTTAATTCGCAGAACATGGAATTCCATGTTTTAAACAATGAATTTCGTGTCTGCGGAAAACAAATTCCTTATATCAAAACATGGAATTCCATATTCTGCGAATTAAAAAATTTAAAAAAAAATCAAAAAAATCAAAAAATTTTAAAAAATTCTGAAAAAAATCATAGACGTAAATATTTATTTGCTTTATCCAAATATATATATTTTTTATTTTTTTGATTTTTTTAGAATTAGTTATGACGATTTAAAAAAAAATTCACGGACGCGCGCGTGTGTTTATTAGTTTTTGTTTTGTTTTTTTCTAATTTCTTTTTTTTTTTAATTTTTAATTATAAGGGTAGTTTGGGATGAGGCGTTTTTCTATAAAAAATCTTATTCTAGGCACCTTTTTTTAAATAAGTTTTTTAATAGGCATTAATCTCTAATTGGCTCTTTTTAGAGATCAATTTCTTGTATTTTAGATTTTATTAACAATTATCTATTATTATTATTATTATTATTATTTGTCCTAGCCAAGGAAACAAAAAAATAAGAGATTATTATTTAAGGGGTTTTGAAAACACCACCTCAAGACCCAACAACACCAAATGAATTACATCTTCTTACTAAAGGCCACAAACAAAATTTAACACTATAAGCCTAATTTCCCAATTACTTTCCTATCCTTTTTTATTCCCTCTATATACTAAATATTATCACAATCTTTTTAAACCCCAAATTGTATTTTCAAATTGCTCTCTCTCTCTCTCTCTCTCTCTCTCTCTCTCTCTCTCTCTCTCTCTCTCTCTCTCTCTCTCTCTCTCTCTCTCTCTCTCTCTCTCTCTCTCTCTCTCTCTCTCTCTCTCTCTCTCTCTCTCTCTCTCTCTCTCTCTCTCTCTCTCTCAAATCAACGACTCTTCTCCACTCCAAAATATGCCTTCTTTCCATTGCGTCACTTGTAGCACACAACCACCAAGCAACCAAAATAGACCGCACTGAGAAGAAGTCAGCTGGCATGAATTTCGATGAAGACCGCAGTGAAGGTGGAGCTTTGACCTATCCGAAATAGAGTTTCAGTTTAGGGTTCCGCCATAGATCGTCGGTCTGACCGATTAATCCGTTTGGTAAGTATTTATTTTATTCAAGAAAATTATTTTTTTCTTTTTATATTTAATTTCTACTGATTAATTTAACATGTTTATACAGGTTGTGGAGCAGTGTTTGAGACATTTACCATTTACTGAAAAACATGTTATTACTCCAACTGGATCTATTTACATTGGAGTTGATTTTTGCAAGAGATTATGTGGCGTTTCGTGATTCTGATTATTTTTTTGGTCTTTTTTTTGGCAGATGAAGCTCAGCAAGACTCATCATTCTGAAGCCTCAAATCCGAATAGAAACAGGATGAATTAGTTGGCTTTAATGATCCTGTCTTTTTCTGTAATTTTTTTTCTTTTTGTAATACTCAAATGTTGACTTTGAAATATTTTTTCTTTTTCATGTAATTATTTTAATTATATTGAATATTATTTAATAAAATATTGTAATTTTATACTCAACAATTTCTCTCTAAATTTGAATTTAGAAAACAATAAAACTTAACAACTTTTTTTCACCACTCAGTAAAGTTACTGAGTATACGAGCATGCTCAGAAAAGTTTCTTAGCATACGAGCATGCTCAGTAAAGCGACTCAATAATAAAATTCGAATACTCAACAACTTTTTTCGACACTCAGCACTTTTTCCGATACTCATCAACTTTTTCCATGCTCAGAAACTTTTTTCCATGCTCAGTACTCCATGCTCAAAACTTTTTTCGACGGTGGTCGGTAGTGATCGGCGGTGATCGCTGGTTATGGTCAGAGCTGAAAATTATTGATAGTTAATGAAGAAGGAGAGAGATTAATGGGTTGGAGGAGAGAGAATAATGGTAATGGAGGAGAGAATAATCTTTTTTTTGTCTTATATACACTATAAGGGTAGTAATGATAATGGGCATCTTAGAGGCTTCTTTGGAAGAGAGATGAATAAACTAGTTACTTTGTGGCACTAAGATGGTCTCCAAGACCCTACGAGTAATTCACCCAAATAATAATAATTACAAAATAACCAAAACAAATACACGGTCAAAACATAATATCCAGAAAACCAAACATAAAACACAACTAACCTAACTATCATTGTATATATTATTCATTTATATGTGATGATACCTTTTTTCTCTTGGTAAAAGATTTATCTTCCAAAATTAAATAGTATGTAATTATAAAGAATAACTATTTAAAAACTAAATTCAATTTTTTAACCCTTTTGCAATGTAAAATCGATTAAAATAAACTACAAAACCATGCACTGTTATATTTTTCATCTTTAGCTTCGACAAAAGTTGTCCCTAAAGATAAGATAAGCCGTTGATGTTAACCTGCGACCATGTTTAGCGACGACATGTCATTACTAACGTGTAGTCTCTAAAATTTAGTTACTAAAGATCGTCGATTGTAGTGACAAGCTCAATGTCGACCCTAATGCTCCTCTCATCTTCAGGGACGATATTCGTTTATCATTAGAGACGACAGTCATGAATAGTAGCGACGACTAATGTCGTCGCTAAAAACTTTGTCATTACGAGCGACATATGTCGTCGCTAGAAACTTTATCATCAGGAGTGATAAAAGTCGTCGTTAATAGCAAATCTCTTCAGCGATGACAAAAGTCATTGCTAATAGCAAATTTCTTCAGCGACCACACTTTTTGTCACTGAAGACGTTATTAGGGGCGACAACATTGTACCATTAACGACGATATCTTCGCCCCTAATGTTTTTTTCAATATTTTTTAATTATAAAATAAGAAATTAGATTATATTTGATCTTTCATATTAATATTTTTGGAATAAATTTATTTTGTCAAAAATAGAAAAATTAAAAAATGATACGAATATAAATTATAAACGAATAAAATGCTAGTGAATTTGACGATATTTTAAAGCTAAAAACTAATATAACTAAAGTCGGATATTACTTCGTATATAACTTATTCCGTATAAATATTCCATAAATATATATAAATTAATAGATTATTTATATAAACCACATTAATACACAATATATATCTACAATTAAACAAATTCATACAACTATTTAAAATAAATATATTCGAAAAATATTAAATTTGAAAATATTACCATTTTCCAAAACCTATACCGGTTTTTTTATTTCAAATGGGTCCCACACGTGAAGAAAGAGATTGTGATCTCCGTTAATGGATCGATGAATTTTCGATAATTTGAATTGGTGATGGGAAGATGTATTTTTTGATTAGGTTTACTTTTGGGTGGGAAATTTTATTTAGATGTTAAAAGCTCAAATCTACTTAAATATACATCATTATTTTTATATGAAAAAATTGTCGTTGTTACTATTAATGAAAGAGATAATTTCTAATTAAATCCGTAACCCAACAAACGTGTCTTAAGAAATCCAGCCTATACGTTTGGATGAATAAAGTTCATAATAATTTTTTAGTCTTATGATATACCTAATATAACCTTATAAATAATAAAAAAAATTTAAGATAAAAAAAGTATACAACCTGGAACGTTGAAAAATAATGAAACATAAAATCCTAAAACCTAGTACTCATCTCTTCACCATGGCAGTCAAACAAAAAACAAAAAAGAAATCTCTTCCCACCACGTCGCTCACCTGCACAAGAAACCGCTGCCATTCTCCACCATCTTTAACACAGGGCTAGGCCCACCAAACACAATCCACTCACCTGCACAAGAAACCACCGTCGTTCTTTACCATCTTCAACACAGGGCTTGGCCAACCAAACACAAGCCGCTCACCTGTACTAGAAAATGCCGCCACACATGGACCATTCTCCACCGTCTTCAACAAGGCTTGGTTATGCCATCAACAATCGACACAAGAAACCACCGCCCCTCGTGGACCATTCTTTACCATATTCAACCGGCCTTGACTATGACATCAACAATCGAGCCCATAAGCCTACCAAACACAGAGCCCACCATTCCATCAACAGGGCTTCTGGAATTTTTGTTTAAGTTCTTCTTTGTTAATCGAGCCGACTACTCCATAAGCGCTGTGCATTGGGCTGCTATTTTCCATGCCTTTACTCATCGTTTCGCGTTCGTCAACCTCACTCTTCGTTGATGTAGCTGAGTCTTTATACTCTTTGTACTGGGCTTCGTCGGGTTCGCCGTACTGGGCTTCCCCGGATTCATCATTCTGGGCTTCGCCGGGTTGTTGCGATTGGGCTTAGCCATGTGGTTAGGTCTGGGCTTCACCGTTTTGTGTACACCGGTGTCAGACCGTCCTTCTTCTCTCATTCGTGATTGACGTAGCCGTGCCTGAATACCTTTTCCAACAGGGTTCACAGCAGTGAGTTCTCTGTTTCGACATCGCCGACGTCTGGTCGTCCTTCGTTAAGCATCAACCTTGTGAAACGTCGCTAGGTCTTGAGGCTCTTTTCAACCGGTTTCAAAGCAACGGATTTCGCCGACCGACTATCTCTCTTCTTCATGTTGTTGACGTTTTACTCTTCTTTGACTGATTGCATTAATAGAAGGCGTGTTCTTTGGGTTTTGTTTTGCAGATATACCGTTATACTTCATAGGATGATTTTAAAAATAATATTCCTTGATTAACTCTTTGTTAAACGATTCAATAAATGGGTTGTCTTTTTTATTTAATCACAATTCTGGTAATTACTAAAGGCATTACGGATAATAAAAAGTCTCAAAATAGGCTAAATCTAATGAAAAAAGTTATATTGGTGGTGAACCTTTTGGATTAATCCCACTTAATAAAATCATTTCATTGCTAGTATTACCAGTTTTTAGTGACAATTAAGTCGTTAATGATTACTTTTATTTTAATTTTTTTGTCACCAACATGAGTGATATACATAATCGTCTGTCTTATAGATGAATCAATAGCGATGATGACATAGTGTCGTTATTGATTCGGTCTCTAATAAACGCACCGTAGCAGTGATGTACAATTCTTCTATCCTTGTCTTTTAATATGTCACCATTTTATCATGGACTAAATACTGTAGGACTAAACTTCAAAACCGTTTTTACAAAATCCAGAATCATTTATTAATTTTAGCGCACTTTAAGAGGTATATTTGCAACATTATATTAAAACACAAATGTAGACTTGCTTTGTTCTAATATAAGCGCAAGTTTGCTAATTACACATGACAAAAAGACTATAACGGCATCAATCTCATACGGCTCAGTTTAAATATCCACTAGTGGCAACTCTGAAACACTCTAGCAACCCCTAACGTTACCGCCTGATATTTTTACAGTATATAAAGAGAATTATTCTCTTTGGAGGAAGAAAGGAAATTCAGCATCATCAATATGTCTTCTATTCTTGATACCATCGAATTTCAGTTTTCCTTCACTATTGCTATTGCTTCCATATCCTTCTTCTTATCTATCATAGTTTTATTTAAGCAATACAAGAAATCCAAAGCTCAAAAGTTGCCACCAGGTCCCTCAAAATTGCCTCTAATTGGAAGCCTCCACCATTTGGTTGGAAAATCTGAAATTTATATTCTAAGAGATCTAGCCAGAAAGTTTGGGCCTCTTATGTACCTAAAAGTTGGCGAAATTTCTTCAGTTTTTGTTTCTTCACCCGAGATGGCGAAAGATATACTAAAGACTCATGATTTGGTGTTAGCAGATCGGCCTGAAACACTAGCAAGCAATATCATGTGGTACAACAAGAAAGACATTGCATTCTGTCCATATAGTGTTTACTGGAGACAAATGCGAAAAATTTGCGGAATGGAATTATTAAGTCCCAAAATTGTTCGTTCATTTGGATCAATTAGGAAGGATGAAGTGTCACATCTTGTTGAATCAGTTAGTTCATCCATTGGAGAACCTATAAATCTGACTGAAAAGATCTACTTATCAGTAAATTCCATTGTCTGCAGATCAGCATTTGGTAATGCATTCAAGGATCAAGAAACATTGCTAATTCTAATGAAAAAGGCAGTAGCTGTAGCGGGAAAAGTTGGTGTGTCTGACTTATTCCCTTCACTCAAGATACTTCAAATATGGAGGAAGCTTACCTTGGTGAAAATGCACAAACAGGTTGACAAGGCACTAAACGGTATAATTAACGAACACAAAAAGAAGTTAACAGGAACAAAAAGGGGCAACAGTGATTTTCGAGAAGAAGATCTAATTGATGTTCTACTGAGGCTAAAAGAAAGTAGCAACCTTCAGTTTCCAATGGATGACGAACATATCAAAGCTGTAATATTAGTAAGTTTAGTTCCTAGACTTCTTTTACTACCTCTTTAGCTTTCTTACTATACTGTTGTAGCTACAAATAATAATAATATATGAAAGAAAATATAAAAACAAAAATTACGATACATCTTGTAGGGGCAATGAATATTACTGCCTTAATAACAATTACGGTACAACCTACAACCTCGGTACCAAACTGTTTCTTGCTGGTCATTTGTGAAGATAGAGTAAATGATGATCAAAGCAAAGATTAAGACAAATGATGATCACCAAGTCTGTAAACCAAGTATACATATGTGACAGCCATTAAATTATAAATATGATTTGAAACTATGAAAGCATCACTACTTTTGAACACCGGGTATTCATACTAATAACTAAAGAACCATTTCTTGATATCCCGAGGTTAGATTTTATGAAAACTTCACTACTCTCCAATGCATATATATCCAAAGAAAACTTCTGTCCAATGCATATATACCCATAGATACACTTGCTAGCTTTTCAAACTACGGGTGTATATTTAGCTATTTTCCATTAAACGTGGATCAATATTAAATTACCCATGCACGTGCAAACTAAGTGTAACAGCCATTTTAACCTCACTCTAACCGAGTGGGCAATTTGGAGAAAGAATTTGATACATTAGTCTGTTGTTTGGAATCCATAATAATTAAGTAGTTTAAACAAGATTGTTGAGATAATTTAGTGACCCTTAGAAACATTTACCGTTTATAACCACTACACTTTCTAGTCGTGTAAATTCACGATTAATAGGATGGAGTTTTATCTAAACACTTTTTGCTCGGGAGTATAGAAAGAGAGGGTTGTGTATCTACTCTATATAAAACTTAAATAACGATGAACTAAAATATAAACGTTAATTTTAATTTAAAAAATCGTTTTTAGAAATTGATTTAATTAATAAGGAGAATACAAAATCATTAAGGGTTTGAAAACAATTTGATGGTTTTTTATATGATCCATGTAGGCTATCAATGTTGCATAACCTGGTTTTATATTATTGATGCAGGACGTGTTATCAGGTGGAAGTATAACTTCGTCCATAACAATTGAATGGGCAATGTCTGAATTGATTAAAAACCCTAGAGTAATGACAAAGGCACAGGCTGAAATAAGACAAGCATTTCAAACAAACGGAACAATTGATGAAAGCGTTATTCAAAAATTGACATACTTCAAGTCGGTGATTAGAGAAAGTCTAAGACTTCGCCCTCCTATTCGTGTATTCCCCCGTTTATGCAGAGAGGATTGCGAAATTAATGGCTATACTATTCCAGCTGGCACAGGAATCATGATCAATCTCTGGGCAATTGGAAGAGATCCTAATTATTGGCACGACCCTGAAAGTTATATACCAGAAAGATTCGAACGAAATTCCATAGATTTTAACGGGACTCACTTCGAATATATTCCATTTGGGGCAGGAAAATGGATGTGCCCAGGGATGTCATTTGCTCTAGCTAGTGTTGAGCTTGTTTTAGTTCAACTTCTATTTCATTTTAACTGGAAACTCCCAGGTGGAATGAACACCAACGATTTAGACATGACTGAAGCACCTGGATTAACTGCTGGAAGAAAGCATAATCTTTACGTGCTTGCTACACCACATCATCCAACTCTTGATCAGTAAATAAATTACAATTGGACGAACTTGTATTCTCTTCTTGCTAATAAAGGTCTTTCTTGTTATACGCTGGTCAAAATATTTCTTAGTTTAATAAATAAATTTGTTGCTATTCTACTCTATTTTATTCATAAGCCAGGTAGGGGAAGAGGGCCAGCTGCGGTATGGATTGATCAAATTCGTGCACTACTCGCAAGGAACCTGTCTTTCGTCCTAAGGTCCATTTATAGGGAGGCTAACTCATGTGCTGCTCATACGGGCATGGCGCAAGCTGAGGAATACCAGGCGTACAATGACCCACCGAAAAGGATTTGGAAACTTCCAACGCGTGATAAGCTAGGTGGGAAGACACCGCGTGTGATCTTCAACGATAGCTTATTAGATGGGGTTTTAGCTTAGATTCCCACGATCCTTGTTTTTGGATCTCCTCTATAATAAAAATAAAATAAAAGATCCTGCGTCTGTGGCCTTGAAACTACGGATTATATTCCATGTAAAATTGTGGACGAAATAATTTAATCCCTTATCCCCCCTTATACAAGGGATGAGTTAAATAAGCAGTTTCTGGCTTTGCTGGGAAAGAAGCTCCAAGTCCTAATAGTATTGCATTTTTTTTCTTAGTCAGAAGCACTGGATTACAATCAAATTGACCTTTAATTTTCAAAATGATCAAAAGTTTCATGGATGGAACACTTAATGTTAAAAATATGAGCCAGACACTGACCATCTTAGTTCCTAAACGACAAGCAGGACATTGTTAAAGACCTTCGAGCCATCTCCTACTCATATTTCGTTTGTAAGGTTAGTGTGGGCATCAGTACCAATCAAATCAAAATATTCATTGATTATATCATCTCCTTTACACAATTTGCAAATGTGAATGAAAAAATAATCCAGGACAACATTCTTATAACTCACGCAGTATGCAGTATCGTTCTTCTTTCCCAAATCTAGAAAATTTCAAAAGTACATTTCCAAGCATATAAAATATACTTCCTCCGTTTAAAAATATTTATTCCCTTTGTTTTTCACATATATTAAAAAGAATATAATCATTATTTTTTCTATTACAAAATTACCTTTCATAAAATATCTTGATATCTTAAATATGAATTACAAACTTAAATTCTAATATTTTAATAGCAGTTATAGTAAAAATAAAAAAAAATTGTCATAATATTCTAATTAGACAAATGTTTCAAAACAACATTTTAAGTAAAAGGACAAACATTATAAAATAGAAGGAGTATTCAATGAAAAACTGTAAAAACGATTCTTGTTAAGCTTGGTAATAACTGTATTTGGATTTGAAGGGTTATGAAGTGCATTTCTTCCATCTCTTTTTTTTGTCAACCATTTCTTCTATCTCTAATACATAGGGATTAACTTGTCAACCATTTCTTTTAGCTCTTAATATTAATACATAGGGATTAACATAGAACTTTTACCACCAATTTAAAGATTTTTTTTTTATTATGAAAAGTTTATATTGAAAAATCAAATGTTGATGATATATTCAGATAATATGGCAAACATATCTATTATTTAGAACACCTTATCGCGGTATTATGCGTTATATAAGATATAAGTTGAATTCAAACCCCTTAAAAGAAAACGAGGTATAAAAAGTGATATTATAATTATTTTTAATAGTTATTAATTTTAGAAATTACAAAAAAAAAATATTAGGAAATTGGACCTCAAGTTAACATTAAAACACTCATGATGAACCCACATAAGAAACCACATGGAGCAAGTTGGATTACATAGCATAGTCTAAACATTTCCAGTCGAAAATGGCTGGTGGTCTTATCTCAAAATTGATCACAAATTAAACAATCCAAGTCAAAGATTTAAATATCATTAGAAGACTAAAAAGATAATTAGTTAGTTATTTATATATTTGAGTTTCTTGTAATTATTTGTTAGTCATAACATTTTTTTGTTAGGAAAAGAGTTGTATAAATGGAAAAGAAACTGTACATTGTACAAATATAAAAACTAATTAAATATGAAAACTTAGAATGGTAGCCTCTCCGTCTAAACATTATTAGTGCGCGTCTCTAATAAATCCATATCATCCATGAATGAGATATGAGGGTACAAATAAAATAAAATGTGAAATATACAAACCTTAATTTATTTTAATGTGTCTTCACAAGATGTGGCCACACCCTCGAAGGATATCTTATTTGTCGCTGAAAGAAATAAATATAATAATATTTATTTGTTATTATTTATTTCTAACCGCCCAAAATAAGTTATAAGCGTATATTTCTTTTTGTTTAAAATTCAAAAAGGAAAAGGAGTTTTAAGCAGTTAAAACTTCTCATCCATATAAAAAGACAGAAGGTTTGTCAGTTAGAAAAAATCTAATTGAGACAAACGCTTTTCTTCTATTCTCTGCAATTCATAAATACTAGATCAAAAATCAAAAGGCTCTTAGGTTGTGGAAATAGAGGTCTCTCTTTCAGTAAGAAGATCCACGGCCGCAAGATCATAGGTTTCCAATCGATTCAGTTCCGCTGCTCTTCAAGAGGTATTCCTTTATAAACCTCTTGTTCTTTAATTTATATCTAATTAAATATTACAATTGGTATCAGAGCATGTTATATTTATTAGATATATTAATTTGTGATGAACTTTTTTTTGTGAAATATTTTTTTCTGTCAAAAGAAAAAATTAAAATCAAGAAGGATAAAAGAATTTTTTGATTAATGTCTTTTATGCGCATGTTAATAAAAAAAAAAACTTTTTAAAGTTTTTGCTCTTCAAGAAAGATATACATGTACGTTCCATGCGATTGCAGGATTTTTTTAAGACATGCACAGATAATGTAGACATTTTTTTGGAATTATGTCTCAAGGGTTTTATATGAAGATAATGTAATAAAATGCATTCTGTTAGGGCTTGAGAGTCAACAGTGTTATTGGCTTTATTGTATTCTACTAAGGCATAATGCTTCTGATTAAGGTTTCGTTTTTTTATGATCCGTCATTAAATAGGCCTGCACTTTTCTTGGATAAGTTCTTTTTTCTTTTTTTGACTTATATATTAATGGTGCTGCAATTTCGGATGATTTTTTTTAAGAAAACTAAAATGCAGTTAATGGGTTATATAGGCCTGCACTTTGGATAAGTTTTTTTCTGGCTTATTAATGGTGCTGCTGTTGAGATTAATTTCGGATTAAGTTTTTTAAAATACAGTTAATGGGGTTTGGCTATTTCTAGCCATGACTAGTTGTCTAACCATTTATGCTATCTAAACTTATTGTTGATAGTACAGTGTCTGGATATATATATTTTTGTTACGAAATGTATTTTTTTTAATCAATTTTGGTTTTTTCTTTGACTATTCTTATTTTTCTAGAGAGAGAAATGGTGTGGACACGATCCCGGGGATCACGAGTATCAAGGCTCGAACTACTGGCAAAGTACAAAGGGCTCCACAAGAAAGTAAGAAATCTCAATGGACCATTACGGGTTCATAGACCAAAAGTTGAAATGACACTGGAACAAAATCAAGCATTTGAGGACTGTCTCAATGCACTCCGCTATAAGATGAGACCTAATCACACTTTTATACAAAATGAAGTAGTTGTGAATAAGATAATTCAAGATATTGTTAATTGGCGTGTTCTCTTACATGAACATGAAAAGGTTTATATTCTTTTCTATATTTTGCCAATACGTATGTGAATGAGTCTCGATATCTTATGGGAAAGAAAGTTTCACGCGGACCATGTTCATGGAAGAGAAGCAACATATGAATGGCTAGTCTTTGTTTTGACAGAATCCCATTTGTGGAAGCATAATATTAGCTCCATTAGGTTGGACCAGTGAAACTGTGGGATGTTTTCTCAAACTACTGATATGGATAAATTTTAATCCAATTCATCTTTATGAGGAAGCAAACTTTAAGGATTCAATTCCTAAGTTAATGTTTTGAAAGTTTGCTTAGTGGTTTGATTTTTTGATGTTTTTTCAATCATTGTTCGTTAAGTATTGCATTAGTTGTTTTTCCTTTAATTCAGAACTTGTATTTTTTTGTTACGTATGAATTCAACTTGTTTATTTGAATATATGTTTTAGTTGTTTTTCATACTATTTCGCTCTATTCATGTTAGAGTAAGTGGGAGTTCTAGTGGAACTTATTTTGCAGTTAATGAAATTAAATGAATGGTTAAGACGAACAAAATATGGTGATTCATGATTGGGAACATAGTGAACTTTCTTTATCACTTATTTTGTTATCTTTACTATTAATTATATTTGCATTAATAGCATTGGGTAGTTAAATAATTGTATGTATGCTAATGGAAATCTTTTACTTTATAAGAAAATGACATGGAAAAACCTCATTAATGATCTCAAAGGAGACAAATGAGAATTATACATATGGTAAAATCAAAATACATTATGTTATAGAGGAACAAGATATTCTTGAGGTTATTAACAATGTCATGGCTCAGCCTGAGGAAGGCAACACAGCTCTAAACAAAAGGGACATGGAGGCTTATGAGAAGTGGAAAAAGAGAGATTCCACTGCAAGAGGCTCCTTGATAAGCTCCATGGATGACGAGCTAGTCTATGAGTGTCAATAATACCCCACTGCTCACGAGATGTGGAAGACTCTTAATGAAAAGTACGAGGGTACGACTATGACTAAGTTAAGTCAATTGATCATTAAGTTTTGACACTTACAAGAAGAATCCTAATCAAACCATGCAACAAAATCTCCAGGAGATGTCTAACATGATTAGGGAACTTAAGACTGCAAGTCATAACCTTACTGATGAACATTAGGTTCAAGCTGTGATCCGATCTCTTTCAACTAAGTGGGAGCATATAAAGATAAACTTGACTCAAAATGACGACATCAAATATTTTGATGATGTTGCTCATCATGTGACTTTGGAAGATGAACGTCTTGATGCAATTGAGCCTCAGGGTCAGACTTATATGTTGATGAGTCAAGTTCCCACAAAAGTTCTGGCATTAAGTGCAAGAACAATGGGAAGAGAAACGAAATTGAGCATGCTTCCAAGAAGAACAAGAAATGCTGGTAACGATAAAAGAGAACGATTTTGGTATAAAAAAAGACGAGAGTAAAGTTAAATGCTATAGTTGTGACAAGATTGGTCGCTTCGCTCGCAAGTGCAGAGAAAGATAGCAATGTCATTTACTTCTTGTAACTTTACTTATGTTACTAGTACTATATTGCTAGCTGATTCTAATCCTTTGTGGACTGTGGATTCAGAAGCGATAGACCATATAGCTAAAGACCGAGAGGCATATGTAGAGTATCAATTCCAGAGGGAACACGATGAATTTATGTAGGAGACAACAACAAGGTTGTAGACAAAGGAGTTGACACTTACAAGTTGAACTTGCGAAGTGGTCATACCTTGTACCTACTTAATGTACTTTACAAACCTGACATTCGACGTAACTTGGTCTCAGTCACTGTTCTTCTAGGATTACGTTTTGATATGCATTTTCGTAACATACAAGTGGATATCTATTCTAACGCTAACTATTATGGTTCTGGTTTTATTTCTCATAGTTTAATTGTACTAGATGATAATAACTCGTTTAATAGTTATTATGTAAGTGGTTATTTTTCTACTAATACTTCTTCTAGTAATTCTAACATAGAAGAAAGTATATTACATGCTAGACTAGGTCATATTGGTCAAGACCGCATGAATTTGTTGGCTAAGAAGAACTTTTTTTTGGGGTTCATTGACTGAAGTCAACTTTCCAACTTATGAATATTATCTAGCAGGTAAAGAAAAAGGAAACCATTTGGAAAGGCTAAATGAGTCGAGTACCCACTGCAAGTAATTCATTCATACACCTATGACCCAATAAATGTTCAAAATAGATGTGGGGAACATTATTTCATCATCTTTATAGATGATATCACTAGGTTTGGTTATGTCTACCTGATTTTTCATAAATCCGGAGCATTGAAATGTTTTATGATATATTCAACGAAGTATAAAATCAGTTAGAGAGGAAGGTGAAAACCCTTAAACCTTAATCGCGGATGTGAATATCTGTTGAGACAGTTGAAAGAACTGTGTGATGAAAGAGAGAGAACTCTCCTATAGATAGTTAAGTCTATGATGGCACAAGCTAATCTTTCAATATCTTATTGGGGATATGCCTTGCTTACCGCTAGTTATATACTTAATCGAGTACCCACAAACACTGTTCTATCAACTCCTTATGAACTACTTGCGATCTTGGGGGTTGGTAGGCTATGTTCATGATCTATCTCATATATATGGGAAAATTAGGTCCAAGAGGCACCCAGAGCACTCTAAAGGATATGTGTTTATTGGAGAACACGACGATGGAGGTTTTCCTGAAATTGAATACCGGGAAGTTACATTCTTAGGGAATTATTTTCCTAGTAGAGGTGGGGTTGATAGAAATTCTAATATATGTGAATATAATGGGAATTGGGAAGATGATATGCAAAAAAAAAATGTGACACCTGATGAGGTAACACATACTCAAGAAGTATAGAATGACAATCCTATATAACTTGAGACGTTTGAAACCATTGCATCATCTAATAATCCTATTTCTCAAGATTCTCAACCTAAGAGAAGTGCTAAAGGTTTAGTCCTCGTCATCGATTTGAAATCGAAGGAGAAGTCTTTATGATAACTCCACAAGACAAGGAAGAACCTTTCATAGAAAATGAAGCACTTTCATGTCCTGCTAAGAATGAATGGAGAAAAGCAATGGAAGACCAAAATGGATGTCAAAACTGCATTTCTAAATGGAGATTTAGACGAGATTAATTTCAAGGAACAACCCTTGAGTTTTATTGCATACGATCAAGAAAATAAAGTATGTAGAATGTTAAAATTAGTATATGGTATTAAGAAAGACTCGAGACAGTGGAATTTGAGATTTCATGAATTCATTTCATCAAATGGATTTGAGATGATAAGTGAAGACCACTATTAAACATTCCAAGAATTTTTTTGTAATTTTATCTCCGTTTGTGGATGACATCCTATTAGATGGGAATGATAAAGAGTTTATTCAAGCTAATAAGGAGTGTCTAGCTTCTCAATTTGATATGAAAGATATGGGAGAAGAAAATTATATTCTTGGTGTTAAGATTCACAAAGATATGTCTAGAAGACTATTATCTTTATCTCAAGAACCTTGCATCATGAATATACTCGAATGCTTTAGTATGATCACATGCAATGCCTTTGACAATCATGTAGAAAAGGGAACAAACTTAACTCTCGACATGTGTCCTAGTACTCCATAAGAGAAATAGAAAGTGTATACAGTGCCATAGATAGTTTTATATATGTTATGATATGAAATAGGCCAGGCATATGTTATGGGGTAGGTTTAGTTAGTCATTTTTCAGTCGAACCTGGGACAATAGAATTTGAAAGCTGTGAAAAGGATATTGAGATATCTAAAAGGCACTATGGATCATGCCTTATACTTTCGAGGAAGTAGATTACACCTAAAAGGATATATTATGCCATTTGGGCTAGTGATATATATGTGTGCATATCTACCTCAGGTCATGTATTCTTGTTAAACAATTGCGCAATTTCTTGAAGTAGCAAGAAACAAACCTGTGTAATTTTGTCCACAATGGATTGAGTTTGTAACATGCTCAGCTGCGGTTCAAGAAGCTGTTTGGTTAAAAAAAAGGTTCTTTGAACATTTAGGATTCTCAAGCAATAGTGGGAGTCCTGTTACTATACATTGTGATACTCAAGCTGAAACGGCTTGTGTGAAAGCTCCTAAGTATCACAGTAAGACCAAACACATTGATATAAAGTTTAACTTTTGTTAGAGTTTTTATTGCACAAAACCATGTTGGTTTGCAATACATACACACGCAATACGCTTGCTGATCATTCATAAAGGATATCCTAAGGGATATATTTATTGATTTGTTAGATCTATATGATTAAGCAAGATATAATGTATGAATATTGCAAGTTTATGTGCATTCATGTATATATTTTCATTAGTATGTTTATTTAACTATTTCTTTTAATAATATCATGTTTGATATATATTATAATGCGTGTGTTTTTTTGGAAGGATGTATGTCATATAGACTGAGATTGGCCCTGTCACACGGGCAATCGCCTGTGGCACAAGAAGTGCGCAAAGATGAGACTAACTCATAGTAGTGAAGAACCCTTGAGAGAACTTGAGTTAAGATAGTCGCCTTAACAAAGTGTTAAGATGAGATCATAAACATGGATGATACATGTTAAGCGTATATTATGATCGAAGTAGAATCCCACTGTCTACTTAGTCTATAATAGCCAGATATGAATTGCTTGATTGATTTCATAAAAGGGTTGATCGATCGAAGAACTCATCTTAGGCAACGAGGCTTGTCTAATTATATATCTGTATGGTATTTATAAAATTGTGACATACAATTGGAGCTATATGAATAATACCATAGCACGTGTGTCATACCACGTGTGCTTTCGACCAGAAGGAATTGAAGAGTCGATCCCTGTCTCTTCACTGTGTGATGCCTTTAATTGTGCCCTTATTACTTTTGACTATATCTTGATATTTTGATTAGGTGTATGCTACTTTGAACATATTACCAATGATCATGAATGATTCGGTCTAATGGGATGTGTTTGGGAAAGCAACATAATCAACGTAAAAGGATCTAAGTGTAAAGGGAAGACTAAAATTGTGTATCAAAGTGTGTGCTTGCAGGTATACCGATCATGTAAGTCAATTCGGACTATAACATGATAGTGAGTGGTGGTCCTTTGTGTGTTCTAAAAATAATGCAATAAATAATTGAACCACAACCGCAAGTGTACGGTTGTCCCAAGTAGTAATTCTGATAAATCAGATTCGTTCCAAGGACGGAATGGTTGATCACAATGTCTAGCAAATAGTGATTGATGCACTTATGAAAATAAAAGACAAATATATGTTTGTTTGGTTTTTGTTATTAAAACTAATGAATGAAAGATAAATATTAAAATGCAAATAAAAGCTAAAACGCAAGTAATTTGATGTAAAACGCGATATGAGAAGTAGCACTTGAGAACGCAAGGATCCTCCCTATCCTATTTCTTAACTTATGTTGTTTAAGGGCTAAATTAGTCAATTACAATGGTCGGGATTCTAATATCCTTATACCCCCGTCAGGGTGGACTATAAGGCGATCCTAAAGTGTCACTAGTCCCGTCAGGGTAAATATGATCCACCGTTGGATGATTAAGTGTTATTACCTCATTGGCCCTAGGATTAGCTAAGCTCGTCAGAATCATTAACTTCTATCCTAGATTGAATAAATAGTTCCGTATTTAAACCCCCCGTCAGGATGATCCAATTGCCACTTATTGGAATAGCCTAAATACTAACACTTGTTCCTAGTTCATGACGCTAAAAACAGTAAAATAATCTCAATTTATTGAAAAGAGTAAAAGCCCTAATCTAGTTTAATTTAACAGAAACCCAAATTCAACATTCGTTATTCAATAAAATTGGGATTCACCCATTGTTTGTTCTCAAGCACTATGAATTGTTTAGCTCATATTAAAAAGAAATACTAAATTAAAATTAAAGGAATTCATATTGTTTACAGAATTAAAAAGATAAAAGAACCTAATTTCCGGAATCGGAATGACTACGAACGGAGATATAGACCCTCTCCAGCTCTTGTAGCTTCTTCTCCTTCCTTCAGTTTCTTCTCTCTGGTGTTTTTAATCTTGCAGAATGTGAATTGTCCTTCACTAAAACAGCTTTTCCCGATGCGTTACAACTCCGATTGACCTCATTCCAGTTGCTAAAGTTCCGTAATTCGATAAGGAATGATTTCTCTTCAAAGGTCAACAGCTAGATCATCGCTTAAGCGCCTCGAAATCAGCAATCTATGGCCTGGAAAATGGATTTTCAGCTCTAAAAATAATATCTTCGGGATTTCTTTTCAAGTCTTGACTCTATCTTTTGATCTTTGACTTCCTCCTTAGACTCCTCTTCTAGCTAACATCTAAAACCTGTAAAATACTCACTAAAAATACCAATATTACGCGCAAAAGTTTAATAAATCAAAAATGCTAGAATTAAAAGAGGAAAATCATATTATTGCATATTTAGTCCAAAAGTCTATCGAAATGATTAAATAAACACCAAAAATGATGTCTCCTAAGGGTCGAAAATAAGAACAATTAAGGAGACATCAAGACCCCCAACTCAAACCTTTGTCGTCCCGACAAAGCAAAACAAAACAAAACAAGGGGTAGAAGTAAACGCAAGAACAAATAGAAGCTTAGCAAATAAACCTAAAGCAATTCTTAAGATAAATCTCATATAGCAAAACTTTAAGAACTAACATATACATACACTAATCATGCAAAATCAAACATAAATAATCTCAATCATAAAATTAAAGTTGCAATGCTTGAAGGTTACACTTGTACTCATATCTGTATGATGGCTATAGGGTGGTCATTAATCATAAATCGCTTTGAATGTTCCACCTAAATATTCCCTATCAACAGAAGTATAAATTCACTATGTATTTAAGAATCAAGAGGTCTTTATGGTTTTAATATTGGCTTAAGGACGGTATGGATATATATTTGGTAAATTTGAAGTGAGCTTTTGGCTCTCTCCTCACTTACCATCCACATGTCCTCGAGCTTGAGTTACGCTCAAAAATGTTCTCACTCACCCATTTGACGCGCTAAAGTTGCGTCCCCAATGTCAACCCAAATAAATCTAAGATGATTTCCAAAAATATTCCACCTTGCCGGTTTATTTTATTCTTTCTTTCTTTTTATTTTCTTTTTCATTTCTTTTCTTCTTTTTTGTACAAGATACCCATGACCATCATTTTGATGTGAAAAGTCATGTCTCTTATAATTTTCTTTTTCTTTTTCTCTTTTTTTTTTCATTTTTTTTTTTTTTTTTTTTTTTTTCAAATCCCGGCAAAGGGTTACAAATAATAATATCATCTACATTTTTGTGCCTCAATACAAACACATATAATCCCTTCCCAATGTAAATTCCCAAAATGTGGACCCTCCACCCCAAACTCAAGCTCGAGACAAGTCTCAGGGTTGTGATTCAAGTGCGGGTCATTTGGTCATGCCTAATAATCTAAAGGATAATGGGCTTATATCGTGGCTACAAAAGAAAAGGCTTAAGGCTCAAAATTGGGCTAAGACGGATAAAATTATAATAAGGGATAGCAAGCTAAAAGGTTTCAAATGGCTTAACAAAGAACTGCCCCTATCATTTTCCTAAGTACATAGCTTGTCTTTAGTTCATATCTAGGTGGGTTCTCTACTAATTAAGATTTCACGTTCTACACACCAAACATATTCCTTAAGTACAAGCTTACTTCATTTGCATTGTTCATTAATTTTTCCTATCAATTACCTATGTTCGCATGCAATTGTAAGTGCGTTCTATATCAGTCCCTAAAGTCCACTATTTACTATCATAGATTCATCAAAAGTATGCTTAAAGGGACATTTAAAATCTTCTATAGGCAAACGCAACTCCGAAAATTATTTTTATTGAAAGCAAATAAAACATATAACACATAAAAATTGGGATGAGGCAACGAACCCCACCCCAAACTCAAAAATGAGTCGTGTCCCCACGACTCGAAAAGACTCAACGCAATAAAAAAAATAAACTAATCTAACTAAAATGCGAAAGGGATAGAAAACGTATCTTAACCAGCTCGAGGCTGGTTATCGGTGTTGCGTCCATGAACTTTCTCCTGCATAAGAATACCATAGGTGGCATGTTGAATTGTGCTCACCCCCGTTAACATGTTTCGGAGAAGTTCTAACTCTTTTGTAACGTTTCCTAAAGATGCAATCATCTTCACTTGGTTCTCTTCTAACACCTTCACTTTAGCTTCCAACTCATCAGTTGTATGCATCTTCTTCTTTGGAGGAGCTCTAGGATTCCTTGTTGCTTTTACCACCTCATCATGAATATTCTTAACCAAAGTTAAACCCATACTCTCACACCCTACAACACGATCAATCTCTGCGTCTTTACGCGGAACCTTTGCGTCCAAGCACAAAGTAGTGACGGTACAAGGAAATTTGAGATTTTGTTGTGAAGTAGGAATTCTAGCAAATTCCATGATGGTATCATATATTACACGAGCAACATCCATGGGTTTCTCCTCAATAATACATTTAATGAACAAAAGATGCTCCTTCTTCACTTCCGATATGTGTTTAACTCCGAAGAAGGTAGGTATTATAAAACGTGACCAAATCTTAGCACATGGTAGCAAGTTACTACTATACATCTGGCCAGGATATCTCTCTCCTTCGGGAATTGGGTGGGCCCCATCAACAAGCACTTTCCCCCAAAGGGATTCATAATCAAACGAAGGCTCTTTAAGAGATTCTTGAAACGGACATATTCCGGAAAACTTGGGTAACTTCAATGATTTACGAATAAGCTCAACGGAGAAAGGAACTACCTTTTTGCGAATTATAACAGCTTCTTTTGAGAAGGCGATTCCTTCATAAAAATCTCGCACCAAGGTAGGAATATACTCAAGCTTCCTTTCTCTCAATTCCTTCCAACCCAATTTATCACAAGTAACACCATAATCTTTATAAGCACTAGTCATAATACCTTTAGGAAGATCCATCTCCTCACCAAACTTCAAAAATTCAATTCGATCACGAACCTGAGTATCCCAAGGAACGAAGACTCTCTTAGGCTTTTGAGCCCAAGCTTTCCTACGCGGAGCTTTCGGTTGTTGCACTGGTTCTTCGGGAACTTCTTGTTCAGCTTCTTCAATTTCTTCTTCAACTTCTTCCTCACTTTCTTCATCACTCTCATCAATTAACCTGCTCTTTTTCGGATTAGCCTTACTCGGATTCTCTTTTCGTTTCGGAGCAATTTGGTTTTGGACAGTCTTTTTGGATCGCGAATCCGGAATCTCAATTGCTTGGTCTGGGCTAGCTCCAACAGTGTTCCTGTTTCTTGGTATGTTTCTTCGATAGTTACACATGGAATCGGTTCTGTTAGTCATCTCTTTTCACCCCAAACTCAAAACTTCAAATAGAGAAAAAGCTAGAGAAAAGCTTTGAAATTTGATGTTTTGAGGCTTAAAACTTGAAGAACTAGGTGTTATATGAGATGGGTTAAGGTTATTAGAGAGAGATTTGGAAAGAATTGGGTTTAATTTCAAGGTTGTGAAGAGGAAATTGTTGGAGAAAAGGTGAAATTTGATGATGTTTTGGAGAAGCTATGAGTTGATTTTGTGTTTTTGTGATGATAGAAGGCTTGATTTGATGATTTTATAGCTGTTTGTTGATGATTTTCGGAGTAGGTGGAGGCAAGAATTCGGATTATAAGGTTTGGCTTGGAAAAGAGGCAAAAAACTAGGTTTAATGAAGTTAAAACCGCCTCTCGTAACAGCTGGCCGGTATGCCTTCGGATTCGCCGGTATACCGGCCGAGAGGCCGGCGAATTTTTTTTTTTTTTTTTTTTTTTTTTTTTTTTTTTTTTTTTACCTCAAAACGCAAGTGCATTGCGTCGTCGCTGACGCAATGGTCAGGGAATTTGAAATCCTTGACCGGCTAGCCGGCGGATTCGCCGGTATGCCTGTGAAATCTCGATGGCGCATTTGATGACGCAGCAACCTTGCGTCATCGCTGACGCAAGGACCAGAACATTCTTCCTCGTTGGCCGGCTAGCCGGCGGATTCGCCGGCATGCCGGTGCTTTCTCGCTAGCGCGAATGGAGACGCAGCATTGCTGCGTTGTCGCTGACGCAGTGGTCAGGGAGTTGGGGTCTATCTGCTCGTTTGGCCGGTATGCCGGCCAGCTCGCCGGCTAGCCGGTCAAACCTGCTGTGGACTTCAATTTTTTTCGTTTTTCCCATCGTTCGACCCCAAACTCATGACCATTATACCCCTGAAATCATCAAAAACAAACACCCTTCCTCATTTCTTAAAAATAAAACTAAAATAAACGAAAACCTTAACTAATTTATACTACGGAAATTGAAATACGTAAACTAATATACAAGAAATTGGCTTTTGTTTAACGTCGTTAAGCTCGACGGGTTACCTCGTGCTTCTAAGGAGCTTCGAGGAGGTACATGACCTCTCCGGGATGTGGGTCTTTTGCACGATCGGTGTCCTCTCCTCCATGATAAATTTTTAAACGATGACCGTTCACCATGAATGTACGGTTCTCAAGTGGATGTTCTATCTCTATAGCTCCATGAGGTGTAACCTTGGTTACAATGTAAGGACCCGACCACTTCGATCTTAATTTCCCCGGATAATTACTGAACTTCGAATTATATTTCAACACTCTTTGTCCCACTACAAAGTTCTTCTCTCGAATTCGATTATCATGCCATCTCTTAGTGTTTTCTTTGTAAAGTTTAGCATTTTCATAAGCATGTAATCTAAATTCATCAAGCTCATTAAGTTTCATCATTCGATTCTCACCAGCTAGCGTAGGATCTAAATTTAACTTTGCAATAGCCCAATAGGCACCCATTTCAAGTTCAAGAGGTAAGTGACAAGCCTTACCATAAACCATTCGATACGGAGAAGCACCTACTGGGGTTTTGAAAGCAGTTCGATATGCCCAAAGTGCATCATCTAATTTCATAGACCAATCTTTTCTTGTAGGACCAACGGTTTTCTCTAAAATAGTTTTTACCTCACGATTTGATACTTCGGCTTGACCATTGGCTTGTGGATGATAAGCGGTAGACACACGATGTCTGACTCCATATTTCTCTAGAACAGTCTTCAAATACTTATTAACGAAATGAGTACCTCCATCGCTAATAATCACCCTTGGAGTTCCATGTCTAGTGAAAATATGTGATTTTAAGAACTTAATCACCACTCTAGAATCATTGGTAGGTAAAGCCACTGCTTCTACCCACTTAGACACGTAATCAACAGCTAGTAAGATGTAGAGGTTACCATTTGAAGGAACGAACGGACCCATAAAATCTATACCCCAAACATCAAATATTTCAACTTCTAATACATTATTACGTGGCATCTCATCCCTCTTGGATATGTTTCCGGTAAATTGGCATCTATTACATCTTTTAGTATATTCATGACAATCTTTTATAATAGAGGGCCAATAGAAACCTGATTGTAATACCTTAGCAGCAGTTCGATCTCCTTTGAAATGTCCACCGTAAGGTGAATCATGACACCCAGCTATAATCGCCTCAATTTCTTCCTTGGCTACGCATCTTCTTACCATCTGATCAGCACACACTTTGTAAAGGAACGGATCCTCCCAAAAGAACTGTCTTGCACGGTGAGCTAATCTTTTTCTTTCTTGATAAGTTGACCCTTCAGGAAAGGAACCACTTACCACTAAGTTTGCAATGTCTGCATACCAAGGGGCTTCATAATCGCGAACTTCGAATAAATTCTCATCAGGAAATTCCTCTCTAACTGCTTCAGTACCACTATTCAACTCTGAACCTTCTAACCTCGATAGATGATCTGCAACCTGATTCTCGCACCCTTTTCTATCCTTGATCTCTAAATCAAACTCTTGAAGCAATAAAACCCATCTGATTAACCTTGGTTTAGCATCCTTCTTCTCCATAAGATATCGAATCGCTGAATGATCTGTATAGACAATAACTTTCGCTCCAAGAAGATAAGAGCGAAATTTGTCGAATGAATACACAACCGCTAGCAACTCCTTCTCTGTAACTGTATAATTGATCTGAGCACCATTAAAAGTTTTACTAGCATAATAAATCGAATGAAAAACTTTCTCTTTTCTTTGTCCTAATACAGCTCCCATACATAAATCACTCGCATCACACATAACCTCAAACGGTAAATTCCAATCTGGAGGCACTACTATAGGAGCAGAAATAAGCTTTTCTTTGATTGCTTTGAAAGCCGCTAAACAAGCTTCATCAAAAAGGAATTTGGAATCCTTTTCAAGTAAGTTGCATAACGGTTTCGCAATCTTAGAAAAGTCTTTGATAAATCGCCTATAAAAGCCAGCATGGCCTAGAAAACTTCTTACCCCTTTAACAGAAACAGGAGGGGGAAGAGTTTTAATTACCTCAATCTTCGCTCTATCGACTTCCAATCCAACATTCGAAATTTTGTGACCCAGAACAATACCTTCGCGAACCATGAAATGACATTTCTCCCAGTTTAAGACCAAATCTGTTTCCTTGCATCTGATTAACACTTTCTCCAAATTGTCTAAGCACTTATCAAAATCATCACCAAATACAGAGAAATCATCCATAAACACTTCAAGAAAGTTATCGATCATATCCCAGAAGATGGCCATCATGCATCTTTGAAAAGTAGCAGGAGCATTACACAACCCAAATGGCATTCTACGATATGCAAAAGTACCAAAGGGGCATGTAAATGTTGTTTTATGTTGATCTTCTGGAGCCACGTAAATTTGATTATACCCTGAATAACCATCCAAGAAGCAATAGTACTCTCTTCCGGCTAATTTGTCTAACATCTGATCTATGAAGGGTAAAGGAAAATGATCTTTTCTGGTGGCCTTGTTCAGCTTTCTATAATCCATGCAAACTCTCCATCCAACTACCGTTCTTGAAGGAATCGCTTCATTTTTATCATTAAGAATTGTTGTCATTCCTCCCTTCTTTGGTACACACTGAACCGGACTCACCCATTCACTACTCGAAATGGGGTAAATAATCCCCGCATCTAAAAGCTTGATCACCTCTTTCTTTACCACATCCTTCATAGCGGGCATTAATCTTCTTTGACCTTCAACTGAGCGTGCGTTAACATCTTCAAGTATGATTTTATGTTGACAATAGGATGGACTAATGCCTTTTATATCAGCAATTGTCCAACCTATTGCTTCTTTGTTGGCTCTCAACACACGCAACAATTTATCTTCTTGAGGACCTGTTAAATTAGCTGAAACAATAACAGGTAGAGTTTCATTAGTACCTAAATACGCGTACCTCAAGTGTGCTGGCAATGGTTTTTCTTCCAATTCCGGAGGAGATTCAATTGAAGGCTTCTTTTTAGGAACAATCTCCCCCGGTCCTCTCACAGGTTCATAGGCAGGACGCCTATACCTCGGATTTTCAGAATTTAGAGCTGCTATTGTTTCAGTAAGCTCCTCCATCATCTCAGGTGAATCTAATGTTAAAGCAGCCTGCAAGATATCGTCAAAATTTAAACAATTAAATACCTCTTGCGATGCTTGCTCTACTACATCCATTCTGAAGCAATCTTCCTGAGAATCTGGGAATTTCATAGCTCGAAATACATTGAATTTCACTTCTTCATCTTGTATCCTCATTGTTAATTCTCCATTCTCTACATCGATCAATGTTCTCCCTGTAGCTAGGAATGGTCTACCCAAAATAATGGGGACATTTCTATCTGCATTGTATTCAAGGATTACAAAATCAACAGGAAATATAAGTGTACCTGCCTTAACAAGGACATCCTCAATGCGGCCTTCAGGATGCGCAAGAGACCTGTCCGCCATTTGCAAGACCATAGAAGTGGGTCTTGCGTTTCCAATTTTTAGCTTATCAAATATCGACTTGGGCATCAAATTGATGCTAGCTCCCAAGTCACATAGCGCCTTTCCTTTCCATTCTTCCCCAATTGATATGGGAATCGTGAAACTCCCTGGATCTACTAACTTCGGGGGTAATTTACTTTGGCAAATCGCGCTACACTCTTCTGGAAGACCAATCATCTCGTTATCACAATAGGGCCTTTTGTTAGTGAGGGCCCTCTTCAAAAACTTCGTATACTTCGGAATATCTCGAATCGCCTCAAGTAACGGGATATTAATACTTAGACCCTTCACTCTATTAAAGAATTTCTGAAAATCACCCAAATCACCCTTTTTCTGAACTCGCGATGGAAACGGTGGTGGAGGGCGATTAATCACCATATCTTCTTTCTTTTTCGGAACTTCTCTTGGTCTCACTATTTCTTCAACCTCATTATCTTTCTCATTTTCTTTCTCTTTCTCCACCACTTCCTTTTCTTTCCTTGGTACTTCTTTCTCTTTCATAATGGGAAAAGGAGGGGGAGGAAGGTTCTTACCACTTCTCAATGTAACAGCATTACAATCTTCGCGTTGCTTCGGATTCTCAGTATCGCTAGGAAGTTGCCCTTGTGGGCGCTGATTTAGCTGTTTATTAATTTGGCTTAGCTGATTCTGGAAAATCTTCATATTCGCTTCAGCTGCGTTCTGACGTTCTAAGGCTTGTGTTTGAAGAGCAATTAAATTTTCCACGGTTTTCTGAAGGGTAACTACTCCTTCTTGTGGATGGGCAGGTAAGGCTTTTTGGTTTAAAGTTTCATCGTATGTATTCTGAGGAGTATTCTGAGGAGCTTGCCTTTGTACATAATTTCCCTGATTCTGTCCTCCTTGATAATTGTTGTGTGGTCTTGGATTATAGTTACTTCCTTGGGGACGCGGCTGATACGCATAGGTAGGATTTGCTGCCCCATTAGGATTTGAATATTGAAACCCAGGATGGTTTCTGTTAGGCTGATATCCATTACCACTTGAATTGAAGTTACCTCTGTTGGACATGAACATCACGGATTCTTGGTTATTTGGACAACTTTCCTCATCATGATCATCTACCTGACAAATCGAACACATATAAACCTCTTGTGTAGCATGCACAGCTACCTTCTTACCCGAAAATCCTTCTTTCACAGCTAAAGTAAGCTGTTTCAATTGTTGCTCTATAGTATTCTGAATCTTGTTCTCAAGCGTAGCAAATTTCTCTTCCATGTCAACATTATTCACTCCCTTAACCGGTGCTCTTACTGAATTCCACCCAACTTCATTCTTGACTGTTCTCTCTAAAATGATTTTGGCATGAGCGGGTTGAACTTGAAGAAAACCTGCACCACATAGCGTATCCAACTTCTCTCTTGACTTCCCATCAAGGCCTCTATAAAAGATCTTAAGCTGTTGTTGTTCTGAATACCCATGATTGGGAACTTTTCGTAAACACATCTGAAATCTTGTCCAACTCTTACCCAAAGTTTCTTCATATTCTTGACGGAAATGCGTCAATTCTAGTTCAGCATCTAACCTCATGTTACTTGGGTAATACCTGTCAAAGAACGCAATTTCTAATTGGTCCCAATTGGTGATCTTCGTAGGATCTTGCGTATCGTGCCATTCACTTGCTCCCTCAGTAACAAAGAACTTAAAAGCAGCAAAATACATCTGTTCTCTCGAGACCCCTTGTGTGATATAAGAATCACATATCTGTTTGAATTTCTGTACTGCCCTGAGAGGATCTTCTGCTGGTCTACCACGAAAATTACCAAAATTCTGGAACTGAGCTAACATACCCGAATCTGGACGAAAACGTGGAACATTAATATCTGGAGCACCTACTCCTATAGCTGGAGCACGGAATGGAACTTCTGGAGGACCATTAGTAAACCACGGATCATGATTCATCACTATCTGGACTGGAGCATTGGGATTTAGTGGTTGAACTGGAGGAATAACGCCTGGAGCTAAAGGTTGGCCATTTGCATCTAGCTGGCCTTGTCCATTATTCTGTTGATTATTTTGAAGATTGATGTCTGCCATTCTGTTACTTAACTCTTCTACCTCTAAAGCTTCTCGTTCTCTTCTTCTCTTGTTTGCAAGTCTGATCAACGATTCTGGATTACTAAGGATCGGAGGTGTTGGCTCTAGATCCTTGAATAGCCTTCTTCGCATACACCAAACCTAAAAACCTGAAAAGAAACTAAACAAAAAGCGTAAAACTGATAAAATAAAAATGCACTTATCACTAAAGGATAAACACCGTGGTCACACGCTACCGTCCCCGGCAGCGGCGCCAAAAACTTGGTGGTCCTTTGTGTGTTCTAAAAATAATGCAATAAATAATTGAACCACAACCGCAAGTGTACGGTTGTCCCAAGTAGTAATTCTGATAAATCAGATTCGTTCCAAGGACGGAATGGTTGATCACAATGTCTAGCAAATAGTGATTGATGCACTTATGAAAATAAAAGACAAATATATGTTTGTTTGGTTTTTGTTATTAAAACTAATGAATGAAAGATAAATATTAAAATGCAAATAAAAGCTAAAACGCAAGTAATTTGATGTAAAACGCGATATGAGAAGTAGCACTTGAGAACGCAAGGATCCTCCCTATCCTATTTCTTAACTTATGTTGTTTAAGGGCTAAATTAGTCAATTACAATGGTCGGGATTCTAATATCCTTATACCCCCGTCAGGGTGGACTATAAGGCGATCCTAAAGTGTCACTAGTCCCGTCAGGGTAAATATGATCCACCGTTGGATGATTAAGTGTTATTACCTCATTGGCCCTAGGATTAGCTAAGCTCGTCAGAATCATTAACTTCTATCCTAGATTGAATAAATAGTTCCGTATTTAAACCCCCCGTCAGGATGATCCAATTGCCACTTATTGGAATAGCCTAAATACTAACACTTGTTCCTAGTTCATGACGCTAAAAACAGTAAAATAATCTCAATTTATTGAAAAGAGTAAAAGCCCTAATCTAGTTTAATTTAACAGAAACCCAAATTCAACATTCGTTATTCAATAAAATTGGGATTCACCCATTGTTTGTTCTCAAGCACTATGAATTGTTTAGCTCATATTAAAAAGAAATACTAAATTAAAATTAAAGGAATTCATATTGTTTACAGAATTAAAAAGATAAAAGAACCTAATTTCCGGAATCGGAATGACTACGAACGGAGATATAGACCCTCTCCAGCTCTTGTAGCTTCTTCTCCTTCCTTCAGTTTCTTCTCTCTGGTGTTTTTAATCTTGCAGAATGTGAATTGTCCTTCACTAAAACAGCTTTTCCCGATGCGTTACAACTCCGATTGACCTCATTCCAGTTGCTAAAGTTCCGTAATTCGATAAGGAATGATTTCTCTTCAAAGGTCAACAGCTAGATCATCGCTTAAGCGCCTCGAAATCAGCAATCTATGGCCTGGAAAATGGATTTTCAGCTCTAAAAATAATATCTTCGGGATTTCTTTTCAAGTCTTGACTCTATCTTTTGATCTTTGACTTCCTCCTTAGACTCCTCTTCTAGCTAACATCTAAAACCTGTAAAATACTCACTAAAAATACCAATATTACGCGCAAAAGTTTAATAAATCAAAAATGCTAGAATTAAAAGAGGAAAATCATATTATTGCATATTTAGTCCAAAAGTCTATCGAAATGATTAAATAAACACCAAAAATGATGTCTCCTAAGGGTCGAAAATAAGAACAATTAAGGAGACATCAGTGAGACACATGAAATTATGTCAGTGAACTCTTTTGATCACATAAACGATGTGATATATATTTAAAGGGGTCAGAGTTACTGAAATATGATACAACAAATTATTAGTCTGGGGTACTGCAGGATACGTAACAAATGAGAATTATTTGAGCAACTATGTACCCTAACAGGTTATTAGTAACGTATGCTCGTATGCTTGCCGGTCGCACGACCTATTTGCCAAGTATGATGATACTTTGATATAAGTGTGTATATGAGAAGATATGGAACATTGGGATGTAAGTACCTAGAGTACGATTATAACTCCATCATGGGCGAGTGGGAGAATGAAAGAAATAAATATAATAATATTTATTTGTTATTATTTATTTCTAACCGCCCAAAATAAGTTATAAGCGTATATTTCTTTTTGTTTAAAATTCAAAAAGGAAAAGGAGTTTTAAGCAGTTAAAACTCCTCATCCATATAAAAAGACAGAAGGTTTGTCAGTTAGAAAAAATCTAATTGAGACAAACGCTTTTCTTCTATTCTCTGCAATTCATAAATACTAGATCAAAAATCAAAAGGCTCTTAGGTTGTGGAAATAGAGGTCTCTCTTCCAGTAAGAAGATCCACGGCCGCAAGATCATAGGTTTCCAATCGATTCAATTCCGCTGCTCTTCAAGAGGTATTCCTTTATAAACCTCTTGTTCTTTAATTTATATCTAATTAAATATTACAGTCGCTTTCCAGTGAATAACATTGTCATCTCAAAAGAGACACACCTTGCCTTTCTTCAACAATTAGAATGGATGCTTGGGTTATGACGATTAAGAGGTAAGAAGAGGAAGATGCTAAGTATATGTTGTCCCCGAGGGTGTGATATGAAAATCAACACAAAAGGAAAGGTGACTTCCCACAAATGCACGAGTCGTTCACAAGTAATAATAAAGTAAGCTCCGGTATAAATAGTCTCCTCAGAGACTATCAAGGTTGTAATTAATGTGTGTTTACGAGTACAATAGTTTAGTTGCTAGGGTAAATTAAAAAATAATATAAATAAGAAGTTTGTTGGGTGTTTGTTTATTAAAGCTAATTGCATTTAATTTAAAGACAAAATGTAAATAACGAAGAGAATGCGTATGAGAAAGGTATGCTTGAGACTTGCTAGTAATCCCCGAATTCAGCTAATTTCAATGATTCTAGATTCAAGGGCGAATTGGATATTTCACATTAATCTGAGATTCAAAATTCTTCCCAAATTCCTTCCACGTAGACTTGAGAAGCTAACTTTTCCGAAACCGTAATTACTTACGTTCAAACCCTAATGGCTACCTGGCTAGTCAAGGCCTGTCAGCTTGCTTACAGACACCATACGCCTATACTATGTGTCAATAACCAAATCCCCCTTCTGAACGCTAATTCCATTACAAAGGTTACCCAGTATGTGCGTAAAATATGGATATTAATTAGAACAAGTTACATAGACAAGTAATTAAATCCAATTCCTTTAAATAAATACAGTCCCAAAATCCAAATACATGAAATTAGCATTCTACGGTTCATACATAAATAATTCTCAAGAAATTAATTAATTAGTTCATACTCAAATTATAAAACCCATTAGATAATAATATTAAAAGCATATTCAATACAAAAAACTAATAAGATTAGAGTTAAGAATTACTGAAAACAGAGGTGGAATGGTTCAGCAATGGCGATGTCTTCTTCTTCCCTCTTTTACCATGCTTTCTTTTCTCAAGTGACTAATGACGGCTCCTAGATGTTACAAGATAAGAAAATTTTCTAATTTTCTGATATGATTAAGTTATAAAACGTTTTCTAGGTGTTGGGCCTTACTTAAGTGACCTAATCCATCCCAAAAACTTTTTACTTAACAGATTTCAGGTTCAAACCACGACAACTCCATATCGCAAACCGTCTAATCCCACATGCTCCTGACTTCAAATACCATCTTTCCATGAAAGGGATCTTCCAGAATCCTTGTCAATTTCATGTGGTGACTCAAACAACCCACTTTCTAAATCTGGCCGGCACAAGCTTTCACTTTCTAAAAGTGGTCGATTCTTCCTTTTGCACTATAACTCTCATCTGAACCCAATGACTATGTCGTAGAAATTCGTCCTGTAGGCGTCAACTCCCCCTCAATCACCTACACACAGTGTAATGCTAGGCATATTTTTCTAGCGCCTTAGTCACTGTGGAAGAAGTGTGTAGCCCTACTAAAAGCCTATTAATGACAAAAAATGAGCTCCTAAGCCCTTTTTTTATTTTTTCTACTCTCACAAATTTTTGAATTGATATTATAAGTCTAACTTTAGTATTTTTATATTATACTATAGTGTATATTTAAGACTTAAAGTTAAAACTATTATAATTAATATATATATATATATATATATATTACTAAAAATATAAAAACTATATAGCCGGAAAAAAACGCATAATCCCGCTAAGACCCCTTGTAATCCCGCCTAGGCGCTAGGCCCAAAAATCGATTTCTATAGCATAGCCAAAAGAATTGTGCAACTATAATCATTAAAGTTACCAAGTATCTTTTTGACTAATAAGATATTTAATTGTTGTTCTTGAGTCATTTCTTATACTCCGGTTGAACAAAATGAAACTAGCCAGGAATCCTCTTTCTGTATATTCACATGATCTTCCATGACAACTTCTCCTTTTGTCATGACGGGGCTTTATCTTTAACTAGTACCAATTGAGGAAGATTTCTTCTATTAGCGTAACTTCTTGAAATGATGCATGGTGTTTATTACTCCTTGGATTCCCAGTGAAGCTTTACCGTTTTCCTTTGGGCTTGGGAAATTTTAATGGTTTTCATATATGCACTAACAAGACGACTCATTTCAGACCCAAATCTTATCTTGTTTCTTGCTTGATATCATCTCTTCGTACTTCATTTATTTTCTGTTGTGACAAAAATGAATTCGGCAAACACCTGCTCCAATGTCTTATTCGGTGACGGTTGGAGAAATTGTTGTCAGTGATGGTTGGTAGACTATTGAGCTATGTTGTAGATCTTCCCGCCTAGGCGCGCCTAGGCGTCAACTCCCCCCTCATCCGCTTACACCTAATTAAAATTCTAGGTGTTTTTGCCTAGAACCTTAGTCGTTGTGGAATAGGCGCCTACCCCATCCATGCGCCGATCAATGGCAAAAAATGACTATCTAGGCGCCGATTAATGACAAAACATGCCCGCGTAGGCCTTCTTGTTATTTTTTTCTTATTCTCGAGAATTCTTAAAATAATATTATATTTCAATTTTTACTATTTTTGTATTTACTATAGTGTTATTAGATGAATTTTATGACTTAAATAGTTAAAATTGCTATAATTACTGCATATATATTACTAAATATACAAAATTACACAGCGCGATACAAAATCTTATAATTCCACCTAGGCCCCGTGTAATCCCGTTGGTGGGGCCTAGGGTGTGATAAAATAAGATATAAATAAAGTGCAAAAACACCCTAGAACTACACGGTTCTGCAAGTATACAGATCGTATGCAAGTTTTAGATTAAGATTCGTTCCGCAGAGACTACGAAGGTTAGAGGGATCTTATGCAAATATCAAGTGTAAATAATTAAAGCTAGAACAACTAAACGCAATTAAAAGTAAAGACAAATAAAGATGGATTGAGAAAATAATTAACTAAACTAAAACTAAGAATTAAAAGACAGAAAATAAATACGAAGAGAAGTGATATGAGAATATAGCTTAAGTTATTAGCATGTAATCCCCACTAGTTTTGCCGTTCTAAACATGTAAGGGTGAATTATGTAGTATTTCCCTAATCGGTCCCAATTCTCTATCGGTAGTTTAAAATAGGATTTACCTGTGTCAATAAGGCTTCCTAAGCAAACTTTTCCTGTAATTGGTAAATAGTCACCAGAACTAAACCATAATGATTATCTAGCTAGGTTGGGTTGTCAGATCATACCTAATACTAGACGTTATGTGCTAAACATGCAATTAAACACCGTTGTCAATGGTGACCTAATTACTAGATGGTAATTCTATATGGCGGCCGTCCACAAGAACACAGAATATAAATCCAAACACATAAACAGAGAATAAAAACTATAATTCTATTTAAAACATTAAATTCCCAAATTAGATAGATGTCAATAAAAACTAGGGTTCATACACATATGCTAAAAACTCAAGCTAAAGAAATTTAGTTCATGTAAGAAAAGAAAGAAATTACAAATCTAAAGGTAGAAGAAGACATTGTTGATGACAGCTCCTTCCAGAATTCTCTCTTGTGTTGTAAGCTTCCTCTTGGTTTAAGGTTTCACCAAGGATGATTTAAGAGTGTTAAGAGGCTGTATTTATAGTGTATAGGTTGACCTAATTCGTTTCTTGGAGATAACTCTATGTAATGGACTCCTAGCCCAACTCAAATTCGTAAGGAAAACACTGCTGGACCGTTTTGAGCGTATCTTCTTCGTTATTGGTCGGATTGAGCTCCATAAGATACCAAAAGAATCACAACAGAATTATCTTGACCCTTGAGAAGGAAATTACCAAAATCGGCCTATTTCTTAGGTAAAAACGCATATCTTTGGACGTGTATGCAGAATCCCAGATTTAGGCAGCTTTTCCTTTTCCATCTTTTTAGCCTTTGTTTCCTTATCTCCAATTTCCATGCAAATCCCCTTCCATAAGTTGTAGTCTTTGACTTGGACTCTAATTAATCTCCATAATTATCTTTAAAGCTTCACACTAAATAAACAATTAAACCCAATATGCTCTAAAAATAATAATTCTACAAATCAAGACCCAAAATAGGAAAGTGCACTAAATTAAGCTAAAATCAACCTATAAACTAATAAATAAGCCTAAAATGATGTCTCATGAGTATATTTTATTATCACAAATGAGGAGACATCACCCGTCTAGGCGCTAGACCCATAAATCGATTTCTACAGCATATCTAAAAAGAATGTGCAACTATAATCGTTGCAAGTTCCCAAGTATCCTTTTGACTAATAAGGCATCCAATTGTTGTTCTTGAGTCATTTCTTATACTTCGGTTGAACAAACTAAAACTAGCCAAGAAACCTCTTTCTCTATATTCACCCGATCTTCCATGACAACTTCTCCCTTTGTCATGAAAAGGATTCATCTTCAACTAGTTCAAATTGAGAAAGTTTTCTTCCATTAGAGTAACTTCCTGAAGTGATGCATGGTGTTTATTAGTCCTTGGATTACCATAGAAGCTTTAACGTTTGCCTTTGGGCTCGGGCATTCGAGGCTTGGGAAGGTTTTATGGTTTACATTTATGCACTGAGAAGACGGGTCATTTTAGACCCGAATCTCATCTTGTTTCTCACTTGATATCATCTCCTCCTGCTTAATATATATTCTATTGTGAGACAAATAAACTCCGTAGACACCTACTCCAATGTCTTATTCAGTGACGGTTGGAGAAATTGTTGATATTACGGTGATGGTAGTTGTTTTATATATATAGAGAGAATTTATGCTGCAATATGCTTATTTTATTTAATATATATTTTAATCATGTTATACACGGAAATGGAAGTGTTCTTTAGTCTTCAATTGTTGACTTACTTGCTTCTGCTTAGCAATTGCAAGTGATATAATGTCACTGTATAACAAAACTCTTGTTTATGGAATAGCATCATTATTCTATTTGATCATTATATAAACGTGGTTTGGTTCCTACAAGAGTAATATAGTAAGATATCAACACAAACACACGCCTTGAATTTTCTATCACCAAGGGAAACTTCATAATATTCTGTAGATGTAATCTTTTTCAAAGGCACCATTTTCTGGAAATCAAAATAATATATAATTGTAGAGAAAAAGAAAAGTTGGAATTTAAATAAAGCAAAAAATTAATAACGCCCAAAAAAATAATTTCATTTTTACTATATTTGTATATGTATTGTAGAGGTATAAATTAAATTGTCTTAAAAAAAATTATATATTACTTTGTGTCATTTTTGAATTTATTTGTGTTTGCAGTAATTTTTAGGTTAAACTTAAAATTAGGTCTTCATAAATAATTAGTGCAAGAATTGTTAAAAAGTATTAATCACCCGTAAAACTGATTTTGCCAATATAAAATTAAGATAGACGAGATTATTCTCATGTTGAGTCTAATTCAAGGTCAAAATATTGTGCAACAATATGAAAGATACATTATATGAAATTGAACTACAACGATTTAATGCCACAAACAGATAGACAAGCCTTTTGTATAGGAGAAAAAAGAATTCATTCTAGATAGACGTGATCGACCGGTCAAGGAATTCATCCGACCCTTGTATCGTCGTCGTGCGGTGCCGTTATTGGTAATCATTTTTGTATTATTGGGTGACAAGTGGAAACTTAAGGTTGGTTCGTTAGCAATGACTACATTAAACTTTTCGTATAAAACGTGTGCGACATTAGATGGGATACAAAGTGTCAGCCATTATTATGTTCGAGAGGTGAACCATCATTATTTTTCTATGTATATATATATATATATATATATATATATATATATATATATATATATATATATATATATATATATATATATGTAAATATATGTTTTTGTATGATGCATTTGTCACTGATTGTCATAAATTCTTGCTGATTTCATGTAGAACTTTTATTTTTGCACATTTTAACTGTATGACAACCCTTAAGTCAATATATCCTCCTCTTTTTGTTATCATGGATATGAAAGCAAAGTGTCATCTTGAAATAGGAGCGTCTAAGGATAACAAGGTTGGTCCTCTTCCTCCTCAAGCTATTCCTCCGCAATTTTGACCTCTTTTCTCTCCTACAACTGGCCAGGATGAAACTTCTCAAGAAGAACGCGAGATTGATTATAAATATACCCTTTACGAAAGAAGAGGAAAAGACTCTCTCAAAATGCTTCTTCGGACTTTGGGGATTTTGTACATAATGAAGGTCCTTCTGCTCCCGATGTGCGTAACTCCTCGTGCTGATCTGACCGACGACTTCCTTTTCCTGTGGTCGGTTTCACCTATCCTCTTGGCATACATATCACATGCTCCTTAATGAGATAAATAATTTATCTGTAATTTATTTTGAAGGTATTCCTTTTACCCCTTTAACCCTTATTTATTAATTGGTTTGTTGTGTGGTAGGCGGCGTCTGTCCGGGATTCCATGAAGTGCCCATTTTACTCCATTATCTTTAAATATTTACTAAAAATTCATAATTTAAAATAAACGCATTATGACACTAAAAAATATAAGGACAAGAATAAGTGTTACACTCTATTTTATAATATTATTTGCCTAGAATCGAGCTAACCGGTGCTCTGGCGTATTATAGATGAATAGAAATAATGAGATACCATTTATCAATGGGATTCTACTTAATATTTATAATATTATGGCACTGATTTGCGTATGCTTCTTGACCATAAAATCCAGCACTACGATGGAGTAATGCTTAGCTCTCCAAAAAATATTTTCAACTGGCCAAACATGTGAAATGTCTTCTCCTTATCTTGGATTCTCATGTTTGGCTCGTACTATTAAACAATTCTCCCAAGTAAACATGGCTCAAGTGAGTATGTGTCTACTTTAACCCAATAGTCCCGAGCTCTCTCAACTCCTCTACGCGTGGGTAAACCCTTCTTTTAAAAAATGAGATGTCATTTATCAACGGGTTTCTACTTAGTATTTATAACCTTGTGGCACTAATTCACGTATGCTTCTTGACCATCAAATAAAACTCTACGAATCATGGAGCAATGCTGGGCTCTCCCAAAAGTATTTTGAAATAGCCAAACATGTGAAATATCCTCCCTATATTGGACTCTCATGTTTAGATCATACTATAAAATTATCGGGGAATTAAACGATTCTCCCAAGTAAGAATGACTCAAGTGAGTAGGTATCTTCTATCACTCAATTGTTTAGAGCTCTCTCAACTCCTCTGCATGGTTTAACCATTACTTCACACGATTAGTGACCAAAAGTGACCGCCTAAGCTTTTATTTTATTTTTCCTACTCTCGCAAATTTTTGTATTGATATTAGAACTCTAATTATAGTATTGTTATATGATTTTTTTGCCTTTAATATTTAAAATTATTATAATTACTACATATATATTACTAAAAATTTAAAATTATACAGCGGGATACAAAATCGATAATCCCATTAAGGCCCCGTGTAATCCCGCCTAGGCGCTTAGTCCCCGAAATCGATTTCTACAGCAGAACCAAAAAGAATGCGCAACTATAGTCGTTGCAAGTTCCCAAGTATCCTTTTGATTAATAAGTCATTCAATTGTTGTTCGGTTGAACACACTGAAACTAGCCAAGGTATCCTCTTTCTCTATATTTAATTACCGGATCTTCCATGATAGCTTCTCCCTTTGTCATGACGGGAATTCATCTTCAACTAGTACAAATTGAGAAAGTTTTATTCCATTAGAGTAACTTCTTGAAATGATGCATGGTGTTTATTAGCCCTTGGATTACCATTGAAGCTTTACTGTTTGCCTTTGGGCTCGGGCATTCGAGGCTTTGGAAAGTTTTGTGGTTTACATTTATGCACTGAAAAGACGACTCATTGTAGATCCAAATCTCATCTTGTTTCTTGCTTGATATCATCTCGTCGTGCTTATATTACATTTTGAGACAAATAAATTTCGCAGACACCTGCTCCAATGTCTTATTCGGTGACGACGGTTGGACAAATTGTTGATATTACGGTGATGGTTGGTAGACTAATGAGTAGATATAAAATTTGAACCTTTATTCTCTATGTATCCATACAAGAGCCTCAAATGGTTTTTACAAGTGACAGGTGTTTTCGGAGGCTATCATGCGTAGATTATCATTTAATTTTAAGGGACAACATAATTCTAAAGAATTTGAACATATTAAACTTCATCCACAATTAATTACCAACCAACCCCATATTGTCACTAATTGAGCTTAATTAATCAACATGGTCAGCAAGGTTAGATAGGTCTTCTTTCTTGTTTTGCACAATTGTGAAGATATAGAATCTAATTCACGAGGAATACATTTTCTCTCATACTTACCCATTTACTTGATTCTAAGTTTTACTTCTCAGTGAAGAACGAACTAAGTGAATTAGTAGGCAAGCCATTTTTCAAATCACGGATCATGTGTTCTTGGTAGATCTAAAAACTGTAAACAGGATTAATACTGTTGCTCCCATTTATAATTTTGGAAATGCACACGATATAATCATCCACATAACGCATGAGATCATAACTCTTTAGAAGTGGTAGAATCCATGCCAACAACAAAGGATACTTAGTCACGATAGTTAGTCCTATAGTGTTTGATATGACAATAGTAGTCATAGAGATAGACGTATGAGCCGTTGACGAAATTATATTTATTAAAGAGGCATTAGTGTTTCTATCAGACATGATGGGCTTGAGTAGAGAAGGGATGCTCTTTCTTTTGACTTATGAAACTCTGGATACAATATATAATATAAAAGAGGAACATGAAAAATGTATCCCGCATTTATAAGTCCTCTCATTATGCATATATAGTGAGAGAGATAATATTTTATTTTATTTTTAGATTTTCATACGTTATCTAATCAAATTTATAGATTATTGCACTCTTCTAGGAAAAAGTTACATATAATGATTTTACATCACCTATATGATATTATAAAATCTAGCAAATCCAAGTCTCATGTCATACCATGTTCAAAATGCCAATTAATGCACACTGAATGAATCACCTCAGGATGTTATTAAATTCTGTTCAACTGAGTGATACACAAAGACCCCCCCCCACCCTGTCCCCGTTAATGTGCCGACTATAATTCCCTCGTTTTTTAACATTCGTATGTTCTTTGACACTCTACTCGGTTAAAAAAATTGTGACCATTAATTTTAATCTCAAATCGTTTATTGTATACCCCAATATCTAATAATAGATCTAGAAGCCGACGATTACATATACTCTCCTATAATTTATGTACTGTTACATCATTTATTTTTCATTAGGGACGGCTCGGAAATGAATATAAGCAAACAGATTGATCAGTATATATATATATATATATATATATATAGGGATAGGCTTACTTATATCACATTTCATTCTGAGATATTTATGATCTCCTAGATGAATAACTAATGAAAGCTGAAATAAGTTAGATAAGATGGTCTATTTCTTGGAATGTAGCGAATATATGACATATGTAGCTTCAACGAATTAAATAATTCTCGAATATGTGATATAGTAAAAATAATACTAAAACTTCGCCAATATATATATAGGCTCAGCAAAAAATACTTGTCCTATCTGTATATACTGTTTATAGGTCCTGGTAAAAAATAATACACAAAGCAATTGCTAAAATTCAGCTAAAATATTATCTTCAGTTTCAAATTCGTTATCGATATCAAAGTCGTTGGCGCAAAGCCGTTGGTTGAATTCTTCGAGCATATCTCGTGGCACGAAGTGCTCTCTGCAGAGAGGACACGTTTTTCTATCTTGGTTCATCCAACTATCAACACACTTCTTATGGAAGATGTGTTTACAGTTCAACAAGCTCCTGATCTCTTCTTCGTCTTCAAACTCGTCTAAGCATATTGCACAACTCTCTGTTGGATGTCTCTGGCAGGTGTCCGTGCAAGACGATTTTAGGTCGGAGAACTTCATCACCGGGAGAAGTTCCTGGATCAGGGCAGCGGATAGAGGTGGCTCAATTGGTGTATTGGTTTGATTTTCGAGAAAATAGGGTTCAGTTTCACAAAAATAAGATAAACTAAGAAATCTAAAGAGTGTGGAAACAGTTGCTATGATAAAACTGAGTAAGGTTAGTGTGTAAATGATAACTTTAGGAATAAATACTTCCATGAAGGTGTGGCCTTTTGTAAAATCCATTTAACCTAAGTTTCAGAAATATCTGTTTTATTTATTTTCCTGTTGTGTGTGTGTTTGTATGATGCACTCAGATTTAGTACAGAAGAGTTGAGTGAAGATATGATACTCGTTTGGTAGTTGTTCTATATATAGAGAGAGATAATTTATGCTGCAATATGCCGTTATACACGGCAATGGAAGTGTTCTTTAGACTTCAATTGTTGACTTACTTACTTCTGCTTAGCAATTGCAGGTGATATAATGTCACTGTATAACAAAAACGCTTGTTTATGGAATAGCATCATTATTCTATTTGGTCATTATATAAACGTGGTTTGGTTCCTACAAGAGTTATTTATTACTCAACAATTAAATAATTGGTAAGATATACAATACAAACACACGCCTTGAATTTTCTATCACCAAAGGAAACTTCATAATATTTTGTAGATGTGATCTCTTACAAAGGCACCATTTTCTGAAAATATATATAACAATATAATTTTAGAGAAATAGAGAAGTTGGAATTTAACTAAAGCAAAAAATAAATAACGCCCAAAAAAATGATTTCATTTTTACTATATTTGTATATATATTGTAGAGGTATAAATTAACTTTTGTCTTAGAAAAATTATATATTACCTTGTGTCATTAAGTTTTTATACTTGAATTTATTTGTGTTTGCAATAATTTTTAGGTTAAACTTAAAACTAGGTGTTCATAAACAATTAGTGCAAAAATTGTTAAAAAGTTATTAATCACCCGCAAAACTGATTTTGTCAAATTAAGATTAAAATATACGAGATTATTGTCATGCTGAGTCTAATTCAAGGTCAAAATCTTATGCAACAATATGGAAGATACTGTTGGACCATTTAAAGTGAAAATGGGATTCCTCCCACATCGGTAGTAAGGAAGAGGCAAAAAGACTTTTTAACAAATGTGATGGCATTAGCTTCCAAAGAGCCCAACACCATGAACATGGAAAAGCAATGGAGAAGGCCACGCGCGCGCACCACCACCACCACCACCCGCCCGGCCCGGCCCGGCACCGGCCCCGGCGGCGGCGGCGGCGTGAGTCGTGGTTCGTGGTTCGTGGGGAGTCGAAAAATGAATCAAGTTTTACCACCAGCTATTATAGGGTCGTTAGCAATCAAACAAAGGTAAAACGTAAAATCAAAGATTCCACAAATCACGCGTGCGTTAAAGGTTAATCCATCAGCTGGCCAAGTCAACTAGCAGTTACACATGAATCCCAAACGTGTGGATTAGAGGAGTCAACTAAAACGTGGGATTAAGAGAATCAAATCAGTAACAGGCAATCAATTAGTAGGAGGGAATCGTGGAATTAATTGGTCCGTTACTTTGGTCAAAGGTTTCAAACTCCCCCTCCCCCTATAAATAGAGTTCACTCCTCAGCAGTATCAACTACGAAAATCACAAAGCAAAAGCAAAAACGCTCTCCCCTACCTACTAAGAGATAAACCATTGTAGCCCTCTAGTCTTTTCCGTTTGAAGATACCGGCACGCAGGAATATCTTTTAAACGCTAGACTTATTTCCGTGTAATCGTTTTCCCGCTTATTTACGTGTAATCGTTGCTTTGTATTCCGTGTAAGTTCTGATTTTCGTTTGTAATAGCTAGTTGACACTTTAAATCAATTTTTTCTATTTCCTGTTTTGAATTGCCTTCATTTTCTTTTCATTTCGAACGGTGAATATTTCACCTACAATTTTAAAAGATATCCCGGTTTTTGTTTTTCACCGTTCTCCTTTTTTCTGAAATGGCTTTTCAAAACACGGCAGTTGCTTCATCATTGAATGCAAAGGCTTTTCCCAACGTGAATCAGGTGGAATCCCTTAATGGTTCCAACTACAAACGTTGGGCACAAAAGATCCTTATCTGTCTTGAACAGTACGAACTGGACTTCGTTTTATACGAGGATCCTCCACATTTAGTGGACAATGGGGTTCCCACTGAAGAAGAACAGACTAGGCATCTTGCTCTGGAAGCCAGGTTTAAACGAGCTAATACCATGGCTCGAGGGTGGATGTTGAACAATGTCTCAAACCTCATTTTTGATCTTCTTGCCAAAGAAAAATCGGCAAAGATCATATGGGAGACACTTGAGAAAAAATATGGGGCTGAGGATTCGGGTAAGAAGAAATATGTCACTGGGGCCTGGTACAACTTTCGCCTCAACGATCAAAAACCCATGACCGAACAACTCCATATCTATGAGAACCTTTGCGCGGATGTGATTGCTGAAGGTATGAAAATGTGTGAAGTTCTCCAAGCCAATATCTTGTTAGAAAAATTTCCACCTTCCTGGAGCGAATACCGCAATCAACTTAAGCACAAGAAGAAGGAAATGACACTACAAGAGCTGATTAGCCACATTCAAGTCGAAGAGGCTAATCGACTCAAAGACAGGTCTATCTCTTTTCCTACTCAATCCTCCAAAGCTAATCTTGTTGAAAGTTCTGGTGAAGGTAACAAAGGCAGGTTCAAAGGAAAGGGTAAACAACAAGGCCACAACAAATCCAAATCTGGGGGAAACAAGAACCGCGGCAACTCCAAAGGTGGTGGGTTCAAAACATCTGGTAAGATTCAGAAACCCAAAGGAGCTTGCTACGTTTGTGGGAAGGAAGGACATAGGGCTTTCGAATGCAACCTTAGAGCCGATCAAGGTCCTAAACCTGCCGCAAATCTGGTCGAGACCGAAGAAGTTATTGCTGCAGTGATGGTTGAGGTAAACTTAATTGAGAACAAAACCGAGTGGATTCTTGACACTGGAGCCTCTCGTCATTTCTGCTCAACAAGATCCATGTTCAAGAAATTCGAAGAAGCAACAAATGATGAATTTGTTTACATGGGTGACTCCTCAACCGCCATGGTCTTCGGTAAAGGACAGGTTTCTCTCAAACTCACTTCTGGTAAAACCCTAGAGTTGCATGATGTTCTCTTCGTCCCCTGTCTCCGTAGGAACCTAGTTTCCGGAGCTCTTCTTAATAAAGTAGGCCTTAAACTTGTATTTGAAGGGGGGAAAATGGTTATTACCAAAAATGATGAATTTGTGGGGAAAGGGTACATGAATGGTGGTTTGTTTGTTTTAAATACTGTACCAATGAATGAGAATGCCTCTGATTTTGCTTATGTTGTTGAATCTCTTGACACTTGGCATGGTAGACTAGGTCACCTTAATATCTCTTCTATTAAAAGGCTTAAAGAACTTGGACTAATACCCCTCAATAAAATAGATGACTTTTCCAAATGTCAAATTTGTGTTGAGTCCAAACTTGCGAAGAAGCCCTTTAAGCCCGTGACCACTAGAAAAACTAGTCTCCTTGAATTAGTGCATTCTGACTTAGCTGATTTTAAAAACTCCGCTAGTAGAGGAGGAAGACTTTACTATATAACCTTTGTAGATGACTACTCTAGGTTCACTAAAGTGTATGTTCTTAAAACTAAAGACGAGGCGGAAAACGCATTTTTAAAATACAAAGCTGAAGTAGAAAATCAACTAGACTGTAAAATCAAAAGACTTAGGTCAGATAGAGGAGGCGAATATAGTTCTAATTCACTTAAAGAGTTTTGTGAAATAAATGGGATAATTCACGAACTTAGTGCCCCCTATACACCCCAACAAAATGGCATAGCTGAGAGGAAAAATAGATCCCTTAAAGAGACTATGAATGCTATGTTAATAAGTTCAGGTTTACCAACCAACATGTGGGGGGAAGCTGTTCTATCAGCATGTTATGTCCTTAATAGGGTACCCCATAAATCCCTAGATAAGACCCCCTACGAGATGTGGAAAGGGTTTCCACCTAACCTGAAATTTTTAAAAGTGTGGGGGTGTCTGGCTAAAGTCAAACTACCCGATTATAAAACAGTCACCGTTGGACCCAAAACAATAGACTCCGTTTTCATAGGGTATGCTCAGAATAGTGCAGCCTATAGATTCCTATCATTAGATGATAACTCCGTTTTTGAATCTAGAGATGCTGAATTTTTCGAAAACATCTTCCCTTTGAAAACTTTGCATAGTGTTGATGCTCCTTTGTCTTCTAGTAACTTATCTGATGAGGTTAATGTTCCTTTATGTGATAGTGCCCCAGGCCCCTCTACCTCCTGTGTGCCTAGTAGTATTCCTGAGGAAGAACTTAGGAGGAGTAAGAGGCATAGGACCGAGACCAGTTTCGGACCTGATTTTATCACAGCCTTCTTAACCGAAGGTTTTCACATTGACCTGATAAGTGAACAGGTTGTCACCTGTCTCCTCATGGAGGAAGACCCAAAAACTTATACCGATGCTTTGAGATCGGTAGATGCTAGTTTTTGGAAAGAAGCCATCAATAGCGAACTTGTGTCTATTAGAAGTAATCATACGTGGGAATTAACTGACTTACCCAAAGGCAGCAAACCCATAAACAGCAAATGGATTTTTAAGAAAAAGTTGAGACCTGATGGCTCAATAGAAAAATTCAAAGCTAGGCTTGTCATTAAGGGTTTCACCCAAAAGAAAGGCCTTGATTACTTTGACACTTATTCCCCTGTGACCAAAATCGCCACCATTAGGACCCTCATCGCTCTTGCGGTCATTCACAAACTTGTCATACATCAGATGGATGTTAAGACTGCGTTTCTGAATGGGGACCTAGATGAAGAGATCTACATGGCCCAGCCTGAAGGGTGTGTGGTTCCTGGTCAATGGGATAAGGTGTGCAAGTTAAAGAAGTCTTTGTATGGCTTAAAACAGGCACCCAAAAAATGGTATGAAAAACTCGATAGTACCCTTATCTCCGATGGGTTTGTGGTCAACACTTCTGACTCATGTGTTTACTCCAAAGTAAGAGGATCAGCGTGTACTATCATCTGCCTGTATGTAGATGACATGCTTATCTTCGGCACTTCTCTTCATACCATAAATGAGACCAAACGCTTCTTGTCTTCTAAGTTTGACATGAAAGACATGGGAGAAGCAGATGTAATTCTTGGGGTAAAAATCATTAGGAGCAGTAATGGTATTTCCCTGAGTCAGTCTCATTACGTAGAAAGGATGTTGAAGAAATTCGACTCCTTTGAGGTGACACCTGTAAATACTCCCTATGATTCTAGTATTCATTTATCTAAAAATTCTGGAGATGCTGTATCCCAAAATGAATATGCCAAAATCATAGGCAGTGTGATGTTCTTAATGAACTACACTCGACCCGATATTGCCTACGCCGTCAGTAGACTTAGTCGCTATACTCATAACCCGAGTAATGACCACTGGGTTGCACTTCGTCGTCTTCTAAAGTACCTGCGAGGTACTATGGACCTAGGACTGCATTACAGCTCTTTCCCTGCAGTTCTTGAGGGATTCTGTGATGCAAACTGGATCTCTGACAATGACGAAGTTAACTCCACCAGTGGTTATGTTTTCTCCTTAGGAGGAGGTGCTATATCGTGGAAAACCTCTAAACAGACTTGTATAGCACGCTCCACCATGGAGTCTGAGTTTATAGCACTAGAGATGGCTGGACAAGAAGCTGAGTGGTTGAGAAGTCTCTTAGCAGATGTGCCCCTTTGGGAAGGTAAGGCCACACCTGTGTGTATCCATTGTGATTCACAAGCAGCCATTGCAGTTGCTCATCAAAGTGCTTACAATGGAAAGAAGAGACATATACGCATCAGACATGGCTCAGTAAAACAGTTACTAAAGAATGGTGTGATAGCCTTGGAGTATGTACGATCAGAAGAAAATCTCGCTGATCCTTTTACCAAAGGCCTACCCAGGAGAGTAGTTCTGGATACGTCGAGGGGGATGGGGTTGAGACCCATTAATGGGGAACATGTGACTCTTGAGTCAAGATGATCTCCATTCATCCCTATGGCATAAAACTAAAGAAATATGGATTCATAGCCACTTGTGGTGGTCCTTACGAGAAGGACTTGATGAATCAGAATTCATAGCCCATATGGTGGTCCTTTTGAGAAGGACTTGATGAATTCAAGGGTAGTAGCAAAACCCAAACCTTTATAAACAAAATGTCAAGGAGACGTCCTTGAACAAATGTAAATAAAGGTATCCACAAAGTTCATAGCCCACAAGGGTGGTTCTTAGAGAAGGACTTGATGAACTAAACTGAAAGGTGAGGTTCGAGGAGACCATAACTTTCAGCAGGGTAGAGTATGTGTTGTGAGGGCCTCTATCGGAAACCGTTAAAGTTCAAGACTAGGTTCACTTTAAACGGAATTCGGTGGTTGCCTCACTTCACTACGTGACAATTCAAATCGAAAGATATTGGCACTTAAGTACAATTCACCCAAACGCTGAAAGTCGTGGAAACCTGATCACTTTCTCTCCAAACCTCTGTTGACACTTCAAATGTGTGGGGGATTGTTGGACCATTTAAAGTGAAAATGGGATTCCTCCCACATCGGTAGTAAGGAAGAGGCAAAAAGACTTTTTAACAAATGTGATGGCATTAGCTTCCAAAGAGCCCAACACCATGAACATGGAAAAGCAATGGAGAAGGCCACACGCGCGCACCACCACCACCACCACCCACCCGCCCGGCCCGGCCCGGCACTGGCACCGGCGGCGGCGGCGGCGTGGGCGTGAGTCGTGGTTCGTGGTTCGTGGTTCGTGGGGAGTTTGGGGAGTCAAAAAATGAAAAATGAATCAAGTTTTACCACCAGCTATTATAGGGTCGTTAGCAATCAAACAAAGGTAAAACGTAAAATCAAAGATTCCACAAATCACGCGTGCGTTAAAGGTTAATCCATCAGCTGGTCAAGTCAACTAGCAGTTACACATGAATCCAAAACGTGTGGATTAGAGGAGTCAACTAGAACGTGGGATTAAGAGAATCAAATCAGTAACGGTCAATCAATTAGTAGGAGGGAATCGTGGAATTAATTGGTCCGTTACTTTGGTCAAAGGTTTCAAACTCCCCCTCCCCCTATAAATAGAGTTCACTCCTCAGCAGTATCAACTACGAAAATCACAAAGCAAAAGCAAAAACGCTCTCCCTACCTACTAAGAGATAAACCATTGTAGTCCTCTAGTCTTTTCCGTTTGAAGATACCGGCACGCCGGAATATCTTTTAAACGCTAGACTTATTTCCGTGTAATCGTTTTTCCGCTTATTTACGTGTAATCGTTGCTTTGTATTCCGTGTAAGTTCTGATTTTCGTTTGTAATAGCTAGTTGACACTTTAAATCAATTTTTTCTATTTCCTGTTTTGAATTGCCTTCATTTTCTTTTCATTTCGAACGGTGAATATTTCACCTACAGATACATTATTTAAAATTGGATTACAACAATTTGATACCACAAACAAATAGACAAGCCTTTTGTACACAAGAAAACAGAATTCATTCTAGATAGACGTGATCGACCGGTCAAGGAATTCATCCGACCCTTATATCATCGTCGTGCATAGGCGTTATTGGTAATCATTTTTGTATAATTTGGTGACAAGTGGCAACTTAAGGTTGGTTCGTTAGTAATGACTTCATCAAACTTTTGGTATAAAACGTGTGCGACATCAAATGGGATACAAACTGTCAGGCCATTATTATCTTCGAGAGGTGAACCATCACAATTATTCCTATATATATATATATATATATATATATATATATATATATATATATATATATATATATATATATATATATATATATATGTAAATATATGTTTTTGTATGATGCATTTGTCACTGATTGTAATAAGTTCTTGCTGATTTCATGTTGATTTTTTATCCTTGCACATTTTAACTGTATGACAACCCTTAAGTAAATATATCCCCCTCTTTTTGTTATCATGGATATGATAAATTGTCTCGAACAAAGTGTCATCTTGAAATACGAGCGTCTAAGGACAACAAGGTTGGTCCTCTTCCTCCTCAAGCTATTCCTCCGCAATTTTGACCTCTTTTCTCTCCCACAACCGGTCAGGATGAAACTTCTCAAGAAGAACGTGAGGTTGATTATAAATATACCCTTTACGAAAGAAGAGGAAAAGACTCTCAAAATGCTTCTTCGGACTCTGGGGATTTTGTACATAATGAAGGTCCTTCTGCTCCCCATATGCGTAACTCCTCGGGCTGATCTGACCGACGACTTCCTTTTCCTGTGGTCGGTTTCACCTATCCTCTTGGCATACATATCACATGCTCCTTAATGAGATAAATAATTTATCTGTAATTTATTTTGAAGGTATTTCTTTCACCCCTTTAACCCTTATTTATTAATTGGTTTGTTGTGTGGTAGGCGGCGTCCGTCCGGGCTTCCATGAAGTGCCCATTATACTCCATTATCTTTAAATATTTACTAAGAATTCACGATTCAAAATAAACGCATTATGACACTAAAAATATAAGGACAAGAATAAGTGTTACACTCTATTTTATAATATTATTTGCCTAGAATCGAGCTAACCGGTGCTATGGCGTATTATAGATGAATAGAAAAAACGAGATACCATTTATTAATGGGATTCTACTTAATATTTATAATCTTATGGCACTGACTTGCGTATGCTTCTTGACCATAAAATCCAGCACTACGATGGAGTAATGCTTAGCTCTCCAAAAAATATTTTCAACTAAGCCAAACATGTGAAATGTCTTCTCCTTATCTTGGATTCTCATGTTTGGCTCGTACTATTAAACAATTCTCTTAAGGAAACATGGCTCAAGTGAGTATGTGTCTACTTTAACCCAATAGTCCTGAGCTCTCTCAACTCCTCTACGCGTGGGTAAACCCTTCTTTCAAAAAATGAGATGTCATTTATCAACGGGTTTCTACTTAGTATTTATGACCTTGTGGCACTAATTCACGTATGCTTCTTGACCATCAAATCCAACACTATGAATCATGGAGTAATGCTAGGCTCTCCCAAAAGTATTTTGAAATAGCCAAATATGTGAAATATCCTCCTTATCTTGGACTCTCATGTTTAGATCATACTATAAAATTATCGGGGAATTAAACGATTCTCCCAAGTAAGCATGACTTAATTGAGTAGGTATATTCTATCACTCAATTGTCTAAAGCTCTCTCAACTCCTCTGCATGGTTTAACCATTACTTCACGCGATTAGTGACCAAAAGTGACCGCCTAAGCCTTTCTTTTATTTTTCTAACTCTCTCAAATTTTTGTATTGATATTAGAACTCTAATTATAGTATTGTTATATGAATTTTATGCCTTAAATAGTTAAAATGATTATAATTATTACATATATGTTTCTAAAGATATAAAATTAAATAGCGGGATACAAAATCGATAATCCCGATAAGGCTCCGTGAAATCCCGCCTAGGCGCTAGTCCCCGAAATCGATTTCTATAGAGCCAGAAAGAATGTGAAACTATAATCGTTGCGAGTTCTCAAGTATCCTTTTGACTAATAAGGCATTCAATATTTGTTCTTGAGTCATTTATTATACTGCGGTTGAACAACCTGAAACTAACAGGGTATCCTCTTTCTCTATATTCACCGATCTTCCATGACAACGTCTCCCTTTGTCATGAAGGGGATTCATCTTCAACTAGTACAAATCGAGGAATTTTTCTTACATTAGAGTAACTTCTTGAAATGATGCATGGTGTTTATTAGTCCTTGGATTACCATTGAAGCTTTACCGTTTGCCTTTGGGCTCGGGCATTTGAGGCTTGGAAAGTTTCGTGGTTTACATTTATGCACTGAGAAGACGACTCATTGTAGACCCAAATCTCATCTTGTTTCTTGCTTGATATCATCTCTTCGTGCTTAATATATATTATATTGTGAGACAAATAAATTCCGCAGACACGTGCTCCAATGTCTTATTTGGTGACGATGGTTGGACAAATTGTTGATATTACGGTTATGGTTGGTAGACTAATGAGTAGATATAAAATTTGAACCTTTCTTCTCTATGTATCCATACAAGAGCCTCAAATGGTTTTTACAAGTGACAGGTGTTTTCGGAGGCTATCATGCGTAGATTATCATTTAATTTTAAGGGACAACATAATTCTAAATAATTTGAACATATTAAACTTCATCCACGATTAATTACCAACCAACCCCATATTGTCACTAATTGAGCTTAATTAATCAACATGGTCAGCAAGGTTAGATAGGTCTTCTTTCTTGTTTTGCACAATTGTGAAGATATAGAATCTAATTCACGAGGAATACATTTTCTCACATACTTACCAATTTACTTGATTCTAAGTTTTACTTCTCAGTGAAGAACGAACTAAGTGAATTAGTAGGCAAGCCATTTTTCAAATCACGGATCATTTGGTCTTGGTAGATCTAAAAACTGTAAACAGGATTAATACTGTTGCTCCCATTTATAATTTTGGAAGTGCACACGATATAATCATCCACATAACGCATGAGATCATGACTCTTAAGAAGTGGTAGAATCCATGCTAACAATAAAGGATACTTAGTCACGATAGTTAGTCCTATCATGTTTGATGTTGACAATAGTAGTCATAGAGATAGACGTATGAGCCGTTGACAAAATCATATTTATTAAAGAGGCATTAGTGTTTCTATCAGACATGATGGGCTTGAGTAGAGAAGGGATGCTCTGTCTTTTGACTTATGAAACTCTGGATACAATATGTAATATAAAAGAGGAACATGAAAAATGTATCACGCATTTATAAGTCCTCTCATTATGCATGTATAGTGAGAGAAATAATATTTTATTTTATTTTTAGATTTTCATACGTTATCTAATCAAATTTATAAATTATTGCACTCTTCTAGGAAAAAGTTACATATAATGATTTTACATCACCTATATGATATTATCAAATCTAGCAAATCCAAGTCTCATGTCATACCATGTTCAAAATGCCAGCTATGCACACTGAATGAATCACCTCAGGATGTTATTAAATTATGTTTAACTGAGTGATACACAAAGACCCACCCGGCCCCCCCCCCCCTCCCCCCCTCTCCACTCCCCACCCTGTCCCGTTAATGTGCCGACTATAATTCCCTCGTTTTTTAACATTTGTATGTTCTCTGACACTCCACTCGGTTAAAAAAAATTGACCATTAATATTAACTTCAAATCGTTTATTCTATACCCCTATATCTAATAGTTGATCTAGAAGCCGACGATTACATATACTCTCCTATGGTTTATGTACTGTTACATCATTTATTTTTCATTAGGGACGGCTCGGAAAGGAATATAAGCAAACAGATTGATCAGTATATATACATAGGGATAGGCTTACTTATATCACACTTCATTCTGAGATATTTATGATCTCCTTGATGAATAACTAATGAAAGCTGAAATAAGTTAGATAAGATGGTCTATTTCTTTGAAAGTAGCGTATATATGACATATGTAGCTTCAACGAATTAAATAATTCTAGAATATGTGAAATAGTAAAAATAATACTAAAACTTCGCCAAAAAATATAGGCTCAGCAAAAATTACTTGTCCTATCTGTTTATACTGTTTATAGGTCCTGGTAAATAATACACAAAGCAATTGCTAAAATTCAGCTAAAATATTATCTTCAGTTTCAAATTCGTTATCGATATCAAAGTCGTTGGCGCAAAGCCGTTGGTTGAATTCTTCGAGCATATCTCGTGGCACGAAGTGCTCTCTGCAGAGAGGACACGTTTTTCTATCTTGGTTCATCCAACTATCAACACACTTCTTATGGAAGATGTGTTTACAGTTCAACAAGCTCCTGATCTCTTCTTCGTCTTCAAACTCGTCTAAGCATATTGCACAACTCTCTGTTGGATGTTGCTGGCAGGTGTCCGGGCAAGACGATTTTAGGTCGGAGAACTTCATCACCGGGAGAAGTTCCTGGATCAGGGCAGCGGATAGAGGTGGCTCAGTTGGTGTATTGGTTTGATTTTCGAGAAAATAGGGTTCAGTTTCACAAAAATAAGATAAACTAAGAAATCTAAAGAGTGTGGAAACCGTTGCTATGATAAAACTGAGTAAGGTTAGTGTGTAAATGATAACTTTAGGAATAAATACTTCCATGAAGGTGTGGCTTTTTGTAAAATCCATTTAACCTAAGTTTCAGAAATATCTGTGTTATTTATTTTCCTGTTGTGTGTGTTTGTATGATGCACTCAGATTTAGTACAGAAGAGTTGAGTGAAGATATGATACTCGTTTGGTAGTTGTTCTATATATATATATAGAGAGAGAGAGAGAGAGAGAGAGAGAATTTATGCTGCAATATGCTTATTTTATTTAATGTATATTTTAATCATGTTATACACGGGAATGGAAGTGTTCTTTAGTCTTCAATTGTTGACTTACTTACTTCTGCTTAGCAATTGCAGGTGATATAGTGTCACTGTATAACAAAAACTCTTGTTTATGGAATAGCATCATTATTTTATTTGGTCATTATATAAACGTTGTTTGGTTCCTACAAGAGTAATTTATTACTCAACAATTAAATAATTGGTAAGATATACAATACAAACACACGCCTTGAATTTTCTACCACCAAAGGAAACTTCATAATATATTGTAGATGTAATCTCTTACAAAGGCACCATTTTCTGGAAATCTATATAACAGTATAATTTTAGAGAAATAGAGAAGTTGGAATTTAACTAAAGCAAAAAATAAATTACGCCCAAAAAAATAATTTCATTTTTACTATATTTGTATATATTTTGTAGAGGTATAAATTAACTTTTGTCTTAAAAAAATTATATATTACCTTGTGTCATTAAGTTTTGAGATAATGACACTAGGGGTCTTGAAGACACACCCCTCTTCGAGTTAGCACCTCCACCTAGAGCCTCTTCTTACTAAAGACCTCAGGAACTTTTTAACACATGAACCCTAAAACCCCAATTACAAGACTACCCTTCTTTTGTTTTTTCTATACCTATATATACTAATTGCTATTTCTAATTTCATTCACGTTCTAATTTCATTTACTCACCTCACTACCTCACTGCTTCTCTCTCCTCTCTCCTCTCAACCACCACCGCCACCACCTAAAATGGCCACCACCACCGCCGAAATGGCCACCACCACCACTAACACAAGTCTTCTTCACCGGATCTCTTCGAACCAGCAACTCATTTTGACAGCACCACCTCCATCGAGCTTCGAACCAGCGAGATCTGGCATGGAGCTACTCGATCTGGTGCGAATGAGGAAGCCGTGACTTGCTCCGGCGAGCTCGAACGAGGAGGCATGGCGGCGCGGTGTTTCGTTTGAACGGAGCTCTCTTCACGTGAATGTAACGAGCTATATACTATGAACCCGATCTGCTTCTCTCTCTGCTTTATATACTAAACACGATCTGCTGTGAAGAAGAAGGCCGTGAAGCTCCGGCGATGTAGATCTGCTGTGAAGAAGAAGGTCGTGAAGCTCCGGTGGTGCTGGTTGTATCGCGAGGTGGTGCTCGCGGTGGCGAGAGGTGAAGCTTTCCTTCTTCTTCGAACCAGTGCTGGCGGTGGCAAGAGGTGCTGGTTTCCTTCTCCTTCGAACCAGTGCTGGCGGTGGAAAGCTTGAGAAGCTCCATGGATGGAGGCGCGATTCTGGAGCTGAGCTATGGTGGATGCGCGATCGGAGGTTCATGAGAGAGCTATGGCGATTCTAGAGGTGAGCTATGGCGATCGGAGAACGGAGTTCCATTTCCGAACGGAGCTATGGATGCGCTATGGGGATTCTGCTTTTTTTTTTATTTATTGGCGTACATAGTACGCGTAGTTGGTAGGCTTTTTTTTTCCAGATATAGATCTGGTTTGACCAGACCTGGTCAAACAAAAAAGAATAGGTTAATTCATTTTTTTTAATTGTATATTGCTGTGTAATTTATTTAAAAGTGTGTAAAAGATATGAATAAAGGCTTTTTTTACTATTTACAATTTGTTTTTTTAACAGTACTCATCAAATTCGCTGAGTACTCTGACTTTTTCACTGAGTACTCCGACTTTTTCATAGAGTACTCTGACTATTTCATAGAGTACTCTGACTATTTTATATTCGTTTAATTCGTTAGAGTTTTCGTTTAATTTTCGGAGTACTCAGCAAATTCTCGGAGTACTCTATGTTTTTCTCGGAGTACTCTATGTTTTTCTCGGAGTACTCTATGTTTTTTTCCGGTGACCGGTGACCGGTGACTGGTGGTCGGAGGTCGGAGGTCGGTGGTCGGTGGTCGGAGTTCGGAGGTCGATGGCGGAGGTCGGTGGTCGGAGGTCGGTGGTCGGAGGTTGGAGGTAGGTGGGTAGTGGTAGGTAGAGGAGAGAGAAACAGTGACATCACACTTTTTGTCTTTTAGTGATAGTAAGGGTAGGAAAGACTATTGTAAAAAATGAGGTCCCTAAGAATAACAACTTTCAAGACACTACTCTATAGAGAAAAAATAGTGCTCCTAAGACCCTATATATAATTCACCCTTAAGTTTTTATACTTGAATTTATTTGTGTTTGCAATAATTTTTAGGTTAAACTTAAAACTAGGTGTTCATAAATAATTAGTGCAAAAATTGTTAAAAAGTATTAATCACCCGCAAAACTAATTTCGTCAATGTAAGATTAAGATATACGAGATTATTGTCATGCCTAGTCTAATTCAAGGTCAAAATCTTATGCAACAATATGGAAGATACATTATTTAAAATTGTACTACTACAATTTGATACCACAAACAAATAGACAAGCCTTTTGTACAGAAGAAAACAGAATTCATTCTAGATAGAGGTGATCGACCGGTCAAGGAATTCATCGGACCCTTATATCATCGTCGTGTGTGGCCGTTATTGGTAATCATTTTTGTATAATTGGGTGACAAGTGGCAACTTAAGGTTGGTTCGTTAGTAATGACTACATCAAACTTTTCGTATAAAACGTGTGCGACATCAGATGGGATACAAAATGTCAGGCCATTATTAGCTTCGAGAGGTGAACCATCACAATTATTCCTATATATATATATGTAAATATATGTTTTTGTATGATGCATTTGTCACTGATTGTAATAAATTCTTGATGATTTCATTTAGATTTTTTATCCTTGCACATTTTAACTGTATGACAACCCTTAAGTCAATATATCCCCCTCTTTTTGTTATCATGGATATGAATAAATTGTCTCGAGCAAAGTGTCATCTTTAAATAGGAGCGTCTAAGGATAACAAGGTTGGTCGTCTTCCTCCTCAAGCAATTCCTCCGCAATTTTGACCTATTTCCTCTCCCACAACCGGTCAGGATGAAACTTCTTAAGAAGAACGCGAGTATGATTATAAATATACCCTTTACAAAAAAAGAGGAAAAGACTCTCAAAATGCTTCTTCAGACTCTGGGGATTTTGTACATAATGAAGGTCCTTCTTCTTCTCCCGATGTGCGTAACTCCTCGGGTTGATCTGACCGACGATTTCCTTTTCCTGTGGTTGGTTTCACCTATCCTCTTGGCATACATATCACATGCTCCTTAATGAGATAAATCATTTATCTGTAATTTATTTTGAAGGTATTCCTTTCACCCCTTTAACCCTTATTTATTAATTGGTTTGTTGTGTGGTAGGCGGCGGCCGTCCGGGATTCCATGAAGTGCCATTTGACTCCATTATCTTTAAATATTTACTAAAAATTCACAATTCAAAATAAACGCATTATGACACTAAAAAATATAAGGACAAGAATAAGTGTTACACTCTATTTTATAATATTATTTGCCTAGAATCGAGCTAACCGGTGCTCTGGCGTATTATAGATGAATAAAAAAAATGAGATACCATTTATCAATGGGATTCTACTTAATATTTATAATATTATGGCACTGATTTACGTATGCTTCTTGACCATAAAATCCGACACTACAATGAGTAATGCTTAGCTCTCCAAAAAATATTTTCAACTAGCCAAACATGTGAAATGTCTTCTCCTTATCATGGTTTCTCATGTTTGGCTCATACTATGAAACAATTATCTCAAGTAAGCATGACTCAAGTGAGTATGTGTCTACTTTAACCTAATAGTCCCGAGCTATCTCAACTCCTTTACGGGTGGGTAAACCCTTCTATCAAAAAATGAGATACCATTTATCAACGGGTTCTACTTAGTATTTATGACCTTATTTCACTAATTCGCGTATGCTTCTTGACCATCAAATCCAACACTACGAATCATGGAGTAATGCTGGTCTCTCCCAAAAGTATTTTGAAATAGCCAAACATGTGAAATATCCTCCTTATCTTGGACTCTCATGTTTAGATCATACTATAAAATTATCGGGGAATTAAACGATTCTCCCAAGTAAGCACGACTCAAGTGAGTAGGTATCTTCTATCACTCAATTGTCTAAAGCTCTCTCAACTCCTCTGCATGGTTTAACCATTACTTCACGCGATTAGTGGCCCAAAGTGACCTTCTAAGCCTTTCTTTTATTTTTCCTAGTCTCTCAAATTTTTGTATTGATATTAAAACTCTAATTATAGTATTGTTATATGAATTTTATGCCTTAAATAGTTAAAATTATTATAATTATTACAAATATATTTCTAAAGATATAAAATTAAATAGCGGGATACAAAATCGATAATCCCGATTAGGCTCCGTGTAATCCCGCCTAAGCGCTAGTCCCCGAAATCGATTTCTACAGAGCCAAAAAGAATGTGAAACTATAATCGTTGCAAGTTCTCATGTATCCTTTTGACTAATAAGGCATTCAATTTTTGTTCTTGAGTCATTTATTATACTTCGGTTGAACAAACTGAAACTAGCCAGGTATCCTCTTTCTCTATATTCACCGATCTTCCATGACAACGTCTCCCTTTGTCATGACGGGGATTCATCTTCAACTAGTACAAATCGAGGAAGATTTCTTACATTAGAGTAAGATGCATGGTGGTTATTAGTCCTTGGATTACCATTGAAGCTTTACCGTTTGCCTTTGGGCTCAGGCATTCGAGGCTTGGAAAGTTTTGTGGTTTACATTTATGCACTGTGAAGACGACTCATTGTAGACCCAAATCTCATCTTGTTTCTTGCTTGATATCATCTCTTCGTGCTCAAATTATATTATATTGTGAGACAAATAAATTCCGCAGACACATGCTCCAATGTCTTATTCGGTGACGATGGTTGGACAAATTGTTGATATTACGGTTATGGTTGGTAGAAAAATGAGTAGATATAAAATTTGAACCTTTCTTCTCTATGTATCCGTAGAAGAGCCTCAAAAGGATTTTACAAGTGACAGGTGTTTTCGGAGGCTATCATGCGTAGATTATCATTTAATTTGAAGGGACAACATAATTCTAAATAATTTGAACATATTAAACTTCATCCACGATTAATTACCAACCAACCCCATATTGTCACTAATTGAGCTTAATTAATCAACATGGCCAGCAAGGTTAGATAGGTCTTCTTTCTTGTTTTGCACAATTGTGAATATATAGAATCTATTTGAACAAAAAAAAAATATATAGAATCTAATTTACGAGGAATACATTTTTTTATCATACTTACCAATTTACTTGATTCTAAGTTTTACTTCTCAGTGGAGAACGAACTAAGTGAATTAGTAAGCAAGCCATTTTTCAAATCACGGATCATTTGTTATTGGTAGATCTAAAAACTGTAAACAGGATTAATACTGTTGCTCCCATTTATAATTTTGGAAGTGCACACGATATAATCATCCACGTAACGCATGAGATCATGACTCTTTAGAAGTGGTAGAATCCATGCTAACAACAAAGGATACTTAGTCACGATAGTTAGTCCTATCATGTTTGATGTTGACAATAGTAGTCATAGAGATAGACGTATGAGCCGTTGACAAAATCATATTTATTAAAAAGGCATTAGTGTTTCTATCAGACATGATGGGTTTGAGTAGAGAAGGGATGCTCTGTATTTTGACCTATGAAACTCTGGATACAATATATAATATAAAAGAGGAACATGAAAAATGTATCCCGCATTTATAAGTCCTCTCATTATGCATATATAGTGAGAGAAATAATATTTTATTTTATTATTAGATTTTCATACGTTATCTAATCAAATTTATAAATTATTGCACTCTTCTAGGAAAAAGTTGCATATAATGATTTTACATCACCTATATGATATTATCAAATCTAGCAAATCCAAGTCTCATGCCATACCAAGTTCAAAATGCCAGCTAATGCACACAGAATGAATCACCTCAGGATGTTATTAAATTCTGTTCAAATGAGTGATACACAATCGATCCCCCCCAGTTGAAATAGAGTTGCCGAATGTTATTAACAGAAAGAAGAAATATTTTGCTGCAGAAGATAAATAAGTTGCTGAATGTATTGTTTTGTTTCATGCTAATATACTGCTTTATATATGCATACAAATAAAGACTCCACTAACTAACTAATCTCTAGAAAATAGGAAACCATAAACTGATTTGATAAAGCTAATTAAATGACTCAGCAACTAACGGCTAACTTGACAAATCTAACAAATTATTGACTTGGTAAAACACATGTGCTGAATGTTGTAATTTAACACTCCCCCTCAACATCAGCACTCCTTCTTTCCTTCAATCCGAGCTGATGGCATAAGCTTGTAAATTGTTTGCTATTCAAGCCTTTTGTGAACAAGTCTGCCACTTGATTCTTTGTCTCGATATACTTTAACGTAATTTCTTCTTGAAGAACTTTCTCCCTGATGAAGTGATACTGAACCTCCACGTGTTTCGTTCTAGCATGAAAGACTGGATTTTCGGCCAAACGTATTGCCGACTGATTATCATATAATAGGTATACTGTATAATCTAAAGATTGATGCAGATCATCCAGCAGATGTATGAGCCAAGTACTCTCTTGAGCTGCCACCGCTGCAGCCCGATATTCCGCCTCCAATGTTGATAAAGAAACAGTTGGCTGCCTTTTACTGCACCAAGATATAGCTCATGATCCAAGAAAGAAGACGTATCCAGTAGTTGAACGCCTAGTATCATGGTCATCAGCATAATCGGCATCACAATAACCAAATAACTTACATTCTCCACCTTTCTTATATAATATACCATGACCAAGAGTGATCTTCACATACCTCAAAATTCGCCGAACAGCTTCAAGATGAGGTTTCTTTGGATTTTGCATATATCGACTCATTACACCTACTGTGTAAGAGATATCAGGCTTGGTTAAAGTTAAGTAAATCAAACTTCCCACCAATTTCTGATAGATCGTTGTATCTTCCAAATCTTTTCCTTCATGAGCACACATTTTACCATTTCGCTCAATTAGAGTTGAAATTGGCTTACAGTTAAACATTCCAAACTTCTCCAATAAGTCTCTGCAATATTTTTGCTGGTGGAGAAATATTCCTTCATGACAATAATCAACCTCTAAACCAAGAAAATGCTTCAGTTTGCCAAGCTCTTTCATTTGAAAACGAACAGACAAATTTTCCTTAGTTCGAGTGATTTCATCTTCGCAATCTCCTGTTACAATCAAATCATCTACATACACCAACACAATAGCTAATTTCCCTTCGTTGGATTTGACAAATAAACTAGAATCTAATGATGTTACCAAATAACCACTATGGGTAAGAAATTCAGCAATTTTACCGTACCGAACCCCCTCTGTGCTTGCTTTAATCCGTAAAGCGCTTTTCGTAGTTTACACACAAATTCAGGCTTGTCTTGACTTTGAAAACCCATTGGCTGATCCATATAGATATCTCTATCCAATTCTCCGTGTAAGAACACATTTTTCACGTCCATTTGCAATAAATTCTAATCTTTACTTGCTGCAAGTGCAATCAAGACCCGAACAGTTGTAAGCTTTGCAACCGGACTGAATGTTTCATCGTAATCAAGACCATATTGTTGAGAAAATCCTCGCGCCACCAAACGAGCTTTGCGCCTTTCAATTGATCCATCTGTATTAAGCTTTATTTTGTACACCCATTTACAAGAGATAGGCTTCACATCTCTTGGTTTTCGTACAAGCTCCCAAGTCTCGTTTCGTTCTAGTGCTTCAATCTCCTCTTCCATAGCTTTATTCCACTCAGAATTTTAAGATGCTTCCTCAAAAGTTTCAGGCTCCTTTTTATCAGATTCTTCCACTATGGCAGCATTAGCATATTTAGGATTCGGCCTTTTGGCTCTTGTTGATTTCTAAGTGAAACATCCCCTTCTCCTTCATTAGGTTCAGTTTCTTCATTTGGTTGTTGATAAGCACCAGATTTCCAAGGCTGCTGAGCTATGCCTTCTTCGACATCACCACCATCATTTTCATCTTCAACGTCTCCTACACTTAGTTGAATTTGGGCAAATTCCAACTTAGCTTTAACTTTATCTGAATCTGGTAAAGTCTTCTTTTCCGAGGACCACCACGAAGATGCTTCATCAAACACAACATTTCGTGATGTGTAACATTTCCTAGTTGTAGGATCACAACATTTCCAACCTTTTCTTTGACTATCATACCCTACAAAAATACACCTAACAGCTTTCTTTTCCATTTTACTACGCAAATGATTAGGTACAAATACATAGCATACACATCCAAAAACCCGAAAATAACTAACTGTAGGTTTCATATTCCATATTTTTTCAAAAGGTGATAGAAAATATAACCTTTGTTGTGGCAGCCGATTAATCACAAACGCAGCTGTCGTCATTGCTTCTGCCCAAAACTGTCCAGGTACATTTTTCGCATGAAGAATGCTTCTACAAATTTCCGCCAAATGCATGTTCTTTCTTTCGGCAATGCCGTTTTGTTGCGGGGCATAGGCACATGTGAAGTGATGGCGTATTTGAAGCTCCCGCAGAAAATCTGAGAACTCGTCTGAGGTATATTCCCACCATTGTCGGTCCGCAAACATCGAATCTTTTTGCCGATTTCTCCTTCTGCTATCTTTTTAAACTCCTTGAACTTAGAAAAAGTTTCTGATTTTTCCTTGATAAAATAGACCCACACATATCTTGAAAAATCGTCGATAAAAGTTACCATATACTTCATTCCTCCGATCGAAGCTAGCTTGACGGGTCCAAACACATCTGAGGGAACCAACTCTAACGGTTCTTTTGCTTTGAATTTAGATTCTTCATATGGCAATTGATGAGATTTCCCATACTGACATCCTGAACAAATTGTGTCAATTATTACTTCAAGATTTGGAAGACCCCTCAACACTGTCTTTTTCATCATCACATTTAGCTTAGAATAGCTAACATGGCTTAACCGCATATGCCATAAGTCTGATGTCTCGTTTTTCCTCGCCTTGTCAACATATGCTGTTTCGGCACTCATCACATAGACGGACTCTAGCTTTTTTCCCTTCATCACCGGTTGTTCCACAATATCCAAGTGGCGGTATACTCTCACATCTTCTAGGCCAAAAACCACAAAATTCCTAGATTTCGTTAATTGTGGTACGATGTGAGCTATTGGTAATTTCGAGTTGTCGGCGGTCACAACTACTCGATTTCCCTTATATTCCGAAATATTTTGCAGCTTCTCCTTGTCACCCGTCATATGGTTTGAGCACCCTGAGTCGACTATCCAATCATTCTCATAGTCAATTTTAGATGACACGTTTGTTGCTAAAGCTAGCTCATGACCTTCTTCTACAGCAAGGAGTGCCTCAGCATCCCATTCCTCTTCAATTTTGGAAGTAGCGGCATTACTCTGTACTGATCCTTTTGGTGCTCGACAAAACTTTGCTATGTGACCCTTCTTTCCACAATTGTAACAATCTCCTTCAAGTCTCTTGCCATTGTTTCTTGAACCTGCTCCTGGACCTTCACCTTGACGATTTTTCGTTTTATCGATTTCTTTTAGATCTACCAGACCCATGTTGTTTGGATTTCCAACCACCTTTATTGGCGTAGAGTTCTTCATCGTCACCCTTTAGTGAAACTCCTCCCATTTGCTTAGCTAGAGCTTCTTAACCGGCAAGCAAATTATCAAACTCAACAAGTGATGACTAATTTGGCCAACCCTGTATTGCAGCAACAAATCCTCTATATTCAGGCTTCAAACCATGAATAATAATTCTTTTTATTCTGGTTTCTCCGATCGGAGCTTCTGGATCTAACTCCGAAATTTCTCGACATAGTGACTTCACTCTATGGAAATATTGAGCGACTGTCATAGTGCATTGAGCTATCAACAATAACTCGCTCTCGAGAAGTTGAAGCCTCGTGTCATTCTTCTTTGAGAACAGCTTGGCGAACGTATCCCAAGCTTCTTTCGGGGTTTTGGCATCCCGAATGTGCTCTAGCACCTCATCTTCAATCGTAGTCTTCAAAGCGAACATCGCTTTGCCCGCCTTTATCTTCCACTTACGCAGTACACCATTTGCATCTTCTACATTTGGTTGTGTAACTTCGTTTTCGTTAACAACCTCCCACAGATCTTGGCCTTGCATATACGACATCATGCAAGTAGACCAAGAATTATAGTTCCGATTTTTAAGCTTTTTGATTCCGCCGACGACTTGGAGATCACCCATCCTTGCAATCGAAAGTTGTTACCAAACCAATATACTACTCTGACTGTCTGGCTCTGATAGATTGTTGAAATAGAGTTGCCAAATGTTATTAACAGAAAGAAGAAATATTTTGCTGCAGAAGATAAATAAGCTACCAAATGTATTGTTCTGTTTCATCCTAGTATACTGCTTTATATAAGCATACAAATAAGGACTCCACTAACTAACAAATCTAACAAATTATTGACTTTTTAAAACATATGTGCTAAATGTTGTAATTTAACACACACACACCCCCCCCCCCCCCCCCTCGACTCCCCACCCAGTCCCCGTCAATGTGCCAACTATAATTCCCTCGTTTTTAAACATTTGTACACACTCTACTCAGTTAAAAAAAATTGTGACCATTAATTTTAATCTCAAATCGTTTATTATATACCCCAATATCTAATAATAGATCTAGAAGCCGACGATTACATATACTCTCCTATGGTTTATGTACTGTTACATCATTTATTTTTCATTAGGGACGGCTTGGAAATAATTATAAGCAAACAGATTGATCAGTATATATATATATATATATATATATATATATATATATATATAGGGATAGGCTTACTTATATCACACTTCATTCTGAGATATTTATGATCTCCTTGATGAATAACTAATGAAAGCTGAAATAAGTTAGATAAGATATATGGTCTATTTCTTGGAATGTAGCGAATATATGACATATGTAGCTTCAACGAATTAAATAATTCACGAATATGTGAAATAGTAAAAATAATACTTAAACTTCGCCAATATATATAGGCTCAGCAAAAAATACTTGTCCTATCTGTATATACTGTTTATAGGTCCTGGTAAAAAATAATACACAATGCAATTGCTAAAATTCAGCTAAAATATTATCTTCAGTTTCAAATTCGTTATCGATATCAAAGTCGTTGGCGCAAAGCCGTTGGTTGAATTCTTCGAGCATATCTCGTGGCACGAAGTGCTCTCTGCAGAGAGGACACGTTTTTCTATCTTGGTTCATCCAACTATCAACACACTTCTTATGGAAGATGTGTTTACAGTTCAACAAGCTCCTGATCTCTTCTTCGTCTTCAAACTCGTCTAAGCATATTGCACAACTCTCTGTTGGATGTTGATGGCAGGTATCCGTGCAAGACGATTTTAGGTCGGAGAACTTCATCACCGGGAGAAGTTCCTGGATCAGGGCAGCGGATAGAGGTGGCTCAATTGGTGTATTGGTTTGATTTTCGAGAAAATAGGGTTCAGTTTCCCAAAAATATGATAAACTAAGAAATCTAAAGAGTGTGGAAACAGTTGCTATGATAAAACTGAGTAAGGTTAGTGTGTAAATGATAACTTTAGGAATAAATACTTCCATGAAGGTGTGGCCTGTAAAATCCATTTAACCTAAGTTTCAGAAATATCTGTGTTATTTATTTTTCTGTTGTGTGTGTTTGTATGATGCACTCAGATTTAGTAAGAAGAGTTGAGTGAAGATATGATACTCGTTTGGTAGTTGTTCTATATATTGAGAGAGAGAGAATTTATGCTGCAATATGCTTATTTTATTTAATGTATATTTTAATCATGTTATACACGAGAATGGAAGTGTTCTTTAGTCTTCAATTGTTGACTTACTTACTTCTGCTTAGCAATTACAGGTGATATAATGTCACTGTATAACAAAAAACTCTTGTTTATGGAATAGCATCATTATTCTATTTGATCATTATATAAACGTGGTTTGGTTCCTACCAGAGTAATTTATTACTCAACAATTAAATAATTGGTAAGATATACAATACAAACACACGCCTTGAATTTTCTATCACCAAAGGAAACTTCATAATATTTTGTAGATGTAATCTCTTACAAAGACACCATTTTCTGTTAATTTATATAACAGTAATTTTAGAGAAATAGAGAAGTTGGAATTTAACTAAAGCAAAAAATAAATAACGCCCAAAAAATTAATTTCATTTTTACTATTTTTGTATATATATTGTAGAGGTATAAATTAACTTTTGTCTTAAAAAATTTATATATTACCTTGTGTCATTAAGTTTTTATACTTGAATTTATTTGTATTTGCAATAATTTTTAGGTTAAACTTAAAACTAGGTGTTCATAAATAACTAGTGCAAAAATTGTTAAAAAGTATTAATCACCCGCAAAACTGATTTCGCCAATGTAAGATTAAGATATACGAGATTAGTCAAAATCTTATGCAACAATATGGGAGATACATTATTTAAAATTGAACTACAACAATTTGATACCAGAAACAAATAGACAAGCCTTTTGTACAGAAGAAAACATAATTCATTCTAGATAGCGGTGATCGACCGGTCAAGGAATTCATCCGACCCTTATATCATCGTCGTGCGTGGCCGTTATTGGTAATTATTTTTGTATAATTGGGTGACAAGTGGCAACTTAAGGTTGGTTCATTAGTAATGACTACATCAAACTTTTCGTATAAAACGTGTGCGACATCAGATGGGATACAAAATGTCAGACCATTATTATCTTCGAGAGGTGAACCATCACTATTATTATATATGTAAATATATGTTTTTGTATGATGTATTTGTCACTGATTGTCATAAATTCTTGCTGATTTCATGTAGATCTTTTATCCTTGCACATTTTAACTGTATGACAACCCTTAAGTCAATATATCCCCCTTATTTTGTTATCATGGATATGAATAAATTGTCTCGAGCAAAGTGTCATCTTCAAATAGGAGCGTATCCCCCTTATTTTGTTATCATGGATATGAATAAATTGTCTCGAGCAAAGTGTCATCTTCAAATAGGAGCGTCTAAGGATAACAAGGTTGGTCCTCTTCCTCCTCAAGCTATTCCTCCTCAATTTTGACCTCTTGTCTCTCCCACAACCGGTCAGGATAAAACTTGTCACGAAGAACGCGAGGTTGATTATAAATATACCCTTTACAAAAGAAGAGGAAAAGACTCTCAAAATTCTTCTTCGGAGTCTCGGGATTTTGTACATAATGAAGGTCCTTCTACTCCCGATGTTCGTAACTCCTCGGGCTGATCTGACCGGCGACTTCCTTTTCCTGTGGTGGTCGGTTTCACCTATCCTCTTGGCATACATATCACATGCTCCTTAATGAATTAAATCATTTATCTGTAATTTATTTTGAAGGTATTCCTTTCACCCCTTTAACACTTATTTATTAATTGGTTTGTTGTGTGGTAGGCGGCGTCCGTCCAGGATTCCATGAAGTGCCCATTTTACTCCATTATCTTTAAATATTTACTAAAAATTCACAATTCGAAATAAGCGCATTATGACACTAAAAAATATAAGAATAAGTGTTACACTCTATTTTATAATATTATTTGCCTAGAATCGAGCTAACCGGTGCTCTGGCGTATTATAGATGAATAGAAAAAATGAGATACCATTTATCAATAGGATTCTACTTAATATTTATAATCTTATGGCACTGATATGCGTATGCTTCTTGACCATAAAATCCGTCACTACGATGGAGTAATGCTTAGCTCTCCAAAAAATATTTTCAACTAGCCTAACATGTGAAATGTCTTCTCCTTATCCTGGATTCTCATGTTTGGCTCATACTATTAAACAATTCTCCCAAGTAAGCATGACTCAAGTGAGTATGTGTCTACTTTAACCCAATAGTCCCGAGCTCTCTCAACTCCTCTACGCGTGGTTAAACCCTTCTTTCCAAAAACGAGTTACCATTTATCAACAGGTTTCTACTTAGTATTTATGACCTTATGGCACTAATTCGTGTATGCTTCTTAACTATCAAATCCAGCACTACGAATCATGGAGTAGTGCTAGGCTCTCCCAAAAGTATTCTGAAATAGCCAGACATGTGAAATATCCTCCTTATCTTGGACTCTCGTGTTTAGATCATACTATAAAATTAGCGGAGAATTAAACGATTCTCTCAAGTAAGCATGACTCAAGTGAGTAGGTATGATCTATCACTCAATTGTCTAAAGCTCTCTCAACTCCTTTGCATGGTTTAACCATTACTTCACGTGATTAGTGACCAAAAGTGACCTCCTAAGCCTTTTTTTTATTTTTCCTACTCTCGCAAATTTTTGTATTGATATTAGATATCTAATTATAGTGTTGTTATATGAATTTTATGCCTTAAATAGTTAAAATTATTATAACTACTACATATATATTTCTAAAGATATAAAATTAAACAGCGGGGTAAAAAAATCGATAATTCCGATAAGGCTCCGTGTAATCCCGCCTAGGCGCTAGTCCCCGAAATCGATTTCTACGTAGCCAAAAAAATGTGAAACTATAATCGTTGCAAGTTCTCAAGTATCCATTTGACTAATAAGGCATCCAATTTTTGTTCTTGAGTCATTTATTATACTTTGGTTGAACAAACTGAAACTAGCTAGGTATCCTCTTTCTCTATATTCACCGATCTTCCATGACAACGTCTCCCTTTGTCATGACGCGGATTCATCTTCAACTAGTACAAATCGAGGAAGTTTTCTTACATTAGAGTAACTTCTTGAAATGATGCATGGTGTATATTAGTCCTTGCATTACCATTGAAGCTTTACCGTTTGCCTTTGGTCTCGGGCATTTGAGGCTTGGAAAGTTTTGTGGTTTACATTTATGAACTGAGAAGACGACTCGTTGTAGACCCGAATCTCATCTTGTTTCTTTCTTGATATCATCTCTTCATGCTTTATTTATATTATATTGTGAGACAAATAAATTCCGCAGACACGTGCTTCAATGTCTTATTCGGTGACGACGGTTGGACAAATTGTTGATATTACGGTGATGGTTGGTAGACTAATGAGTAGATATAAAATTTGAACCTTTCTTCTCTATGTAGTCCGTACAAGAGCCTCAAATTGTTTTTACAAGTGACAGGTTTTTTCGGAGGCTATCATGCGTAGATTATCATTTAATTTTAAGGGACAACATAATTCTAAATAATTTGAACATATTTAACTTCATCCACGATTAATTACCAACCAACCCCATATTGTCACTAATTGAGCTTAATTGATCAACATGGTCAGCAAGGTTAGATAAGTCTTCTTTCTTGTTTTGCACAATTGTGAAGATATAGAATCTAATTCACGAGGAATACATTTTCTCTCATACTTACCAATTTACTTGATTCTAAGTTTTACTTCTCAGTGTAGAACGAACTAAGGGCATAAGTAAGCAAGCCATTTTTCAAACTACGGATCATTTTTTCTTGGTAGATCTACAAACTGTAAACAGGATTAATACTGTTGCTCCTATTTATGATTTTGAAAGGGCACACGATATAATCATCCATAACGCATGAGATCATGACTCTTTAGAAGTGGTAGAATCCATGCTAACAACAAAGGATACTTAGTCACGAATGTTAGTCCTATCCTGTTTGATGTTGACAATAGTAGTCATAGAGATAGACATATGAGCCGTTGACGAAATCATATTTATTAAAGAGGCATTAGTGTGTCTATCAGACATGATGGGCTTGAGTAGAGAAGGGATGTTCTGTCTTTTGACTTATGAAACTCTGGATACAATTTATAATATAAAAGAGGAACATGAAAAATGTATCCCTCATTTATAAGTCTTCTCATTATGCATAGATAGTGAGAGAAATAATATTTTATCTTATTTTTAGATTTTCATATGTTATCTCATCAAATTTATAAATTATTGCACTCTTCTAGGAAAAAGTTGCATATAATGATTTTACGTCACCTATCTGATATTATCAAATCTAGCGAATCCAAGTCTCATGGCATACCATGTTAAAAATGCCAGCTAATGCACACTGAATGAATCTCCTCAGGATGTTATTAAATTCTGTTCAAATCAGTGATACACAATCGAAAACCCCCTCCCCCTCCACTCCCCACCCAGTCCCCGTCAATGTGCCAACTATAATTCCCTCGTTTTTTAATATTTGTATGTTCTCTGACACACTACTCGGTTAAAAAAAATTGTGACCATCAATTTTAATCTCAAATCGTTTATTGTATACCCCAATATATAATAATAGATCTAGAAGCCGACGATTACATATACTCTCCTATGGTTTATGTACTGTTACATCATTTATTTTTCATTAGGGACGGCTTGGAAATGATTATAAGCAAAAAGATTGATCAGTATATATATATATATATATATATATATATATATATATATATATATATATATATAATATTGGAGAAGGGCCAACGGCCCGAAATGTCTCCAGTTTTTTTCCACATTTTCTAGCCTTCAGATCAAATTTCTATCATTTTCGGCCTTTAGATCGATTTCAATTAATGGTCTAGATTGTCTAAATTCAATCCACGTTTAAAATATCTTGATGTCTATGTATATTTTTCAGCCCTTGGATTACTTATTTTTAAAATTCAAAATTAAAAACAAAAAACAAAAAGAAATCACTTCACCGATAGAAAACAAAAAACAAAAAGAAATCACTTCAGAACCCTCCCCCTCCACATCTCCAGCTCCAATCCGCCTCCACGACCATCTTCCACCGCCGCAACAACCACTCTGTCTCTCCCAACAGCATTTCCACGACCATCTTCCACCGCCGCCACTACCACTCGGTCTCTCCCAACAGCATTTCACATCACCAAGCCGCTCCGCTTCTTCACCAAGATCCCACCTCGCCGCTCCTCATCGATCCCACCTCGCCGCTCCTCATCAATCCGCCTTCGCTGCTCAAGATCCCACCTCGCCGCTCCTCATCGATCCCACCTCGCCATCCCGCCTTCGCTGCTCAAGATCCCACCTCGCCTCCCACCGTCGGCAAACCCTCCCCTCCACAAACCCAATCTGAATCGAAGAATCCGTCACCTCCTCAATCCGTACACGCACCTCCCCGTCGGCAAACATACTTTTTGCTTTCTTAAATGGTTAGTAGCGTTACTTTATAGATTCTCAATTGGGGATGCTTTCTTTGTTGTTGATTTTGTTCAACACATATAAATGATGTAATGCTTAGACGATACTCTAAAGCTCGATCAGCTGCTAATACTAATGCTAATGCTAACAGATCTACTAATACGGATCTTCCTTTTAATCCTAAACAGATAACTTTAGACAATTTTGAAAAACGTGTACTCGATTTATCTAAAGCTCTTGAAGAATCACAAAAGCGAGTTAATCAGGTCAGTGTTTGTGGATACATTCATCGCATATTTAATTATACAGTTACAATTTGATTTAGAAGAAAAACAAAGGGCAGAAGTGAAAATGCAACAAGAACTTGAGGGGTTAAAAGATATTTTAAGAACCGAAAGACAAAACGTAGTTGAAGTTTCATCCGATTGTGATCGTTTAGAATCTTTGCAAAATGAAAAAGATTCTGCTCTTCAGGTATTAATTTTTATAAAATATAAATTTAATTTAACAAAATATTTATTTAATACATCTTTCATTATATAAATAGTCTGTGATAATGGAGAAACGAAACATGGAAGTGAGACTTGCGAAGTTAAGTACTCAAGGACTAGAAAGCAATATTAGAAAATAAATGGTTGAAGCAAATAATCAGGTATTGTTATTTAATTGTTTTATTATTACATCACATAATGTAGTAAAATTATGAATATTTTACAGGCTATACATAGAATTCAAGATGAATTAAAAGAGAGTAATGAAGAAATGCGTGTAATTGAAGAAACTAACAGGAGATTAATACGTGAAAAACCGGTTCTTGAAGATAAAATTTCAAGGCTTGAAAAAAAGAAAACTGATGAGGTTAATTAGTTAATTTTAAGAGTTTATATATTGTTTGTGTTGATGATGAATTTTTTATGGTAACAAGTCGATTAAAGATTAGCAAAAAGATATCCTTGATCGTATTTAGTATTCTCTATGTTAAACATTTAGTTTACTATTTACAAATTAGCATTATTCAGGCTAATTCACATTATTTTTCCATTATCGAACAGGTAAACTGAGACATGTTTTTCATTTATGATTTATTTCGTTTGTATATATATTTTGTTGTTTAAATGATAAACATAGAGACTTAATAGTAAATGGTCTGCATATTTCTTCTCAATTTGTTGTATGTTTCTTTTACAGGGCTTCAAGTTTAGAGTGAAATCCATATTGCCACTACTCTGGAAACTTAAATTTAAGCTCATGGATTTGATGGAAGCTTAGCAGAATTAGGAAAAATATACGAGATCACACTCAATGGTTCAGATGACGAGAAAATATATGCCGCTACAATTCTTAGAGGAGCTTCTCTTTATCGTGGTTGGAATATACAGGTACATATCAGAATAGTGCAGACTAATCAGCATTTGTGTCCATATTTTGTGTTCCTGACATGTTATTTTGGTCTGTACTTGCAGGAACACATTGTTCTTTTCATCATAAGATTACTTTCACCTCCTATACCCGTAAATTATTCAGATTCAGAAAGTCACTTGATAAGTTGTGCTCCTTTTTTAAATGTTCTCCTTAACTGGATATCTGGTGTAGACTGTGTTCAAATTTTTAAATGTTTTCCTTTTTCAAATGTTCTCCTTAACCTGATTTATTGTTTTTAAATGCAGGAGAAGAAACCCCTGGCTGGTAATTTGATGAAGGCTCTTATTAGGCCTGATGGATGTGAGAAAAGTCTGATTAGCGATCAGGCCAGCTTTCATGTTTATTATCCAGTAATAAAAGATTGTGAGATGGTTTGTTTATATAAAATATTTCTTCTTAGTGAGCAATTTGGTCTTATACTGCAATTTTTGAATTGTTTTGCAGTAAATATCCGTAAAGGTCTTTAACTTAATTAATCATCTTTGCGTCATCACACATCCATGGATGTTCTCCACCACCAACATCTGCTGCTTTGTTAAAATGGTTAAAGATGAAAAAGCTGAAATATCACATTCAGATGAATTCACTTCTGCTCATGCATAGGTGAAGACTTTAAACAATAAATTTTCTTTATCATTCTATAAAAAATAATTGGTTACTGTTTGATAAGTTTATTTGCACAGGTGGGTTAAATTCGAAAATATTGTGAAAGAGAGATTCAGACTTTTGGTGTACCTCAAGGTTATGTGAATGAGGTATCTAAAGTGTAATAATGACGTGGTTGAACATCTGCTTCCATTGTACGCTTTTTTCGTGTTTAACTCATTTATTAATTGAAATTACAGAATTTTTAATGGAATTGCAGTGAAAAGGGAGGACGAGGAATGCACATTATTGAGTCTAATTTTGGTGTTGGTTATATAATTTTTATTGTTATATGCGTTAATTTCACACATGGTCCCTGACCCATCCTGAGCTATTTTTTCGATGTTCTGATTATCTTTTTCCAATCGCCTCTTCTTCTCTAACCCTGTTCTCTTCTCTATATCAGTCATGTTTTAATTGAGATGTATATTTTATTCTTGGGGGGTTTTCAACACTTTTTAATTGATTGTTGATTATTAAATGTTAATGCTAATATCTCATGCCAGTAAGTAAACAAGTAAGATGTAATCAATTGAGTTGGTTCGCTCATTGTTACCATTAATTTTCTACAGTTATGTGTGTAATTGCTAATCCTTTGAATTGCAATCGGGAGTATCTCGGATCGATTTATCAGATTCAAGCTTCAGTCTTTTCATCTCATCAATCAGTAATTTCTCCATTTTCAGTTAATCGATATGTTTCCTTTAGTTTACATTATTTTAATTTAGTTCCACTTCCTAAAATTACGGTGTATGCTTACACATTGATGTAATAGTGAAAAGGGAGCATGATGGCTTTAGGGTAATCTAGCTACATGGAAGAATGGTAAATGTGTAATTGAAACGGGAATTCAGTAAGTTTCCTTCTTTAACTTTGCTGGCTTTCTTCAATATAATTGTCATTAGGTGAAGGATGGTAATTATTGTAAATTTACATGTTAACTTTTTAATTCTCCTTGCAGGGGTATATATCCTATTTTGAGATATTTAATTTTTTTGAATTCTGACAAGAATTAATGGTGCAAGATTTTGAGTGAGGAGAGGTTCATTTTCTGGATATCTACTCATCAAGAGGTTGAGCCTGGAAAAGGAAATAAATTAGCTGCTTCATCTCTCATCCCTTTGCAACAATCCAATCCTTAGTTAGTTACCTGTATATATGTATCACCTAAATAGTTCCTTTAGGCATAGGTGGAATCAGGAGTTTTTATTGGGGCTCTCCAGCAAGAGTCAATTTTTTTTAGTTAATTGCAATATAGGTCCCTTGATTAAATTTGCATTATTGGTCCATATATTATGTAAAAATTGCACTTTAGGTCCCTATATTAATTGTTTGAGTTAATTGCACTATTGGTTTGTAAAATTACTATTAGTCTTTATTTGTGCATACACTATAAGGTCTATAATTACTTGCTTCTCTTGCACCAATTTTTTTTCTGTGCCAACCATCTTTTACTTCTTTTCCGTATACCCACAATCTTTTCTTTTTCATGCGTTAATGATCTCATCCTTTGCATGCGGCAACAATTTCTATTTTGTGATACTCAATTACCATCAATGCACAATTTGTTTTTTTGTGCCGGATGCTCATATTTAACTAAATTACATTTATTATTTCATATACCGACAATTATAACCTTTTACTAAATGTATATATACCGTTGGATAAATTGTTTATGTTTTTTCTAACTGTATATACATTTGGATATATTGTTTATGTAACAGTTTGTGCAAAATGCATCCTATTTTTTGTGCTTGATTGAACGTTTTTCAGTTTATTTTTGTCTCAAGAAGTGTTTGTTCATTCCGTGTTAAAATTATTTTTCTAAATTAATATTGTTAGAGTGCCTTCAGGCACGGGTTCATACCTAGTATATATATATATATATATATATATATATATATATATATATATATATATATATATAGGGATAGGGTTACTTATATCACACTTCATTCTGAGATATTTATGATCTCCTTGATGAATAACTAATGAAAGCTGAAATAAGTTAGATAAGATGGTCTTTTTCTTGGAATGTAGCGTATATATGACATATGTAGCTTCAACGAATTAAATAATTCTCGAATATGTGAAATAGTAAAAATAATACTAAAACTTCACCAATATATATAGGCGCCGCAAAAAATAGTTGTCCAATTTGTATTTACTGTTTATAAGTCCTGGTAAAAAATAAAACACAAAGCAATTGCTAAAATCCAGCTAAAATATTATCTTCAGTTTCAAATTCGTTATCGATATCAAAGTCGTCGGCGCAAAGCTGTTGGTTGAATTCTTCGAGCATATCTCGTGGCACGAAGTGCTCTCTGCAGAGAGGACACGTTTTTCTATCTTGGTTGATCCAACTATCAACACACTTCTTATGGAAGATGTGTTTACAGTTCAACAAGCTCCTGATCTCTTCTTCGTCTTCAAACTCGTCTAAGCATATTGCACAACTCTTTGTTGGATGTCGCTGGCAGGTGTCCGGGCAAGTTGATTTCAGGTCAGAGAACTTCATCACCGGGAGAAGTTCCTGGATCCACTACAGCAGGTCGGGTATTTACCGACGACAGCTGTCGTCGGTAAAAATCCCGTATTCGTCGGTAAAGTTGTTTACCGACGACATTTCGTCGGTAAACTGTCGTCCCTAGAAGTTTGTCGGTAAAATCATGAATGCCGACAACAGATTTGGCTCCTCGTCGATAACACAGGACAATTTACCGACGAAACGAATGTCGTCGGTAAACCTAATCTTACCGACGACCTTCTGACTTGTCGTCGATAAAACACATCACTTTACCGACACATTACAATAAGAATTTTTGTCGGTAAATAAACAATTTACCGACGACGACGTCGTCGGTATCGTGATTATTAAATAGTTTTTTTTTTGAATTTTAATAATTTACCGACACTTTTGATTTTTTGAATATCGTCGGTAAATAGAATTTTTGTTTTTTTTTTAAATCTTTACCGACGACATTCTTTACATGAATGTTGTCGGTGTTTTTTTTAAATTTTTTTCTTTTAATCTTTACCGACGACATTCTTTGTATGAATGTTGTCGGTATTTTGATTTTCCTTTTTTTTTTTTTTTTTAAAAATTTAAATTGGTTTTTCGATTTTTTTTTATTTAAATTGGTTTTTCGATTTTTTATAAATTAATATATTATGAAATCATGAATATAAATAGAAATCATGGATTATATTCATAAAAAGATAAATAAACCCGGGTAGTCAAACCCCGGGCAATAAAGTCAAACCCCGGGGTTAAAAGTCAAAATATTACATAAACACTTAATAAAAGTCATAAAATATAAACTTAAATAAAATAAAAGTCTTAAACACAATCAAACAAAAATCAATCATCACTATCTTCATCTTCTTCTTCATCGGAGAGCGGATCGAGACCATTCTTTTCACGAGATTCATTGAGCCCGTTGAGCAACTTCGTGAAAAAATCATCGGACCTAGAGGAGCTCGGTGGAGCATCTTCATCCGGCATAGGAGGTAATCCTTGGACTGCGCGGACCTCGTTCATCCCGTCGAATATCCGCTGTAACTTTCTCGCGTTCTTTTTCGCGATCTCGTCCGAAACAGGCGGCTTCGGGTCCTTCTTCTTCTTGAAGACAACTCCGATTGAAGGGATCCAGTGTCTACTATTAGCCGGTTTCATCACCTCCTGAACCGTCTCCTTCAACGCTCCTATCTGCTCCTCCACTGGAACATCCTCAGCCGATTGGGACCCTGTCTCGATAACCCGCTCCTTAAGCTTCTCCCGATAAAGTCCCTGTAATAAAATTCAACTCCGATTGAAGGGATCCAGTGTCTACTCTTAGCCGGTTTCATCACCTCCTGAACCGTCTCCTTCAACGCTCCTATCTGCTCCTCCACTGGAACATCCTCAGCCGATTGGGACCCTGTCTCGATAACCCGCTCCTTAAGCTTCTCCCGATAAAGTCCCTGTAATAAAATTCAAAATAAATAATTAATAAAACAATTTAAAATAAATAATTAATAAAACTAACAAAGAAATAAATTTAAAGTTAAATAAAAACTTACACTAGCCTCCTCCCATCTATCATCGACCCATTTGCCCTTCGCCCCATCATAGCCCAAGTACTCGAAGTATCCGCCCATCTGTGGAAGTGGGACTTCCTCTTGGGTCTGCTCGTCTATATAGCTCAGGGGCTCCTTCGTATTAATCTTCAGGTTACCCTATAAAAAAATATAATTATTAAAAAATTAAAATAAATAACTAATAAAATTTATTTTTACTTTAACAAATTATACCTCGATAATCTCATGGCGGGTCTGGGTTTGGTTCCGAGAACCAGACTTGTTCGGCTTCTTCTGGTTCTGCCGATTCTTCTTATTAATCGCTGACTGGGCCTGTTACAATTCAACTTAAAAAAATAAATAAACAATAATTTAATAATTAAATAATTAAATTTAAATTTTACCTTCTTACTCGGGTCATTCAACATCTTCAGGGTTAGCTCCCAATCCTCGGGAAGCACGTCAGGTGGACACTCACCCGATTCGCCATAATCGGCATTCAAGTCATACTTCCACCGTCTGTAAGCAGCGGACTGAGACTGGGATAGCTTGCCTCTAATAAAGTTCCAATCGTCGCGGGTCCTCCACTCCTCGAGGTTGAAGAACTCCTCGAGTTTTTCGAGGATCGCTTTCTTCAGGTTGGGTGGAACGGCACTCCACAAGGGGTAGTAGGGAGGGACTGATTCTCGGACCGCGAGACCCACCACTTGGGCCACGTGTTTTCCATATTCTCCGTATGGGTTCCACGTGTCGTCAAGGATACAGAAGTCGACTGGGAGGGGCCCGCCTAGCTTCTCCTTAGCATCGTTGGCGGTTTTGAGAGTGGAGACATTTCGGGGTCTCCTCTTTCGCTTAACTGTTTAATAAAATTATATTAAATACATTACTAACTTATATTAATTGAATTTTATAAATTAATTTATATTACCGGGTGGCTGGTTACAGTCATTGAGGTTTGGGGGATAATTCGGGTTCGGATCTTCTCCGTTCCCGTCACCCCGGTGGTAGTTAGGCATCACATCGGCCATCTATAATTTAAATAAAATTAATAAATTAGATTTTTACTATAAATTGCATTTTAGACCTTTTTTAATTAAAAATTACAAAAACACCCATATAAATTTTAAAAAATATATATTTTTCATAGTTTTTAAAATGTATATTAGAAATTGCATTTTAGTCCCTAAATATCATTTTAGTCCCTAAATTGCATTTTTAGTCCCTATAGTTTTCATATTTGCCTAAAATACCCTAATTTCTTAAAAAACGTAAATTTTTTAAAATTGCATTTTAGTCCCTAAATGTCATTTTAGTCCCTAAATTGCATTTTAGTCCCTATAGTTTTCATATTTCCATAAAATACACTAAATTTCACCAATATCAACAAATTTAACTTACACAAATTAACAAATATCAAGCAAAAAATTACATTTTTATACCAAACCCTAATTTTTCTAAAAATTAACAAAAAAAACATATTACATGGTATATTTAACAACAAAATACATATTCAGAATCTACAATACATCAAAGAATCTCGGAATTAACAAGAAATTCAATAGAACATTAAAGAAAAAAAAAATAATTCAATTCGAAAATTAAAAAAAAAAAGGTTTTGTATTGTATTTGTGGTACCTGTTACGTGAACATTATGTTGAATATATCCAGCAATCCATGCCAAGCAAGAGTAGAGGAAAAACAAAAACGAAAAAAAAGTTAGGATTTGATTTAGAAAAATGAAAAAAATTGAAGAAATGATTAAGATTAGGCATGGAATCACTTACATTTGATGTTGTTTGCGTGTGGGGATGCCTCGGAATAGCTTGTTATTGCTCGGAATCGAATTTCTGGAGAGAGTTTTGAAGATTTTGTGTTTCAGAAATGAAGCTCGGTAGGATTTAATAGATTAATTGTTTACCGACGACACACCAAGTCGTCGATAAACAGGTCATATCCGTCGTTAAACACGACACGCGTCAAACAGTCGTACGCACGACTGTTGCGTGTCCTGTTTACCGACGACTTCTTTTCGCAAGTCGTCGGTAAACCCTTGGGAGGGAAAAAAGAACCGCCCACTTTTGGCCAATAAAATTTGGAATTAAGTTTGCCGATGACCTGGGGTCTTGAATGTTGTCGGCAAAATTTTACCGACAAAATTCTTGAATAGAATGTCGTCGCTAAAATTTTACCGACAACATTCAATTCAAGCAGGTTGTCGGTAAAATTTTAATGTCGTCGGTAAATTTTTTTTTATTTTTTTTTTATTTTTTTAGTAATATATTCTTTTCCTGATTTCTTTTCTTTTTTTATTCTTGTTGGGATTAAGATATACACACACAAATTAATGTTCGAGGTGTTTAGTCAACAGTTAGGTCAAATGTTAGTGTTCGAGATGTTTAGTCAACAGTTAGGGTCAAACTTGAGTGTTCGAGGTGTTTAGTCAACAGTTAGGGTCAAATGTTAGTGTTTGAGGTGTTTAGTCAACAATTATGGTCAAATGTTAGTGTTTGAGGTGTTTAGTCAACAGTTAGGGTCAAATGTTAGTGTTTGAGGTGTTTAGTTAACAGTTAGGGTCAAATGTTAGTGTTCGAGATGTTTAGTCAACAGTTAGGGTCAAACTTGAGTGTTCGAGGTGTTTAGTCAACAGTTAGGGTCAAATGTTAGTGTTTGAGGTGTTTAGTCAATAGTTAGGGTCAAATGTTAGTGTTCAAGGTGTTTAGTCAACAGTTAGGGTCAAATGTTAGTGTTTGAGGTGTTTAGTCAACAGTTAGGGTCAAATGTTAGTGTTTGAGGTGTTTAGTCAACAGTTAGGGTCAAATGTTAGTGTTTGAGGTGTTTAGTCAACAGTTATGGTCAAATGTTAGTGTTCGAGGTGTTTAGACAACAGTTAGGGTCAAATGTTAGTGTTTGAGGTGTTTAGTCAACAGTTAGGGTCAAATGTTAGTGTTTGAGGTGTTTAGTCAACAGTTATGGTCAAATGTTAGTGTTCGAGGTGTTTAGTCAACAGTTAGGGTCAAATGTTAGTGTTTGAGGTGTTTAGTCAACAGTTATGGTCAAATGTTAGTGTTCGAGGTGTTTAGTCAACAGTTAGGGTCAAATGTTAGTGTTTGAGGTGTTTAGTCAACAGTTATGGTCAAAATATTCTAAGACTAATAAATAAATACAAAATACCCTAATCTGTTTCATATCCACTAATATCTATAGGTTCATCATCGCTATTAACCTCTATTTGTTGTTCTTCATCACCATATTCTTCCCACGTGTCATCTTCGATTTCCTGGTTTTCATCAATAACCATTTCAAAAGCCATCTCAATACGAAAATGAGTTGGGTCAATCTCGATCTCCTCAGTAGTTGCCAAGTTCTCCGGTTCGGAAACCGTCTCACTGTTACCCAATGGTATAGTAATGCTCTCGTTGTTAGTAGGTAGTGATTCCGGACCCCATAACTCGGGATTCCATCCATGACGATCATTTATTTCCCAAACGGCTTTCCAACCGTTCATTGATTTCTTCGCACTAATCTCGTCAATGTAGAATACTTTCTTGGCTTGCGATGCTAAAATGTATGGTTCGTCTTCCCACTCAAAGTTTGTCGTGTTAATAAAGGTTACCCCATGTTCTGTCCTCGATTCAGCCATTTTGTACCACTTACAAACGAATAAGACAACTGAACACCCTTTAGTGTAATGAACCTCCAATATTTTCACTAATTCTCCATAACATGGACGATCTTCGTACGTGGTACAAACTCTGTAATCCTGCGTCACTCTTTTTTCTCCTTTACCCTTAGTTACCCACTTGACACCATTCACGACACATGAATCATATCTATCCACCGCACCGAAATACATGCTGGCCAAGGATACCATCTCAGTGGTAGCTAATGCATCACCTGCCTCTTTCATCCCGTGAACCTGTCATACATAAATAATACTAATTAAGATCTTTGACGATGGTATGTTTAAACCAACGTCTAAAGTACATACCTTTTCCAAAAACCAACTCTTAAACCTTTGACGATGCATAATCTCTATTTCATCATCTGTTCCCGTAAGTGTGGACTTGTGTTCACTGAAATCACAAATGAATATAAATAAGTTAATATAAATGTATATAAATATATAAATATATAAATATATATATAAATATATATATAAATATATATATATAAGTATATAAATATATAAATATAAGTATATAAATATATATAAGTATATAAATATATATATAAGTATATAAATATATATATAAGTATATAAATATATATATAAGTATATAAATATATAAATATAAGTATATAAATATATATAAGTATATAAATATATATAAAAATATATAAATATATATATAAATATATTAATATATATATAAGTATATAAATATATATATAAATATATAAATATATATAAGTATATAAATATATATAAATATATTAATATATATAAGTATATAAATATATTAATATATATGAATATATTAATATATAAGTAAACGTTACTTACGTCCTATATGGTTCGAGTTCGTCGCAGTTATTCAAAATATACCAACTAACGTGCTCCTTCTGAAGAGCTGGTAAAACACCTGACTCTTTCTTGCCAATCGGAGTACACTGAGAATTGAAAACGGATAGTTCTTTTGGTTCTGGCAGTTGTTCGTTGTATCTACCTGGATCGTTGAACTTTGTTTTTTCTTCACTAAGATACCGTGATATGAAAGTCAACGTCTCTTCCGCCACGTAACCCTCGGCTATGGAACCCTCAGGCCTAGCCGGGTTTCGAATATACTCTTTCAACTTCTTCAAATACCTTTCAAATGGGTACATCCACCGCATTTGAACCGGGCCCCCTAACAACGCTTCATCGTATAAGTGAATCACTAAGTGGATCATGATATCAAAAAACGCGGGAGGTAAGATCATTTCTAACTTGCACATCACTTCAGCCACTTTCGCCTTACCCTCCACCAACTTTTTCCTACTCAGATTCTTGTTACAAACGACTCTAAACACGTTAACTAACCCAATAATTGCGTCGCTAATCGATTTATCATCAAGAAGCCCAGGGAGACAACAAACAAAAAGGTACTGCATCATAACATGACAATCATGAGATTTCATTCCAATGATCTTCCCCGTATCGGCGTGAACGTTATTCCTCATACTAGACGCGAATCCATCGGGAAACCTCTGTACCTGTAACCACTCAAGAAACAACTTCCTCTTCTCCGCTGACAACGTATACTTTCCACGTTTTAGAATCGTTTTCTTTCCTACTGTTGCCAACCACAATTCTTTCCTGAATTTCATTTTCTTAAGATCCTCCCGCGCCTTAACGTTATCTTTGTTTGGTTTCCCATCGACTGCTATAACTGTACCGAGAAGAGCATCACACACGTTTTTCTCGCAGTGCATGACATCAATGTTATGCTTCAACAAATTTTCGGACCAATAAGGTAACCGATAGAAAATACTCTTTTTCTTCCAATTCGTCTGGCGAGGACCTGTAGTCTTCGTCACCTTGCCTCCAAAATCCTTGTGTTTGCCGGGAAACACAATAGGAAGACCATCTAACTGTGTCTGAATACTAGCTGGACTATATTTCTTCGGTCGCTTAGTAAAATTGGTTCCCGGGTACGAAACATAATCTTTTCTAAACCGATGTCCGAAGGGTAACCAACGTCTATGGTCAAAGTAAACAACACCTTTTGTCACACCCAATGACGGTGTGGAATCCATGCATTCCGGGCAAGCCATGTAACCTTGACCCGACCATCCTGAAGTGTATGACCGAGCGGGGAAATCATTGGTGGTGGACAACAGAAAAACCTTCATAGTAAACTCTTGCTTTGTATGGGCATCATACGTAAGGATCCCTTTACTCCACAACTCGTCCAACTCATCTATCATAGGGCGGAGGTAAACATCCATGTCCTTACCGGGCGAACGAGGACCCGGAATCAACAAACAAAGCTGAAAAGTGGTTTCCTTCATGCATACCCACGGTGGCAAGTTGTAGACGGTTAATATAACATGCCACATGCTATACGAGTTGTTTTGCATAGAGAAAGGACAAAACCCGTCGATACCGAGACCCAAAAATACATTACGAGGTTCGCTAGCAAACTCAGGGTGTAGCGCTGCAAATCTATTCCAACTATCACCATCAACAGGATGACGCAACACATCCGGATCGGCACTCTTACCGGTATGGTGCCAAATCATGTCTTCAGCGGTGTGCTTTGAAGCGTATAGTCGCTGTAACCTGGGAGCAATCGGAAAATAGTGGAGCTTCTTATGTGGTACTTTGATACCCTTCTTTGGGTCCCATCTAGACTCGCTACAAACTGGACACTTATCAAGGTCTTTATACTCTTTATAAAATATGTCACAATCGTTCAAACAAACATCGATGGTGATATACCCCATACCCAAGCTTTTCAACTTCTTGTTGCATGAATCATACGAATCGGGCAAAGTGTGAGGTTTGGGCAAAATACGACCAATCAACTCCAATAGCTCGGTGAATGACGTGTTAGTCCACTTGTTCTTAACTTTTACGTGAAGAAGCTTGGCAATGAAGTTCAATGAACTCATCGCATCACAACCCGGATATAATTCTGTCTCCAATTCGTTAAACAGTTTTTCGAAACTACTTGGAATTTCTGCGTCTCTCATCTCGGTGTCACCCTGATGACCGCCAACATCGTAACTGTGTCTCACATCGTCATAAACCTCGGCAATTTCATTAACTATATTCGGAATAGGGTTTTCTTGGGGAACGACCGACTGCTCACCGTGTTTTATCCAAACCCGATACGACTTCATAATTTCTTCATTATAAAGGTGGTTCGTAACCGTCCGAGAGGCTAATCGACGATTATTTTTACAATAGTTACACGGGCAATAAATAAGATCTCCATATTGCGAATGTTGTTTTGCATATGCGATAAAACCCAAAAGCCCAACAAGATAGTTTGGATCGAATAAATCCGTAGCATCCATCCAACTCTTATCCGAAGCCATCTCTTTACAACAATTTTAGATAACTAGACAACTACATTCATATGAAAAAAAAAATTATTACAACCCAATTGATAAAATGAAAAAAAAATTACAACACAATGAATAAAAATAACACAAATTACAACCCAATGGCTTGAATATAAATACAAACCAATAAATAAATAAAATTACATCACAAATAAATAAATAAATAAATAAATAAATAAATAAAATGACATCATAATAAATAAATAAATAAAATTACAACACAATAAATATATAAACAATTTCACATAAATAAACACACAAATAAAAAAATATATGAAACATAATATATGAAATAAATGAATGTATGCATGATTTATACACAATATATAACAAGACAATCAAAAAATATACAAAATAATAACCTTTATATATCAACTAATACACAATTCAAAATTCATGCATAAAAAAAAAATTAAAAAGTTTGAAATTTTAAGAAAATACCTTGAATTGGTGGAAGAAATTGGATATTGATTATGAAGTCTTAACCTTGATAATGTAATAATAAGCCTAAACCCATAATATTGCAAGAATTACACCAAATATGATCATAAAAAAAAAAACAAAATTCAAGAATTTACCTAATCTTTGTAGATGAAATTGTGTGTTGATGATACCCCACCTTGATTACAAGCTTGCAAATGGTTAGAGATGAATTGGAGAAGGTATTGCGAAAAATTTGAATGAGTTTGGTTGATGTTTTTGGAAGAAATTGGGAGAAAAAAATGGGGGTTTTTGGGGTTTATGGAGATAAAAATACAGGTTCGCATATATGCACGTCAAATTTACCGACGACACGTAAAGTCGTCGGTAAATTTGACGCGTCGTCGTGAAAATCGAAGGTTTAACGACGACTTTACAAACTGTCGGTAATTTACCGACGACAAATCCAAGCAACAAAAAAAAAAAAAATCAATAACGACTGCGTTTCGTTGTTTACCTACGACAACAATCGTCGGTAAATTACCGGCGGACTGTTTCTCGTGGGTAAGTGAAAGTCGTCGGTAAATAACAAAGGTTCATAGACGACTTCACGTGTCGTCGGTAAACACTCGTGGGTAAATCCCCGATCTGTAGTAGTGATCAGGGCAGCGGATAGAGGTGGGTCAATTGGTGTATTGGTTTGATTTTCGAGAAAATAGGATTCAGTTTCACAAAAATATGATAAACTAAGAAATCTAAAGAGTGTGGAAACAGTTGCTATGATAAAACTGAGTAAGGTTAGTGTGTAAATAATAACTTTAGGAATAAATACTTCCATGAAGGTGTGGCCTTTTGTAAAATCCATTGAACCTAAGTTTCAGAAATATCTGTGTTATTAATTTTCCTGTTGTGTTTGTTTGTATGAAGCACTCAGATTTAGTACAGAAGAGTTGAGTGAAGATATGATGCTCCTTTGGTAGTTGTTCTATATATAGAGAGAGAACTTATGCTGCAATATGCTTATTTTATTTAATATATATTTTAATAATGTTATACACGGGAATGGAAGTTGTTGACTTGACTTACTTACTTCTGCTTAGCAATTGCAAGTGATATAATGTCACTGTATAACAAAACTTTTGTTTATGGAATAGCATCATTATTCTATTTGATCATTATATAAACGTGGTTTGGTTCCTACAAGAGTAATATATTGCTCAACAATTAAATAATTGGTAAGATATCAATACAAACACACGCCTTGAATTTTCTATCACCAAGGGAAACTTCATAATATTGTGTAGATGTAATCTTTTTCAAAGGCACCATTTTCTGCAAATCTATATAATAATATAATTGTAGAGAAAAAGAGAAGTTGGAATTTAACTAAAGTAAAAAATAAATAACGCCCAAAAAAATAATTTTAGTTTTACTATATTTGTATATGTAGTAGAGGTATAAATTAGATTTTGTCTTAAAAAAATTATATATTACCTTGTGTCATTAATTTTTTATACTTGAATTTATTTGTGTTTGTAGTAACTTTTAGGGTAAACTTAAAACTAGGTCTTCATAAATAATTAGAGCAAGAATTGTTAAAAAGTATTAATCACCTGTAAAACTGATTTTGCCAAGGTCAAAATATTATGCAACAATATGGAGGATACATTATTTGAAATTGGACTACAACGATTTGATACCACAAATAGATAGACAAGCCTTTTGTACAGGAGAAAACATAATTCATTCTAGATAGACGTGATCGACCGGTCAAGGAATTCAATCCCCCCTTATATATTCGTCGAGCGTGGCCGTTATTGGTAATCATTTTTGTATAATTTGGTGACAAGTGGCAACTTAAGGTTGGTACGTTAGTAATGACTACAACGAACTTTTCGTATAATACGTGTGCGACATCAGATGGGATGCAACGTGTCAGCCATTATTATCTTCGAGACCTATATGTATATATATGTAAATATGTGTTCTTGTATGATGCCTTTGTCACTGATTGTCATAAATTCTTATTGATTTCATGTAGATCTTTTATCCTTGCACATTTAACTGTATGACAACCCTTAAGTCAATATATACTCCTCTTTTTGTTATCATGAATATGAATAAATTTTCTCATGCAAAGTGTCATCTTGACAGAGGAGCGTCTAAGGATAACAAGGTTGAACCTCCTCCTCCTCAAGCTATTCCTCGGCAAGTTTGACTTCTTGTCTCTCCCACAACCGGTCAGGATCCGAAAACACGAGGTTGATTATAGATATACCCTTTAAGGAAGAAGAGACAAAGACTCTCCCGAAATGCTTCTTCGGACTCTGGGGATTTTGTACATAATGAGGGTCCTTCTGCTCCAGATGTGCTAAACTCCTCGCGCTGATCTGACCGACAACTTCCTTTTCTTGTGGTCGGTTCCACCTACCCTCTCGACATACATATCACGTGCTCTTTAATGAGATAAATCATTTATTTTGTCATTTATTTCGAAGGTATTCATTTCACCCTTTCAACCCTTTTTTATTGATTGGTTCGTTGTGTGGTAGGAGGCGGCCGTTCGGGATTCCATGAAGTGCCCATTTTACTCCATTATCTTTAAATATTTACTAAAAATTCACAATTCAAAATAAACGCAATATGACACTAACAAGTATAAAGACAAAAGTGTAACACTCTATTTTATAATATTTTTTGCCTAGAAATCGAGCTAACCGGTGCTTTGGCGTATGATAGATAAATAGAAATATGAGATACCATTTATCAACGGGATTTTACTTAGTATTTATAACCTTATGGCACTGATTTGTGTATGCTTCTTATCCATAAAATCCAGCACTATGAATCATGGAATAATGCTTAGCTCTATTACTACATATATATTACTAAAATATTAAAATTATACAACGACATACAAAATCGATAATCTCGCTAAGGCCCCGTGTAATCCCGCCTAGGCGCTACTCCTGAAATCGATTTCTACAGCAAAACCAAGAAGTATGTGCAACTATAATCGTTGCAAGTTCCCAAATATCCTTTTGACTAATAAGGCATTCAATTGTTGTTCGGTGGAACACATTGAAACTAGCCATGGTACCCTCTTTCTCTATATTTACCGGATCTTCCATGACAGCTTCTCCCTTTGTCATGACGGGAATTCATCTTCAACTAGTACAAATTGAGAAAGTTTTCTTCCATTGGAGTAACTTCTTGACATGATGCATGGTGTTTATTAGTCCTTGGATTACCATTGAAGCTGTACTGTTTGCCTTTGGGCTCGAACATTCGAGGCTTTGGAAAGTTTTGAGGTTTACATTTATGCACTGAGAAGACGACTCATTGTAGACCCAAATCTCATCTTGTTTCTTGCTTGATATCATCTCGTCGTGCTTAATTTATATTATATTGTGAGACAAATAAATTCCGCAGACACCTGCTCCAATGTCTTATTCCGTGACGATGGTTGGACAAATTGTTCATATTACGGTGATGGTTGGTAGACAAATGAGTAGATATAAAATTTGAACCTTTCTTCTCTATAGTCCGTACAAGAGCCTCAAGGGGTTTTTAAAAGTGAAATGAACATGCGTAGATTATCATTTAATTTTAAGGGACAACATAATTCTAAATAATAGGCTTACTTATATCGCACTTCATTTTGAGATATTTATGATCTCCTTGATGAATAACTAATGAAAGCTGAAATAAGTTAGATAAGATGGTTTAATTCTTGAAATGTAGCGTATATATGACATACGTAGCTTCAACGAATTAAATAATTCTCGAATATATGAAATAGTAAAAATAATACTAAAACTTTGCCAATATATATAGGCGTCGCAAAAAATAGTTGTCCTATTTGTATTTACTGTTTATAAGTCCTGGTAAAAAATAAAACACAAAGCAATTGCTAAAATCCAGCTAAAATATTATCTTCAGTTTCAAATTCGTTATCGATATCAAAGTCGTCGGCGCAAAGCCGTTGGTTGAATTCTTCGAGCATATCTCGTGGCACGAAGTGCTCTCTGCAGAGAGGACACGTTTTTCTATCTTGGTTCATCCAACTATCAACACACTTCTTATGGAAGATGTGTTTACAGTTCAACAAGCTCCTGATCTCTTCTTCGTCTTCAAACTCGTCTAAGCATATTGCACAACTCTCTGTTGGATGTCGCTGGCAGGTGTCCGTGCAAGACGATTTTAGGTCGGAGAACTTCATCACCGGGAGAAGTTCCTGGATCAGGGCAGCGGATAGAGGTGGCTCAATTGGTGTATTGGTTTGATTTTCGAGAAAATAGGGTTCAGTTTCACAAAAATAAGATAAACTAAGAAATCTAAAGAGTGTGGAAACAGTTGCTATGATAAAACTGAGTAAGGTTAGTGTGTAAATGATAACTTTAGGAATAAATACTTCCATGAAGGTGTGGCCTTTTGTAAAATCCATTGAACCTAAGTTTCAGAAATATCTGTGTTATTAATTTTCCTGTTGTGTTTGTTTGTATGAAGCACTCAGATTTAGTACAGAAGAGTTGAGTGAAGATATGATGCTCCTTTGGTAGTTGTTCTATATATAGAGAGAGAACTTATGCTGCAATATGCTTATTTTATTTAATATATATTTTAATAATGTTATACACGGGAATGGAAGTTGTTGACTTGACTTACTTACTTCTGCTTAGCAATTGCAAGTGATATAATGTCACTGTATAACAAAACAAAACTTTTGTTTATGGAATAGCATCATTATTCTATTTGATCATTATATAAACGTGGTTTGGTTCCTACAAGAGTAATATATTACTCAACAATTAAATAATTGGTAAGATATCAATACAAACACACGCCTTGAATTTTCTATCACCAAGGGAAACTTCATAATATTGTGTAGATGTAATCTTTTTCAAAGGCACCATTTTATGGAAATCTATATAATAATATAATTGTAGAGAAAAAGAGAAGTTGGAATTTAACTAAAGCAAAAAATAAATAACGCCCAAAAAAATAATTTCAGTTTTACTATATTTGTATATGTAGTAGAGGTATAAATTAGATTTTGTCTTAAAAAAATTATATATTACCTTGTGTCCTTAATTTTTTATACTTGAATTTATTTGTGTTTGTAGTAATTTTTAGGGTAAACGTAAATCTAGGTCTTCATAAATAATTAGAGCAAGAATTGTTAAAATGTATTAATCACCTGTAAAACTGATTTTGCCAATATAAAATTAAGATAGACTAGATTATTGTCATGTTGAGTCTAATTCAAAGTCAAAATATTATGCAACAATATGGAGGATACATTATTTGAAATTGGACTACAACGATTTGATACCACAAATAGATAGACAAGCATTTTGCACAGGAGAAAACAAAACAGAATTCATTCTAGATAGACGTGATCGACCGGTCAAGGAATTCAATCGACCCTTATATATTCGTCGTGCGTGGCCGTTATTGGTAATCATTTTTGTATAATTTGGTGACAAGTGGCAACTTAAGGTTGGTACGTTAGTAATGACTACATCGAACTTTTCGTATAATACGTGTGCGACATCAGATGGGATGCAACGTGTCAGCCATTATTATCTTCGAGAGGTGAACCATCATTATTTTTCTATGTGTGTATATATATATATATGTATATATATATGTATATATATATATATATATATATATATATATATATATATATATATATATATATATATATATATGTATTTATATATATATATATATATGTAAATATGTGTTTTTGTATGATGCATTTGTCACTGATTGTCATAAATTCTTGATGATTTCATGTAGATCTTTTATCCTTGAACATTCAACTGTATGACAACCCTTAAGTCAATATATCCTCCTCTTATAGTTATCATTGATATAAATAAATCGTCACGTGCAAAGTGTCATTTTGACGTAGGAGAGTCTAAGGATAAGAAGGTTTGTCCTATTTCTCCTCAAGCTATTCCTCGGAAAGTTTGACCTCTTGTCTCTCCCACAACCGGTCAGGATGAACCTTCTCAAGAAGAACACGAGGTTGATTATAAATATATGCTTTACGCTAGAAGAGGCAAAGACTCTCCCAAAATGCTTCTTCGAACTCTGGGGATTTTGTACATAATGAGAGTCCTTCTACTCCCGATGTGCGTAACTCCTTTGACTGATTTGACCAACGACTTCCTTTTCTTGTGGTCGGTTTCACCTATCCTCTTGACATACATATCATATGCTCATTAATGGGATAAATCATTTATTTGTAATTTATTTTGAAGGTATTCCTTTTACCCCTTTAACCCTTATTTATTAATTGGTTTGTTGTGTGGTAGGCGGCGTCAGTCCAGGATTCCATGAAGTGCCCATTTTACTCCATTATCTTTAAATATTTACTAAAAATTCACAATTCAACATAAACGCAATATGACACTAACAAGTATAAATACAAGAGTAAATGTAACACTCAATTTTATAAAATTATTTTCCTAGAAATCGAGGTAACCTGTTCTCTGGCGTATGATAGATAAATACCAAAACTGAGATACCATTTATCAACGGGATTCCACTTTGTATTTATAACCTTATGACACTTATTTGCGTATTCTTCTTGGCCATAAAATCCAGCACTACGATGGAGTAATGCTTAGCTCTCCAAAAAATATTTTCAACTAGCCAAACATGTGAAATATCTTCTCCTTATCTTGGATTCTCATGTTTGGCTCGTACTATTAAACAATTCTCCCAAGTAAGCATGACTCAAGTGAGTATGTGTCTAGTTTAACCCAATAGTCCCGAGCTTTCTCAACTCCTCTACATGGTTTAACCCTTCTTTCAAAAAAATGAGATGACATTTATCAATGGGTTTCGACTTAGTATTTATAACCTTATGGCACTAATTCGCATATGTTCTTGACCATCAAATCCAGCACTACGAATCATGAAGTAATGCTAGGCTCTCCCAAAAGTATTTTGAAATAGTCAAACATGTGAAATATCCTCCTTATCTTGGACTCTCATGTTAGCTCATACTATAAAATATGGATCAATTACCCATGGGGTCTTAAAAATTATTGTAGTGGCACATAGGAGCTAATCAATTCTTCTCTCCTTCTTAGAGGCCAATAAGATGTCCAACGTCATAACTACACTTCTAGACAAAAAAATGACAAAAAAATAGATTATTCTCTCTCCTGCCCTACAATTACTCTCTTTCTACCATTACAATTAATCTATCTCCTCTTTTATTATTTTTTCTCTCTCCTTTTTCATTAATTATCAAATAATTCTACCTCCGATCACAACCACTGATCACCGCCGACCACCACCGGCCACCGCCGGAAAAAGTTCTGAGCATGGAAATAAGTTCTGAACCTGGGGTACTGAGCATAGAAAAAGTACTGAGCATGGAAAAAGTACTGAGTATGAAAAAAATAAAATATAAAATGAAAACCTGCTATATAACATTCCAAAAAGGAGTGTGAGAGCATGAAAGGGTAAAATCTATTAAGATCATCAGCACTAAGAAGCTGCACGGGAAGGAGGTCGAAGCCTTGCAAGTCCGACCTAGATTCAACCACTTCGAACCACCACATCGCTACACCACTCAGATCGAGATCGAGATCTCCGACGGGATCTTCAACATTAATGGATCTTCGACGTTGAAGGTTTCTGAAGGCGGAACCCTAGCTTTATCGTCGGATTGAAGGTTTCTGAAGGCGGAACACGACGCCTCTCTACAAAAATTGTTTCTTCGATCTGCAACGCCGCTGCAATAACTAGAACCACCACCTGCTGCTGTTGATAATGGAGGTTGGTGTTCTTGTGAAACCGTTTTCAAGCCGGAGCAGTGTAGCAAAACTGGAGGCGGAGAGAGCGTGGAAATAGAAAGGACAGAGAGAAATATGAAAATAATAATTAGGGTTTTTAAAAAATTATGATATAAATTAGTATATATATAGAGAAATAAAAACAAAAAAAGGTAGTAATGTAATTGGATTTTTTGGATATAGTGTTAAATTTTTGTTGTGGCCTTTAGTAAGGAGAGGCTACAGAGTCGGTCTTGTTAAGTCCCAAGGTGGTGTTTTCACGACCATTTGGGTAATAATCTTATAAAATTATCGGGAAATTAAACGATCCTCCCAAGTAAGAATGACTCAAGTGAGTAGGTATCTTCTATCACTCAATTGTCTAGAGCTCTCTCAACTTCTCTGCATTGTTTAATCATTACTATACACGATTAGTGACCAAAAGTGACCGCCTAAGCTTTTCTTTTATTTTTCCTGCCCTCACAAATTTTTGTATTGATATTAGAACTCAAATTATAGTATTGTTATATGATTTTTTTGCCTTAAATATTTAAAATTATTATAATTACTACATATATATTACTAAAAATTTAAAATTATACAGCGGGATACAAAATCGATAATCCCACTAAAGCCCCGTGTAATCCCGCCTAGGCGCTTAGTCCCCGAAATCGATTTCTACAGCAGAACCAAAAAGAATGTTTAACTGTAGTCGTTGCAAGTTCCGAAGTATCCTTTTGATTAATAAGTCATTCAATTGTTGTTCGGTTGAACACACTGAAACTAGCCAAGGTATCCTCTTTCTCTATATTTAATTACCGGATCTTCCATGACAGCTTCTCCCTCTGTCATGACGGGAATTCATCTTCAACTAGTACAAATTGAGAAAGTTTTATTCAATTAGAGTAACTTCTTGAAATGATGCATGGTGTTTATTAGTCCTTGGATTACCATTGAAGCTTTACTGTTTGCCTTTAGGCTCGGGCATTCGAGGCTTTGGAAAGTTTTGTGGTTTACATTTATGCACTGAGAAGACGACTCATTGTAGACCCAAATCTCATCTGGTTTCTTGCTTGATATCATCTCGTCGTGCTTAATTTATATTACATTGTGAGACAAATAAATTTCGCAGACACCTGCTCCAATGTCTTATTCGGTGACGACGGCTGGACAAATTGTTGATACTACGGTGATGGTTGGTAGACTAATGAGTAGATATAAAATTTGAACCTTTCTTCTCTATGTAGTCCGTACAAGAGCCTCAAAGGGTTTTTAAAAGTGACAGGTGTTTTCGGAGGCTATCATGCATATATTATCATTTAATTTTGAGGGAGAGCATAATTCTAAATAATTTGAACGTATTAAACTTCATCCATGATTAATTATCAACCAACCCCATATTGTCACTACTTGAGTTTAATTAATCAACATGGTCAGCAAGGTTAGATAAGTCTTCTTTCTTGTTTTGCACAATTGTGAAGATATAGAATCTAATTCACGAGAAATACATTTTCTCTCATACTTACAAATTTACTTGATTCTAAGTTTTACTTCTCAGTGTAGAAAGAACTAAGGGAATAAGTAAGCAAGCCATTTATCAAACTAAGGATCATTTGTTCTTGGTAGATCTAAAAACTGTAAACATGATTAATACTGTTGCTCCGTTTTATATTTTTGGAAGGGGCACACGATATAATCATCCACATAACGCTTGAGATCATGGCTCTTTAGAAGTGGTAGAATACATGCTAACAACAAATGATACTTAGTCACGATAGTTAGTCCTGTCATGTTTGATGTTGACAATAGTAGTCATAGAGATAGACGTATGAGCCGTTGACAAAATCATATTTGTTAAAGAGGTATTAGTGTTTCTATCAGACATGATGGGATTGAGTAGAGAATGGATCTTCTTTCCTTTGACTTTTGTTACTCTTGATACAATATATATAATATAAAAGAGGAACATGAAAAATGTAATACGCATTTATAAGTCTTCTAATTATGTATATATAGTGAGAATAATAATATTTTATTTTATTGTTAGATTTTCATATGTTATCTCATCAAGTTTTTAAATTATTGCACCTGACTAGTAACAAAGTTGCATATAATGATTTTACATCTCCTATCTGATATTATTAAATCTAGCAAATCCAAGTCTCATGTCATACCATGTTCAAAATGCGAGCAAATGCACACTGAATGGATCTCCTCAGGATGTTATTAAATTCTGTTCAAATGAGTGATACACAACCGATCCCCCCCCCCCCCCTCCACTCCCCGTCAATGTGCCAAGTATAATTCCCTCGTTTTTTTATTATTTGTATGTTCTCTGACACTCTACTCGGTTAAAAAAAATTAAGACCATTAATTTTAATCTCAAATCGTTTATTGTATACACCAATATCTAATAATAGATCTAGAAGCCGACGATTACATATACTCTCCTATGGTTTATGTACTGTTACAGCATTTCTTTTTCGTTAGGGACGACTTGGAAATGATTATAAGAAAATAGCTTGATCAGTTGTTATATATAGTAAAAGGCTTACTTATATCACACTTCATTCTGAGATATTTATGATCTCCTTGATGAATAACTAAGGAAAGCTGAAATAAGTTAGATAAGATGGTCTATTTCTTGGAATGTAGCGAATATATGACATATGTAGCTTCAACGAATTAAATAATTCTCGAATATGTGAAATAGTAAAAATAATACTAAAACTTCGCCAATATATATAGGCTCAGCAAAAAATACTTGTCCTATCTGTATATACTGTTTATAGGTCCTGGTAAAAAATAATACACAAAGCAATTGCTAAAATTAAGCTAAAATATTATCTTCAGTTTCAAATTCGTTATCGATATCAAAGTCGTTGGCGCAAAGCCGTTGATTGAATTCTTCGAGCATATCTCGTGGCACGAAGTGCTCTCTGCAGAGAGGACACGTTTTTCTATCTTGGTTCATCCAACTATCAACACACTTCTTATGGAAGATGTGTTTACAGTTCAACAAGATCCTGATCTCTTCTTCGTCTTCAAACTCGTCTAAGCATATTGCACAACTCTCTGTTGGATGTTGCTGGCAGGTGTCCGTGCAAGACGATTTTAGGTCGGAGAACTTCATCACCGGGAGAAGTTCCTGGATTAGGGCAGCGGAAAGAGGTGGCTCAATTGGTGTATTGGTTTGATTTTCGAGAAAATAGGGTTCAGTTTCACAAAAATATGATAAACTAAGAAATCTAAAGAGTGTGGAAACAGTTGCTATGATAAAACTGAGTAAGGTTAGTGTGTAAATAATAACTTTAGGAATAAATACTTCCATGAAGGTGTGGCCTTTTGTAAAATCCATTGAACCTAAGTTTCAGAAATATCTGTGTTATTAATTTTCCTGTTGTGTTTGTTTGTATGAAGCACTCAGATTTAGTACAGAAGAGTTGAGTGAAGATATGATGCTCCTTTGGTAGTTGTTCTATATATAGAGAGAGAACTTATGCTGCAATATGCTTATTTTATTTAATATATATTTTAATAATGTTATACACGGGAATGGAAGTTGTTGACTTGACTTACTTACTTCTGCTTAGCAATTGCAAGTGATATAATGTCACTGTATAACAAAACTTTTGTTTATGGAATAGCATCATTATTCTATTTGATCATTATATAAACGTGGTTTGGTTCCTACAAGAGTAATATATTACTCAACAATTAAATAATTGGTAAGATATCAATACAAACACACGCCTTGAATTTTCTATCACCAAGGGAAACTTCATAATATTGTGTAGATGTAATCTTTTTCAAAGGCACCATTTCCTGCAAATCTATATAATAATATAATTGTAGAGAAAAAAAGAAGTTGGAATTTAACTAAAGCAAAAAATAAATAACGCCCAAAAAAATAATTTTAGTTTTACTATATTTGTATATGTAGTAGAGGTATAAATTAGATTTTGTCTTAAAAAAATTATATATTACCTTGTGTCATTAATTTTTTATACTTGAATTTATTTGTGTTTGTAGTAATTTTTAGGGTAAACTTAAAACTAGGTCTTCATAAATAATTAGAGCAAGAATTGTTAAAAAGTATTAATCACCTGTAAAACTGATTTTGCCAAGGTCAAAATATTATGCAACAATATGGAGGATACATTATTTGAAATTGGACTACAACGATTTGATACCACAAATAGATAGACAAGCCTTTTGTACAGGAGAAAACATAATTCATTCTAGATAGACGTGATCGACCGGTCAAGGAATTCAATCCCCCCTTATATATTCGTCGAGCGTGGCCGTTATTGGTAATCATTTTTGTATAATTTGGTGACAAGTGGCAACTTAAGGTTGGTACGTTAGTAATGACTACAACGAACTTTTCGTATAATACGTGTGCGACATCAGATGGGATGCAACGTGTCAGCCATTATTATCTTCGAGACCTATATGTATATATATGTAAATATGTGTTCTTGTATGATGCCTTTGTCACTGATTGTCATAAATTCTTATTGATTTCATGTAGATCTTTTATCCTTGCACATTTAACTGTATGACAACCCTTAAGTCAATATATACTCCTCTTTTTGTTATCATGAATATGAATAAATTGTCTCATGCAAAGTGTCATCTTGACAGAGGAGCGTCTAAAGGTAACAAGGTTGAACCTCCTCCTCCTCAAGCTATTCCTCGGCAAGTTTGACTTCTTGTCTCTCCCACAACCGGTCAGGATCCGAAGAACACGAGGTTGATTATAGATATACCCTTTAAGGAAGAAGAGACAAAGACTCTTCCGAAATGCTTCTTCGGACTCTGGGGATTTTGTACATAATGAGGGTCCTTCTGCTCCAGATGTGCTAAACTCCTCGCGCTGATCTGACCGACAACTTCCTTTTCTTGTGGTCGGTTCCACCTACCCTCTCGACATACATATCACGTGCTCTTTAATGAGATAAATCATTTATTTTTTCATTTATTTCGAAGGTATTCATTTCACCCTTTCAACCCTTTTTTATTGATTGGTTCGTTGTGTGGTAGGAGGCGGCCGTTCGGGATTCCATGAAGTGCCCATTTTACTCCATTATCTTTAAATATTTACTAAAAATTCACAATTCAAAATAAACGCAATATGACACTAACAAGTATAAAGACAAAAGTGTAACACTCTATTTTATAATATTTTTTGCCTAGAAATCGAGCTAACCGGTGCTTTGGCGTATGATAGATAAATAGAAATATGAGATACCATTTATCAACGGGATTTTACTTAGTATTTATAACCTTATGGCACTGATTTGTGTATGCTTCTTATCCATAAAATCCAGCACTATGAATCATGGAATAATGCTTAGCTCTATTACTACATATATATTACTAAAATATTAAAATTATACAACGACATACAAAATCGATAATCTCGCTAAGGCCCCGTGTAATCCCGCCTAGGCGCTACTCCTGAAATCGATTTCTACAGCAAAACCAAGAAGTATGTGCAACTATAATCGTTGCAAGTTCCCAAATATCCTTTTGACTAATAAGGCATTCAATTGTTGTTCGGTGGAACACATTGAAACTAGCCATGGTACCCTCTTTCTCTATATTTACCGGATCTTCCATGACAGCTTCTCCCTTTGTCATGACGGGAATTCATCTTCAACTAGTACAAATTGAGAAAGTTTTCTTCCATTGGAGTAACTTCTTGACATGATGCATGGTGTTTATTAGTCCTTGGATTACCATTGAAGCTGTACTGTTTGCCTTTGGGCTCGAACATTCGAGGCTTTGGAAAGTTTTGAGGTTTACATTTATGCACTGAGAAGACGACTCATTGTAGACCCAAATCTCATCTTGTTTCTTGCTTGATATCATCTCGTCGTGCTTAATTTATATTATATTGTGAGACAAATAAATTCCGCAGACACCTGCTCCAATGTCTTATTCGGTGACGATGGTTGGACAAATTGTTCATATTACGGTGATGGTTGGTAGACAAATGAGTAGATATAAAATTTGAACCTTTCTTCTCTATAGTCCGTACAAGAGCCTCAAGGGGTTTTTAAAAGTGAAATGAGCATGCGTAGATTATCATTTAATTTTAAGGGACAACATAATTCTAAATAATAGGCTTACTTATATCGCACTTCATTCTGAGATATTTATGATCTCCTTGATGAATAACTAATGAAAGCTGAAATAAGTTAGATAAGATGGTCTAATTCTTGAAATGTAGCGTATATATGACATACGTAGGTTCAACGAATTAAATAATTCTCGAATATGTGAAATAGTAAAAATAATACTAAAACTTTGCCAATATATATAGGCGCCGCAAAAAATAGTTGTCCTATTTGTATTTACTGTTTATAAGTCCTGGTAAAAAATAAAACACAAAGCAATTGCTAAAATCCAGCTAAAATATTATCTTCAGTTTCGAATGCGTTATCGATATCAAAGTCGTCGGCGCAAAGCCGTTGGTTGAATTCTTCGAGCATATCTCGTGGCACGAAGTGCTCTCTGCAGAGAGGACACGTTTTTCTATCTTGGTTCATCCAACTATCAACACACTTCTTATGGAAGATGTGTTTACAGTTCAACAAGCTCCTGATCTCTTCTTCGTCTTCAAACTCGTCTAAGCATATTGCACAACTCTCTGTTGGATGTCGCTGGCAGGTGTCCGTGCAAGACGATTTTAGGTCGGAGAACTTCATCACCGGGAGAAGTTCCTGGATCAGGGCAGCGGATAGAGGTGGCTCAATTGGTGTATTGGTTTGATTTTCGAGAAAATAGGGTTCAGTTTCACAAAAATAAGATAAACTAAGAAATCTAAAGAGTGTGGAAACAATTGCTATGATAAAACTGAGTAAGGTTAGTGTGTAAATGATAACTTTAGGAATAAATACTTCCATGAAGGTGTGGCCTTTTGTAAAATCCATTGAACCTAAGTTTCAGAAATATCTGTGTTATTAATTTTCCTGTTGTGTTTGTTTGTATTAAGCAGTCAGATTTAGTACAGAAGAGTTGAGTGAAGAAATGATGCTCCTTTGGTAGTTGTTCTATATATAGAGAGAGAACTTATGCTGCAATATGCTTATTTTATTTAATATATATTTTAATAATGTTATACACGGGAATGGAAGTTGTTGACTTGACTTACTTACTTCTGCTTAGCAATTGCAAGTGATATAATGTCACTGTATAACAAAACAAAACTTTTGTTTATGGAATAGCATCATTATTCTATTTGATCATTATATAAACGTGGTTTGGTTCCTACAAGAGTAATATAAAACTCAACAATTAAATAATTGGTAAGATATCAATACAAACACACGCCTTGAATTTTCTATCACCAAGGGAAACTTCATAATATTGTGTAGATGTAATCTTTTTCAAAGGCACCATTTTATGGAAATCTATATAATAATATAATTGTAGAGAAAAAGAGAAGTTGGAATTTAACTAAAGCAAAAAATAAATAACGCCCAAAAAAATAATTTCAGTTTTACTATATTTGTATATGTTATAGAGGTATAAATTAGATTTTGTCTTAAAAAAATTATATATTACCTTGTGTCATTAATTTTTTATACTTGAATTTATTTGTGTTTGTAGTAATTTTTAGGGTAAACGTAAAACTAGGTCTTCATAAATAATTAGAGCAAGAATTGTTAAAATGTATTAATCACCTGTAAAACTGATTTTGCCAATATAAAATTAAGATAGACTAGATTATTGTCATGTTGAGTCTAATTCAAGGTCAAAATATTATGCAACAATATGGAGGATACATTATTTGAAATTGGACTACAACGATTTGATACCACAAATAGATAGACAAGCATTTTGCACAGGAGAAAATAAAACAGAATTCATTCTAGATAGACGTGATCGACCGGTCAAGGAATTCAATCGACCCTTATATATTCGTCGTGCGTGGCCGTTATTGGTAATCATTTTTGTATAATTTGGTGACAAGTGGCAACTTAAGGTTGGTACGTTAGTAATGACTACATCGAACTTTTCGTATAATACGTGTGCCACATCAGATGGGATGCAACGTGTCAGCCATTATTATCTTCGAGAGGTGAACCATCATTATTTTTCTATGTGTATATATATATATATATATATATATATATATATATATATATATATATATATATATATATATGTAAATATGTGTTTTTGTGTGATGCATTTGTCACTGATTGTCATAAATTCTTGATGATTTCATGTAGATCTTTTATCCTTGCACATTCAACTGTATGACAACCCTTAAGTCAATATATCCTCCTCTTTTAGTTATCATTGATATAAATAATTCGTCACGTGAAAAGTGTCATTTTGACGTAGGAGAGTCTAAGGATAAGAAGGTTTGTCCTATTTCTCCTCAAGCTATTCCTCGGAAAGTTTGACCTCTTGTCTCTCCCACAACCGGTCAGGATGAACCTTCTCAAGAAGAACACGAGGTTGATTATAAATATATGCTTTACGCAAGAAGAGGCAAAGACTCTCCCAAAATGCTTCTTCGAACTCTGGGGATTTTGTACATAATGAGGGTCATTCTGCTCCCGATGTGCGTAACTCCTCCGGCTAATCTGACCGACGATTTCCTTTTCTTGTGGTCGGTTTCACCTATCCTCTTGACATACATATCAAATGCTCATTAATGAGATAAATCAGTTATTTGTAATTTATTTTGAAGGTATTTCTTTTACCCCTTTAACCCTTATTTATTAATTGGTTTGTTGTGTGGTAGGCGGCGTCAGTCCATAATTCCATGAAGTGCCCATTTTACTCCATTATCTTTAAATATTTACTAAAAATTCACAATTCAACATAAACGCAATATGACACTAACAAGTATAAAGACAAGAGTAAATGTAACACTCGATTTTATAAAATTATTTGCCTAGAAATCGAGCTAACCGGTGCTCTGGCGTATGATAGATAAATACCAAAAATGAGAGACCATTTATTAACGGGATTCTACTTAGTATTTATAACTTTGTGGCACTGATTTGCCTATTCTTCTTGGCCATAAAATCCAGCACTACGATGGAGTAATGCTTAGTTCTCCAAAAAATATTTTCAACTAGCCAAACATGTGAAATATCTTCTCCTTATCTTGGATTCTCATAATTTGGCTCGTACTATTAAACAATTCTCCCAAGTAAGCATGACTCAAGTGAGTATGTGTCTACTTTAACCCAATAGTCCCAAGCTCTCTCAACTCCTCTACATGGTTTAACCCTTCTTTCAAAAAAATGAGATACTATTTATCAATGGGTTTCGACTTAGTATTTATAACCTTATGGCACTAATTCGCATATGCTTCTTGACCATCAAATCCAGCACTATGAATCATGGAGTAATGCTAGGCTCTCCCAAAAGTATTTTGAAATAGTCAAACATGTGAAATATCCTCCTTATATTGGACTCTCGTGTTTAGATCATAATATAAAATATGGGTCAATTACCCATGGGGTCTTAAAATTATTGTAGTGGCACATAGGAGCTAGTCAATTATTCTCTCCTTCTTAGAGGGCAATAAAATGTCCAACGTCATAACTACCTTTCTAGACAAAAAAAAAAGACAAAAAAATAGATTATTTTCTCTCCTACACTACAATTACTCTCTTTCATCCATTACCATTAATCTTTCTCCTCTTTTATCATTTTTTCTCTCTCCTTCTTCATTAATTATCAAATAATTTCCAGCTCCGACCACAACCACTAATCACTGCCGACCACCGCCGGCCACCGCCGGAAAAAGTTCTGAGCGTGGAAAAATGTTATGAGCGTGGAAATAAGTTCTGAGCCTGGGGTACTGAGCATGGAAAAAGTACTGAGTATGAAAGAAGTTGCTAAGTATCGAATTTTTTTTTTTTTTTGAGTATTCGATTTTTTTTGTTGAATGACATTACTGAGCATGCTCGTTTGCTCAGTATATTTACTGAGCATGCTCAGTATCTTGTTGAGAGTTTCTCATATGATCAGTAAACTTATTAAGCATTTTGCGTATAATCAGTAAATTTACTGAGCATTTCGCGTATAATTAGTAAACTGCTGAGCATTTAGACAAAACTTTCGAGTTTAGATAATTTTTCTTGATTCAATCATTTGATAACAATTAAATAGCAATACTCATAATGTAATCACTTACTAAGTACCTAAGAAATGCATTTCTTGTTGGTAAAATATATATGCTCAACAAAAAAATTATATTACTGGAGAAAAATTAATAATCTAATTCGTAAAAAGAAGAAACACATAAATAACTTAACAGTTGGATTACAAAAAATAATCATTACATTGGAAGAGTTTTCATCACTTGTATTTAGCCCTTCTGTAGAGTAAACATAATTTATCCCCCTTTATAACTTAACAGTTCTATTTGTTAAATGCTGAGATAAAAACAAAGACTAGGATATAGGTTGTGGGCCCTTATAAAATGTATGTTCAACAAGTTGCACCAACGATTCAGCTTCGTTCTTTTCAATGTTCACTTTAAGGAAAGGAAAGGAACAAATAAGCAAAAAAGAAAAAATTATAACTCGACAAATCTTAAAAAATAAAATATAAAATGAAAACCTGCTATGTAACATTCCCAAAAGGAGTGTGAGAGCATGAAAGGGTAAAGTCTATTAAGATCATAGGCACTAAGAAGTTGCACGGGAAGGAGGTCGAAGCCTTGCAGGTCCGACCTAGATTCAACCTTTTCGAACCACCACATCGCTACACCACTCAGATCGAGATCTCCGATGGGATCTTCAACATTAATGGATCTTCGACGTTGAAGGTTTCTGAAGGCGGAACCCTAGCTTTATCGTCGGATTGAAGGTTTTTGAAGGCGAAACGCGACGCCTCTCAGTAAAAATTGTTTCTCCGATCTGCAACGCCGCTGCAACAACTAGAACCACCACCTGCTGCTGTCGATAATGGAGGCTGGTGTTCTTGTGAAGCCGTTTTCAAGTCGGAGCAGTGTAGCAAAACTTGAGGCGGAGAGAGAGAGAGTGGAAATAGAAAGGACAGAGAGAGAAATGAAAATAATAATTAGGGTTTTTATAAAATTATGATATAAATTAGTATATATAAAGAAATAAAAAATAAAAAAGGATAGTAATGTAATTGGATTTTTAGGATATAGTGTTAAATTTTTGTCGTGGTCTTTAGTAAGAAGAGGCTATAGAGTCGGTTTTGTTAGGCTTCAAGGTGGTGTCTTCAAGACCATTTGGGTAATAATCTTATAAAATTATCGGGGAATTAAACAATTATCCCAAGTAAGAATGACTCAAAGTGAGTAGGTATCTTCTATCACTCAATTGTCTTGAGCTCTCTCAACTCCTTTGCATGGTTTAACCATTACTTCACACGATTAGTGACCAAAAGTGACCGCCTAAGCGTTTCTTTTATTTTTCCTACTCTCGCAAATTTTTGTATTGATATTAGAACTCTAATTATAGTATTGTTATATGATTTTTTTTGCCTTAAATAATTAAAATCATTATAATTAATACATATATATTACTAAAAAATTAAAATTATACAGCGGAATACAAAATCAATAATCCCGCTAAGGCCCCGTGTAATCCCGCCTAGGCGCTTAGAAACCAAAAAGAATGTGCAACTATAGTCGTTGCAAGTTTCCAAGTATCCTTTTGATTAATAAGTCATTCAATTGTTGTTCGGTTGTACACACTGAAACTAGCCAAGGTATCCTCTTTCTCTATATTTAATTACCGGATCTTCCATGACAGCTTCTCCCTCTGTCATGACGGGAATTCATCTTCAACTAGTACAAATTGAGAAATTTTTACTCCATTAGAGTAACTTCTTGAAATGATGCACGGTGTTTATTAGTCCTTGGATTACCATTGAAGCTTTACTGTTTGCCTTTGGGCTCGGGCATTCGAGGCTTTGGAAAGTTTTGTGGTTTACATTTATGCACTGAGAAGACGACTCATTGTAGACCCAAATCTCAACTTGTTTCTTGCTTGATATCATCTCGTCGTGCTTAATTTATATTACATTGTGAGACAAATAAATTTCGCAGACACCTGCTCCAGTGTCTTATTCGGTGACGACGGTTGGACAAATTGTTGATATTACGGTGATGGTTGGTAGCCTAATGAGTAGATATAAAATTTGAACCTTTCTTCTCTATGTAGTCCGGACAAGAGCCTCAAAGGGTTTTTAAAAGTGACAGGTGTTTTCGGAGGCTATCATGCATAGATTATCATTTAATTTTGAGGGACAGCATAATTCTAAATAATTTGAACGTATTAAACTTCATCCACGATTAATTACCAACCAACCCCATATTGTCACTAATTGAGTTTAATTAATCAACATGATCAGCAAGGTTAGATAAGTCTTCTTTCTTTTTTTGCACAATTGTGAAGATATAGAATCTAATTCACGAGAAATACATTTTCTCTCATACTTACCAATTTACTTATTCTAAGTTTTACTGCTCAGTGTAGAAAGAACTAAGGGAATAAGTAAGCAAGCCATTTATCAAACTAAGGATCATTTGTTCTTGGTAGATCTAAAAACTGTAAACATGATTAATACTGTTGCTCCCTTTTATATTTTTGGAAGGGCACACGATATAATCATCCACATAACGCATGAGATCATGACTCTTTAGAAGTGGTAGAATCCATGCTAACAACAAAGGATACTTAGTCCCATCATGTTTTATGTTGACAATAGTAGTCATAGAGATAGACGCATGAGCCGTTGACAAAATCATATTTATTAAAGAGGCATTAGTGTTTCTATCAGACATGATGGGACTGAGTAGAGAATGGATCATCTTTCCTTTGAATTTTGAAACTCTTGATACAATATATAATATAAAAGAGGAACATGAAAAATGTAATACGCATTTATAAGTCTTCAAATTATGTATATATAGTGAGAGAAATAATATTTCATTTTATTTTTAGATTTTCATATGTTATCTCACCAAATTTTTAAATTATTGCACTCTTCTAGTAACAAAGTTGCATATAATGATTTTACATCACCTATCTGATATCATCAAATCTAGCAAATCCAAGTCTCATGTCATACCATGTTCAAAATGCGAGCTAATGCACACTGAATGGATCTCCTCAGGATGTTATTAAATTCTGTTCAAATGAGTGATACACAACCGACCCCCCCCTCCACTCCCCACCCAGTCCCCGTCAATGTGCCAAGTATAATTCCCTTGTTTTTTTAATATTTGTATGTTCTCTGACACTCTACTCGGTTAAAAAAAATTGAGACCGTTAATTTTAATCTCAAATCGTTTATTGTATACCCCAATATCTAATAATAGATCTAGAAGCCGACGATTACATATACTCTCCTATGGTTTATGTACTGTTACAGCATTTATTTTTCATTAGGGACTGCTTGGAAATGATTATAAGCAAATAGCTTGATCAGTTATTATATATAGTAATAGGCTTACTTATATCACACTTCATTTATTGAGATTAAAATTTATTCCTTACCATAAATATCTTTCAATCAAAGATCTGTGCATACATATCTCTCAATCAAGGATCCGTGCATATATCTCTCTCAATCAAGGATCCGTACAAATATATTTCTCAATCAAAGATTAGATTGATATTTACAGCCATGTATTTTGGCTATCACTGATTCTGTTTCCTTTTGTATTTCTTTGCATTGCCTATTTAAGCTTGTATCTTCTTCTTTGGTAGACATAAGAATGAATGAAACATTTTAAACCATTCTTTATCAATTCTTTATGGTATCAGAGCAGTAGTCATTAGGCTCGATCCAAACCCAAATCCTAAAGTCTATTTCACCATCTGATCGATATGACAGAAGGTGTAACCAAAGATCTCGCCAATGTTAGCAACCCAGACCATAACTCACCATACTATCTCCACCCCTCTGATTATCCTAGGCAGATGCATGTTAACGATGCCTTGACCGACAACAACTACCTTGATTGGGTCCAAGAGATGGAAAATTTCTTGTTCGCCAAGAACAAGATGGGCTTCATCGATGGTACCATCAAAAGGCCAGAAGCGGACAACGCTAGTTATATGACATGGATGCGATGTGATGCGATGATTAAAGGGTGGCTTACTACAGCCATGGAGAAAGAGATCCGAGGGAGCGTGAAATATGCCAATTCCGCATCGGAAATCTGGAAGGATCTTAAAGAACGATTCGGTAAGGAAAGTGCACCACGTGCGTATGAATTGAAGCAAGCTATTTCAAACACTAGACAAGAAGGGATGACGGTCTCAGCCTATTACACGAAAATGCGTGGATTATGGGATGAGATGCAGTCCTTCTTACCTGCTCCGGTTTGTAAATGCAACGGATGTACTTGTGGCATTGGAAGATCACTTAGGGAACTCAGGGAAAAGGAGCAGCTCTATGAGTTTCTTATGGGTCTAGATGGAGAATTCTTGATCATTAGAACCCAAATACTTGCGACCAAACCGATTCCATCTCTAGGAAATGCTTACCATCTCGTTGCCGAGGATGAGCAACAAAGAGCTATAGCCGGCGGAAAGAAACCAGTGAGTGAAACGATGGCTTTCCAAGCCTTTGCAAAACGCGGTGGGACACCGAACCGGGTCAGCCAGAAAGATAACAAAGGTCACTGTGATCACTGTGGCAGAGACGGACATACACAAGATGGATGTTTCAAGATCGTCGGTTACCCGGAATGGTGGAACGTGAAAAACAAACGAGAAAAGGTGAAGCCAAAGGCAGCTTGTGCGGAAACGGAACCGGACCTGGTTGCGAGCCTGACAAAGGAACAATATGAGCAGTTCCAGAAGCATTTTGCAGCCGAAGGAAAAGCGGTACCGAGTGAGCCTCCACGCACCGCAAACATGGCTGATAAGTTTAGACATAATGATAAATGCATAGTTGATTCCGGATGTACGGAACATATAACACACAGGCATGATGTTCTCGAGAATCGAATTAAATCGAGAGACGAACCACCCGTGATCATACCGAATGGAGAAAGCATACGAGTCGAAGGAAGGGGCAGCCATACTTTAAAAAATGGGACAAAATTGCAAGATGTGTTGCATGTTCCACAATTTACTTTCAATCTCTTATCAGTAAGCAAACTCACAAAGGATCTAAGTTGCGCCATAACCTTTTTCCGGATTTCTTTGTTATGCAGGGCTTGCGTTCGAGGAAATTGATTGGAGCGGGTAGGTGCGAAGATGGTCTATATCAGATGGGGATGCTTGGGTCTAGGAGGAAAGCAATGATGGTGACTAGGGATTTATGGCATAAACGGCTCGGACATGCGGGTGATGAGAAGTTATCTCAAATAAAGTTTCTTAGCAATTTTTCTTTTAAGAACAGTAACAATGTTTGTGATTCTTGCATGAAGTCTAAATTTACTAGATTACCTTTTCCTATTAGCACGACCAAAACGAATGCTTGTTTCGATCTTATTCATTGTGATATATGGGGTAAGTACCGTACGCCCTCGTTTACGAAAGCCAACTATTTTTTAACAATAGTTGATGACTATAGTAGGACCGTATGGGTCTACCTTCTCAAGCATAAACATGAAGCAAGCACGTGCATAATTCATTTTTACAAGATGGTTAAAACACAATTTGAAAAGAAAATAAAAAGAATACAGTGCGACAACGGCGGAGAATTCATTTCCAACCAAATGATGAATTTTTATGAGGAACAAGGAATCATGTTGGAGAGAGCGTGTCCCCATACACCTCAACAAAACGGAATCGTAGAAAGAAAGCATAGGCACCTGCTCGATACGGCACGTGCTCTCATGTTTGAAGCAAGTCTTCCGAAGAGATTTTGGGGGGAATGTGTCTTGACCGCAACATACATCATAAATAGGTTACCCTCAAAGGTCATTGAAGACAAAACTCCATACGAGTTACTACATGGAGAGAAACCAAACTACGACCATATGAGGGTCCTAGGTTGCTTGGCGTACTATCGAAGCATTAAAACGAATGGAGATAAATTTGAGATAAGAGGTAGACCGGGTGTATTCATGGGGTATCCTAATGGAACAAAAGGGTACAAAGTTTATGATCCAAATAGTGGGAAGATTATTACTTCAAGAGACGTTCGATTTGCTGAAAAGGTTTTTCCATTTGCCACAAAAATCGAACATGGTACATGTGAAGAGGGGGATGTGTTCACTACTTTCGTGGATGAAGAAAATGGGAACAGAAGCCCCAACGAAACAAGCACCGAAGGTTTGGAAGCCCAACGTGATGAAGAGGAAGAACTAGAAGTGTCAAGCCATTTCAGCCCAAGCAATGGTGATGCTCGGTCGATTCTTGACGGGACAAATACTACCTCTCAACCCGCAACAACAAATGAACCTCTTGTTAGTGAAACCCAAAATCAAAAATGGTGAGAATATCGCACAAGGAAGAGAGAGACGAACTAGAACTAGACCCGCACGTCTTAAAGATTATGATGTGAAGCTCCCCCCATCTATAGATCAGCCACCTCCCACCTCCGATCAAGAACCCTCAACGGTATGTCCCATTGCTAACTTTGTTTCTTATGAAAAATTTTCAAAATCTCATAAAGCTTTCCTTGCGGCCATCACCGCAAACGATGAGCCAAAGAGTTTCAAACAAGCTGTACAGGAGCAACATTGGAGGGATGCCATGCAAAATGAGATAAAGGCCCTTGAAGAAAATGGTACTTGGACCATCGAAGATCTTCCCAAAGGGAAACGAGTTATAGAATCAAAATGGGTGTACAAAACAAAATTTAAACCGAATGGTGAAGTCGAGAGGTACAAAGCAAGACTCGTCGCCAAAGGTTACACACAAATGGAAGGTGTTGACTACCACGATACGTTTGCCCCTGTAGCAAAGTTAGTCACCGTAAGAAGCCTCATTGCCGTCTCCATCAAAAGAAATTGGAGCATTCATCAACTTGACGTGAATAATGCGTTCTTGCACGGTGACTTACATGAAGAGGTATACATGCGAATACCACAAGGTTACGATAAAGGGGGAGGAACAAAGGTGTGTAGGCTAAGGAAATCACTATATGGGTTAAAGCAGGCCTCGAGAAATTGGTATAAAAAATTTACATCGGCTCTTTTGGGACTCGATTACAAACAATCCGCTGCGGACCACTCGCTTTTCATCTATAAAGAAGGTAGCATTTTTGTCACCGCCCTCATATACGTAGATGACGTCATTATGGCAGGAAACGATGAACACACAATCAAGGAAACAAAGAAGTTCCTGAATGACACATTTAGCATCAAAGATCTCGGGCCACTAAAGTATTTTCTCGGGATAGAGGCCGCTCGAACCAAAGACGGAATGGTGTTAAGTCAACGAAAATACACCCTTGACATTCTTGAAGATAGTGGAATGCTAGGATGTAGACCGTGCACCTTCCCAATGGAACAGAACGTGAAGCTAGATAAAGGAGAAGAGGATGTTCATGTCGATGCTAGCAAATACCGAAGACTAGTTGGTCGATTGCTATACCTCCAAGCCACGAGACCAGATCTTGCCTACTCGGTAAACGTCCTAAGCCAATTCGTCTCGGACCCTCGACAGAAACACATGGACGCAGCCATGAGAGTTCTTCGCTACCTAAAAGCAACGCCAGGACAAGGTATTTTCTTCCCGAAAGATGGAGGAATGGATCTGGTAGCATATTGTGATGCAGACTGGATGGGGTGCTCACTCACTCGGAGGTCTAGGACAGGATACGTTCTTCTTTTGGGGGGAGCTCCTATCTCGTGGAAATCAAAGAAGCAGTCAGTCGTTTCTCGCTCCTCAGCTGAAGCCGAATATCGTGCAATGGCCAATGCCACTAGTGAAATTTTGTGGATGCGTTGGTTGTTAGAGGGACTCGAAACAAGACAACATAGCTCTACACCTCTCTTCTGTGATAACAATGCGGCGCGACATATTGCTAATAACCCAGTCTTTCACGAACGAACAAAGCACGTGGAAATGGACTGTTACTTTGTCAAGGAACGAGTCGAGTCACAGGAAATCAACCCCCTTTACGTTGACACAAAGACACAGATAGCCGATCTTCTCACAAAAGCTTTGGGGTCTAAACAACTCGATTTTCTATTAGTCAAGATGGGCATGCGGAACCTGCACGCTCCACCTTGAGGGGGAGTATTGAGATTGAAATTTATTCCTTACCATAAATATCTTTCAATCAAAGATCCGTACATACATATCTCTCAATCAAGGATCCGTGCATATATATCTCTCAATCAAGGATCCGTACAAATATATTTCTCAATCAAAGATTAGATTGATATTTACAGCCATGTATTTTGGCTATCACTGATTCTGTTTCCTTTTGTATTTCTTTGCATTGCCTATTTAAGCTTGTATCTTCTTCTTTGGTAGACATAAGAATGAATGAAACATTTTAAACCATTCTTTATCAATTCTTTATCATTCTGAGATATTTATGATCTATTTGATGAATAACTAAGGAAAGCTGAAATAAGTTAGATAAGATGGTCTATTTCTTGAAATGTAGCGTATATATGACATATGTAGCTTCAACGAATTAAATAATTCTCGAATATGTGAAATAGTAAAAATAATACTAAAACTTTGCCAATATATATAGGCGCAGCAAAAAATACTTGTCCTATTTGTATTTACTGTTTATAAGTCCTGGTAAAAAATAAAACACAGAGAAATTGCTAAAATTCAGTTTCAAATTCGTTATCGATATCAAAGTCGTCGGCGCAAAGCCGTTGGTTGAATTCTTCGAGCATATCTCGTGGCACGAAGTGCTCTCTGCAGAGAGGACACGTTTTTCTATCTTGGTTCATCCAACTATCAACACACTTCTTATGGAAGATGTGTTTACAGTTCAACAAGCTCCTGATCTCTTCTTCGTCTTCAAACTCGTCTAAGCATATTGCACAACTCTTTGTTGAATGTTGCTGGCAGGTGTCCGTGCAAGACGATTTTAGGTCGGAGAACTTCATCACCGGGAGAAGTTCCTGGATCAGGGCAGCGGATAGAGGTGGCTCAATTGGTGTATTGGTTTGATTTTCGAGAAAATAGGGTTCAGTTTCCCAAAAATATGATAAACTTAGAAATCTAAAGAGTGTGGAAACAGTTGCTATGATAAAACTGAGTAAGGTTAGTGTGTAAATGATAACTTTAGGAATAAATACTTCCATGAAGGTGTGGCCTTTTGTAAAATCCAGTGAACCTAAGTTTCAGAAATATCTGTGTTATTTATTTTCCTTTTGTGTGTGTTTGTATGAAGCACTCAGATTTAGTACAGAAGAGTTGAGTGAAGATATGATGCTTCGTTTGGTAGTTGGTCTATATATATAGAGAGAGAATTTTTACTGCAATATGCTTATTTTATTTAATATATATTTTAATCATGTTATACACGGGAATGGAAATGTTCTTTAGTCTTCAATTTTTGACTTACTTACTTCTGCTTAGCAATTGCAGGTGATATAATGTCACTGTACAACAAAAACTCTTGTTTATGGAATAGCATCATTATTCTATTAGGTCATTTTATAAACGTGGTTTGGTTCCTACAAGAGTAATTTATTACTCAACAATTAAGTAATTGGTAAGATATACAATACAAACACACGCCTTGAATTTTCTATCACCAAAGGAAACTTCATAATATATTGTAGATGTAATCTCTTACAAAGGCACCATTTTCTGGAAATCTATATAACAGTATAATTTTAGAGAAATAGAGAAGTTGGAATTTAACTAAAGCAAAATATAAATAACGCCCAAAAAAATAATTTCATTATTACTATATTTGTATATATTTTGTAGAGGTATAAATTAACTTTTGTTTTAAAAACATTATATATTACCTTGTGTCATTAAGTTTTTATACTTGAATTTATTTGTGTTTGCAATAATTTTTAGGTTAAACTTAAAACTAGGTGTTCATAAATAATTAGTGCAAAAATTGTTAAAAAGTATTAATCACCCGCAAAACTAATTTCGTCAATGTAAGATTAAGATATACGAGATTATTGTCATGCTGAGTCTAATTCAAGGTCAAAATCTTATGCAACAATATGGAAGATACATTATTTAAAATTGTACTACAACAATTTGATACCACAAACAAATAGACAAGCCTTTTGTACAGAAGAAAACAGAATTCATTCTAGATAGAGGTGATCGACCGGTCAAGGAATTCATCGGACCCTTATATCATCGTCGTGTGTGGCCGTTATTGGTAATCATTTTTGTATAATTGGGTGACAAGTGGAAACTTAAGGTTGGTTCGTTAGTAATGACTACATCAAACTTTTCGTATAAAACGTGTGCGACATCAGATGGGATACAAAATGTCAGGCCATTATTAGCTTCGAGAGGTGAACCATCACAATTATTCCTATATATATATATGTAAATATATGTTTTTGTATGATGCATTTGTCACTGATTGTAATAAATTCTTGATGATTTCATTTAGATTTTTTATCCTTGCACATTTTAACTGTATGACAACCCTTAAGTATATATATCCCCCTCATTTTGTTATAATGGATATGAATAAATTGTCTCGAGCAATGTGTCATCTTTAAATAGGAGCGTCTAAGGATTTCAAGTTTGGTCGTCTTCCTCGTCAAGCAATTCCTCCGCAATTTTGACCTCTTTCCTCTCCCACAACCGGTCAGGATGAAACTTCTTAAGAAGAACGCGAGTTTGATTATAAATATACCCTTTACGAAAAAAGAGGAAAAGACTCTCAAAATGCTTCTTCAGACTCTGGGGATTTTGTACATAATGAAGGTCCTTCTTCTCCCGATGTGCGTAACTCCTCGGGTTGATCTGACCGACGATTTCCTTTTCCTGTGGTCGGTTTCACCTATCCTCTTGGCAAGGCAAACATATCAGATGCTCCTTAATGAGATAAATCATTTATCTGTAATTTATTTTGAAGGTATTCCTTTCACCCCTTTAACCCTTATTTATTAATTGGTTTGTTGTGTGGTAGGCGGTGGCCGTCCGGGATTCCGTGAAGTGCCCATTTTACTCCATTATCTTTAAATATTTACTGAAAATTCACAATTCAAAATAAACGCATTATGACACTAAAAAATATAAGGACAAGAATAAGTGTTACACTCTATTTTATAATATTATTTGCCTAGAATCGAGCTAACCGGTGCTTTGGCGTATTATAGATGAATAGAAAAAATGAGATACCATTTATCAGTGGGATTCTACTTAATATTTATAATCTTATGGCACTGATCTACGTATGCTTCTTGACCATAAAATCCGACACTACAATGGAGTAATGCTTAGCTCTCCAAAAAATATTTTCAACTAGCCAAACATGTGAAATGTCTTCTCCTTATCATGGATTCTCATGTTTGGCTCATACTATTAAACAATTATCCCAAGTAAGCATGACTCAAGTGAGTATGTGTCTACTTTAACCCAATAGTCCCGAGCTCTCTCAACTCCTCTACGCGTGGGTAAACCCTTCTATCAAAAAATGAGATACCATTTATCAACGGGTTCTACTTAGTATTTATGACCTTATTGCACTAATTCGCGTATGCTTCTTGACCACCAAATCCAACACTACGAATCATGGAGAAATGATAGGCTCTCCCAAAAGTATTATGAAATAGCCAAACATGTGAAATATCCTCCTTATCTGGGACTCTCATGTTTAGATCATACTATAAAATTATCGGGGAATTAAACGATTCTCCCAAGTAAGCATGACTCAAGTGAGTAGGTATCTTCTATCACTCAATTGTCTAAAGCTCTCTCAACTCCTCTGCATGGTTTAACCATTAATTCACGCGATTAGTGACCCAAAGTGACCTTCTAAGCCTTTCTTTTATTTTTCCTACTCTCTAAAATTTTTGTATTGATATTAGAACTCTAATTATAGTATTGTTATATGAATTTTATGCCTTAAACAGTTAAAATTATTATAATTATTACATATATATTTCTAAAGATATAAAATTAAATAGCGGGATACAAAATCGATAATCCCGATTAGGCTCCGTGTAATCCCGCCTAAGCGCTAGTCCCCGAAATCGATTTCTACAGAGCCAAAAGGAATGTGAAACTATAATCGTTGCAAGTTCTCATTATCCTTTTGACTAATAAGGCATTCAATTTTTGTTCTTAAGTCATTTATTATACTTTGGTTGAACAAACTGAAACTAGCCAGGTATCCTCTTTCTCTATATTAACCGATCGCCCATGACAACGTCTCCCTTTGTCATGACGGGGATTCATCTTCAACTAGTACAAATCGAGGAAGATTTCTTACATTAGAGTAAGATGCATGGTGGTTATTAGTCCTTGGATTACCATTTAAGCTTTACCATTTGCCTTTGGGCTCGGGTATTCGAGGCTTGGAAAGTTTTGTGGTTTACATTTATGCACGGAGAAGACGACTCATTATAGACCCAAATCTCATCTTGTTTCTTGCTTGATATCATCTCTTCGTGCTTAAATTATATTATATTGTGAGACAAATAAATTCCGCAGACACATGCTCCAATGTCTTATTCGTTGACGATGGTTGGACAAATTGTTGATATTACGGTTATGGTTGGTAGAAAAATGAGTAGATATAAAATTTGAACCTTTCTTCTCTATGTATCCATAGAAGAGACTCAAATGGATTTTACAAGTGACAGGTGTTTTCGGAGGCTATCATGCGTAGATTATCATTTAATTTTAAGGGACAACATAATTCTAAATAATTTGAACATATTAATCTTCATCCACGATTAATTACCAACCAACCCCATATTGTCGCTAATTGAGCTTAATTAATCAACATGGCCAGCAAGGTTAGATAGGTCTTCTTTCTTGTTTTGCACAATTATGAATATATAGAATCTAATTTACGAGGAATACATTTTTTCTCATACTTACCAATTTACTTGATTCTAAGTTTTACTTCTCAGTGTAGAACGAACTAAGTGAATTAGTAAGCAAGCCATTTTTCAAATGACGGATCATTTGTTCTTGGTAGATCTAAAAACTGTAAACAGGATTAATACTGTTGCTCCCAATTACAATTTTGGAAGTGCACACGATATAATCATCCACGTAACGCATGAGATCGTGACTCTTTAGAAGTGGTAGAATCCATGCTAACAACAAAGGATACTTAGTCACGATAGTTAGTCCTATCATGTTTGATGTTGACAATAGTAGTCATAGAGATAGACGTATGAGCCGTTGACAAAATCATATTTATAAAGAGGCATTAGTGTTTCTATCAGACATGATGGGCTTGAGTAGAGAAGGGATGCTCTGTCTTTTGACCTATGAAACTCTGGATACAATATATAATATAAAAGAGGAACATGAAAAATGTATCTCGCGTTTATAAGTCCTCTCATTATGCATATATAGTGAGAGAAATAATATTTTATTTTATTTTTAGATTTTCATACGTTATCTAATCAAATTTATAAATTATTGCACTCTTCTAGGAAAAAGTTACATATAATGATTTTACATCACCTATATGATATTATCAAATCTAGCAAGTCCAAGTCTCATGTCATACCATGTTCAAAATGCCAATTAATGCACACTGAATGAATCACCTCAGGATGTTATTAAATTTTGTTCATCTGAGTGATACACAAAGACCCCCCCCCCTCCACTCCCCACCTTGTCCTCGTTAATGTGCCGACTATAATTCCCTCGTTTTTTAACATTTGTATGTTCTCTGACACTCTACTCGGTTAAAAAAATTGTGACCATTAATTTTAATCTCAAATCGTTTATTGTATACCCCAGTATCTAATAATATATCTAGAAGCCGACGATTACATATACTCTCCTATGGTTTATGTACTGTTACATCATTTATTTTTCATTAGGGACGGCTCGGAAATGAATATAAGCAAACAGATTGATCAGTATATATATATAGGGATAGGCTTACTTATATCACACTTCATTCTGAGATATTTATGATCTCCTTGATGAATAACTAATGAAAGCTGAAATAAGTTAGATAAGATGGTCTATTTCTTGGAATGTAGCGAATATATGACATATGTAGCTTCAACGAATTAAATAATTCTCGAATATGTGAAATAGTAAAAATAATACTAAAACTTCGCCAATATATATAGGCTCAGCAAAAAATACTTGTCCTATCTGTATATACTGTTTATAGGTCCTGGTAAAAAATAATACACAAATCAATTGCTAAAATTCAGCTAAAATATTATCTTCAGTTTCAAATTCGTTATCGATATCAAAGTCGTTGGCGCAAAGCCGTTGATTGAATTCTTCGAGCATATCTCGTGGCACGAAGTGCTCTCTGCAGAGAGGACACGTTTTTCTATCTTGGTTCATCCAACCATCAACACACTTCTTATGGAAGATGTGTTTACAGTTCAACAAGCTCCTGATCTCTTTTTCGTCTTCAAACTCGTCTAAGCATATTGCACAACTCTATGTTGGATGTTGCTGGCAGGTGTCCGGGCAAGACGATTTTAGGTCGGAGAACTTCATTGCCAAGCTTATGCACGTAAAGGTAAAGAACAAGTGGACTAACACGTCATTCACCGAGCTTTTGGAGTTGATTGGTCGTATTTTGCCCAAACCTCACACTTTGCCCGATTCGTATGATTCATGCAACAAGAAGTTGAAAAGCTTGGGTATGGGGTATATTACCATCTATGTTTGTTTGAACGATTGTGCCATATTTTATAAAGAGTATAAAGACCTCGATAAGTGTCCAGTTTGTGGCGTGTCTAGATGGGACCCAAAGAAGGGTATCAAAGTACCACATAAGAAGCTCCGCTATTTTCCGATTGCTCCCAGGTTACAGCGACTATACGCTTCAAAGCACACCGCTGAAGACATGATTTGGCATCATACCAATGATAGATGAGTTGGACGAGTTGTGGAGTAAAGGGATCCTTACGTATGATGCCCATACAAAACAAGAGTTTACTATGAAGGTTTGTCTGTTGTCCACCACCAATGATTTCCCCGCTCGGTCATACACTTCAGGATGGTCGGGTCAAGGTTACATGGCTTGCCCGGAATGCATGGATTCCACACCGTCATTGGGTGTGACAAAAGGTGTGGTTTACTTTGACCATAGACGTTGGTTACCCTTCGGACATCGGTTTAGAAAAGATTATGTTTCGTACCCGGCAACCAATTTTACTAAGCAACCGAAGAAATATAGTCCAGCTAGTATTCAGACACAGTTAGATGGTCTTCCCATTGTGTTTCCCGGCAAACACAAGGATTTTGGAGGTAAGGTGACGAAGACTACAGGTCCTCGCCAGACGAATTGGAAGAAAAAAAGTATTTTCTATCGTTTACCTTATTGGTCCGAAAATCTGTTGAAACATAACATTGATGTCATGCACTGCGAGAAAAACGTGTGTGATGCTCTTCTCGGTACAGTTATAGCAGTCGATGGGAAACCAAACAAAGATAACGTTAAGGCGCGGGAAGATCTTGAGAAAATGAAATTCAGGAAAGAATTGTGGTTGGCAAAAGTAGGAAAGAAAACGATTCTAAAACGTGGAAAGTATACGTTGTCAGCAGAGAAGAGGAAGTTGTTTCTTGAGTGGTTACAGGTACAGAGGTTTCCCGATGGATTCGCGTCTAGTATGAGGAATAACGTTCACGCCGATACGGGGAAGATCATTGGAATGAAATCTCATGATTGTCATGTTATGATGCAGTACCTTTTTGTTTGTTGTCTCCCTGGGCTTCTAGATGATAAATCGATTAGCGACGCAATTATTGGGTTAGTTAACGTGTTTAGAGTCGTTTGTAACAAGAACCTGAGTAGGAAAGAGTTGGTGGATGGTAAGGCGAAAGTGGTTGAAGTGATGTGCAAGTTAGAAATGATCTTACCTCCCGCGTTTTTTGATATCATGATCCACTTAGTGATTCACTTATATGATGAAGCGTTGTTAGGGGGCCCGGTTCAAATGCGGTGGATGTACCCATTTGAAAGGTATTTGAAGAAGTTGAAAGAGTATATTCGAAACCCGGCTAGGCCCGAGGGTTCCATAGCCGAGGGTTACGTGGCGGAAGAGACTTTGACTTTCAAATCGCGGTATCTTAGTGAAGAAAAAAAAAAGTTCAACGATCCAGGGAGATACAACGAACAACTGCCAGAACCAAAAGAGATATCCGTTTTCAATTCTCAGTGTACTCCTATTGGCAAGAAAGAGTCAGTTGCTTTACCAGCTCTTCAGAAGGAGCACGTCAGTTGGTATATTTTGAATAACTGCGACGAGCTCGAACCATATAGGACGTAAGTAACGTTTCTTTATATATATATAAATATATAAATATATAAATATATAAATATATATAAATATAAATATAAATATATAAATATATAAATATATAAATATATATACATATATATATAAATATAAATATATAAATATATAAATATATAAATATAAATATATAAATATAAATATATAAATATATAAATATATATATTTATATATAAAAATATTCATTAACTTATTTACATTAACTTATTTATATTCACTTATGATTTTAGTGAGCACAAATCCACACTTACGGTAACGGGTGACGAAATAGAGATTATGCATCGTCAACGGTTTAAGAGTTGGTTTTTGGAAAAGGTATGTACTTTAGACATTGGTTTAAACATAATCTACTTATGTCCGAGGTTCTTAGTATTATTTATGTATGACAGGTTCATGGGATGAAAGAGTCAGGTGATGTATTAGCTACCACTGAGATGGTATCCTTGGCCAGCATGTCTTTTGGTGCGGTGGACAAATACGATTCATGTGTCGTGAATGGTGTCAAGTGGGTAACTAAGGGTAAAGGAGAAAAAAGAGTGACGCAGGATTACGGAGTTTGTACCACGTACGAAGATAGACCATGTTATGGAGAATTAGTGAAAATATTGGAGGTTAATTACACTAAAGGGTGCTCAGTTGTCTTATTCGTTTGTAAATGGTACAAAATGGCTGAATCAAGGACAGAACATGGGGTAACCTTTATTAACACGACAAACTTTGAGTGGGAAGACGAACCATACATTTTAGCATCGCAAGCCAAGAAAGTATTCTACATTGACGAGATTAGTGCGAAGAAATCAATGAAGGGTTGGAAAGCCGTTTGGGAAATAAATGATCGTCACGGATGGAGTCCCGAGTTATGGGGTTCGGAATCACTATCTACAAACAACGAGAGCATTAGTATACCTTTGGTTAACACTGAGACGGTTTCCGAACCGGAGAACTTGGCAACTACCGAGGAGATCGAGATTGACCCAGCTCATTTTCGTATTGAGATGGCTTTTGAAATGGTTAATGATGAAAACCAGGAAATCGAAGACGACACGTGGGAGGAATATGGTGATGAAGAAGAACCTATAGAGGTTAATAGCGATGATGAACCTATTGATATTAGTGGATATGAAACTGATTAGGATATTTTGTATTTGTATTTTAGTCTTAGTGCATTTTGATATTGTTTGACCATAACTGTTGACTAAACACCTCGAACACTAACATTTGACCCTTAACTGTTGACTAAACACCTCGAACACTAACATTTGACCCTTAACTGTTAAATAAACACCTCGAACACTCAAGTTTGACCATAACTGTTGACTAAACACCTCGAACACTAACATTTGACCCTTAACTGTTGACTAAACACCTCGAACACTAACATTTGACCCTTAACTGTTGACTAAACACCTCGAACACTCAAGTTTGACCATAACTGTTGACTAAACACCTCGAACACTAACATTTGACCCTTAACTGTTGACTAAACACCTCGAACACTAACATTTGACCCTTAACTGTTGACTAAACACCTCGAACACTCAAGTTTGACCATAACTGTTGACTAAACACCTCGAACACTAACATTTGACCCTTAATTGTTGACTAAACACCTCGAACACTAACATTTGACCCTTAACTGTTGACTAAACACCTCGAACACTCAAGTTTGACCATAATTGTTGACTAAACACCTCGAACACTAACATTTGACCCTTAACTGTTGACTAAACACCTCGAACACTAACATTTGACCCTTAACTGTTGACTAAACACCTCGAACACTCAAGTTTGACCATAACTGTTGACTAAACACCTCGAACACTCAAGTTTGCCAATAACTGTTGACTAAACACCTCGAACACTAACATTTGACCCTAACTGTTGACTAAACACCTCGAACACTCAAGTTTGACCATAACTGTTGACTAAACACCTCGAACACTAACATTTGACCCTAACTGTTGACTAAACACCTCGAACACTAACATTTGACCCTTAACTGTTGACTAAACACCTCGAACACTAACATTTGACCCTTAACTGTTGACTAAACTTATATAGGGATAGGCTTACTTATATCACACTTCATTCTCAGATATTTATGATCTCCTTGATGAATAACTAATGAAAGCTGAAATAAGTTAGATAAGATGGTCTATTTCTTGGAATGTAGCGAATAATGACATATGTAGCTTCAACGAATTAAATAATTCTCGAATATGTGAAATAGTAAAAATAATACTAAAACTTCGCCAATATATATAGGCTCAGCAAAAAATACTTGTCCTATCTGTAAATACTGTTTATAGGTCCTTGTAAAAAATAATACACAAAGCAATTGCTAAAATTCAGCTAAAATATTATCTTCAGTTTCAAATTCGTTATCGATATCAAAGTCGTTGGCGCAAAGCCGTTGGTTGAATTCTTCGAGCATATCTCGTGGCACGAAGTGCTCTCTGCAGAGAGGACACGTTTTTCTATCTTGGTTCATCCAACTATCAACACACTTCTTATGGAAGATGTGTTTACAGTTCAACAAGCTCCTGATCTCTTCTTCGTCTTCAAACTCGTCTAAGCATATTGCACAACTCTCTGTTGGATGTTGCTGGCAGGTGTCCGGGCAAGACGATTTTAGGTCGGAGAACTTCATCACCGGGAGAAGTTCCTGGATCAGGGCAGCGGATAGAGGTGGCTCAGTTGGTGTATTGGTTTGATTTTCGAGAAAATAGGGTTCAGTTTCACAAAAATAAGATAAACTAAGAAATCTAAAGAGTGTGGAAACCGTTGCTATGATAAAACTGAGTAAGGTTAGTGTGTAAATGATAACTTTAGGAATAAATACTTCCATGAAGGTGTGGCCTTTTGTAAAATCCATTTAACCTAAGTTTCAGAAATATCTGTGTTATTTATTTTCCTGTTGTGTGTGTTTGTATGATGCACTCAGATTTAGTACAGAAGAGTTGAGTGAAGATATGATACTCGTTTGGTAGTTGTTCTATATATATATAGAGAGAGAGAGAGAGAATTTATGCTGCAATATGCTTATTTTATTTAATGTATATTTTAATCATATTATACACGGGAATGGAAGTGTTCTTTAGTCTTCAATTGTTGACTTACTTACTTCTGCTTAGCAATTACAGGTGATATAGTGTCACTGTATAACAAAAACTCTTGTTTATGGAATAGCATCATTATTCTATTTGGTCATTATATAAACGTGGTTTGGTTCCTTACAAGAGTAATTTATTACTCAACAATTAAATAATTGGTAAGATATACAATACAAACACACGCCTTGAATTTTCTACCACCAAAGGAAACTTCATAATATATTGTAGATGTAATCTCTTACAAAGGCACCATTTTCTGGAAATCTATATAACAGTATAATTTTAGAGAAATAGAGAAGTTGGGATTTAACTAAAGCAAAATATAAATAACGCCCAAAAAAATAATTTCATTATTACTATATTTGTATATATTTTGTAGAGGTATAAATTAACTTTTGTCTTAAAAACATTATATATTACCTTGTGTCATTAAGTTTTTATACTTGAATTTATTTGTGTTTGCAATAATTAATTTTTAGGTTAAACTTAAAACTAGGTGTTCATAAATAATTAGTGTAAAAATTGTTAAAAAGTATTAATCACCCGCAAAACTAATTTCGTCAATGTAAGATTAAGATATACGAGATTATTGTCATGCTGAGTCTAATTCAAGGTCAAAATCTTATGCAACAATATGGAAGATACATTATTTAAAATTGTACTACAACAATTTGATACCACAAACAAATAGACAAGCCTTTTGTACAGAAGAAAACAGAATTCATTCTAGATAGAGGTGATCGACCTGTCAAGGAATTCATCGGACCCTTATATCATCGTCGTGTGTGGCCGTTATTGGTAATCATTTTTGTATAATTGGGTGACAAGTGGAAACTTAAGGTTGGTTCGTTAGTAATGACTACATCAAACTTTTCGTATAAAACGTGTGCGACATCAGATGGGATACAAAATGTCAGGCCATTATTAGCTTCGAGAGGTGAACCATCACAATTATTCCTATATATATATATGTAAATATATGTTTTTGTATGATGCATTTGTCACTGATTGTAATAAATTCTTGATGATTTCATTTAGATTTTTTATCCTTGCACATTTTAACTGTATGACAACCCTTAAGTATATATATCCCCCTCTTTTTGTTATCATGGATATGAATAAATTGTCTCGAGCAAAGTGTCATCTTTAAATAGGAGCGTCTAAGGATAACAAGGTTGGTCGTCTTCCTCGTCAAGCAATTCCTCCGCAATTTTGACCTCTTTCCTCTCCCACAACCGGTCAGGATGAAACTTCTTAAGAAGAACGCGAGTTTGATTATAAATATACCCTTTACGAAAAAGAGGAAAAGACTCTCAAAATGCTTCTTCAGACTCTGGGGATTTTGTACATAATGAAGGTCCTTCTTCTCCCGATGTGCGTAACTCCTCGGGTTGATCTGACCGACGATTTCCTTTTCCTGTGGTCGGTTTCACCTATCCTCTTGGCATACATATCACATGCTCCTTAATGAGATAAATCATTTATCTGTAATTTATTTTGAAGGTATTCCTTTCACCCCTTTAACCCTTATTTATTAATTGGTTTGTTGTGTGGTAGGCGGCGGCCGTCCGGGATTCCGTGAAGTGCCCATTTTACTCCATTATCTTTAAATATTTACTGAAAATTCACAATTCAAAATAAACGCATTATGACACTAAAAAATATAAGGACAAGAATAAGTGTTACACTTTATTTTATAATATTATTTGCCTAGAATCGAGCTAACCGGTGCTCTGGCGTATTATAGATGAATAGAAAAAATGAGATACCATTTATCAGTGGGATTCTACTTAATATTTATAATCTTATGGCACTGATTTACGTATGCTTCTTGACCATAAAATCCGACACTACGATGGAGTAATGCTTAGCTCTCCAAAAAATATTTTCAACTAGCCAAACATGTGAAATGTCTTCTCCTTATCATGGATTCTCATGTTTGGCTCATACTATTAAACAATTATCCCAAGTAAGCATGACTCAAGTGAGTATGTGTCTACTTTAACCCAATAGTCCCGAGCTCTCTCAACTCCTCTACGCGTGGGTAAACCCTTCTATCAAAAAATGAGATACCATTTATCAACGAGTTCTACTTAGTATTTATGACCTTATTGCACTAATTCGCGTATGCTTCTTGACCATCAAATCCAACACTACGAATCATGGAGTAATGCTAGGCTCTCCCAAAAGTATTATGAAATAGCCAAACATGTGAAATATCCTCCTTATCTGGGACTCTCATGTTTAGATCATACTATAAAATTATCGGGGAATTAAACGATTCTCCCAAGTAAGCATGACTCAAGTGAGTATGTATCTTCTATCACTCAATTGTCTAAAGCTCTCTCAACTCCTCTGCATGGTTTAACCATTACTTCACGCGATAAGTGACCCAAAGTGACCTTCTAAGCCTTTCTTTTATTTTTCCTACTCTCTCAAATTTTTGTATTGATATTAGAACTCTAATTATAGTATTGTTATATGAATTTTATGCCTTAAACAGTTAAAATTATTATAATTATTACATATATATTTCTAAAGATATAAAATAAAATAGCGGGATACAAAATCGATAATCCCGATTAGGCTCCGTGTAATCCCGCCTAAGCGCTAGTCCCCGAAATCGATTTCTACAGAGCGAAAAAGAATGTGAAACTATAATTGTTGCAAGTTCTCATGTATCCTTTTGACTAATAAGGCATTCAATTTTTGTTCTTAAGTCATTTATTATACTTCGGTTGAACAAACTGAAACTAGCCAGGTATCCTCTTTCTCTATATTAACCGATCTCCCATGACAACGTCTCCCTTTGTCATGACGGGGATTCATCTTCAACTAGTACAAATCGAGGAAGATTTCTTACATTAGAGTAAGATGCATGGTGGTTATTAGTCCTTGGATTACCATTTAAGCTTTACCATTTGCCTTTGGGCTCGGGCATTCGAGGCTTGGAAAGTTTTGTGGTTTACATTTATGCACTGAGAAGACGACTCATTGTAGACCCAAATCTCATCTTGTTTCTTGCTTGATATCATCTCTTCGTGCTTAAATTATATTATATTGTGAGACAAATAAATTCCGCAGACACATGCTCCAATGTCTTATTCGTTGACGATGGTTGGACAAATTGTTGATATTACGGTTATGGTTGATAGAAAAATGAGTAGATATAAAATTTGAACCTTTCTTCTCTATGTATCCGTAGAAGAGACTCAAATGGATTTTACAAGTGACAGGTGTTTTCGGAGGCTATCATGCGTAGATTATCATTTAATTTTAAGGGACAACATAATTCTAAATAATTTGAACATATTAAACTTCATCCACGACTAATTACCAACCAACCCCATATTGTCACTAATAGAGCTTAATTAATCAACATGGCCAGCAAGGTTAGATATGTCTTCTTTCTTGTTTTGCACAATTGTGAATATATAGAATCTAATTTACGAGGAATACATTTTTTCTCATACTTACCAATTTACTTGATTCTAAGTTTTACTTCTCAGTGTAGAACGAACTAAGTGAATTAGTAAGCAAGCCATTTTTCAAATCACGGATCTTTTGTTCTTGGTAGATCTAAAAACTGTAAACAGGATTAATACTGTTGCTCCCAATTACAATTTTGGAAGTGCACACGATATAATCATCCACGTAACGCATGAGATCGTGACTCTTTAGAAGTGGTAGAATCCATGCTAACAACAAAGGATACTTAGTCACGATAGTTAGTCCTATCATGTTTGATGTTGACAATAGTAGTCATATTGATAGACGTATGAGCCGTTGACAAAATCATATTTATTAAAGAGGCATTAGTGTTTCTATCAGACATGATGGGCTTGAGTAGAGAAGGGATGCTCTGTCTTTTGACCTATGAAACTCTGGATACAATATATAATATAAAAGAGGAACATGAAAAATGTATCCCGCATTTATAAGTCCTCTCATTATGCATATATAGTGAGAGAAATAATATTTTATTTTATTTTTAGATTTTCATACGTTATCTAATCAAATTTATAAATTATTGCACTCTTCTAGGAAAAAGTTACATATAATGATTTTACATCACCTATATGATATTATCAAATCTAGCAAATCCAAGTCTCATGTCATACCATGTTCAAAATGCCAATTAATGCACACTGAATGAATCACCTCAGGATGTTATTAAATTCTGTTCATCTGAGTGATACACAAAGACCCCCCCCCCCCCCCCCCCTCCACTCCCCACCCTGTCCTCGTTAATGTGCCGACTATAATTCCCTCGTTTTAACATTTGTATGTTCTCTGACACTCTACTCGAATAAAAAAATTGTGACCATTAATTTTAATCTCAAATCGTTTATTGTATACCCCAATATCTAATAATAGATCTAGAAGCCGACGATTACATATACTCTCCTATGGTTTATGTACTGTTACATCATTTATTTTTCATTAGGGACGGCTCGGAAATGAATATAAGCAAACAGATTGATCAGTATATATACATAGGGATAGGCTTACTTATATCACACTTCATTCTGAGATATTTATGATCTCCTTGATGAATAACTAATGAAAGCTGAAATAAGTTAGATAAGATGGTCTATTTCTTGGAATGTAGCGAATATATGACATATGTAGCTTCAACGAATTAAATAATTCTCGAATATGTGAAATAGTAAAAATAATACTAAAACTTCGCCAATATATATAGGCTCAGCAAAAAATACTTGTCCTATCTGTATATACTGTTTATAGGTCCTGGTAAAAAATAATACACAAAGCAATTGCTAAAATTAAGCTAAAATATTATCTTCAGTTTCAAATTCGTTATCGATATCAAAGTCGTCGGCGCAAAGCCGTTGATTGAATTCTTCGAGCATATCTCGTGGCACGAAGTGCTCTCTGCAGAGAGGACACGTTTTTCTATCTTGGTTCATCCAACTATCAACACACTTCTTATGGAAGATGTGTTTACAGTTCAACAAGCTCCTGATCTCTTCTTCGTCTTCAAACTCGTCTAAGCATATTGCACAACTCTCTGTTGGATGTTGCAAGACGATTTTAGGTCGGAGAACTTCATCACCGGGAGAAGTTCCTGGATCAGGGCAGCGGATAGAGGTGGCTCAATTGGTGTATTGGTTTGATTTTCGAGAAAATAGGGTTCAGTTTCCCAAAAATATGATAAACTAAGAAATCTAAAGATTGTGGAAACAGTTGCTATGATAAAACTGAGTACGGTTAGTGTGTAAATGATAACTTTAGGAATAAATACTTCCATGAAGGTGTGGCCTTTTGTAAAATCCATTTAACCTAAGTTTCAGAAAATCTGTTTTATTTATTTAACTGTTGTGTGTGTTTGTATGATGCACTCAGATTTAGTACAGAAGAGTTGAGTGAAGATATGATGCTTCGTTTGGTAGTTATTCTATATATAGAGAGAGAATTTATGCTGCAATATATATGCTTATTTTATTAAATATATTTTAATCATGTTATACACGGGAATGGAAGTACGTGTTCTTTAGTTTTCAATTGTTGACTTACTTACTTCTGCTTAGCAATTGCAAGTGATATAATGTCACTGTATAACAAAACTCTTGTTTATGGAATAGCATCATTATTCTATTTGATCATTATATAAACGTGGTTTGGTTCCTACAAGAGTAATATATTACTCAACAATTAAATAATTGGTAAGATATCAATACAAACTCACGCCTTGAATTTTCTATCACCAAGGGAAACTTCATAATTCTGTAGATGTAATCTTTTTCAAAGGCACCATTTTCTGGAATTCTATATAATATATAATTGTAGAGAAAAAGAGAAGTTGGAATTTAACTAAAGCAAAAAATAAATAATGCCCGAAAAAATAATTTCATTTTTACTATATTTGTATATGTATTGTAAAGGTATTAATTAAATTTTGCCTTACTTGAATTTATTTGTATTTGCAGTAATTTTTAGGTTAAACTTAAAATTAGGTCTTCATAAATAATTAGTGCAAGAATTGTTAAAAAGTATTAATCACCCGTAAAACTGATTTTGCCAATATAAAATTAAGATAGACGAGATTATTCTCATGTTGAGTCTAATTCAAGGTCAAAAGATTATGCAACAATATGAAAGATACATTATATGAAATTGAACTACAACGATTTAATGCCACAAACAGATAGACAAGCCTTTTGTATAGGAGAAAAAAGAATTCATTCTAGATAGACGTGATCGACCGGTCAAGGAATTCATCCGACCCTTGTATCGTAGTCTTGCGGTGCCATTATTGGTAATTATTTTTGTGTTATTGGGTGACAAGTGGCAACTTAAGGTTGGTTCGTTAGCAATGACTACATTAAACTTTTCGCATAAAACGTGTGCGACATCAGATGGGATACAAAGTGTCAGCCATTATTATCTTCGAGAGGTGAACCATCATCATTTTTCTATGTGTAAATATATATATGTAAATATGTATTTTTGTATGATGTATTTGTCACTGATTGTCATAAATTCTTGTTGATTTCATGTAGATCTTTTATCCTTGCACATTAAACTGTATGACAACCCTTAAGTCAATATATCCTCCTCTTTTAGTTATCATTGATATAAATAAATTGTCACGTGAAAAGTGTCATCTTGACGTAGGAGCGTCTATGGATAAGAAGGTTTGTCCTATTTCTCCTCAAGCTATTCCTCGGAAAGTTTGACCTCTTGTTTCTCCCACAACCGGTCAGGATGAACCTTCTCACGAAGAACGCGAGGTTGATTATAAATATACGCTTTACGCAAGAAGAGGCAAAGACTCTCCCAAAATGCTTCTTCGAACTCTGGGGATTTTGTACATAATGAGGGTCCTTATGCTCCCGATGTGCATAACTCCTCCAGCTGATCTGACCGACGACTTTCTTTGTGGTCAGTTTCACCTATCCTCTTGACATACATATCAAATGCTCATTAATGGGATAAATCATTTTTTTGTAATTTATTTTGAAGGTATTCCTTTTACCCCTTTAACCCTTATTTATTAATCGGTTTGTTGTGTGGTAGGCGGCGTCAGTCCAGGATTCCATGAAGTGCCCATTTTACTCCATTATCTTTAAATATTTACTAAAAATTCACAATTCAACATAAACGCAATATGACGCTAACAAGTATAAAGACAAGAGTAAGTGTAACACTCTATTTTATAAAATTATTTGCCTAGAAATCGAGCTAACTGGTGCTCTGGCGTATGATAGATGTATCCCAAAAATGAGATACCATTTATCAACGGGATTCTACTCAGTATTTATAACCTTGTGGCACTGATTTGCGTATTCTTTTTGGCCATAAAATCCAGCACTACGATGGAGTAATGCTTAGCTCTCCAAAAAATATTTTCAACTAGCCAAACATGTGAAATATCTTCTCCTTATCTTGGATTCTCATGTTTGGCTCGTACAATAAAACAATTCTCCAAAGTAAGCATGACTCAAGTGAGTATGTGTCTACTTTAACCCAATATTCCCGAGCTCTCTCAACTCCTCTACATGGTTTAACCCTTCTTTTCAAAAAAAATGAGATACCATTTATCAATGGGTTTCGACTTAGTATTTATAACCTTATGGCACTAATTCGCATATGCTTCTTGACCATCAATTCCAGCACTACGAATCATGGAGTAATGCTAGGCTCTCCCAAAAGTATTTTGAAATAGTCAAACATGTGAAATATCCTCCTTATCTTGGACTCTCATGTTAGCTCATGTTGAGATATAAAATCTCATTAATAGAATGCCTTCTCCTAACGGTTCGGACTGTTGGTTGAGTTGGCAATTTAACATGGTATCAGAGCTCCACGGACCTTGAGATCCTGGGTTCGAGTCTCTCGACCGCCACCCACTTTATTCTGCACGTACAAGCTTAGCTCTTCTCGCCTTCTATGGGCACTCTTCTCTACTAAGCTTGCACGTGAGGGGGCGTGTTGAGATATAAAATCTCATTAATAGAATGCCTTCTCCTAACGGTTCGGACTGTTGGTTGAGTTGGCAATTTAACAGCTCATACTATAAAATATGGGTCAATTACCCATGGAGTCTTAAAGATTATTGTAGTGGCACATAGGAGCTAGTCAATTATTCTCTCCTTCTTAGTGGCCAATAAGATGTCCAACGTCATAACTACCCTTCTAGACAAAAAAAAAAGACAAATAAATAGATCATTCTCTCTCCTACACTACAATTACTCTCTTTCATCCATTACCATTAATCTTTCTCCTCTTTTATCATTTTTTCTATCTCCTTCTTCATTAATTATCAAATAATTTCCAGCTCCGACCACAACCACTTATCACTGCCGACCACCGCCGGCCACCGCCGAAAGAAGTTCTGAGCGTGGAAATAAGTTCTGAGTCTGGGGTACTGAGCATGGAAATAGTACTGAGTATGGAAAAAGTTGCCAAGTATAGAAAAAAAGTTCTGAGTATTCGATTTTTTTTGTTGAATGACATTACTGAGCATGCTCGTTTGCTCAGTAACTTGCTGAGCGTTTCTCGTATGATCAGTAATCTTACTGAGCATTTCGCGTATAATCAGTAAATTTACTGAGCATTTCGCGTATAATCAGTAAACTGCTAAGCATTTAGACAAAACTTTCGAGTTTAGATAATTTTTCTTGATTCCATCATTTGATAACAATTAAATAGCAATACTCATAATGTAATGACTTACTAAGTACCTAAGAAATGCATTTCTTGTTGGTAAAATATATATCCTCAACAAAAAAAAATTATATTACTGGAGAAAAATTAATAATCTAATTCGTAAAAAGAAGAAATACAAAAAAAAACTTAACAGTTGGATTACAAAAAATAAACATTACAACGGAAGAGTTTTCATCACTTGGATTTAGCCTTTTTGTAAAGTAAACATAATTTATCCCCCTTTCTAACTTAACATTTATATCTGTTAAATGCTGAGATAAAAACAAAGACTGAGATATAGGTTGTGGGCCCTTATAAATGTATGTTCAAAATGTTGCATCAACGATTCAGCTTCCTTTGTTTCAATGTTCACTTTAAGGAAAGGAAAGGAACAAATAAGCAAAAAAGAAAAAAATTATAATTCGAAGAATCTTAAAAAATTAAATATAAAATGAAAACCTGCTATGTAACATTCCAAAAAGGAGTGTTAGAGCATGAAAGGGTAAAATATATTAAGATCATCAGCACTAAGAAGCTGCACGGGAAGGAGGTCGAAGCCTTGTAGGTCCGACCTAGATTCAACCACTTCGAACCACCACGTCGCTACACCACTCAGATCGAGATCGAGATCTCTAACGGGTTCTTCAACATTAATGGATCTTCGACGTTGAAGGTTTCTGAAGGCGGAACCCTAGCTTTATTGTCGGATTGAAGGTTTCTGAAGGCGGAACACGACGCCTCTCTGCAAAAATTGTTTCTCTGATGTGCAACACCGCTGCAACAACTAGAACCACCACCTGCTGATGTCGATAATGGACGCTGGTGTTCTTGTGAAGCCGTTTTCAAGCCGGAGCAGTGTAGCAAAACTGGAGGCGGAGATAGAGCGTGGAAATAGAAAGGACAGAGAAATGAAAATAATAATTAGAATTATGATATAAATTACTATATATAGAGAAATAAAAACAAAACAAGGGTAGTAATGTAATTGAATTTTTAGGATATAGTGTTAAATTTTTGTTATGACCTTTAGTAAGAAGAGGCTATAGAGTCAGTCTTGTTAGGTCCCAAGGTGGTGTTTTCAAAACCATTTGGGTAATAATCTTATAAAATTATCGGGGAATTAAACGATTCTCCCAAGTAAGAATGACTCAAGTGAGTATGTATCTTCTATTACTCAATTGTCTAAAGCTCTCTCAACTCCTCTGCATGGTTTAACCATTACTTCACACGATTAGTGACCAAAAGTGAGCGCCTAAGCTTTTTTTTTATTTTTCCTACTCTCGCAAATTTTTGAATTGATATTAGAACTCTAATTATAGTATTGTTATATGACTTTTTTTCCTTAAATATTTAAAATTATTATAATTACTACATATATATTACTAAAAAATTAAAATTATGCATCGGGATACAAAATCGATAATCCCGCTAAGGCCCCGTGTAATCCTGCCTAGGCGCTTAGTCCCCGAAATCGATTTCTACAGCAGAACCAAAAAGAATGTGCAACTATAGTCGTTGCAAGTTCCCAAGTATCCTTTTGATTAATACGTCATTTATTATACTTCGGTTGAACAAACTGAAACTAGCCAAGTATTCTCTTTCTCTATATTCACCGATCTTCCATGACAACGTCTCCCTTTGTCATAACGGGGATTCATCTTCAACTAGTACAAATCGAGGAATTTTTCTTACATCAGAGTAACTTCTTGAAATGATGCATGGTGTTTATTAGTCCTTGGATTACCATTGACGCTTTACCGTTTGCCTTTGGGCTCAGGCATTCGAGGCTTAGAAAGTTTTGTGGTTTACATATATGCACTGAGAAGACTACTCATCGTAGACCCAAATATTATCTTGTTTCTTGCTTGATATCATCTCTTCATGCTTAATTTATATTATATTGTGAGACAAATAAATTCCACAGACACGTGCTCCAATGTCTTATTCGGTGACGATGGTTGGACAAATTGTTGATATTACGGTTATGGTTGGTAGACTAATGAGTAGATATAAAATTTGAACCTTTCTTCTCTATGTATTCATACAAGAGCCTCAAATGGTTTTTACAAGTGACAGGTGTTTTCGGAGGCTATCATGCGTATATTATTATTTAATTTGAAGGGACAACATAATTCTAAATAATTTGAACATATTAAACTTCATCCACGATTAATTACCAACCAACCCCATATTGTCACTAATTGAGCTTAATTAATCAACATGGTCTGCAAGGTTAGATAGGTCTTCTTTCTTGTTTTGCACAATTGTGAAGATATAGAATCTAATTCACGAAGAATACATTTTCTCTCATACTTACCAATTTACTTGATTCTAAGTTTTACTTCTCAGTGTAGAACGAACTAAGGGAATTAGTAAGCAAGCCATTTTTCAAATCACGGATCATTTGTTCTTGGTAGATCTAAAAACTGTAAACAGGATTAATACTGTTGCTCCCATTTATAATTTTGGAAGTGCACACGATATAATCATCCACATAACGCATGAGATCGTGACTCTTTAGAAGTGGTAGAATCCATGCTAACAACAAAGGATACTTAGTCACGATAGTTAGTCCTATCATGTTTGATGTTGACAATAGTAGTCATAGAGATAGACGTATGAGCCGTTGACAAAATCATATTTATTAAAGAGGCATTAGTGTTTCTATCAGACATGATGGGCTTGGGTAGAGAAGGGATGCTCTGTCTTTTGACTTATGAAACTCTGGATACAATATATAATATAAAAGAGGAACATGAAAAATGTATCCCGCATTTAAAAGTCCTCTCATTATGCATATATAGTGAGAGAAATAATATTCTATTTTATTTCTAGATTTTCATATGTTATCTAATCAAATTTATAAATTATTGCACTCTTCTAGGAAAAAGTTACATATAATGATTTTACATCACCTATATGATATCATCAAATCTAGCAAATCCAAGTCTCATGTCATACCATGTTCAAAATGGCAGCTAATACACACTGAATGAATCACCTCAGGATGTTATTAAATGCCTGTCTGGAAGTGTTTTTTTGGAGAAACACTTAAAAATGCTTTTAGTATTTTAAGAGTTTTTTTTACTTTAAGAAACACTTTTATGAAAAACACTTTTATGAAAAACACTTTTATGAAAAACACTTTTAAAAAAAGCACTTAAAATAATTTAAAATTTCAAAATTCATTTTAATAATTTTTTTAAATTTTGAATTTTATTCTAAAAGCGTTTTTTTATCCCCCCTCTCCACTCCCCACCCTGTCCCCGTTAATGTGCCGACTATTATTCCCTCGTTTTTTAACATTTGTATGTTCTCTTACACTCTACTCGGTTAAAAGAAATTGTGACCATTAATTTTAATCTCAAATCGTTTATTGTATACCCCAATATCTAATAATAGATCTAGAAGCCGACGATTACATATACTCTCCTATGGTTTATGTACTGTTACGTCATTTATTTTTCATAAGGGACGGCTCGGAAATGAATATAAGCAAACAGATTGATCAGTATATATATAGGGATAGGCTTACTTATATCACACTTCATTCTGAGATATTTATGATCTCCTTGATGAATAACTAATGAAAGCTGAAATAAGTTAGATAAGATGGTCTATTTCTTGGAATGTTGCGTATATATGACATATGTAGCTTCAACGAATTAAATAATTCTCGAATATGTGAAATAGTAAAAATAATACTAAAACTTTGCCAATATATATAGGCTCAGCAAAAAATACTTGTCCTATCTGTATATACTGTTTATAGGTCCTGGTAAAAAATAATACACAAAGCAATTGCTAAAATTCAGCTAAAATATTATCTTCAGTTTCAAATTCGTTATCGATATCAAAGTCGTCGGCGCAAAGCCGTTGGTTGAATTCTTCGAGCATATCTCGTGGCACGAAGTGCTCTCTGCAGAGAGGACACGTTTTTCTATCTTGGTTCGTCCAACTATCAACACACTTCTTATGGAAGATGTGTTTACAGTTCAACAAGCTCCTGATCTCTTCTTCGTCTTCAAACTCGTCTAAGCATATTGCACAACTCTCTGTTGGATGTTGCTGGCAGGTGTTCGGGCAAGACGATTTTAGGTCGGAGAACTTCATCACCGGGAGAAGTTCCTGGATCAGGGCAGCGGATAGAGGTGGCTCAATTGGTGTATTGGTTTGATACTCGAGAAAATAGGGTTCAGTTTCCCAAAAATATGATAAACTAAGAAATCTAAAGAGTGTGGAAACAGTTGCTATGATAAAACTGAGTAAGGTTAGTGTGTAAATGATAAGTTTTGTAAAATCCATTTAATATAAGTTTCAGAAATATCTGTGTTATTTATTTTCCTGTTGTGTGTGTTTGTATGATGCACTCAAATTTAGTTCAGAAGAGTTGAGTGAAGATATGATACTCGTTTGGTAGTTGGTCTATATATAGAGATTAGAGAGAGAGAATTTTTGCTGCAATATGCTTATTTTATTTAATATATATTTTAATCATTTTATACACGGGAATGGAAGTGTTCTTTAGTCTTCAATTGTTTGTTGACTTACTTACTTCTGCTTAGCAATTGCAGGTAGGGGTGAGCACGGGTCGGGTTTATCCGGGTTGGGGTCTAGGGTAAGGGTAGGGTAATATTGGAAAGTGGTAAATGTTGGAGGGTAAACCCGTGTTAATGGTAAAATAAAAATTACCACGGGTTAAGACGAGTTAACTAACGGGTTACCCAGATTTTACCCTTGGTAAAATTCATAATTTAATCACAATAAAAAACATAAAACCAAATAAAGTTTAAATGCTACTATTCAATTAAAAGAATTTTTGTTCTTCAAAATAAAGTACATATTAGGTAAAATTCAAAGGAGAGACGGGGATAAGATTTCAGTGAACCAAGTAGCCAAATGTGTCAAATGGCCAGGTCTTGACCATATACACACACACACACATATATATATATATATATTAAATGAACAGTATACAGGTTGGACGGGTCCAACCCGTGTGGTAATGTATAGAAGGTAAACCCGTGGTAAAAAAATTAACATGCCCAAAATTGAAGGGTAAGGTATGTTATAAAATGGGCTAGGGTAATTTTTACCCTATTTTAGGTCGGTTTTTATTACCTTAACGGGTCGGTTTACCATTTACCACTATTCTGCTCAACCCTAATTGCAGGTGATATAATGTCACTGTATAACAAAAACTCTTGTTTATGGAATAGCATTATTATTCTATTTGGTCATTATGTAAACGTGGTTTGGTTCTACAAGAGTAATTTATTACTCAACAATTAAATAATTGGTAAGATATACAACACAAACACACGCTTGAATTTTCTATCATCAAAGGAAACTTCATAGTATTTTGTAGATGTAATCTCTTACAAAGGCACCATTTTCTGGAAATCTATATAACAGTATAATTTTAGAGAAATAGAGAAATTGGAATTTAACTAAAGCAAAAAATAAATAACGCCCAAAAAAATAATTTCATTTTTACTATATTTGTATATATATTGTAGAGGTATAAATTATCTTTTGTCTTAAAAAAATTATATTTTACCTTGTGTCATTAAGTTTTTATACTTGAATTTATTTGTGTTTGCAATAATTTTTAGGTTAAACTTAACACTAGGTGTTCATAAATAATTAGTGCAAAAATTGTTAAAAAGTATTAATCACTGCAAAACTGATTTCGCCAATGTAAGATTAAGATATACGATATTATTGTCATGCTGAGTCTAATTCAAGGTCAAAATCTTATGCAACAATATGGAACATACATTATTTAAAACTGGACTACAACAATTTGATACCACAAACAAAGAGACAAGCCTTTTGTACAGAAGAAAACAGAATTCATTCTAGATAGACGTGATCGACCGGTCAAGGAATTCATCCGACCCTTATATCATCGTCGTGCGTGGCCGTTATTGGTAATCATATTTGTATAATTGGGTGACAAGTGGCAACTTAAGGTTGGTTCGTTAGTAATGACTACATCAAACTTTTCGTATAAAACGTGTGTGGCATCAGATGGGATAAAAAATGTCAGACCATTATTATCTTCGAGAGGTGAACCATCACTATTATTCATATATATATAACTAAATATTACAATATGAATAACTAAATAATTATTACAATCAAATAAATAAATAATTATTACAATCGAATTAATATATAATTAATTAGTACAACATTGGATCAAAACAATTTACCGGATATAATTTCTAACAAAAAATAATTAATTAGTACAAATAAAATAAATTATTACATATAAAATCCTATATATTTTTAAGTTATTTTGTTTCCTAAAATTACAAAAAGGCCCCTATATTATCCTAAAAGTCTATTATTTGTACATTAACATTTTACCCTCTTATTCCATTTTTTTTAAATTATTTGTTTTAGTTGCAAAAAAATCCTTATACTTTAATAATATTATAATTTAGTCCTTATAATTTTTTAAATATTCCTAACACTAAATTAATCAAAAATTCCATATTAGTCCTTATAATTATTTTGAATATTTTTAAAATTGCAACTAAGTACTTATACTTTTAAAAAGCATAAAATTAACCCTAAACAATCCTAATAATTTTTTAAATATTCCTAACACTAAAATCACAAATTACATGTTAATCCTTATAATTTCTTTATATATTTTTAAAATTGCAACTAAGTCCTTATACTTTTAAAAAACATTAAATTAACCCTAAATAATCCTAATTAATTTTTTTAGCTATAAGTTTCATCTCAACTAATCCAGAATTAATCAATATAAAATCAAAACACAACAAAATATTCATGCAATAATTAAAATATAACTTTTTAGTTATAATTATCCATAAATTCCAAAATTAAGTTGTTTTTAACAAAAATACTAATCAACCTAAATTAACATCCTCTAAATTTGGAAACATTTAATAGCTATTACAAATCATAAATTTTGCATCCAAAAAAAATTGCAATTTCAATCCAAAAATTCGTACCTGTTACGTGGAAATGGTGAAGATTGACGCAAGGAATCCACGCCAAGAAGAAGGAATCAAAAATCATAAATAAACAAAAAGTTATTAGAAATTAAAAAATCAAAATCAAAAACATGTAATGAAATTGTGTTTTTGGCATGATTTAGCTTACATTGATGTTGGATTGCCTCGAAATTGCTATAGAAGGACAGAATTGGCGATTTTTTGTGATATTTTTGGTGTAATTTTTGCAGAAATGAAGTCGGAAATAGGGTTTTATAAAAAATTTGTTTACCGACGACACGCTTGTCGTCGATAAATAAGGACACGTACCCCACTCCGTACCCACGACTGTTGGGTGGCCTCTGCTAGCGAAGACAAGCGTCGTCGGGAATATGGGATTTCGTTGGTAATTTTCGAGAGCGGGAAACTTGACCGTACAAATTGACCAATCGAATATTGGAGAAATATTACCGACGAGTTCTTCATATGAATGTCTTCGCTATTACCTTAGCGACGACATTCATATGAAGATCTCATCAGTAATACTATTAATTTTTTTTTTTTTTGTTTCTATTTATTTTCGCACGTTGAAGATCGTCGCTAATAAACTTAGCGAGGATCTTCATATGAAGAACTCGTCGCTAATTTTTTTTCCTTTATTTCCATTGAAGAAATGTATTAGAGTTCTATTTAGTTATGTAACAATACCCCAAACAACTATTAGAGTCAAATGTAGTTGTTAGGGGTATTCGGTCAACTATTAGAGTCGGATGTGGTTGTTAGGGGTATTTGGTCAACTTTTAGATTCGAATGTAGTTGTTAGGGGTATTTGGTCAACTATTAGAGTCAAATGTAGCTGCTAGGAGTATTTGGTCAACTATTAGAGTCAAATGTAGTTATCATGGGTATTTGGTCAACTATTAGAGTCAAATGTAGATGTTAGGGGTATTTGGTCAACTATTAGAGTCAAATGTAGTTGTTAGGGTATTTGGTCAACTATTAAAGTCAAATGTAGTTGTTTGGGGGTATTTGGTCAACTAGGATAGTCAAATGTAGTTGTTAGGGGTATTTGTTCATGTAGTTGTTTGGGGTATTTGGTCAACTAGTAGAGTCAAATGTGGTTGTTAGGGGTATTTGGTCAACTATTAGAGTCAAATATAGTTGTTAGGGGTATTTGGTCAACTATTAGAGTCAAATGTAGTTGTTTGGGGTATATGGTCAACTATTAGAGTCAAATCTAGTTGTTAGGGGTATTTGGTCAATTATTAGAGTCAAATGTAGTTGTTAGGGGTATTTGGTCAACTATTAGAGTCAAATGTGGTTGCTAGGGGTATTTGGTCAACTATTAGAGTCAAATGTAGTTGTTTGGGGGTATTTGGTCAACTATTAGAGTCAAATGTAGTTGGTTGGAGAAATTGAAGATTGATAATCATGCCCCACCTTGAAATAACCTAATCAAATTATATAGCAAGAATAGAACACAATTATAAACCAAAAACAAAATTGAATTTTCATGAAATTAACTTCAAATTGTGTGATGAAAATGGATATTGACAATGCCCCACCTTGATTATGAACCCGGGAATGGTGCAAGATGAATTGGAGAATCAATTGGAAAAAAATTTAGTTGTATTTTTTAGAGACAATAGGAGAAATTATTGGGGGTTTTGGGTGTTTTTGGAGATAAAAAACATGTTGTCTTCATTAAATACGTTTTTCAATGACCGACGACACGGGTCGTCTCTAATAAAATGACATTTCGTCGGTAAATGCCTTTTATACCGACGACCCTAATCGTCCCAAATATAGCAACGACATTTTGAACGTCAAAATTTAAAAAAAAAAAGTCACCGACAAAATTTCAACAAATTGGAGACGAATTCCTCTCGTCGCTATTTTGCGACAACATTTATGTCGTCGCTAACAAGAAGTCGTTGCTAAGTCTAATATATTAGCGACGAAACACGAGTCGCCCCTAACATTTCATCCCTAAAAATGCTTTTTGTAGTAGTGAGAAAGAACAATGGGAATAAGTAAGAAAGCCAATTATCAAACTAAGGATCATTTGTTCTTGGTAGATCTAAAACTGTAAACAGAATTAATACTGTTGTTCCCTATTATATTTTTGGAAGGGCACACGATATAATCATCCATAACACATAATATCATGACTCTTCAGAAGTGGTAGAATCCATGCTAACAAAAAAGGATAGTTAGTCAGGATAGTTAGTGTTGGTAGACTAATAAGTAATATAAAATTTGAACCTTTCATCTCTACGTAGTCCATAAAAGAGCCTCAAAGGGTTTTTAAAAGGGACAGGTGTATCTGGAGCCTATCATGCATAGATTATCATTTAATTTTCAGGGACAACATAATTTTAAATAATTTGAACGAATTAAACTTCATTCAAGATTATTTACCAACCAACCCCATATTGTTAGTAATTAAGTTTAATTAATCAACATGGTCAACAAGGTTAGATAAGACTTCTTTCTTGTTGTGCACAACTGTGAAGATCTAAAATCTAATTCACGAGGAATACATTTTCTCTCATTCTTACCAATTTACTTGATTCTAAGTTTTTTTCTCAGTTTAGAAAGAACTAAGGGAATAAGTGAGCAAGCCATTTATCGAATTAAGGATCATTCATTCTTGGTAGGACTAAAAACTGTAAACAGGATTAATACAGTTGCTCCCTTTTATATTTTTGCAAGGGCACACGATATAATCATCCACAAAATGCATGATATCATGACTCTTTAGAAGTGGTAGAATCCATGCTACCAAAAAAGGATACTTAGTCAGGATACTTAGTCCTATCATATTTGATGTTAGTAGATCGTAGTCACGACGACAGACGTATGAGTCGGCGACAAAATCATATTTATTAAAGAGGCATTAGTGTTTCTATGAGACATGATGGGCTTAAGTAGAGAATGGATCTTCTGCCCTTTGACTTATGAAACTCTTGATACAATATATAATATAAAAGAGGAACATAAAAAATGTATCCCGTATTAATAATTCTTCTCATTATGTATATATAGTGAGAGAAATAATATTTTATTTTATTTTTATTTTTTCATATGTTATCTCATAAAATTTATAAATTGTTGCATTCTTCTAGGAACAAAGTTGCATATAATGATTTTACATCACCTATATGATATTATCAAATATAGCAAATCCAAGTCTCATGTCAGACCATGTTCAAACAGCCAGCTAATGCACACATGCTGTTATTAAATTCTGTTCAAATGAGTGATACACAACCAATTGTTGGAAATAATATGTAGAAATTTAAGTAATGAAAAAGAGAGAGACATGAATATGAATAAGGCTACTTCTTGTTTGAGTAGACACTTATGTTTTTCTTGTTTTGAATGATGAACAAGTTCTCTACATGATGGCTCTTATATAGGCCACTTGAGATACTTGAAGAGACACTTATAGAAATAATGAATGTAAACTCTTTAGAGATACAATGGATAGACTCTAAGAGTTTCATATTGATTCACTGGATATAGACTAAGAGATACAAATAATGGACTCAAAGAGTCTTATCTAGATTCAATGTATTCAAAGATATTGATTTTAACACTCCCCCTTAATGTCTTTGGTAACTCCAATTACTTCACGAAAATACTCGAACTTGTCTCTTACAAGTGTTGTGGGGAAAATATTAGCTACTTGTTCTTCAGTCTTGCAATACTTAAGCTGAATTTCTCCTTCTTCTACAGCTTCTCTTATGAAGTGATGCTTGATTGCAATATGTTTTGTGTGACTATGGTAAACTGGATTCTTTGTTGTTGCAATAACATACTTGTATTCACGTAAGAGAAGAGTAGCTTGTTCTTGCTTCAAACAAATATCATCTAAAATTCTCCTTAGCCATATAGCTTGAGAGGTTGCTTAAGATGCCAAAATATATTCGGCTTCTGCTGATGATTGTGTGACAGTTTTCTGTTTTTTGGATGCCCACAAAAATATACCGGAACCAAGGGAAAAAGAATAACCTGATGTGTTTTTCACATCATCAACAAATCTGGCCCAATCACTATCACAAAATCCGAGCAAGTTTGCTTCAACATTTGATATACCAAATCCAAGAGTACCTTGAATGTATCACAACACTCTTTTTGCAGCTCCAAAGTGATTTGGACTCGGCTTATGCATGTATCTCGACAACATGCTCGTAGCATACATGATGTCCGGCCTTGTTGCGGTTAAATATAATAATTTTCCGACCAAACTTCAATAAACTGAATTGTCTACTTCTTTACTTCCATCTTCTTCCTTCAATTTTTCACTCACAATCAAAGGTGTTGCCACTGGTTTGCAGACTCTCATTCTAAATTTCTCCAAGAGAGTTTTGGCGTACTTATTTTGGCTAATAAAAATATTTTTTTTGTTTTGAAAAATCTAAATACCCAAGAAGTAATGCAAGAGACCCATATTACTCTATTCAAATTTTTCTAACATGTCTCTTTTAAAACTTTCAATCATTTCTTTGTTATTCACGGTGAATACCAAATCATCAATATAAAGTGAAGTGATAAGAATCCCATTATTACCTTGTGTCTTCACATATAATGATGTCTCACTTTTACTCATTTGAAAACCTGTTTTGAGGAAATATGAATCAATCTCGCTATACCATGCTCGGGGTGCTTGTTTTAACCCGTATAACGCCTTTTTTCAATTTCTACACTTTGTTTTATTCTTCTTTGATAACAAATCCTTGTGGTTTCTCAACATAAACATCTTCTTCTAATTTACCATTCAAAAAATGCTAATTTTACGTCAAGTTGATATAAGAACCAACCTTTTCGAGCAGCCAATGCAATGAGTACCTGAATCGTATCCAATCGAGCTACCGGTGCAAAAGTTTCCTGAAAATCAATTCCGGGTTGTTGCGAATATCCTTTTGCTACAAGTCTCGCTTTGTTTCTTTCAATCGAACCATCGGGATTAAGCTTCGTTTTGAAAATCCATTTCACACCAATGACATCCTTTTCTTGAGGTCTTTTCACCAAATCCCAAGTTTCATTTTTATTAATCACTTGAATTTCTTCTTGCATAGCTTTATTCCATGCTTCCTCCTTTATTGGTTCATCAAAGCTTTCTGGTTCAGTATCTCAATAATTGCAATTAGCATGAATTTCCTCCAAACTTTTCATTTTCCTTGGTGTTGAACTTGGAGATGAAGAATTTGAATTTGATGTCGAATATTGAGAGCTTGAAGTAGAAGGATCCTCTTCTGGAATCTCGTCTTCAACCTCACATTCGTTCTTATCATCAAAAGAATTAGCAACAATTTGGACTTTCTTTTCTTTCCAATCATAAGACACGTTCTCTTTGAATAAGACATCACGTGAAATAATGATTTTATTTTTCTGCAAACTATATAGTCTATAGCCTTTTGATTTTGTGCTATAACCTACAAATATGCATTTTTCACTTACTTCATCGAGCTTGTGCCTCGTCTCTTTTGGAATATGAGCATAGCAAATACTTCCAAAAACCTTCAAGTGACATAAAGATGGGTTTCTTCCGCTCCAGGATTCGAGTGGAGTCTTGTTCTCTAAAGCTTTTGTTGGACATCTATTTAGAAAATATATTGATGTATACACAACTTCGCCCCAAAAGGATTTGGGAAATCCCTTCTCAAAAAGCATCGGTTTCGCCATCTCCTTAATGCTTCTATTCTTTCTTTCAGCGACTCCATTTTGTTGTGGAGTGTAACTAACTATAAGTTGTTTGTCCAACCCAATATCTTCACAAAACTTGTTAAATTCATTTGAGTTGTATTCACCTCCTCTATCACTTATCAAGACATTTATAGGAAAGTCACTCTGCCTTTCAACGTACATTTGAAACTTCTTAAAATTAGTGAACACTTCAGATTTTTGTTTCATGAAATAAACTCAAGTCATTCTCGTGAAGTCAACAATGAAAATCAAAAAATACTTGTTACCAGCATGAGTTGGAGTCGACATTGGTCCGCACGCGTCGGTGTGTACAAGCTCTAGGGGTGTTTTAGCTCTCCATGCTTTGTCTTTTGGAAATGACTCTCGGTGTTGTTTCCCAAGTGCACATCCTTTGCAAGTTTCCTGAATTTCTTTGATAGATAGTGGCCCATAAACCATATCATTTTCTTTCAAATTCTTTATACTTTGAAAGTTCAAATGGCCAAGCCTTTGATGTCATAACCAAGACTCGTCAACAATATCCATTTTCAAAGCAATATTACTCGGGTAATGGAATGAAATAATAAAACTACGATTTTTTTCCATTTTAATCTTTGCAACAACTTGATTGTTATTGTCAAAAAATTTGCATGAGTTATCTCCAAATTCAAGTGAATAACTATGTTAATCCAGTTGTCCAAGACTCAACAAATTTCGTTCCAAATCTGGGACAAGTAAAACATTATGAATGTACCTTTTTCCTTTCTTCGTCTCTACAACAATAGTTCATTTTTCTTTTGCTTGAACTATTACGCCATTTCCCATCTTCACTTGAGATTTTATGGTTGAATAAAGTTCCATAAAAATATTTTCATCTCCAGTCATGTGATTGCTACATCCACTATCAATGAACCAAATTTGATGCTTGTGTTCAGTTGTCGTGTAATTAGCATAAAACATTGCTCCATAATCTTGCTCCTTGGTAAAGTTGGCTTGTTGATCATCTTTTAATCGAAAATCTTTTTGAATGTGTCCAAACTTTTTACGATAATGATATTGTGGTATTCATTTAAACCAACAATCTTTATCAACATGACTGCTTCTTTTGCAAATTCCACACTTTTGTTGATTATTTTGAGTGGACTCTAAATTTGAATGGCTATCAAAATTGGTTCTTCCTCTACCTCTTTCTATTGAAGATCGACCTCTTCCTCTTCCAGATTTGTTACCTCGATGTGACTCACCATTATTTCGATCACCACCAATATTATCGTTGTTTTGAACAGTGAGCATAGATTAAAGACGCTTTCAATAGATTTTTCAGAACGCCTATTCAATCTTAACTCAAAAGTTTTATCGAACCCATAAGATCCTTCAAACTCAGATTTAAAATGTCTTGTGTCTGTTCAACTACGGCAACAATCGGATCGAATTTCTCAGGCAAACTAATGAGAACTTTCTCTACAATTCTTTGATCGCTCATCTCTTCACCAAGAGAATTCATTTGATTTACAATAACCATAACTTTTGATGAGTAGTCTTTTAAACTCTCGTCATTTTTCATTTTTAGATTTTCAAAATCTATTCGCAAGGATTGAAGTTTCACAACTATCGTTTTTTCGTTACCTCGATATTCTTTTTCAAGAATTTTTCATGCCTCATTTGCAGTTGTAGTGTTGAAAATTCTTGGAAAGATAATTTTACTAACTCCTTGTTGAATAAGATAGTGTTACCTCGTTATTAGGGTTTTCATCAAACTTTTTATTTCTCTAAATGATGTGCTTGATGTCTCCTTTTTTTGTTCTAATTATATTCCCTTAGGGGACATCAAATAGGGTTATTATTTGACGAATTCGATAGACTTTTAGTGTTAATTTGATATATTTTATTTTCTCTCTCTGGATTTTAGTATTTTTTTTTTATTTATTAAGTTTTTGCACGTTAAATGGTTTGTTTTAGTATAAAGTTTGTAGGTTTCTAATACTAGCAAGGAGAGGAATCAAGAATGGAAGTCTTGGACCGTGTAAAAAAGTCAAAGGCAAGAAGAAATCTCCCGAAGAATTGACAAAGTAGAGCTGCAAATCTGAAAGGCTGATGGTAATTTCTGATTTCGAGCTACTTAAACGTGGATTCAGCCTCTTACTTGTAAATCAGGTTTGTTCCTTATCGAGTTACGAAGAGTTGGCAAGTTGAATGAGTCAATTCAGAGTTAAATTGAAAAAGTTACAGCCGTTTTAGTGGAGAGTGTACACCGGTTATGGGATTTGGACTTGAAGAGTGGACTTGGGCCATTAATTATTTCATCAATTCACTTAAAATAGCACAAGTCCGAATTATTTAGTATAAATAGCCCTTTTGACTTTATTTTTACACATAACTCACATTAGAAAAGTCAGAAACGCCAGAGAGAAAGTCAGAAGGTAGGAAAAGGAAGAAGCCAAGAGCTGAAGAATTCATCTTCTCCAAATCAACAGCCAAATCCAAACTCCTAATTAGGTTTCTTTATTTTATTTTCTTTCTGTAAAACATGAACTCGGTTAATTTTATTTCTTTAGCTTTTATTTCCATTATGAGCTAAGTTCCCTTTATACTTGAGAATTGCAAATTGGGTTGAACCCAAACTAGATTAATTATTGTTTTTCCAATTTGGGATTTAAGAATTTAATTTGAATTATTATTTTATGTTGGCTTTTATTTTGTGCTTATTTATTATCCTTATAGTCGTGAACTAAGGGTGAGTTTTAGTATCTAGGCTATTCAATATAGTGGCGTATTGATCACCTTGACGGGGGGTTTAGATACAAAACTTGGTAATTGTCGTTGGTATCCGCCAATGACCTTGACAGGCTTGACTAGCCAATAGCCAATGTGGTAAGTTTTAATCACCCGAAAGTGGTTTTAATCACCTTGATGGGGTTTAGAAGACCGTAGGAGAGCTTTTAGGTCCACCCTGACGGGGCTAAGAGACTTTAGAATCCCGACTAGCGTAATAATAATGATTCAGCCCTTAAAAGAAGACGTTAATTAAGATAGTTTGAGGTGAAACCCTAGCGTGACTCAAGTACTACTCTCTTCCTTGCGTCCAACTAATTCATTTACATTATTTTTTTCAGCTCAATTTACTTAGTCTTTAATTTACCTTTGCATTTTAGTTATTAATCAAAAACCCAAAACAAACTTTCATATCATTTATTTTTTTGTTATTGCAATTATTCCACTATTTGATCCACACCTGAGTTGTACCTAGTCCGTCCCTGCGAACGAATCTAATTTATTGGTTTTACTACTTGGACAACCGTACACTTGTGGTTTGTGAGTCCTTATCTTTTGCATTTTATTTCATAACACACAAGGACCCACCAAGATTTTGGCGCCACTGCCGGGGACGGTAGCGTGTGACCCCGGTGTTTATCCTTTAGTCTTTTAATTGCATTTATTATTTTTATTTTCAGTTTTACGCTTTTCTTTGTTTTTGTTCTTTCTCAGGTCCTACAGGTTTGGTGCATGTACTCACACCCTAAGAGGTTAATTCGAGATAAAAATAAAAGAGAAAGAGAAGCAAGAGAACAAGCAAAGAAAGAAAGAGAAATGGAGGATTTGAATATTCATCACGTTGAAGATCCTGGCGTTGAGTTGGATGCAAATGGCCAACCACTAGTGCCACCAATCATTCCTAATCCACCAATTTTCAACAATCAACATAATCATACACCTATGCAACAAGCTCAACCCCTCATGTATAATGATCCATGGTTCATACATGGTCCAGAACAAGCTCTCTATCGTGCTCCTGCTCTCGGTACTGTTCCTGGAAATATTAATGTTGCACGGTATAGACCCAACCCTGGTATGCTATCCCAGTTTAAGAATTTTGGGAAATTTCGTGGAGTACCTGGAGAAGATCCAATTCGTGCAGTTCAAAAGTTTATGCAAATCTGCAATTCGTATATAACTCAAGGAGTGACCAAATAGCAGATGTATTTCGCTAATTTCAGATTTTTTGTGATAGACGCGGCTAGTGAGTGGCACGATTCACAAGAACCTGGAGCAATAAATAATTGGGATGAGCTACAAACAGCGTTTTTCGATCGTTATTATCCGACGAACATGAGACTAGACGCACAGGTTGATTTGACATCATTTGTCCAAGAACAAGAAGAAACTTTGGGTAGATATTAGACAAGATTTCAGTCATGTTTGAGAAGATTTCCTGACCATGGCCTCACAGAACAACAACAGTTGAAGATCTTTTATAAAGGCTTATATGGAGGATCAAGAAATGACCTCGATTTATTATGTGGAGGTGGTTTCTTACAGGTAGCTCCAGCCCATGCTAAGATTATACTGAATAGAATGGTGACGAATGAGCAAGGTTGGAATATAGTGAGAACACCTATCCGAGGTAGAAAAGATAGTAGTATGGGTATCGATGAGAACTTCTCCTCTTTGGAGAATAAATTGAAGAGTACACTGGAGCAACAAATGAAACAGCTCGCTTTAGCTATTAAAGAGGGTTTTCAGGTAAGAAAGCAGGTGTTAATGTTACTCAAGAGATATATGGATGTTCGAATTGTGGTGTTCAAGACCATGACTGGGAGCATTTTGAAAGTAACCTTGAAGTTGTAATGTGTGTTTCTAATAGAGGGAGTTACAATTCAAGTGGTAAAGGATACCAACCCAACAGAAACCATTCGGGGTTCCAATATTTGCATCCTAATGGGGCGGCTAATCCTACTTATGCATATCAGCCGCGTCCCCAAGGTAACAATTATCAACCTAGACCACAGAATAATTATCAAGGAGGACAAGGTTATGGAAATCATGCTCAAATGCAACCTTCTCAAGATAATTATAATGACACCATGAATCAAAAAGCCTTACCTGCTCAACCTCAAGAAGGTACGAATGATTCTTGTCAAACTGTAGAGAGATTAATTGCACTCCAGGCACAATCTATTCAGAATCAGCAAGCTTCTGAAGTTGCGATTAAATTAATGGAGAATCAAATAGCTCAGATGTCAAAACAATTAAATCAGCGTCCACAAGGGCAACTCCCTAGTGACACTGAAAATCCGAGACAAACTGAATATTGTAATGCTATCGCGTTAAGAAGTGGTAAGAAGCTCCCTCCACCTCATTTTTCCGGTTATGAAAGAAAACAAAGTTACCAATAAAGAGAAACCGGTAAAGGATGTGGAAGAAAAAGAAGATGAACCTGAAGTGGTAGAATTGGAAAAGATTCCGGAAGTTCCGAAAAAGAAAGATGTTGTAGTAACCCGTCCTCCTCCACCTTTTTCCTCAACAGTTCAGAAAAAAAGAGATATGGATGAGTATCAAAGATTTTTTAATAGGGTGAGAGGTCTTAACATTAACATACCATTGTTGGAAGCTATTAAAGATATACTGAAGTATGTGAAGTTCTTGAAGAGGGCCCTCACCAACAAGAGACCATATTGTGATAATGAGATGATAGGATTGCCAGAGAAGTGTAGCGCCATCTGTCAAAGTAAGTTTTCACCTAAGTTAATTGATCCTGGGAGTTTTACGATTCCGATTTCAATTGGTAATGAGTGGCAAGGAAAATCTCTATGCGATTTGGGTGCGAGTATCAATCTCATGCCCAAATCAATTTTCGATAAGTTGAAGATAGGAGACGTGAGACCTACCTCTATGGTCCTACAAATGGCTGACAGATCCCTCGTGCATCCTGAGGGATGAATCGAAGATGTCCTCGTCAAGGCATGTACTTTAGTTTTTCCCGTTGATTTTGTTATTCTTGAATATGACGCGGATAGGAATGTCCCCAGAATTTTGGGACGACCATTTCTAGCCACGGGGCGTACTTTAATTGATGTAGAAAATGGAGAATTAACCATGAGAATCCAAGACGAGGAGGTAAAGTTCAATGTGTTTAGAGCTATGAAGTTTCCAGATGTTCTAGGATATTGTTTCCGAATGGATATAGCAGATCATGCCACGCAAGAGGTATTTGATTGTTTTAATTATGATGATATCTTGCAGGAAGCTAACACTTGACTAGCTTGAGATGATGGAAGAGCTTGCCGAAACAGTGGAAGCTCTTAATTCTGAGAATCTGTCCGAAATATAGGCGTCCTGCCTATGAACCTATGAGAGAATCGGGGGAGAAGGTCATTAAAAATAAACCATTCATTTAATCTCCTTCGAAGTTGGAAGAAAAACCATTGCCAGCACACTTGAGGTATGCGTATTTAGGTACTAATGACACTTATCATGTTATTGTTTCAGCAATTTTAACAGGTCCTCAAGAAGACAAGCTGCTGCGTGTACTAAGAGCGAATAGAGAGGCGATTGGTTGGACTATTGCTGATATCAAAGGTATTAGTCCTTCCTATTGCCAACACAAAATCATTATAGAAGATGATAGTACACGCTCAGTTGAAGGCCAAAGGAGACTAATGCCAGCGATGAAAGAAATGGTGAAGAAAGAAGTTATTAAGCTACTAGATGCGGAATCGTCTATCCCATAGCTAGTAATGAGTGGGTAATTCCAGTCCAATGCGTGCCAAAGAAGGGTGGTATTACTATCGTCCTAAATGCTCAAAATGAAGCCATTTCCATAATAACCATTGTTGGTTGGAGAGTGTGTATGGATTATCATAAGTTGAACAAGGTGACTAGAACTTCCCACTTCCTTTCATAGATCGGATGTTGGATAAATTGGCTGGTAGAGAATATTATTGCTTTTTGTATGGTTATTCAGGATACAATCAAATCTATGTAGATCCAGCAGACCAACACAAAACCACCTTTACATGTCCCTTTGATACCTTTGCCAATCAAAGGATGTCATTTGGATTGTGTAATGCACCTGCTACTTTTTCAGAGATGTATGATGGCGATTTTCTGGGATATGATCGATAACTTCCTTGAGGTATTTATGGATGACTTTTCTGTGTTTGGTGATAACTTTGATGAGTGTTTACAGAACTTGGAGAAGGTGTTGATTAGATGCAAGGAAACTGATTTGGTGTTAAACTGGGAAAAATGTCATTTTATGGTTCGTGAAGGTATAGTGTTGGGACACAAAGTTTCAAGTGCAAGATTAGAAGTTGATCATGCTAAGATTTAGGTAATAAAGACTCTTCCCCCTCCTGTAAAAGGTGTGAGAAGATTTTTAGTCCATGCTGGTTTCTATCGCCGTTTTATCAAAGACTTTTCCAAGATTGCCAAAACTTTGTGTAACTTGCTCGAGAAGGACTCCAAATTCCTTTTTGATGAAGCTTGCATGAAGGCATTTCAAGAGTTAAAGGAGAAGCTTATTACTGCGCCTATTGTATTACCTCCTGATTGGAAGATTCCATTTAAAGTTATGTGTGACGCTAGTGATTTAGCTATGGGTGTTGTGTTGGGTCAGAGAAAGGATAATGTATTTCATTCTATCTATTATTAGAGTAAGACCTTCACTAGTGCTCAGATTAATTATACGGTGACTGAGAAGGAACTTTTAGCGGTTGTTTATGCCTTTGACAAACTTCGTTCCTATCTTCTTGGGGCGAAAATTGTTGTATTCACTTATCATTCCGCTATTTAAGTACCTTATGGAGAAGAAAGATGCTAAGCCACGATTAATCAGATAGGTTTTATTGCTGCAAGAGTTTAATTTAGAGATTCGAGATCAAAAGGGGTGTGATAATCAAGTTGCAGATCATTTGTTTCGTCTTGAAGGTTCTAAACTGAATAGTGGTCCTGAGTTAGTTAGAGAGGAGTTCCTAGATGAGAGTTTATATGTTATTTATAATGGTGCTCCTTGGTATGCAGATATTGCAAATCATGTTGTGAGTGGTTCTTTTCCTGAAGGAGCTACTTCACAAGACGAGAAGAGATTAATCAGCCGTGCTAAACAATTATTTTAGGAGGATCCTTTCCTCTACAAAGTATGTGGTGACCAAATGGTAAGAAGATGCATACCTGAGAGTGATGTTTATGCAATAGTTGCAGGTTGTCACGATTCGCCCTATGGAGGACATTTCAAGGGCGACCCCACAGCTGCTAAGGTATTACAATCTGGTTTTTATTGGCCTACATTACATAAGGATTGTCATGAGTACGTTAAGAAAGGTCATAGATGCCAGTTTACTAGTAATATATCCAAGAGGGATGAGATGCCACGTAATAACGTTCTTGAAGTAGAAATATTCGATGTTTGGGGTTTTGATTTCATGGGTCCTTTTGTATCATCCAATGGAAATCAGTACATCCTATTAGTTGTTGATTACGTGTCTAAATGGGTAGAGGTTGTAGCTCTACCAACGAATGATTCGCAAGTAGTAATTAAATTTTTGAAGTCTCATATCTTCACTAGACATGGTACAGCTCGAGTTATTATCAGTGATGGAGGTTCACACTTTGTGAACAAGTATTTGAAGATAGTTCTAGAGAATCATGGGATAAGACATCGTGTATCTACCGCTTATCATCCACAAGCCAGTGGTCAAGCTAAGGTCTCTAATCTAGAGATCAAATCCATACTAGAAAAGACTGTTGGCCCCACAAGAAAAGATTGGTCAACGAAGTTAGATGATGCATTGTGGGCTTATCGTACTGCGTTCAAAACTCCTGTTGGTGCATCTCCGTATCGCATGGTTTATGGTAAGGCTTGTCACTTACCTCTTGAACTTGAATTAGGTGCATATTGGGCTATAGCGCGGTTGAATTTAGATCCTACTTTAGCCGGTGAGAATCGTATGATGAAGTTGAATGAACTTGATGAGTTCCGATTACATACTTATGAGAATGCTAAACTCTACAAAGAAAACACCAAGAGGTGGCATGATAATCGTATTCGTGTGAAGAAGTTTAAAGTGGGACAAAGGGTCCTTAAATACAATTCCAAGTTCAGTAAGTATCCGGGTCAGTTGAGATCGAAATGGTCTGGTCCTTACATTGTGACCAAAGTCACGCCCCATGGAGCTATAGAAATTGAGCATCCAATCAAGCATCGCACTTTATGGTGAATGGTCATCGATTGAAGATATATCATGGAGGCGAGGATATGAATCGCTCGGAAGATCCACATCCTGGGGAGGTCATGTACCTCGTTGAAGCTCCTTAGAAGCGAGGGGTAACCCGTCGAGCTTAACGACGTTAAACAGAATTCAATTCATTGTATATTAGTTCATTTTTTTTATATAGTGTAAATTAGAGTAATTGTTGTTGATTAGTGTTTATTTTTAAGAAATGAGAAAGGGTGGTTGTTTTTTGATGATTCCAGGAGTACAAAAGTCATGAGTTTGGGGTTAAAAGAATGGAAAAACGAAATTCTTTGGGTTGCATTTCAGGAGCTAACCGGGAACCCGGTTGCCAGTTAACAGGGGAACCCAGTGAACAACTGGATGTTTACCTTTCACACGCAAGGTGTTGCGTCTGGGTTTGCGCCAGCGACAGCAACCGGGAACCCGGTTTCGGCGCTGAAGGACCCCAAACTCTCTGACCCCTGCGTAAGACGAGACACAAGGGGTTTGCGTCTAGCTAGAGTCAGATTCGCGCTGTCGACACAAACCGGGAACCCGGTTGTGAGCTGACCGGGAACCCGGTCATGAAGACCAACTCTCTGACCCCCTGCGTAAGCTAAGACGCAAGAAAGCTGCGTCTAGGTAAAAAAATCGATTTTGGTAATTTATTTGCGCCAACACAGCGACACGAACCGGGAACCCGATTGTCGTCTGTGATAGGCGGTTTTGGTAACCTAAAACCTATATTTTTACCTTCCTTCTCAAGTTAGCCTCAAATTTCATTCTCATCTTTACACCACTCCGAAAATCATTATCAACATAGCTTATAATCATCAAATCCTTTCCTCTTTCACCACAAAAACACATAATCAACTCATAATCCTTCCAAAACACCAACAATTCCCAACTTTTCTTTAAGATTCCTCCTTCATCCAAACCATAAATTGAACCACTAAACCTCACCAATCACATAAAATAATCCTTACCCATCTCATATATCACCTTAATCTCCCTCCTTCTATCTTCAAAACAACAAATTTCGAAACTTTTTCTAGTTTTCTATTTTTTAAAGTTTTGAGTTTGGGGTGCGAAGACATGACAAACAGGACAGACTCTTTCATTTATACTCGAAGAAACAATCCAAAAACAAGAAAAAATCCTGGTACTACACAAGAGAGAGCTATTGAGATTCCAGATTTGGGTCCTAAACGCAAGATTGAAGAGGTTAAGACTGCTATGAAGAGGAAAGAACACCCAAGTAAGGCTACTCCTGCTAAGCCCACCTTGGTTGATGAAGAAGAAGAGATTGAAGAAGAATTTCCTAATGAACCCGTTTCAGAACAAAGAGTCACCCGAAGAAATACTATGGCACAGAAACCAAAGATAGTAGCGGTTACTTGGGCTGATCAGGTTCGTGACAGAATTAGTTACTTGAAATTTGGTGTTGAGAAAGGATTCCCTAGAAATATTATGAGCAGTGAGTTTAAGAGTTATTCTACCACTTGTGATAAGTTTGGATGGACAGAATTGAGACTAAGGGATCTTACTTATATTCCTACCTTGGTGCGTGATTTCTATGAAGGGTTATTCTTTTCAAATAAACAGTCAATTATCATACGCAAAAAGGTACTACCCTTCTCAATTGAGCTTATTCGCATAACTTTGAAGCTTCCAAACATCATTGGGCCTTGCAAATATCAAGAAACACTTAACGATCCGTCTTTTAATTGGGAATCTCTTTGAAATAAAGTTTTAATTCATGGGAAACGCCCTATTCCAACTGGTGAGAGATATGGTGGGCAAGTTTATAGCAGCTATTTATTACCTTGTGCTAAGGTAAGGTCCTGTTTTGGAATACCCATCTTCTTTGGCATTACTCACACTTCCGAACTGAAAAAGGAACATGTTATCTTTATAAAGTGTATTATTGAGGATGAAGAAATTGATGTTGCTCGTGTGATTTATGACACCACTATGGAGTTTGAGAAAACCCCTACCATTCAACAAAACCTCAAGTTTCCATGTACCATCACTGCTTTGTGTCTAGACGCAAAAATACCACGTAAGAGCGATGAGGTTGAGCCTTTGGATAGTGGGGATACTATGACGCTGACTTCAATTGAGAACGTGCATAATGAAGCAACAAAACCAATGAAAAGTCCTAGAGTTCCTCCGCCAAAGAAGAAGGTATATTCTGATAATGAGTTGGACAATAAAATCCGAGTGTTGGAAGAGAAACAGGATGCGATGATTGTCACTTTAGGAAACGTCACAAAAGAGTTGGATACGCTAAAAAAATATGTTATTTGGGGTGAGCAATATGCAACACGTCATCAACTCACTCTTCACAAAAGATGCCCAACTTGGACGCAACAATGGTAACCAGCCTAGTGCTGAGATATGTTTTCTAACTCTTTCCTCATTTAGTAGTGTATATTAGTTTAATCGCTTTATCGAGTCTTTTCGAGTCGTGGGGACACGACTCATTTTTGAGTTTGGGGTGGGGTTCGTTGCCTCATCCCAATTTTACGTGCTATTTGTTTTAATTGCTTTCAATAAAATTAATTAGGAGTTGAGTTTGACTGTAGAAGATCTTAAATGTCTCCATTAAGCATTCTTTTGGTAAATCTATGATAGTAAATAGTGGACTTTAGGAGTTAGTATAAAACGCACTTTAATTGCATGCAAACATAGATAATTGATAGGAAGAATTAATGAACAGTGCAAAAGAAGTAAACTTGTACTTAAGGAAAATGTTTGGTTTGTAGAACGTGAGATCCAAATTAGTAGAGAACCCACTTAGATATGAACTAGAGGCGAACCATGTAATTAGGAAAATGATAGGGGCAATTCTTTGTTAGCCAGTTGAGACCTTTTTAGCCTTCTATCCCTCGTATTAATTATATCCTCATTAGCCCAATTTTGAGCCTTAAAGCCTTTATTTTGTCACCACGATATAAGCCCATATCCCCTTAGTTTATTAGGCATTTCCAAATGACCCGCACTTGAATCACGATCTTGAGACCTGTCTCAAGCTTGAGTTTGAGGTGGTGGGTCCATCTTTGGGAAATTACATTGGGAGGGAATTACATGTGTTTGTATTGAGGCACAATTTCAGATGATATTATTATTATTTGTAACCCTTTGTCGGGATTGGAAAAAAATCGAAAAATCAATACATTAAGGACCAGGAACCCGGTTAGTTACTGTACAAAAAAATGAAAAAGAAAAAGAAATAATAACTTACCCGACAAGGTGGAAATCATCTTAGACTATATTGGGTTAACTTGGGGATGCTAAATTAGTGCATCTAATGGGTTGAGTGAGAACATTATTCGAGTATAAACTCAAACTCGTGGACAATTGTTGATGGTAAGTGAGGAGAGAGCCAAAAGCTCACTTCAAATTTACCAAATATACATACCACATCGTCCCTAAGCCTATGCGAAAACCATACAGTCCTCGTGATTCCTAGATACGTGGTAAGTTGATAAAGAATATGCTAAGTGGAGCGTTCAAAGCGAGTGAGGATCAAGGAACACCCTATAGCCATCATAATGAGATAACTACAAGTGTAACCTTCTAGCATTGTGAAGTTAATTTTAAGATTGATGTTATTTGTGTTTGATTTTGCATGATTAGTGTATGTGAATATTAATTACTAATGTTTGCTATATGAGATTTATTATAAGTGTTGCTTTGGGGTGTATTTACTAGTTTCTGCATCTTGCCATTCACCATAGACCGTTGTTTTTTATTTTACTTTGTCGGGACGACAAAGGTTTGAGTTTGGGGTCTTGATTTCTCATATTTTGTTATGATTATATGCCCTTAGTTGAAATAAAATAGGGTGATTATTTGACTAATTCGATAGACTTTTAGTGTTAATTTGATAAATTTCATTTTTCTCTCTTTCGATTTTAGTATTTCTTTTATGTATTAAGCTTTTGCACGTTAAATGGTTTGTTTTAGTGTAAAGTTCGTAGGTTTCTAATACTAGCAAGGATAGGAATCAAGAATGGAAGTCTTGGATCATGTAAAGAAGTCAAAGGCAAGAAGAAATATCCCGAAGAATTGACAAATTAGAGCTGCAAATCTGAAAGGCTGATGGTAATTGCTGATTTCGAGCTACTTAAACGTGGATTCATCCTCTGAGTTGTAAAGAAGATTTGTACATTATCGAATAACGAAGAGTTATCAAGTTTAATGAGTCAATTCGGAATTAAACTGAGAAAGTTAGAGCCGTTTTAGTGGAGGGTGTACACCAGTTATGGGATTTGGACTTGGTCCATTGATTATTTCATCAATTCACTTAAAATAGCCCAAGTCTGAATTATTTAGTATAAATAGGCCTTTTGAATTTATTTTTACACATAACTCACTTTAGAAAAGTCAGAAGCTAGGAAAAGGAAGAAGCCAAGAGCTGGAGAATTCATCTTCTCCAAATCAACAGCCAAATCCAAACTCCTACTTAGGTTTCTTTATTTTATTTTCACTCTGTAAAACATGAACTCAATTAATTTTATTTCGTTTGCTTTTATTTCCGTTATGAGCTAAGTTCCCTTTGTACTTGAGAATCCCAAATTGGGTTGAACCCAAACTAGATTAATTATTGTTTTTCCAATTTGGGATTTAAGAATTTAATTTGAATTATTATTTTACGTTGGCTTTTATTTTGTGCTTATTTATTATCCTTAGAGTCATGAACTAAGGGTGAGTTTTAGTATCTAGGCTATTCAATATAGTGGCGTATTGATCACATTGACGGGGGGTTTAGATACGGAATTAGGTAATTGTCGTTGGTATCCACCAATGACCTTGATAGGCTTGACTAGCCAATAGCCAATGTGGTAAGTTTTAATCACCCGAAAGTGGTTTTAATCACCCTGAAGGGGTTTAGAAGACCATAGGAGAGCTTTTAGGTCCACCCTGACGGGGGCTAAGAGACTTTAGAATCCCAACTAACGTAATAATAATGATACGGCCCTTAAAAGAAGACATTAATTAAGAAAGTTTGTGGTGAAACCCTAGCGTGACTCAAGTACTACTCTCTTCCTTGCGTCCAACTATTTCATTTACATTATTCTATTTCAGCTTAATTTACTTAGTCTTTAATTTACCTTTGCATTTTAGTTATTAATCAAAAACTCAAAACAAACTTTCATATCATTTATTTTCCCGTTATTGCAATTATTCCACTATCTGATCCACACCTGAGTTGTACCTAGTCCGTCCCTGCGAACGAATCTGATTTATCGGTTTTACTACTTGGACAATAGTACACTTGCGGTTTGTGAGTCCTTATCTTTTGCATTCTATTTTATAACACACAAGGACCCACCGGTGCTTTTTGTGGAACACTAGTTCAATTTCCATTACACTTGTAATTTTTTAGCTTCCATCATGCATTTTTCAAAACCAGATTCTCGATACTCCTAAAAAAGATGAGTCATTTCAATAGTTGTATAGCTACATCAATTTGCATATTTTTTGTTCGAAATGCTTTACTAACAGTATTAACCGCATCCAACACTGTGTGCTAAATAACCATGCTCAACAAAAATTCAAAATCTTGGATATAATGTTTTGCTAAAGATTCAGCTTCACTCAATGTTATGGGATCATTGGTAGTTTTCGCCAACTCAACTAGAGCATGTCTAATTTATGTAATTTGATTAATTATTGCTTTTACTCTTTCTACATGACTTTCCCAACGTGTTTGTGATAATGACTTAAGTGTGGGACCTTTCACATTATCTTTGATATTTTTCCACCGTTTTGTGGAACCGGAAAATAGTGAATACAAACGTTGAACTACTCTAAAAAAATATCTAGCTTTGCGACATGAATCAGACATATCCCAAAGTGCAAGGTTCAAACTATGACAACCACATGGCGTGTAAAAAGCTCGAGGATTTATTTCAAGTAGTCTTTTCTGCATGCGTATATGTTTTCCTTTCATATTTGCGTCATTATCATAACTCTGTCCTCTTACATCATTAATATCAAGTTGAAGAGAAACCAATACTTGTTTAAGTTCGCTAAATAAACCAAGCCCTGATGTATCATCCGCCTTAAGAAATTCTAAAAAGAACTCCTCTACTTTTATTGAAGATGACGTTATATCTACAAGTCGTAAAACGAGAGTCATTTGTTCCTCATGACTTATATTTGGAGTACAATAGAGTATGCATGAAAAATAATTTTTTTTATAAGTATCATACTCTTGATCTCACATGCTAACATTTGTATCATTTCATTCTGAATCTTATGACGAAAATAATGATATTGAATTTATTTATTTTCAATTCGCCGAATATGTTCTTGCATCACTAGATCAAATTCAGCAATAATTTCAGTTAGGCCTAAAAAATTTCCATTATTTTCTTGATAAACCTTCTCGTTATCTCCCCGAAATGCTAAATTATTTTTTGCAACACTTTATACCAAGGCAAATATTCTTAATAATACTCTTTTCCAATGTTTTTTTTCTCGGTTGACTTGTTCTTACACGTTTTTATCAATAGTGTCATTTTGCTTTAATCTCATCTCCCGTTCAATCTATTTTGGCATGCCAATAAGGTGTTCATTACTCACTTCGTGAGCCTTAATCCTCTTACCAATATTCACCCAATCTTTCATCCCATCATTATCGAAATGAGTACAAACTTCTTTATTCTTGAACAATTTTCAGCAAAAGCAAAATACTTTATTTCCATAGCTTGAATATATAAGCCATTTTTTGTCATGTGTCTCATCATTTTGTAAACGTCTAATGTAATATATAGATGAAAAATGTCTTTCTCCATCATCTTGTGGGTATTTTTCAGTATCATGTCTTATGTGACCTTTCTCTACTAACACATCTTTCAAATTTAGATCAATTATTTTCCAACTACTTGGATCTTATATGTTTAAAGGCGTAACAACTTTTTCAACATAATTATATTGATCGGCTGCATTCACACCTTGTTGATTTTCTTCGTTTTTCAAATCTTCTACTTCATTATCTGTGTCTTTAATATTGTTTTGAGTTACATGTTGATTACTTTTTTTAATTTTTTAACTAGGCCTCAAAATATTTTAAAGGTGTATTTGATAGGAGAAAAAAAATTAATATTAAATTTAGTTTTAACCTTTAGTAAAAAGAATAAATTAGATAAAAATGTTTGGATCTTGAGGGTGGTTTTAAAAACTTAGTAAAATATTTATTTCTTTATTGAACATGATGCATAATAGACAAGGTGTTGGCTAAGTTTGTGCATTCGTTTTATTAAGAGAAAATTACCCAAAGAGTCTTGGAGACACCCTACTAAGACCTAACAAGACTTTACTAATGTGCTCTTCTTACTAAAGTCCACAAACTAAATTTAATACTATAAGATAAAATCCTAATTACTTTTCTATCCTTTTCTGTTTTTTATTTCTTATATATATTAATTCTTTTTTATAAAAATCAGTCAAACCTATTCTATGTCTTTCTTTTTCATCTCTCACGTGAATATTTTCTTACTTTTCTTATCACTGCAAAAATAAATTATCACAAAAACCACCACCAGCATCCTTAATGAACCATGGCTGCGAAACCACCACCAACATCACCAAGATCTCGCCTGCACAAGAAAGCCATTCGAAGGTTGCGAAATGAAGACGACCGCCGGAGCTCTTACGTTCGAGCACAAGATCTGACGCGCAGTGCGGAAAAGCTTGCAGATTTGACGTGCAGGTCGTATACTCCGGCGCTGCAGTGCGAAGAATACTCCGGTGCTTTAAACTGATTCCTCTAGGTTAAATTCTCGTTCATTGGGCCCACAAGCCCACGGGTTTGAACAACTCTATTTTGGGCCCTCTTGTAAGCCTAATACAATTAATTTTCCAGGAAAAGAATGGTTCGAAAATGGCTTGGATGTAAACCAATTTCTGATCGTATTCAATGATTAGGCGGTGAAGTTCGAATTACTTCATGAATTAAAAAAATAGAGCTTAATAAAGATACACATTAAAACACTTTTTACTTAATAATGGTTCTTTAATTGAACCTTCTGGTGCTCAATCGAAACATAGCCCCAATTAGAGCATTTGTGCTTCTTTTATGAGGCGACTTTTTGTGTTTAGTATTGAGCATTTGTTTTTTTCTTTATTATTAATCAGTGAATATTATTGTATGTGATGAAAATTAACCTGCTTTTTTCTATTCCATGAAATGCATTTTTCTTTTTTCTTATTTTTTTTTTGTTTTGAATTTAGTGTAATATTCAATGAAATGTGTTTCTTAGGTGCTTCATTAAGTGATTACATAATGTATATTGCTATTTAATTTTTATCACATGATTGAATCAAAAAATTATTTAAACTCAAAATTTTTGTCTAAATGCTCAGCACTTTACTGATTATACGAGAAATGCTCAATAAATTTACTGATTATACGAGAAAGGCTCACCAAGTTACTGAGCATGCTCCGTAAAGTAATTCAACAGAAAAATTCAAATACTCAGCAACTTTTTTCGACACTCAGAACTTTTTTCCGATACTCAGCAACTTTTTTCATGCTTAGTAGCCCATGCTCAGTACTTTTTCCATGCCGAGTACCCCTGACTCAGAACTTTTTTTCACGCTCAAAACTTAATTCTACGCTCAGAACTTTATTCTACGCTCAGAACTTTATTCTACGCTCAGAACTTTATTCCACGCTCAGAACTTTATTCCATGCTCAGAACTTTTTCCGGCGGTGATCGGTGGTTGTGGTCGAAGCTGGAAATTATTTGATAATTAATGAAGGAGGAGAGAGAAAAAATGATAAAGGAGGAAAGAGATTAATGGTAATGGAGGAGAGAGAGTAATGGTAGTGGAGGAGAGAGAAATAATCTATTTTTTTTGTCTTATATGCAATAGAAGGGTAGTTATGACATTGGATATCTTATTGGCCTCTAAGAAGGAGACATAAATGGACTAGCTCTTATGTGTCACTACAATAATCTTTAAGACCCTATGAGTAATTGACCCTTTTATTAATGGAGTTTAATTAGCAAAAAATAATAGTAAATGTTAGTACTATGGACGAAATCATCTCTATTCTATATACACAATGGTCAATGTCAATGCTTTTAAGTTTTAACCTCAAAAGTTGACACAATAAAGTATAAATATAGTATAAACCCAAGAAAAGGCAAAATTCAGAAAATCCATTTTATCTAAACTCCATTCTCTCTCTCACTCTCTCTCGTCTTCTTGTGTAGTGAAGTTTCTTGATTGTAAATCATCAGCCTTAAGAGTCTTGAACTCACACTAGAATATAACACATCACCAAATTGCCCTTCGAATTCATTCCTTGCATGGCTTCAGATCCCATCGACGAGGAGGAAAAGTTGGATGAGGCGCTGCTACGGTTAGTGAGGAGGCAGCTCCGACATGCTCCGCCTTCCCAATCGATTCCACCGCCGAATTCTCCAACCTCCTCACCGCGTCCTCATCCCACGCTTCCAGACTCCGGCGGTTCCAGTTCATCATCCCTGCCCACTACCCGATCAAGAAGAGCTCGAGGCCTTTCTTCAACACCTGCTAATACAACGTCACCTGTTCGTTCATCTGATCGACGCACTTTGGTGGATCCATTAGCCGGCCAACAACTTGCCGGAGCCCAAGGCCGACCAAGAAGCAATTTAGCAGAACAGTTCACCAGTCAACGCCATGTGCCCGAGATAACAGGAATTGGGCCTATAACTCCACATTTGATCACTGTGGAAACTGGTCAGGTAATATTCTGAGCCATAATTGCATCATCATTTCACTGATCCATGTATTATTAGAAATATCGAATTCTCTGTAAAGATATATACATACACCCTTGTGTTATTTTTCCAAATGTACCCATTTACAGGAATATATATATATTTACTCTCTTTGTTTTAATAATTGCAGAATGTACGTGAAATACTAGCTACTTTTGCTTCGGAAAGATCTTGTTCAATTTGCATTTTGTTTGCGACAGGTGTCATCAGCACAGCCACCATTGCAAGATCTGATGATGGTTATATTAGACACACGGTCAGAATTCAAATTTAATCTGCTGAGCATGTATTATATTTATATATATATATATATATATATATATATATATATAGCAAGAATATCGTTTGAGTTTTGTGTATGGTTTGCAGGGACCATTCAATATTATCGGTTTGTCAGGTTCTTTCGTTACAAATATATCAGATCGCGATAATTTCAGTCTCGGTGTTATAATGTTAGGTTTAGATAACAATCACGTGATAGGTTTTGTTCATGAAGAGCTCCAGGCTGCATCACCCGTAACGGTAATAATTTCATTTTAGTCCTTAATGTTTTGAAATTTAGTCAATCTAACCCACCCGTAAATACTTCAGATACTTGTTGGTAGTTTCACTATCGAGTTCGCTCCTCCAGTCACTGGTCCCGCTCCTCCTGCCACGGTGTCTGCTCCTCCGATCACTGGGCCCGTTTCTCCTGCTATCGAGTCCGCTCCTTCAGCCACTGGGCCCGCTTCTCCCGCTATCGGGTCCACTACTCCCACCGAGGATAAAAATGTAATTGAGGACGACACAGAAGATGTGCCTCTAGATGAACCTCTATATGTCCGCTTCTAGGAGCTATTTTTTGTTAGTTTATATTTTAGTTTTAACACCTATTCACTTCATCTCTGGTTGTTTGATATGAGAAGCTAGGCTAGAGATTGATTTAGCTTGAACATTTCTAATTTGTGTTTGGTTTAGATTTGTTAGGGACCTATTGAGATTAATTTCATTTGTTATTCATTGTCTATAAGAAATATTATATGTAAAATTCTTCATCTTGTTGTTAATTCGCTCTTCTAAAGAAAATATAAGAAATCTAGTAGTCTTTTTAAAATGTAAATGATCATTCGTGTTGAGCTACAAATACTACCTACTAAACATAAGGGGGAATAGGGATATGAAAGCAACATTTACATTCGTTCACATGATCTTACATAATAGTAGTAAGCTTCTTGGGAGATGCATGATTACCAATATCTTTTTATAAAAATGAGGGCAACTTTTTTTTTTATAAAGAGTCAGTAACTCTTTTAATATATTAGCAGATACATGACACCTTATTAATATAATCTTGCTATGAAATACAAACTATATCAAAAGAACGAGATTTAGAGAAAATAAAATTGTACACCTTTTTGTATTTTGTTCGTTTAGTATTCAAATCATACATTTTTAGATGATAGTAGTCTTTTATTTATAAGTTGATGAATTTTAGTATAGCAAAACTTAGATACTATATATCTTAAACTTTCGAGTTTAGGTAGGTAGCATTTTGTACCATATAAAGATTTTTCTCATGTTATTAACATAATCATTTACCTAACAAATATATATATATATATATATATATATATATATATATATATATATATATATATATATATATATATATATATATATATATATATATATATATATATATATATAGGGATATATATATATGGATATATATACATATTATGAATGAAGGCAACCAAAATCTCGAGAAAAGTCGGATATAAGGGGTCCAGCAAGCATGGTGTCTAGGAAAATTCAAGAGCATGAGATAAAACTTTTTATGGAATCTTATGCCAAAGTGAAAAAGAGGAAGAGGTTCGCTAGTAACCGCAAATGTTTGCAAAACGAGGAGCAAGAAATATAACTAAGTATTGTCGTTTTCCACAAGAAGCATGGGCATACGACAAACCAGTGTAAACAACTGAAGAGGAAAATCAAGCAGTTGCGAGGGCTATGAAAGTTGTCAATTCCAACCGAGACCAAACAAAACAACATAAGAGGAAGAGTAACTAAAACCTCAACAACGAGTCAGGTCAGTAGAAAGAAAAATCCCCGCGCGACGGGACAATTAATCAAAGAATCAGACACCAAACCGCCAACCTCATCCAGATGACCAATGGTATAAAGTCAAAGTAAATAAAATTGTAGGAAGCCCTGAGAGTGACCGATTAAGAAATGAACGGAAAAAATATGTGTGTAGTGTGTGAACACATCAGTAGTATAGAAGCCTAACAAATGGGGACACCATACAATTTATCGGTAAGGATACTTGTAATTCCTCCCAACGATCCACTAGTAATCCTAGCAATCATTAACAATGGTTTTATACGCCGACTGATTTTCGATTTAGGTAGTTCAGTTAATCTCATATAGACAAGCACGTTTAATTAATTGGATATAGAGAAACGGCCATAAAGCCGTACACAGACCCAATTAGGGGATTTACTTGTCAAAGTTTCCACCAATTGGGTAATATCAAACTCTAGATGAGAACTGGCTCGAGGTAATTGTTAAAATAAAATTGGTGTATGGTTTGTGGTAGCCAACTGCGAGTTGACATATCATGCCATCAACTGAAGAAGGACTCTTAATAAGCTCTGAGATGTTGTGTCAACTTATCATTTGACACTGACATTTCCAACTCTAAAAGGTATAGCATTATCCGAGGAGACAGAAAATGCGCACATGAATGGTATTAAAATTCCCTCGAGGGACCGACTAATATGATCGAGAATGAAGTTGAGGAAAAGAACCCGGTAAAAAAATTTTAACTTTTAAATTAAATGCTTTATTTTAGTATTATGTACAATGGTCAAAGTCAATCGTCTGCACTCTTTTCCCGACATGAGTTTTTATTTAGGCAAGTATATCAGGGGTAAGCCAATGAATATAGTAAATCCTTTACAAAATTAATAAAACATTCGAGCAAATCTATAAATTTCCCAACCTGAAAAGGCCAAAAGACAAATTTTGTATTGGCATCCGACTTCCTACTAGGGGGTTGGTAAACAAATATTCGACCTGAAAAAGTCAATGGACAAAACTTTTCGAAAGAACAATTTTGTATTGGCATCTGATTCGTACTCGAGGTCGGTCAATAATTTTCCGACCTAAAAAAGTTGAAAGACAAAAACTTTTCAAAAGACTAATTTTGCATCGGCATCTGACTTCTTATGAGCTATGTTGTAGATCTCGGTTTTGAGGCCTAGGCGGTCGACCCGGGCCTAGGGAAAGGGGGTTACACGGGGCTTAGGCGTAATTATATGGTTTTGAATCTCGCTGTGTAATTTTGTATATTTAGTAATATATATGTAGTAATTATAACAATTTTAACTATTTAAGTCATAAAGTTCATCTAGCAACACTATAGTATATATAAAAATACTAAATATTGAGTTATAATATCAATTCAAAAATTCTCGAGAATAAGAAAAATAACAAGAAGGCGTATGCAGTCATGTTTTGTCATTAATCGGCGCCTAGAGGGCCATTTTTTGCCGTTAATCGGTGCTTAGACGGGTTAGGCGCCTATTCCACGGCGAATAAGGCGCTAGAAAAAAACGCCTAGAGTTTCAACTAGGCGTAAGCGCCTGAGGGGGGAGTTGACGCCTAGGCGGCACCTAGGCGCGCCTAGGCGGGGAGATCTACAACATAGCCTACGAGGAGGTTGGCCAACAAATTCTTGACCTGAATAAGTCAAAAGATAAAAAACTATTAAAAGATCAATTTTGCATTGGAATCTGACTTTTTACTAGGGGTAGGCAAACAAAATCTTGACCTAGACAAGTAAAAAAAAACAGATTTTTTCAAAAAAAAAATTCAATTGGAATTCGACTACATAGTAAGGAGCCATTCAACGATTTCTTGACCTGAAAAGGCCAGAATACAAAACCTTTTCAAAAGACCAAGTTTGTATAGGTACCTAACTTCCTACTTAGGGGTCCGGTCAAAGAATTCCCAACGTGCAAAAGGTGAAAGACAAACTTTTCAAAAGACCAACTTTGCATTGGAATTATCAACGAATTCCAAAACTAAATATGTTAAAGACAAAAACATTTCAAAAGCCCAATTTTGCATTGACATCACACTTTCTACTAGGGGGTCGATCAACGATTTCCCGACTTAAAATAGTCTAAAGACAAAAAAAATTAAAAAGACTAATTTTGCATTGACATCCAACTTCCTACTAAGGGTTCAGTCAATGAATTCCCAATCTGAAAAAGTCAAAAGATAAAAAAAATTCAAAAGACCAATTTTGCATTGGTATCCGACTTTCTATAAGGGGGTGATAAATAGTTTCTCGACAGTAAAATGTCAAAATACAACAAATTTTCATGAGCATTGGCATTCGACTTCCTATTAGGGGGTCGATCATTGAGTTCCCCACCTGAAATAGTCAAAATTAAAAAACTTTTCAAAAGAATAAATTCACATTTGCATCTGACTTCTTACTAGGGGGTCGATCAACGAATTATCGGCCTAAAAAAAATTGAAAGAGAAAAACTAGAGCGTCGATCAACCATTTCCCTAGGTTGAAAGCCAAAAACTTTTCAAAATTCCAACTTTGCATTTACAACAGACTGTCTAGTACGTAGGGGGTATCAGTGAATTCCGATCATGAAAAAGTCAAAAGATAAATACTTTTTGAAAGACAATTTTTGCACTGGAATACAATTTCCTACTAAGGGGTCGGTTAGTGATTTATCGACCTAAATAAGTCAAAAGACATAAAATTTTCAAAAGATCAATTTTGCATTTGCATTAGACTTTGTACTAAGGGGCCCACTAACAAATTTTCTGACCTAAAAAAGTCATAAGACAAAAAAATAAAAAGACCAATTTCACATTGGCATCTGACTTCCTACTAAGGAGTTAGTCAATGGATTCTCAACCTGAAAAAGTCAACACACAAAAAACTTATCCCAGACTCAGGAGGTCATTATAAAGGTATAATTTCTTATAATAAAAATATAATTTATTAATTAATTAATTTAATTTTAAATATAATGATATTTGTTATTGTATACTGTATATGGGAAGCTGAAGACACAAACCAAGTAGCCGTTTACTTTTTTCGACGAGCAAACCCAGGAGGAGATGGAAATTCCACCTTTAGGTGGCTACTTTGAGCATATTTCTTATGATGCGGCTACAGATAGATAGCGGAACGAAAATTATAAAGAAGCTATCGTACGTATTTTTTATTGCTTTAAATTAATTAATTAATTTTTACTTTAATTTTTCATTATTTTAATTAATTTTTGAATTGAAATCTAATTACAACGAGTTTATCGGGAGAAGCTAAACAAAAGGTTATCGAGGCCGGATCCGAGGCTGCTGATGTTCCAGTGCAGGAACAAATTGATGCCATGAAGGAGACTATAATGGAGGTCATTGCCCCACTAAAGACAAAATATTGGATACCTGCCATTGGTCCCGTCCGAAAGAAAGCTCTGACTACTACACTGTCGGACCATTCGGTTAGGCAGAACGAGCAGCTACTCCAGGCGATGCTGGCGGGTATGAACGAGTTTCGAGCAGCTCAAGGCCTTGAAGCTATACCAGATCCGGCCACCCGATCGACCCCCTTCACAGATACTCTGAGTCAGCCGAGTCAGCCGCCGAGCATGGTGGACACGCTCCTCCAAGTGTTGGATATTGTGAGAGCCGACCAAGGTCTTCCCCCGATTACTGCCCCCGAGGCCCCACCGACTGAAGAGAGAGCAGATGAAGATGTAGAAGAAAGATTGAATGATCAACGAGTGTTTGTGATGTGTTGGTGTTGGTTTGACTTTATTTTGGTTTATTTTGACTTTTATTTATCGGATGTATGACTTTATATTGACTTTTTATCTATGTTTGACTTAAGTTTACTTCTATTATGATATTTGTTATAAATTTGGTGTTTTTATTTATTTATGAATTTTATTTGCATTATATTTAAAATAAAAAACAAATTAAATAAAAACAAAATAAATTAAAACTAAAAAATACAAATTAATTTAAAATATAATAAAAAAAAATTATAAAAGAAAAACTTACCGACGACACGCTTTTCCGTCGCTATTATATACGGAAAAAAAAGAAATATAAATCAATAATTCAAAAAAAAAATTATTATATACTTAGCGACGATATTTTCGTCGCTAAGTATCATAGCTAACTTTATACAATAAAAAAAAAATCAACACTTTGGAAAAAAAGATTTATTAAATTATTAGCGACGACCTGTCCTGTCGCTAAGTGTATAACTTAGCGACGACTTGCTTTGTAGCTGTGCGTCTCCAAAATTCGAGAGAAAATTACTACTTTTTGTCGCTAACATGGTAACTTACCGACGAATCTCTAGGGATGACCACTTAGCGACGACATGTCGTCGCTAAGTCTCATTTGCGACGAAAACGCCGAATTTAGCGACGACGCGTGTCGCCCCTAAACATGCAGTATGTTGTAGTGTTGTCTCCAATTTTTCTCAGAATTTGAGCCGTATAGTTGTGCATACCAACATTTGTTATTCTAACCCAGGTTGTTGTAGTCGTTATAGAATTTGTTACTGCATTAAAATTAGGTGTCCATTCTCTAACTATGAGGTAATGATTGAGTACCATCCAAGGCCCACCTGTGATCGCAAAATTAAAGTCCTCTCGTTCCTCAAATTTTACCATGTAATAACCCTGTCCTACATCCACCAATTCAAGACGAGCTTTCGGGTTCTAGATTTGTCTTAATTTTGACGATAGGTAAGTGAATCCAACTTCACTCCCTAGGAGATGAACTACATCAGTATTTCGCTAAAGACGAACACCCTTATGTATCTCTTCTCTAGTAAGGAGAATAGTTAGAATCGAATCGTTAATAATTAAAATATCATCCTCTATCAGGTCCTCTAATTTAATTACCTTCTCCTCCTTAGTTTCCTTTTGTATCATAGTTTCTTTATAATCCTCAATTACCGGAATTACTACATTATTCCCAATGACCGTCCCTTTCCATCCACCTAATTTAGGTCTAACGAAAGATATATATTGCATACCTAGACCCAAATTGCCTCCTCATGTACCTGAGTGCTTAGCGTGAATGTGTTGTCCAGTTTCTAGCGATCTGTTTCCTTCAATGGAGACAGGATTATTAGGTGTATCTTCAGCGTTTCCCCATTGTCTCTTTTCCCCTCGGTTTGCAGCAGCAAGGTCCGGGAAGTCATCACTGCATTGCTCTTGCACCAGCGCCCCATTATTCACCTTAGACAACAAATTTGGCGAGCTTTGTGATATTCAAGTATACTTAATTTTCATATTAAGAATATACCATATTACCCTTACAACATATTCAAGTTACATTTTACATTGCATCTTCACTCAGCCCCAAAACCCCTCAAACTATCCCCAACCCACCTCTAAGACCATCTCCAGCAATTACTCCAGTTTTATATTCTATAAAAACAGTTACTTTATGAATGTCATGTATCAACTTCTACTTTCTCTATTTTAGTTACTTCATATTTTAACTCCATATATACTATTCATCTGTAAATTTATTTTTCAATTATATTTTTATAATAGCATAAATAATATATTAATTTAATTTTTTATTTTTATATAAGTTAAAGATTAATTTTTATTTATAATATATAGTTATACATATATAATATTTTATTTAATATTCAAACTTTATTTTTTATTTATTAAATTTAATAATTAAAATAAAAATAAAAATATATTTTCAGTTATAAGTATAATTATTTATTTATATCTTATTTAAAAAAATGAAAAGTGAATGAATTAACCTTTACAAAAATCTTAATATATTATGAGGAATCTATAAAATGGAGCCTAAATCCCACCCCTTTTAGGTTTTAAAGCCTAGTTACTAAAACTTTCATTATAAGGCCTAGTTACATTTTTTTCTTGGATTTTTCCCATCTATACCCTTTTCAATTTTTTTTCTTTCAGAAATTCGTTTTTATTCTTTTTCTTCTTTTCTTTAAACGAATGGATCCGTACCCATGGGTACGGACCTATATTAGGTGTGTACAGACATATATATTATTGTGTACAGACCTATATATTTTTTAACGTTTTAAGGTGTGTTTGTTCCGATTTTTTTTTGTATATGTTCATTTTCTCAGGCATGTCCAAGTACATGTACCCAATGGTCCGTACACAAGTCATTATTTGTCCATATTTATGCTAATGTGTCCATTAATATATTGGAAAGGTTGTAATTAGTGTCCATATTTATACAGATTCTTCAAGATTAATGTGTAATTGGTGTTTAGTTTGCACCTATAAAATTAACAAAATATATTACAGTTTAATGAACTAAGACACGGTTTTAAAAAAAAAAAAAATTATTGGCTGAGCCCATCAGGTCTGGACACATTGTGTCCTGGCCCAACAAGTTTGAACCCAAGTTATCTGGACCCAAAAACGAAGGCCCTTGAGCCCATTATGTCTGGACACTCACGCCCAAAAAAAAAAGACAGATCTGGACTCGCGAACGGGGAAGAGATCGCGATGGCAGTCTGGTGGAATGGCGTCGCTCGTGTCTGTCCTCACTTCGACGGAGATCTGGTGCAGTGTGGTGGTTGGGTGGGGTGGAGATGACTAGTGGCGTCGCAGAACGGGGTGGGGTGGAGGATTTGTTCATGTCGGCAGGAAGGTGGAGCAAATCTGTTCGTCAGCATCGATGGTGGTGGCTTGGTTCACAACGGTGATGGTGATGGCTTGGTTCACGACGATGATGATGTTCACGACGATGATGATGTTCACGACGGTGATGATGTTTCCAGCTCACGAAGGTGGAGTCTCCAGCTGTTGCAGCGGCGAGATTGAGGGCGGTGATGATGGTGTAGTCTGTCGAGGTGTTTTACTGGTGGTGTTAGGCAACGGAGAAGGAGATCTGATGGTGGTGATTTGCGAATCTGGTGTTAGGCAGCAGGACTGGGGTCGATGGTGGTGGTGATTTCTGAATCTTGCGGTGGTATTTTTGATCCTGGTGGTGGTGATATCTGAATCTTCAGCAGAATGGTGGTGGTGATATTTGAATCTGCGTCTTGTTTCTGGGCTGGGGTAGGGGGGCCGAATGGTGCTGCAGATCTGCAGCAGTGGTGGTGGTCCGCAGATCTGGGAAGGTGGTGATGAAGGAGGGCATCGGTGGTGGGTGAGGGAGGAGGAGGGGCGGTGGGTTGAGGGAGGGGTTGTGGAGTGGTTTGTGTTCTTGAGCATAGTGAGAGCAGAGAGGTTGGAAGGAGACGTCGAACCCCTATATGGTTTTTGTTTTTTGTTTTTAGTTTCTATCAGTGTGGTATATAAGAAAGGGAGGGTGTTTTGGGTTTTCTCCTCTTCTTAGTTTGGTCGGTTCCCTTACAGTTTCGTTGCAGATACAAAGTTGATTCATAGTGATTTATGTCTCACTCTACATTCTGCTCCACTTTGCATTTCGTTTGCTTCGAATGCCGCAGCCAGTCTTCAGCCTATACGATCTCCAAGCCCGTGCTGCTCCTTGAAGAGCTTGCCTATCCTTGTTGATCTTAAGAGTATGGTTAGATCCCACACACATTTCTATTTTGGGATTAGAAGGACGGCTATCATTTCGACTGCTGGGTTTGCGAATGCTTTTCCTTTTATTCCTTTGTTTGGTGTTTGTATTTCGTGCTTGTTTTTTTATGTCTTTTCTGATTGTTTGTAATGTGCTGGGGTTTCCCGCATCAACTGGATTGGTTTTCTTCCCTCTTGGTTGATTGTTCTTTTTTAATACAAGCTTGGTTGACTAAAAAAAAAAAAATTAGGTTCTAACGGATTATTAGTGTTTAGTTGCTTTTGGGACTTTAATAGAAGAGTGGAGGGATCTTGGGCCTTAAACATTAATTTACCCATATATTATTCTTGAAATACAAATAATAAATTTAAGATTAAAAAGAAGTATACAACATGAAACTTTGAAAAATTTCAGAAGAAAAAAAGAAAAGAAAAAGTAAACAATGAAAACCTCATCTCTTCACACTCGCATTGTAACAAAAACCAAAAAAAAAAAAAACTCTTCACTCTCACCTTTCCACCCAGCCGCTCTCCTGCACAAGAAAACTGCCGCAACTCAGAGACCATTCTCCACCATCATCAACCCAGCTTGACTACGTCATCAACAATCGAAGAACCCAAAATAAGGTTTTACTATTGAAACTCTGAAATATTGATTTTGTTTTAACCTAATTTCATCACTTTTACAATTTTTTAAATTATCTGATTTTAAGTGTAATTTATTATATTTTTATACAAATTCGACAATGGCCCATTATTATGAAGTATTGAGCTGAAGTGAGTAATTTGGTCTTATACTACATTTTGAACTGTTTTGCAGTAAATATCCCAATTAAAATGTTACGATCACTCCTCCGCGGAGCCACTAAGGCTCATTCAAATTACAATTCTACCCCTACTATCGCCATTGCCGCTTCTCATCTCACTTCTAGAACCTACGCCGTGAAGAAAACTAAAGCGGTGGTATCGAGAGCGAAGAGGATCGAATCGAAAGCCAATTCAAAGTTCAAACCGGAAGACACCTCCTCAGCCGGCTTCGGTGATATCTCCGACGACCTAGATGAAGATGTCCGATCTCGTCGTCTTGCTGCAGATGAAGGTAATAAAGCCCTCGATGTTGGACCTAATGGTCGTCCTCTCTTCACATCTACTTCTACTCTCTCTCAACTCACCAAGAAAGATACTTGTATGTACATGAAATTCAGGTACATTTCATAAACCCTAAACCCTAAATCATATATGTGTATATCATGTAAGTATATATTGAATATAACAATCTAATACATATATAGCACGGAAGATCTGAACAAAATGTTACCCGAGGGCTTACCAATGGGAATGTTAAAGGAGTTTGAAGAATCATTACGAAGCGCTTTACTCATACGTCAAAGCTTTATAGATCTTCGCGATAATTTCAAACGTATAGTCGATCCTCCAATGTATTCCGATTCTAAAGGTACCAAATCTCATCTCTTTTACACATTCTTCAAAATTTCAGACATTTTTAGTATTCATTTACAAATATTCAGGTCCAAAAGTTCGAAAACAAATTGTATTAGATGGTCCAGTATATAGTGGAAAGAGTATAACACTAGCAATGTTAGTTAACTGGGCTAGAAATGAAGGTTGGTTAGTTTTATACTCACCCAAAGGTAAAGACTGGACACACGGAGGTTTTTTCTATAAAAATCCTGAAACAGGTCTTTGGGATACACCTGTACAAGCAGCTAATATTCTTCAGGATTTTCTAAAGTTTAATACAATCGATTTGCAAAAATTACCATGCCACATCAGCGATCCTATTCCTTTAGGAGAAGGAGCAGGGGTAGGATGGAGAAGAGATATCGATTCAATGCCTTTAAATGAAAACGCATCTTTATATGATTTAATTCAAATGGGTATTGATCATACACATGCTTCAGTTGGGGTTTTAGTTCGTTTACGTAAAGAATTATCTTACGTAAAAGACATTCCCGTCCTTATCGCCATTGACCAAGTAAGTTGGGAAGTTGACTTTTTTATTACACGAAATTTAAACGACTTGTATGTGATTAATTTATATGTATTTTGCAGTATAATAATTGGTTTACATTTAGTGAGTATGGTGAGGCAGTTACAGTTAGATCTACAAAACCTATTCATGCGAAAGAACTTTCAACTGTAAGTTTTTGAAACAATTCTTATATTATTATTATTATATATTTTAACGTATTACGGTTTTGCCCTTAGGTAAATGCGTTTAGGTCAATGAAAGAGAAGGATATGATGATGATTGGTGCGTTTTCTCATTCAACAGCTGTAGGGAAATTACGTAAAGATTTACCAGATGTACCTAATGATGCTCGTGTTATTCTTCCTCGTTATACTGTTGATGAAGCTGCTACTGTATTTCATTACTACCTTAGGTATTGTATTATATATATAATTGTAATTTTCCCAAAATACCCTTGTATTAATTGATTAATTCTTGTAGGCAAAGATTGGTACGAAGAGAAGTTTTTTCGGAAGAAGCTTGGAAGAAAATATATTATCTTGCTAATGGAAATGGAGCGGAAATGAGATGGTTGGTTCCATTTATGCGATAAATGATTTTTGATTTGTTTTAACAGAATTTTTGTAGTTGATATTATCTTTTGTTTATTTTTTCAAGCTTTATTTACAAGCACAAGCTTGTTAAAAACACTATGTTAAAACATAATTTGAGTTTGAATATTTGTCTCACTATAAAGCTTCCTTTTATAAAGGGAAAGATTGTATTTCTATGAATACATAAAATTGTAGAATTTTCATATCCAGAATTTTCTACCATTAAAAAATATTACAATGAGAGCTATAAGTAGGTCATGATCTGTAAATCCGGGGAATAGTGTGACACGAAATCTTGTCCTTGGAACAAATATCTTCATGAAACCAAGCTTGTACATAAGGCTACTCTGCATTTTGTTTAGCAAAGTTAATATTTGATTCTAAACAATAAGAGTACATTTAAACTTTTAAAAATTAAATTCTAGTTGATAGTAATAAATGATTAGATCATCTAGAATATTTATCTTCTTTACAATTTTAAATAATACACTACACGGCTTGATTGATATCATGTTGCAAATCCGTCCCTTTCATAGAAATAACACAATGCTATATAGTTTGTATGCAAAACACAAGGTGAAAGAATACTAACTACGAAAAAAAGTGATTAACAAATAAATATTTTAGATGAGTTGGATGTTTATTCCATTTAACTAAAAAGGTTCCAAAATGAACCATTAGATATCAAAATGGTTTGTTTTTGTTATCAACGGTTTAAAAGGCTGTGCATATTCACAAGACACTCAACAGGTTTTAACAAATTTAAAGAACTTCCCAAATAGTTTTTGTAAACTAATGATTAGTTTGAATCCTTTAAGAGTTAAGTGGTCCAAACAAGATTGTTATGATAATTTAGTAACCCTGTAAACATTTACCCTAATAACACTATCTTAGAGTTAACTATGTAGTGAAAATGGTAGATAGATAGGTACCTCAGCTAGTATGGAATCACCATTATAAATGGTGCATGATCTCTTAAAAGGGCTACCAATCATCTTGAAACCTGTCTCTGAATCATCACCATTTTCATTACCAACAAAAACTTTATACTCTGTTCTCGTAAGCTCGTTTGATGTTCTCTTTGCTCTGAATATTACACTCTTTGAGTTATCATTTCCTTTGAACCCTTCCCACAATCCACTCTACACATCATATGAAATATCAACTCTTAAAAGTGTAAATTAAACAATTGATCTTTCTATTATGCAAAAGAGTAGTTACGTTGTGTCTACTTAAACTCGAGTTCTTACTCAAACCAACTTATTTCCCTCACTAATCACGACATTATAATTACATTAAAAAACAATAAATTAGAGACCCAAAACCCAAAACGATTTTCTAGAGAGATAGAGAGAGCTTACATTAAGATGGTGGATAGAGAAGAGAGAATTGGAAGATGAATCAAGGAGAAGTTTAAGGTTGTTGGATTGAGATTGAACTTTATACACCAAATTCCCAAATGAATCTGTCAACTCTAATTTATGTTTTTTAGTTACAAACAAATCATATGGAATTCCAAAACTTGCCTTCTCTTTATGCAGTTCTTCACTAGCTTCTGTGCCTGAACCTTCCATTACACAGTTGAATAAATAATTATTTCAACAATTATTCGTGTATATATATATATTATGGCCTTTGTTTGGTAAAGCAATACGGTATATATATCAGGTCAACAAAAGTGATCCAAATTTATTTCGTTTACTTTTCTTGACAATTTTATTTTATTTTATATTTATAAAGTTTTAATTTAATTAACGTATGTATTCCAGAAATATCACTAATTACCCTACTTATTTCATTCTGAAAAGAGTAATGCCAAATATTATCTCAATTAATACTTGCTTTTTTATCACATTCTAGGTAGATTATAAATGATCTAATATTTAATTTTTTTAATTTTTTTTTATAATTAATTCACATAAAAATAATATAATTTAAAATGATATTTAACCATATTTTAAAAAAATAAACATTTCAGTGTTATTTTATATTCTATTCCTCACTAAATAATATTATTGTCCATAGTTATATAGAATATATAGTAGGGTAAAAGAGGAGTCATTTACTTCGAGTCCAAAGTGGCTCTCTCATGTATTCAAAAAAAAAAAAAAGGTTTTAGGGTCCATCTACACTAGTGTTTAATAAAAAATGCTCCAATTAGAAACCAACTAGCTAGCCTAATTAGAATCCAACTAAAAAAGTCCCATAAAACCCACCCCCTCTCCCTTTCTTTCTCGACAGCACTGCAGAAAACCAGCAACGCTCCCTCTCTCTCTAATTCATGGTAGTTATCCTGCACACAAAAAACCCTCGCCGCCTCCTTGGTCTCTTCACCCATCCCGACGCAGCCCTATCGTTGCCCATCCTCCACCATTAAACCTCCCATGAGATCTCTCCCTCCCACCACGAATTCCTGAGCGCCGTGACCAACTCCACCATCTCACTTGAGCGCCGTCGATCTCTGATGCTGCTCTATTTCGTCGATCTCTGTTGCTGCCATCTAGATTTGCAGCGCCGCCGCCGAGACGATTCACCACCTGTCCTCCATTTATAGCAGCGTTCGTCATCACCATAGAATCGCTACACCAGAGAACCACCACCACCAGATCTGGCCGCCCTAGAGGTCGCCGCCCCACCACCATTTCTTCTCTGCACAATACAACCTCTTTCTTCTCCATTAGAGATCAGATCCGCCACCACTACGGCCATTTCGACGCACATTTCGCCGAGATCTTTGTTGGGTTTCAATTTTTTAATAATTTATTTTATATGTTGTTATGTTTTTGCAGGTGGATGCATTTTTAGATCTGTATATTCAGGGGGTAAATACCCCTTTTTTTGCGTTTTTAGGGGGTTTATACCCACTGTTTTGTGCGGTTTTAGTGGGTAATCGTGTTGTTTTAGTGGGTAATAGACCCACTGTTTTTGTAGTTATGGTTCTTCACCACCACGTTGGTCTCACCACCACTTTGGACGGACCTGATCAAGGAATAAAGAATATTGAACTTTGAACAATAGGGACTCAATATGTAATTAAAAAAACAGTGGGTACTTACGTACCCCCTATTTGCATTTTCAGGGGGTATATACCCGCTGTTTTGTATTTTTCAGGGGGTATTCGTTCAGGCAAGCTATTTTCAGGGGGTAACCACCATTATCGGGCCACAAAAGGACATGCGTAAGAAAATTAGAACCATGAAAATTCAACAAGGACTTATGATGTTATTAAAAAAATTGAAAATAGTGGGTGTGTACCCCCTAAAAATGTAACCGAAACCATAAAAAGCCCTAGTTAGGCCTTTAAAAAACATAACATTTAGCTTGCATGTTTTTTTATTTGAATTTAAACACTAACAAACAAATTTAACAATTGTTCAGATTTACTAATAGCTGTCTCATGGAATCAACGACTGAATTGAAGTAAGCAACTTAATACTTTAACATTTAGTGAGTATTTGTTTATGGTCTGGATTAATATGAGTTATTTTGATACTTTAGCATTTACTAAAGGTGAATATTTAGTGAATATTTAGCATTTAATGGACCTACGTTGTACACTTTGTTAAGCTGATAGTTTAGGCAGTTTTATTCGAACTAGGTTATGAGTCACACTATAGATTTATGTTAATAATAATATATTGGATTTTGATTTAGGGAGTAAGTTTTTTACTAGTTTTGGGCCTTTGTATTGGACTAGGTCACTTGATTTAGAGAATAAAGTAACACGTTTCCTTGTTTTTTGGACCAATTAGAGACTTGTTTGCAAAATGTTAAATATCACTGTTAGTTTGGGAAAATTTTATTTAAATTGGATTATATGTTACGCTAGTAGATTTATGTTTATAATAATATATTTGATTTTGATTTAGGGAGTAAATTATGGACTGGGGTGGGTTAGTTAATTGGGCTTATGGTTTAGAGGATAAAGTAGACAGTGTTATGTACAATTGAAACTATTCCACGTTTTTTAAACCTATACTATATAATTAGGGACCTTTTGCAAAATGTTGATTATCGTTCGAACATGTCAATCTATTTGTTTTGAACCCTTTGTTAATTTGCATGGACACGGTTATACTCCTCTGGGACATGGAAACAATGCCCTTACCTGTAGGGTATGATATATCTTTACTTGTGAAAGAGATTGAGAAATCTTTGCACGCTTCTGGTTATAATGCAGTACTAGAAATTATTTGAACAAAAACAAAAAAAACAGAACTAGAAATAAGAGCATATGGAAAATTTGAACTGATGAATCCAAATCTTAAATCCGTACTTCAAAAGGCTAACTGCGAGATCATTGATCTTTCTTATGGTTAGTCATTTTTTGATATAATTTTGATTTAATTTTTCTAAACTTTAAGATTTATGTGCTTTAAGATTAATTTTTTGTCTGGGTTTCATAAATTTCTTTACTTAGGTGAGAGAAGCTTGAAAATTGAATTTTTTTATCATGTTTTCGTATAAAAATGGTATATTTTGAAATGTTTATAATGTTATTTCTTTTAAATTGATTTTTTTGGTGTATGAAGGTTTAGAAATAGGAAAAAGAGTATGAACTTTTGAGATTTGTATGGTAAAAGCTTTTATAGTTATTAAGGTTTGTTGCTTATAGTGTGTATGAATAGATTTTGGGGTTAATTGCTCAATTGGCCCTTGTATTATATGAAAATTAGAAAATATACCCGTGTTATTCCAAAAATTAGTAAATATAAACTAGTCTAAGAGTAGATTTAGCTGTTTTGTTTAATTCAGGGGCTAGTTAAGCAATTTTTCCTTTCATAAAGTGGTAAATATAATTAAAGGGTAGATTTGTAATGTAAATGTATAAAATATGTGTTTATTTGCTAAAAAAAATTCATATTAACTATAGCATTCGTAATTTTCCTTGCTGATCATTGGTTCCGTAACTATAATGCTTGTTTGCACAATTACCCATGAACAAATAGCTAAATTTTTAGCTTGCATGTTTTTTTATTTGAATTTAAACAATGACAAATGAATTTAACAATTGTTCAGATTTACTAATAGCTGTCTCATGGAATCAACGGCTGAATTGAAGTAAGCAACTTAATACTTTATCATTTAGTGAGTATTTGTTAATGGGCTGAATTAATGTGAGTCATTTACTAAAGGTGAATATTTAGTGAATATTTAGTATTAATCGAACCTACGTTGTACACTTTGTTAAGCCCTAGTTTAGGCAGTTTTATTCGAACTGGGTTATGGGTCACGCTATAAATTTATGTTAATAATAATATATTGGATTTTGATTTATGGAGTAATTTTTTACTAGTTTTGGGCCTTTGTATTGGACTGGGTTACTTAATTGGGCTTATGAATTAGAGAATAAATTAACACGTGTTATGCTTAGTTGAAACTTTCCTTATTTGTTGGACCAATTAGAGACTTGTTTGCAAAATGTTAAATATCACTGCTAGTTTGGGCACATTTTATTTAAATTGGGTTATATGTTACGCTAGTAGATTTATGTTTATAATAATATATTGGATTTTGATTTAGGTAGTAAATTATGGACTGGGGTGAGTTATTTAGTTGGGCTTATGGTTTAGAGGATAAATTAGAGACGTGTTATGTACAATTGAAACTATTTCACGTTTATTTGACCTATACTATACAATTAGGGACCTTTTGCAAAATGTTGATTATCGTTCGAACATGTCAATCTATTTGTTTTGAACCCTTTGTTAATTTGCATGGACAGGGTTATATTCCTCTAGGACGGGAAAACAATGCCCTTACCTGTAGGGTATGATATATCTGTACTTGTGAAAGAGATTGACAAATCTTTGTGCGCTTCTGGTTATAATGCAGAACTAGAAATTATTTTAACAAAAAAAAAAAAAAAAACAGAACTAGAAATAAGAGCATATGGGAAATGTGAACTATGAATCTAAATCTTGAATCTGTACTTCAGAAGACTAACTATGAGATCATTGATCTTTCTTATGGTTAGTCATTTTTTGATATAATTTTGATTTAATTTTTCTAAACTTTAAGATTTATGTGCTTTAAGATTAATTTTTTGCCCCCTGGGTTTATACGCGATTGACAGGTTGTCCCCTAAGTCTTAAAATGCGCCTCGCTGCCCCCTAAGAGTTACTTTTGTGCCCAGTTACCCCCTGAGTGCGTTTTTCGTCCATTTTCTCCGTTAAATCCGACGTGGCAATTCCATGTCACAATTTTTTTTTTAATCCTAATACTAATTAATTATTTAATTAAGTTAAAACAAGGGTAAAAAAGGTGTTTCATTAATAGTTTTTATATTATTAAATATAAATAATATAATAACCCTCCACCCCACCCCACCCCACCCCACCCCACCCCCTCTCTTCCCCATTCTTCTTATTCCCCGTTCTTCTTAAAAAAAAATCAAGGAGCAGCACGATAATGGACATTCCAAAGCTGCACGATAAGCTTTCTCATCAACATCATTATCTAACTCAAGCAATTTCATGTAATCAAAACCACTGGATACATTGACTTGTGGATTAGGTATCAAGTTTTGATCCATCTTTCTTGTACTATCAAATAAACTAGAAGAAGTAGAAGGTTTCGAATTTGATTTTTCATTTTCTTTTTCTTCAGGAGATTTATTGAGTAGTAATAAAACGCCTCGTTCCTGTGAGCCCATCAATGTTCTATCAGAAAAAGATGCAGAACTCTGTAACTTTTTTTGTTCTTCCCTTTAGCCTCAATGTTCATTTCATCACCAACTATTGAGAAACATCATCATAGCCATGAATTTGAACAATGGAGCAAGAAAAATCTTCCATCTTATATGATCAAATCGTGTTAGGACAAGTAACGCCCTAATTGCACGGAAGGTCCCTGTACAGTTTTTTTCTTCATACTAATGTAACCTTGTGACAAACATTGATAGAGGGAGGGAGTATTATTATGCTTTGAAACAAAAGAAATATATTTTTTTCTAAAAGCTTCAATCGAAACCCCAGTTCGACCAAAAACAGAAATTAAAATATCAGAAAATGATGAAGGTTAATGATGTTACTTCAGCTCACTCTACTTTGCTTGGTTCCGCTGAAGATTCTCAGAGGACTCAGGTTCCATATATAACTGGTACTTCAGTGATTGGAATCAAGTACAAGGATGGGATTCTTATGGCTGCTGATATGGAAGGTTCATACGGGTCTACTATTCGATACAAGAGTGTTGAACGAATGAAGGCAGTTGGAAAACATTCAATTATCGGAGCAAGTGGAGAAATCAGTGATTTCCAGAAGCTTTTACGTTATCTTGATAAGCTAGTACTACATGATAACACGTGGGATGATGGTAACTCATTGGGTCCAAAGGAGGTTCATAATTACTTAACCAGAGTCATGTACAATCGTCGCAACAAGTTTAACCCATTGTAGAACTCTCTTGTACTCGATGGAGTAAAAAATGGATAGAAATATCTCGGAACGGTGAATATGATTGGTGTTCATTACGAGGATAATCACTTAGCTACTGGTTTTGGAAATCACCTTTCGAGGCCTATTTTACGTGATGAGTGGCGTGAAGATTTGAGCTTCGAGGAAGGTGTGAAGCTATTGGAGAAGTGTATGCGTGTGCTTTTGTATCGTGATAGATCAGCTGTTAACAAGCTTCAGATAGCAAAAATCACAGAAGAGGGTATAACAGTATCTCAGCCATATGCATTAACAACTTCTTGGGATTTATCTGCATTCAAGAACCCTACATTGGGTGCCAAGGGTTCATGGTAGTCATCTCATTTACTATAAACTAGTACATCACTTTAATGAGAGCTTCAGAATTTGTAATGCAACAAATTAAATTAATCTTCACTTTCAATTTCGTATTCAAAAAAAAAAAAAACAAAAGAAATACAACTGTTACCCAACCAAAAATAATTATCATCAGTCCCTACAAGTTGAGGGGCCAAGTGAAGATAATTTGAGGCTCAGATCTGTAAAATATGATAAGGCAAATGAGATTGACACTCGCCATGGCTGCAAATTCCCACAAATGACATCTGGGTTTGATTGATTTCAAGACTGTGTCAAGGTCAGGCCCTTTTGTGGGTGATTCGTTGAGTAGAACTCAATGGCAGTTTGATTAATTTTTTTTTTAGAAAGAACCAGGTATCATCGGGGAAGAAGAAGAATGGGGAAGAGAGGGGAAAGGGGGGTAGGGGTGTCTCGGTGGGGTGGGATGGGGGTGGGGGGGGGGGGGGAATGGTTTTATTATTTTTATTTAATAATATTAAAAGTATTATTAAATTTCATTTTTACCCTTGTTTTAACTTAATTAGTATCAGGATTAAAAAAAATAAAAATTGTGACATGGAATTGCCACGTCATATTTAACGGAGAAAATGGACGGAAAACGGGTAACGGGTCACAAAAGTAACTCTTAGGAGGCAACGAGCCGCATTTTAAGACTTAGGGGGCAACCTGTCAATCGCGTATAAACACAGGGGGCAAAAGTGCTATTTACTCTTAACTATTTATGATTACACATAAGAAATATTACTTGTTGTACAATAAGAAAAATATTACTTGTTGTACAATTCAAATTCTAAACAGAGTAAGCAGGAATATACCAAATCTCAAGCTTTTCCTACGTATTACGGTCGATGAAAATTACGGAAATAAGGATTCTTGAACTACGATATATACAAATTAATACTATAAGTCAAGCAAGAATCTATTCTTCATTGAGCGCATCCATTTCTTCCTTGAATTTAGTGATGGCTTCTCTAGGAAATGAAACAAGCACCCTAACTCCCCCTTCACTTGAAGAATTCATCTTGCATGGAGGCATAAAAATACATAAATCCACGTACCCAAACATCTTCCAAGGAAGTGGTAACATATTAACAGAATCTTTCCACCCAAAATTCACATCTTCAAGCAATCCCAATTGCCTCCAATCAGTTAGCGCCATTGATGCACCATTGAAACTATCAATTTTCATCTTATTATGCCTCATTGTTTCCATTATGTTTAATGAGTTTTGAATGTACTCAATTTTAGTAGCTTTTTTCTTGCTATCTTTGATCAATAGTGCTACTTCGGAGAGTGGTTGATTTTCTAAGTCCTTTCCCAACATGATTGTTTGTGCCGCCACAAAAGCATTGCCATAGTAGCCTTCAGGCAATGGTGGATTTATTAAGTTTCTTATTCCCACAGTTAAACAAAAGATGGTGTTTCCATCTAGATTTTGTTTTAAGGCTCTAAACCTAGACCTCCATACATAGGCGCCAAGGACTTCAAGAGTAGTGAAATATTGGATTTTAATCTCATTTTTTTGGCACTCGTTGAGTAAACGTGATTTGAGTCTTGTTATACTCTCATTATTTATATCAAAGCTTGCATGAACAAGGTCAGTAGTTGGAAGGAATGGAGAGGTGACTAAGGACGCCTTGTTTTCAAATTGGACACTATAAACGTTACCATTTACAGGTTCAGATTGACCCGCTTGGTGTACCGTGTGGGGTCCGTTATTCCATGGCCTATCACATTTAGACAATGCACCAAGCAATGATTGATCCATATCAGTCTGACACACATCTCTTGGAAGATTAACTATGTCAAATTTAACTGATTCTTGGCTACAAATTTTACCCAATAATCTTTCTCTCTCCCACACCGGTTTAATTGTGAGCTCGCTCTTTCCACTTGCTAGCTCAGCCATGGCACGGAAGAATTGAGAAGCACCAAAACCATCACATACAGAATGTGATAGCCCCATCCCAATAGTGAAACCCCCACACGAAAATTTTGTCACCTGCAAAACTAGAGGGTGGTAGCCATAATCACTATCACTCTCCAAATCAAATACAAACTTTTTAGCAATTTCAACATCAACTCCCTCAAAATAATTGAGTGAGGAAAGCTTGTAATCTACAATGGCTTCCAAGAAAGGCACACCATCACCGTTGCAGGTTATATAAAGCGCTCCATCATCTCCCCTCTTAAGTTTCCCAGCTAAAGGGTAGTAGTAAACCAAAGCCCTCGAAAGGGCTTCTTTTATTACTACAGCTGGATCTTTTTCATTATGATCATTTGCTTGATATACATAAAGGGTTTGGCATAGAAGCTCAAGATTGTAATCATTATCTATAGATGAGAAAGAAAGGACTTGTAATGGTATGGGGTTTTCAGGTTTAATAAGAACAACATCCTTCATGGATAGTAACAAACTTGATTTAAGGTTAGTTGCCATGAAGAATCGTTCAATTTTCAAGAAATTTGATGGAAATTATATTGCCAAGTGACTTGATAAGGTTTCTGAACTCTAATTTATACGAATATTTGCAATTAGTAGCTTTGATGAATCCATGTATGTGGCATATTAGTTGGGAGCACTATACGATCTTTTTAGTGGAACATAAGACTTTTTCACTTAGTGGTTTTTACGCGGGAAAATATAATCATTGAGATGAAAACTTGTAGAATTGTTATAGGTGAAAAGGTGTCTACGGTCCAGAACTAGCGGAGTTGGTAAAATTCAATCTGAGCCTACCAAATTCGATCATAGCCTGTTTAACAGCTAGTCATTATTTTTTAATCCTCGTTTAATGGGTTTTGATGAGTTTTTAGGCGGGTTTGAACCAGACTTGGCCCAAACGGGTCTATAATTATTTAATATTTTTTTACTGTGTCGAAATTAATAAATACAATATCACGTACCCGTTTAATAGTGTTTGTTCTGGTTTTTTTTTTCACAAGAGATATAACTTCCTTCCACATTAACTCATCCAATGCCCATCTTTGTGAGACTATCTTGGAGATCGAAACTTGTTTCTCCTCTTTTCTTGGCTCCGTGTCTAACGTGCTTTGCAAGACAGTCTGCCTAACTATTCCCCCTTCTTGGTATGTGTCGAAAGGATAACGGTCTAGCTTGGTTCGTCAATCTGATAACTTGGCGAATAATCGGTTGAATAGTCCATCTTGCCGATGACACCTGCCTAATACCTTGTATTAGATCAAAGTTATCTGAATAAAATATCTTCGTACATCCCGGGTATTCTGCATTGCTTCAAGAACTGCTATCGCTTCGCCTTCTAAGGTTGTGTTGCATCTTGTCATTATTTTTGTTTCTTTATATTCTCCAGTCCTTTGATGTTTCCGTATGATCTCCATATCTGTTGGTTTACATTTAAACTAAAAGAGGCATCACACATGAATATAATGTCTTCCATATCTTGTATCTTAGTCTCGTGTAAGTGTTGTTGTTGGTCGTTTTGCATGTGTTGTACCTGTTTCCTTGCCCAATCTGTTCCGTGTAGTTCTCCCATAATATTTTGAGTAGCTTTTATAATGTGATCAATATCAATTTTAGTATCCTCATGAATTGCTTTCATCTTTGTTTTCCAAATAATCCATAAAAGTAAGAGGATATGGTGTGTGACCTTCTTCTTGTCCCAGCCTCCTTACGTGTATGAGTCAATAACCCCCAAGATCCAATCTCCTAGATTTCTTGTGTCATCTTGTTGTATGCATATCTGGAGTGTTGATGCCGCCCATATTGTTTTGTTGACAGTGCAATGTAAAAGGATATGCTTTGTAGTTTCGTTTTCCGTCTGGCACTAAGGGCAAAGTGGTGAGTCTGCACAATTCCTATCATATGATTATCTTCCATTGGGATCACGTTGTTAAACGTTTTCCAAATGAATATCCCAATTTTCTTCAGAATTAGCGTCCCAAATTGTTTTCCACAAGTTTGGTTTTATATTTTCCGTGGCCGCCGTCGTTTGGGGTTCGTACAGGACCGCCTTGTCCGTTAGAAACTTGTACCCTGTCTTCGTTGTATACTTTTCATCCTTTGAATGCGGCCAAATATATCTATATTCTTGGTCTGGATTTAGTATGCGAATCCTCGTAATTACTGGTATTAAAGGTTGTAGAAAGACGTTATCCAACGCTTCTGTATTCCATTCAGATTTCTCTAGTTATCATAATTCTTTGACCGTGCGTAGGTTGCAACCTTCTGGTTTTTCTAGTTTCCAATTTGTATCAATCCACTTGTCCATTCCAATTCTAGTTTGCAACCTTTTGAAACGAAACGTTTGGCCTGAAAATGGGATTTTCTCATAGTCTACTTATAATGTCTTCATAATGTTTGAAAACACAACAATTAAAATTTAATATGATTCATGTTTTATAAACCAAAATTTTTTAATGTCCTCTTCTAAATTCCATATCTACAAACTTTAAATTTAGGTTTGCGTATACTGAACTTAAAATTCTATTCCACTATTTTCTTTTATTATTCTGTTTTCGGAACTTGTGTATACATACTAGAAACTACTTTCTTACCAATATAAGATTTATTTTCATATAGCATATGGGAGGAACAACTAAAAATGATGGAAAGAAATTTGAGATGTGTGGGTCATCGAGGACAAACTTGAAAGTACTCACACCCATTATACCTAATGATAACCCATAAGTTCAATGGTTTTGGTCAAAAGATTATCTAACCACCCTAATTTAGGCATATTTTCTAAAGGAAGATCCACTTGAAATGGAAAATGAACCAGATAGTGAGGCCTACAATGCAATGGATGCTTGGAAGCATGTTAATTCCTATGTAAGAATTACATTCAAAATTATTTGAAAATATTATGATATGTAATGCACCATGACAACTTCCAAGAAATTATGGGAATCCCTTGAAAAAATATAAGACTGAAGATGCCAGCATAAAGAAATTCGTAATCGGTAGGTTTCTTGATCTAAAGATGGTGAGCTCAAAACTATAATGACACAAGTGAAGTAGTACAATTGATTTTGTGTGATTTGAGTGGTGAAGGTATGATAGAAAGACTTCAAATCAGCGTACTCGTAGAATATATTTATTATTCTATAAGGACTTCAAGAATTAGTTAAGTACAAGCGATAACATTTAACTCTTGAAGATATACTTGTTAGGTTAATAATAGAGGATGACAATTGAAGGGTTGAGAAGAAAACTAAAAACCGATCATCTGAATCAAGGAAACTGTTATAAAACAAGGGGGTTCCACCACAACAACAAACACAAATGGAAAGGAGAATTGAATAGTGATAAAAATGACAATCAATGAGGGAATGTCATAGTTGGGGAAAATATAAATGTCGTGCAAAATAGTTTCAAAAAATGAAGCGGCAGGGAAAGTAAAAGAAGGGTAAAAATAGTAAATAAATATGTTACAGAGATATTTAAATAACCTCGTGACAATGTCTCATATTTCAACCTAGCCTGAAACCCAAGACAATAGTTGGTAAATTCTATAGCAACCCGACATGTATCCTCAGGCGATATGTTATCAAGACTTACAAGAAAACTGCAAATGAAGAAATTGTGTAAATTATGCAACATAAAAGGTTCAAAATACATAAATTTTCTGTTGAAGATGTTCTATGGGAAAGAGTTGATCTTGAACCACGTCCTTCATGTTCCAAATATCCTCAAGAACTTATTTTATGGAGCCTTAGTACCCGTTTGGAAGTGCTTTTTTAGAGAAGCACTTCAAAGTGCTTTTAGCATTTTTAAAGTTTTTTTGACTTTGAAAAGCACTTTTTTGAAAAGCATCAAATAGGTGCTTCTTAAAAAAAGTATTTAAAATAATTTTAGATTTCAAAATTATTTTTAATAATTTTTTTAAATTTTGAATTTTATTCTAAAAGCGCTTTTTTACTCTAAAATAAGCACTTCCAAACGGGTCCTTACTTAGAAAGTCCAGTTTTAGACTTGTATTTGTAGCTTATAAGTTTGTGTTAACTAGGAATGATATGCATGTAAGAAAGGAATGTCTTAGAGATAATATTTTGAAAATGACTTTAATAACCGGGGTATAAACAAAAAATGTAATCGAGAATGATATAAATTAGAATTTTGATTATATGTATATGCTTAAATCGCATAATTTATAACATGATAGATTAGGACATGTAAAAATTGGTTCAGCAAAAAATTGGTAAATGTTGGGTTTTTAAATAATGAAAACTTTATTTCTCAAAAGAAATGAAATGTATGTGTCGAGTCAAATTTAACCAAAACCTCGTCTAAATATATAGAAAGACTTTGATATCTTTAGAGTTAATACACAACGACTACTACGACTTCGGATTCTTGCAACCTATAAGTGGAAGAGTGTATTTCATAACCATCATTGACTATTTCATAAGGTAATTTCAAATATACTTGCTTTGAAGTAAGGATGGGGTTTTAGAAGCATTTAAGTAATACAATATGGAAGTTGAGAATCAAAAAAATAAAAAAATATTAAGAATCTTATATTTGACAGATAGGAAAATGTGTCTCATTTTGAGTAGTTTTGTGCAGAATATAAAATTATTCATCAAGCCACGACTCCTTATTTATCTACAAAATGGGATTGTTATATGCAAGAATCGCGCATCGAAGGAATTATTGAATGAGTTGTAAATCAAATCACGGTTACTCCATAACTTGTGGGGAGTTGATTCGTTCACAGCAAACCACATACGTAAACATGTACCACACTAGAATATCGATTAAACTCTGTATGAATTATGAAAAGGAAATTTTCCTTCTTTCAAATATTTTAAAGTATGAGAATGCTTTGAAAAGGTAGCGATCCCATCTTTCAAAGTGTTCAAGATTGGACCAAAGGTAATTGATTGTATCTTTATTGGATATACAAACTATAGTGTTGCATATAGTTTCTAGGAGCATATATCTTGTCATATTGACATACACGTCAATGTGATGATTGAATCAAGAAATTTACATTTTTGTGAAATAATTTTTCCATACAAGACGACACCAGAAGCTAGTATCTTGAAAAGGACACGTGATGCAATTCAAGCAGAAACTAAAGGGCAAGATCGAGAATATGAGAATATTGGACTTGTTTTTGTTGATTTAATAGATGATGTTGACTATATTAATTGAAGTTGATTATGTTATTATTTACTTCACCATTTTCTCCTTCTCGCTCGCTTAGAGAATATTGCTAAGTGGAATGACTCTAGTTGGGATAACTTTAGTGACTGAAAGTTAGTTTTTGTTGATATTATTGTGTAATTGAATTATGCTATACTTTTTTGTTTTTCACGAATTTGGTAAACAACAAAATTGTAGTTGCACAACTACAATCACAAATTCAATATTGTGGTTGCACAACTACAATTTGTAGTTACAGAATAATTCCATTATTGTAGTTGCGACAACTACAACACAATATTGTAGTTGCGGCAAGTACAATTTTGTATTTACGGTAAGTACAATATTGTAGTTGCTGCAACTACAATATCGTATTTTCACCTGCAACTAAGATACTGTAGTTACAGTTTGAACACCTATTAGATAGAATCTGTTGGAGTTGAAAAAAAAAATCAGAATATTTCAAAAAAAATCACAGTGGTATATTTTTATCTGGTAATTGTAAAAATGTAAAAAAAAAAACTCGTCAGAGTTGACCGTAGTTGACAGCCGTTCTACGATGGAGTTGATTGGTGGTCATCTCGAAAGTTTTAAAAGAAAAACTCGACAGAGTTGACCATTGACCGTCAGACTTGACCGTTGACTACTAGAGTTGACTTTCTATGATGGTGATGAAATAAATAATGAATTTATTAATTATAATAATTTAAAAGATTAATGCCCAAGAAACTTGTCACGCTAGAATCAATTCCCTTTCACCACATCCGTTATTTATTTTCCCATAAAAGACACCATACATTTTGTTCCTTCTTTTTTTGCCATTTTATACCACGGTCACTGTCGATCTTCTCTATATCTTCCAAACATTTTCTATGTTTTTAAAACCATTTGATACCACTGTAACTGTAAACATCAATATAAAAGTAAAAAGTAAAATTATAATGTAAGTGCTTAAAAATTAATTATGATATTTCATGACTATATATGTATCTAATTAATTCTAATGAATTACACTATAGGTCCCTGTTAAATTTTGACATAGCCCGTTCCTTTCTTTTTTTGCTTCATTTTGCATTCTTGATATGTTTTAGTTCTTTTTAGTATTTATGAATACAAAAAATAAGTAGATATCATAAAATGATGTATACCATAAGTTTGTACATTACAGAACATAAATGCAACAAAAAAAGAGCAGTTTAAGTTCTGAGAAATTCCAAAACTCAGATTTTAAGTTGTATGAAATTTCCCATAACTTAAACTATTCTTCTTTTTTGCTTCATGTTTGCAATCTTGATATATTTTATTTCTTTTTTAGTGTTTGTGAGTAACAAATAATAAGTATATATCATAAAATAGGATATATAAACCATATGTTTGTGGATTACAGAACAAAAATGAAAAAAAAACCCGTTTGAGTTATGAAAAAATTCTAAAACTCGAATTTTGAGTTATGAGAATTTTCCTATAACTCAAACTACTCTTCTTTTTTGCTTTATTTTTATCTTTTTTGTATTTTTTAGTTCTTTTTTAATATTTGTGAAGTAATAAACAATGAATACGTATCATGATATATAATATATACAACAATTTTTATGTATTTTACCTTCGATTTGAAGAACAAATTGAGTTTTGAAAAAAAAATTCAGAACTCAAATTCTGAGTTCTGGGTATTTTCCTAGAACTCAAGTTGTTCTTCTTTTTTGCCATTTTTTTGTTCAATAATTCTAACTACTTATGTTACTAATCAAATGTCATTCTACTACTCAAATCGTAAATCTTTCATTTCTAATATTATGAGGAAACAAAGTTTTACACTTATACAACTACTAAATACTACTTAAAGTTGTTGACATACTGTTTAAAAATTATACTGATGGTAGGGTGTAGTTAGTATAGTTGGTTTAATAGGATAAATTGTCTAAGATTTGTTAGTAGATATAGAAAATGTTTGTTACTATTGGTCCGTGCCTTTTACAGGCTAGTACAGAAAGTTGTAGGGTTTATTGAGAATTAGCACTAATTTAAATTTTAAAAAAAGGTATTTTAGGAAAGAAAAATAATAATGGCCTAAATTTAGAAAAAAAATTGTAAAAAAGACCTATAGTAAGATTAAAATTAGAGATTATAACCCAAGGGGTCTTGAACATCCACCCCCTGGCCCCTAGTCCTAACCCAACCCCATCTTTTTGCTCTTCTCACTAAAGACCTCAATAAGATTTTAACACTATGGGCTAAAATCCAATTTCCATTTCTACCCCTTTTATTTATTATTTCCTGTATCTACTAATTATATTACTTCCTAAACCCTAAAATCATTTTACACTTCCCGTCAACATGTTCCCTCTCTCTCTCTCTCTCTCTCTCTCTCTCTCTCTCTCTCTCTCTCTCTCTCTCTCTCTCTCTCTCTCTCTCTCTCTCTCTCTCTCCCTCCCCTATCAAACCAGATCAGAGAATAAGACTCGAGAATGGAGTTTCAAAGCTCCTTCCACCATGGCTACTCCAACGGATCTCAAACCTCCGGCGAAGATCTGGTTCCAAGCTAATCTGAACGCCATGGATGAAGATCCGGTCTCGTAAAGCATAGTCTCGAACAACCTCTCGGAGAAGAAGCAGAGTTCGAACCTCACGCTGCAGCAGTCGGAAACGAACAACCTCGAACAACCTCCATTGATGCACCTCCGCGAAGAAGGATAACAACTTGGATCTTCTTCTTCGGGATACCGCCCTTGTGCTAAATCTGAAAATACTTTCCTTTATATGCCAAATTGCCAATTATTTATTAAAAATATGTTAATATTAAAAAAACTCAAATATAAGGCATGACGGTTGTCACAATGTCTGCACATGCCAAAATTCTACAAAGGTGGATAGAGAGAGTCCAGCGGAGAACCGGGAACCCCTACCAACAAAAGCAATAAGCTATAGAAATTAGAAACCCAACAATTTTCAAACATTTTGACAAAAAAAAATACAATTTGATTTCATTAGAAACGTAGAAGGTGGTTTTATAACTTCAACCTTTGGGGAAGTAAAGAGGGGACAAATACGTTTATAAGTGATATCTTGATGATGAATTTTGTCATAATATCTACTAGAATTAATGTTTACAAATCTCGTGAGGTATGGGGTGACATTTTTCGTTTTGTCGAGAGAAAAAAAAAAGTGTGAAGTTTATTCATTACCTTTTACAAATATACATAATAATTGTTTCCAAAAAGAAAAGAAAAAGTAATGTTGAAAAACAATGAAACATAAAACTCATATCTTCACATCTCGCATTGGAAAGAAAAAAACAAAAAGAAATCTTTTGACACTCACCTTCCCACCAAGCCGCTCTCCTCTACGCAAGAAAACCGCCGCCACTGGGGACCATTCTCCTCCATCATCATCAACACGGACAATCGAAGAACCCAAATTAAGGTACCATTGAAACTCTAAAAAATATTGAATTATTATTAATTTAATCTCATCACTTTTAGAATTATTCAAAATTATCTGATTTAAGTATAATTATATTTCTATACAAATCTTACCATGGCCAATTTATGACCGTGGGAAGCCTGAGAACTGATGAGCTGAGAATAGCGTATAATTATCTGATTTACAATTTTTCAAAATTATTTGATTTATCAGGTTCGTACGTATAAGTTAAAAATTCTTTAATTTTGAATGTTCTATTTTACAGGTTAGGGTTTTAATTGTCTCATTTTCACAGATGAATATCACAAACGTACGCATATTAGACAATTCTGGCAATTGTAAGTGTTAATTGAATTATGAAAGTTGAATAGTATCATCAATTCAACAATTCTTACATATTTTTTTTTTACAGTGCTTGTTGCGAGGGATTTTAATTATCCTTCCCCTACCATTGACGAATATCTTAAAAATATACCAAAATTCTTTGGGCCAAAAAAAGAGCAAGCTTACATTCAAACACAAGATGCTCGATATATTTTCCAACCAATGAAGAATAATCTATATTTACTGCTTGTAATGGGCCCTTATGGAGATATGGAGAAAGATTTGGCTGTGTTTTATCAACTCCCAGAATTTATATATCAACAATGTGGTGATTCTTCTGATAATGTGACCATCTGTAAAGTAGCATTCAAATTCGTATTTATGATTGATAAAACTCTTGAAACCAAAATAATACCCAATCAAGTGGAAGGTAGTTTGCAGGATTTTGTGTTTGTAAGGTACAAAAATGAAGTAATTAAGGAAGATGAAAATATGGTCCTAGAAACAAACTACACTGATGATGTAATTAATTTAATTTTTCATTTTGATCTACTTAAAAAAGTATAATATTTGTTAATAAGATTTTCTGTTTGAACAATCTACAGATTGGAATGAAGAAGAGATTGAACACTGACATGGATGAAGAATCCTTTAAGAAGCTAAAAGGTTAGTAAACCCCACTTTGCGTGTTAAACTAAATTGGGATTATTTCTCAAATGGTCCTTGATCTTTGCTTTTGTTTCAGGTCTTCCACCCTCATAATCATGGCATAAGAGTTGAAGTCTAAATTATTGTGGAGGACTTTTAGATACTTTGTTCTTAATGTGCTACCCCTTATTGTTATTATTGACTAAGATTTTTTGTTTATATTTCAAATTTAGGTTGAGTATGCCTTAAATTTCGAGTAATGGGTAAAAAATACTTGGATTTTTTCTTTTTTACCATCTCAATATCTTTATATCTTGCTCGGCCCAATACAAACAATAATAAGCTTACACGTTAATCATAATTTACTTGTCAATTAACAACAAATTATCCACCAAATGGAACAGTTTTATGAATAATTAAAGCACACAAAAGAAACAGTTTTACAGATACTTAAAGCACGCAAAAGAAACAGTTTTACAGATAATTAAAATTAAACCAAAAATTCTCCATAATAATTTAGACTTCAACGGTTATGCACTGACTTACTGAAGCTGTATGTGTTAGACCTGAAACAAAAACACTCTATCAAAATCTAATGTGAATATGATTAATGATTTTAATTAAGAAATTTTATTAGTAAAGCATTAAATAAAAAAAACACTAACCTTTGGGTGTTTTTGGGGATTCTTCCTCCTCTACATCAGACTCATTACACTCATCAGTGAACATATCAATCTGCAGGTACAAATCATATTAACAAACATACTATATATATATATATATATATATATATATATATATATATATATATATATATAATATCAAAATGAGATGTTAATTACATTATCATTGTTGTTTGTTTCTAAATCCATATCTTGATTGTCCCCGATTACTATATTATCATTTTTTTCAAGGACTAAATCCTGTAAACTACCTTTCACCTTATTGAATTCAAGTTTGTTACCAATTCTAAACCCGGAAAGTTCCATAGATGAAACTGAAAATATGCCACATAAAAATACGTACTTGAAAATTGTCTTACAAATCAACACTTCATCAATGGAATCACCACAAATTTCAGATATATACGGTGGGAATTCCTTTAACACTTTTGTATCTTCCTTCATATTTCCTAATCGGGTAAAAACAAGCAGTAAATAGAGATGTTTTATCGGTTGGTAAATAAATCGATAATTCATTGTGCAAATTGAAACTTGTTCAGCTTGTTTCCCAAGCATTTTCGGAATATTTTCAAGGTAATACTCAGCGTCATGGACAGAAGAATCAAATCCCCTTGCAACAAGCACTGTAAAAACAGACATATCTTAGTATTTGTGTACAAATCTTAAATTGATCCAAAAGTGACGATTTTTATGAAAAGTGACGATTTTTCGTATAGAATTCAATTCTTAACTAACACTTACCATTGCCAGATTCGTCTAATATGCGAGCGGCTATGATATACATCTCTGACAAGGAGGAGAAATTAAATATTAAAAAAACAACTAAAAATCGCATCTTTTAAATCGAAAAGCCATACTAAAATTACCTTATTAAATATTAATCCTCCTCGAGATCGCCTGATTCAATTTCCTTACCTATGAAACTGAAACATTATACCTAACTTCTAACAAATTTCCATATAATCATATACATATATTTGTTTATGCGTACATACCTAAAATCGAAAATCCAACTAGCACAGAAATCAAAAGCAGTGAATAGTATTGTGTGAGATTGGGGAAAGATGAATATATAAGTCTTTGTTCCAAACTTTATCTCACGAAATCCAACCAAGAATCGTATAGAACATTGTTTAGGGCTATTATTTTTTATGGGCTTTGTTCCAAAATGTGGGCTAGCCCAATTAAGGGCCTAATTGATCCGAACCTTCTGTGTAAGTAAGTGTTCGGAAAAGTAATCGATTTTATCGATGGGATATTATTCGATAAGTCTGATTGGTGTAACCCTGTGGATGTGGGGTAATTCACTCTGTTTTAACCACGTTCCAAGCTACAAGTCAGTTGAATTTTACTGTTAATAAAGCTCCTCCTGCTTCTCCTATGGAAACTGATGAGATGAGTATGGTTAAAGAAGCGTATCATTCATGTATCGTTCATGGATTTACGGTCCTTTGGCTAGCTATGGTAGACTCATGGATCATTTGGTGACATCATCTTTCATTTTATCACGATTCACAAAGCATCTGCTTACTCAACCCGTGGGACCTGAGATTTCATTTCCTTAAGATGCTGAAACTTTCGATGGTGCTCAAGCTGAAGAAGCGTTAAGACAAGTGGGTTCAGACAGTGTTGAGCTGGCGATGGAATGGTTGTTTTCTCACCTGAAGAAGTTCAAGAAGATGATGAACTTGTACGTGCACTTACTATGTCCTCAGAGAACAATGAATCAGATACAAAAGAAGAGGAAACAGCTCTTTTGCCACCTGTCGAGGATTTATTACAAATGAAATACTCGTTAGATTTCCCTGTTCGAGATCTCTTAGTCATGATTTGTTCTCAGAACGACGGGCAAAATCGGGAGAGTGTTATTTCGTTTATTATGGAACAAGTGAAGCTTTGTAATAATGGAAATGAAAATGAAAATATTAACATGCTTTCCGTGTTTTTAGTACTCGCTCTGATTCTTAACGCTAAATGTGGGTTTGTTAAAGTAGCGACGAATCTTCTTCAATCAGGTTCCTACGCTCAAGTGGATCAAAAAAGATGATTCATCTGAGGAGAAACAAAACAAGATGGGTTTTAAACATATAAGCAAATGTGAATAATCGAAATAGTGTGTTCTTGTATACAGAAACAGCTTCCTTCTGAAACTATATGCATGCTACGCTAACGAAAACTCATTATGTCGCGTTAAGTTTTCTTGAAGGAGGTGGTTTACAGTCGCTACTTTACCTACATGGAGTCTTTTTATCGGATTTGATAGTGTTTCCGCGACTATTATACGTCATATTCTTGAAGATCCTCAAACTCTTCAATTAGCTATGGAATCTGAGATTCGACACGGTGTTGTAACTGCTGCTAATAGATGACTCTGTTGTTCAGTGGGACCCGGTTGTTTCTATGCAAGCTGCTAAATTTGTATGTCAAGTTGTATGTTGGAGTGTCTTTGTTAACTGTGGTGCTAATCCCGATCAAGTGGATATGGTAATTGTTTTCGAATCTTTTCACCATGGTTACGACTGTTAAAATTATATTACTTTATAATAATATGTTTTTTTGAATTTAGTTAGGGTTAACCCCCTTAGAGGGCGCTGTTTTAGCAGATGACTTGAAGTCCATACAATATCTAGTGGAGGTTACCACCACGCAATTCGCAGGCCTGGAACTTAGAACTTGTACGCGACTATGTTAAGAATAAACATGAAGAGATAGAGAATAATCGTTTAGCTTTATATAATAATCTAATGGCGACTGGGAATGAAAAAATGAATAGAGGAAGTTACAACGAAGCTATGGAGTTTTATTCCCTCGCACTTGAAGCAAAAAACGTCGATCTTGAAGCTTTATCTCGTTTAAGTTCTTGCTTTGCAAGGCTTAACATTACTGAAAATGCTGTGATTTATGGACTTAAATGTGCACAACACCATATGCTTTCTCCTATAGGATACTTAAGGGTGTCAGAAGCCTTACTGTTACAACATGTAATAAAAAATAATTCTTTTTTGTTATATTTTTCTAATTTTAGTAATTATTAGTTTAATCCGTCTTTCTTTTTATGCAGAGACACAACGAAGCCATCGAGCTTTTAAACATTGCTTTAGGGACAATCCCTGGGAACAAGGAACTCAGACAAGCAAAGAGGTAAGACATTATTCATGATAATGCTTATATTTTAATTAATTGCACTATAGGTTCCTATATTATGCAATGTTCTCGACTTTAAATTCAAAAAGAAAAAAAAAAGAAAACAAATTGGACTTGTAGAGTTTTATTTTTGTATAAGTATAATAAAGAAAATTCTTTATATATATATATGTCTTAATTTTTTATATTTCTTGGCAGACAATGTGATCCTCGAGGTGAGGATGGATATGTGTTCGTGCCTACTTCTCTCAGATATGCAGTGCATTTGAACAAAAAAAAAAAAAAAAAGATATGCAGTGCTGGTCAAAAGATCAGATTTAGCTAAATATGAAGTGAGGTCTACACCTGAGGAGAGATAAGAAAGACAATGATACTTTCTTATTGAACTATGAAATACTTGATATGAATTGGGACTAGATACAATTTTTCTGTCTAAATTTTAATTTCGGTATTAGTACTATTAAGATTTCTACTTGTTTGTACAAATTTGAATTACTGATCTTCATATGGTTAGCTTAAACATTTTTTTTAGTAGGAGTAAAATACTTTCCGTAACTTCCTTTTTATAATATAGATATATCTGAAAAGAAAATGTGAAAAGGTAATGTGTTCTAAATACCGTCCAAAAAGAAAAAAAGAAAATTGTGTTGCAAATGTGGTCAATATAGCGAGTGTAGATTTTAGTAAATATAAATGTCCAAAAAAAAAATTTTTAGTAAATACAAGGCATGACGATTGTCACAATGTCTGCACATGCCAAAATTCTACAAAGGTGGATAGAGAGAGTCCAGCGGAGAACCGGGGACCTCTACCAACAAAAGCAATAAGTTATAGAAATTAGAAGCCCAACAATTTTCAAACATTTTGACAAAAAAAAAAAAACAATTTTAGAACTTACTCTGATTTCATTAGAATCGTAGAAGGTAGTTTTATAACTTCAACCTTTGGGGAAGTAAAGAGGGGACAAATACGTTTATATGTGATATCTTGATGATGAATATTACTAGTATTACTATTGTTTACAAATACAAACCACATGGATGGTAATAATACCTACTATAAAAGTAACTGATAACAAAGGTTTGAAAGTTTGGACCCCCGTCCTATAGATTTTATTAAAATTAATTGTGATGCGGCATATAAGGATAACAAAGCTGCAATATCTTGTGTAAATAGGGATTATCTAGGTAAAGTGGTTGATTACAATGCTTGGGAAATAAAGGTCGATTCTCCATTGAAAGCTGAAGCACTTGGAATACTCAAAGCGTGTGTGATTGCTCGAGACTTGAAAGATTCACGAGCCATCATTGAGAGTGATTGTCAAGATGTAATGCTTCCATTAGAGAAAAACAATTTAATTTCTATTCCTAAGATTTGTAATATTATTAAAAGTATCTACTTTATTGCTGAACATTGTAACCCTATCTTTAGATGGATCAATAGAGATAGAAATAGACTAGCTGATGAGTTAGCCAAACATAAGCTCTTTAGCAATATGTTAGGCACGCAATCCTTTGCGCTCTCAAGTAGGCTAGTTGAGATAATTAGAAATGAAACTGTTCCCTCAGGGATAGGGTAGTCTTGTAACTGTTTGCGGTTTTATAATATAATTAGATTGGAACAAAAAAAAATGTTTACAAATCTCGTGAGATATGGAAAATATGTTAATCATTTGTCAACCTTTAAAACTTGCATTAATCAGGAATCCTTAGACAAGATGTTTTTGGATTTGATTAATTAACTGAAATAAAATGGACGCCTCTTTTTTCTGAATTTCTTCATAAGAAAGGTGTAGTTGTTCCATATACCATACATTGAACTATGAAAACCAAACATATACGATACAAAATTAAGAATAGAATTACTATCAACATATAAAGACAAACAACAGAGAGACAACGAGGTGATGTCTCATCCTTTTTCACATCTTTAACACGGATAAAGAGTGTGAGAGAGACAACGAGTTGATGTCTCATCTTCTCCTTTCCATCTTTATTATTTTTACAAACTTATCCCCATATGCTTTTAAGTTCAATGCATCTTCGACATTGTATAGTCCATTGCATCCACAAGAAAATCTACATGGAAATACATTAAATTAAATTAAGACCACAAAACTTGCAACAAAAGAAAATAATAAAAGAAAAATAAAAAATCATACCAGAATCTTCCTTAGTAAAACAAAGTGGAGGAGTAATCCTAAATACATTTCCATGGAAACCACCTTTCCCAATTAATACTCCCATCTCTGAAATAATCATAAAACATTTTCAATTTATTAATAGGTTAAATAAACAAAAAAAAAATCACCTCTCATTTGATCCATAATATGAAGAGTTTCAACTTTAGCCGGAGTTTTTAACTCATGATCCGTTACAAGTTCAACTCCTAACATAAAACCTCTTCCTCTCACATCTCCAATAACTACACACACAAAAAAAACCAACTATTTAAAATACCTTTCTTCATACATTCTTAGTAAATATTAAAAAAAAAAAACTTACTTTCATATTTATCCTTAAGAGCAATAAGACGCTCCTTAAGATACGACCCCACAATAAACGCATTTTGTTGAAGTTTTTCCTTTTCAATTACTTTAAGAACAGCTAATCCACCCGCAGTACAAACTGGGTTACCCCCAAATGTATTGAAATAGTTACGAAAAGTCAACGCTTTTGCTATCTCCATAGTAGTAACTACAGCTCCAAGTGGAAGACCATTTCCAATTCCCTAAAAAAAAATTTGAAATCTTATCTTAACTAATGTTAAAAAAAATAAAAAATAAAAAAAATAAAAAAAAGAATGTACGTACTTTAGCCATTGTAACAATATCAGGAATAACACCATGAGCTTCAAATCCCCAAAAATGGCTTCCTGTACGACCAAAACCTGATTGAACTTCATCAGCTATACAAAGCCCACCAGCTTTTCGTATACTCTTATAAACTTCAGGTAAATATCCCGGGGCTAACTCTAAAATTCCACCTACTCCCTATAAATAATTCAAGATAATTAAAAAGTGTTTACACAGTGAAGAAGAAGATAAAGTATATATGAGCTTACTTGTATGGCTTCTCCGATAAAACCTGCGACTCGTCCACAAGTTCCGTATGCGATGACATCATCAACGTCTTTTGCGTACTTAGGACCATCTGAACCGAAGATTCCTCGATACTGATCTGGATTTAATGCATGATGGATTCCAGTTTGAACTACATTGAATTTATAGTTGGATTGTGCAGTAGCAGCCATTGTTGCAGAAGCATTACCATGATAACCATTTCTAATGGAGATAATATCTTGATAACCTGTATGCATCTTCGCCATTAACATTGCTAGCTCGTTAGCTTCTGTTCCAGAGTTTGTAAAAAACACAACCTGCGTAAAAACAGAGTGAGTTTCGGAGTAACGATGATATATTTATTTATTTATTTATTTATTAGACCTTGAGATCACCGGGTAATTTGGAGACAAGTGCTTCAGCAAAATCAGTAATGGCGTTATTGAGATATAAAACAGTAGAGTGTTGTAAGCGCTTAGTTTGGTTAACAATGGCTTCCACCACGTCAGGGTGGCAATGGCCACAACAGACGGTGGCTATACCACCAAAAGCATCTAAGTATCGTCTTCCATTTTCATCGAATAAGTATTGCATCTTTCCATCTACTAAATTTAACTGACAACAAATAAAATATAATTTCAATTAAATTAAATATTATGATCTCACATATAATAAAATTACTTACAACATCAATCTATTATCTAGATGATATAAATAAGTAATAATTAAGTGATAAAATATAAAAATGCTTACGGGTTTGGTGTATAAGTGAAAGATGGCAGGATTAAGGTATTGTTGACGTTTTTTCAAGATTTCATCAGCAGAAGGTCCAGTATAAGGTGGTGGAGTGTAGTTGAAAGGGGGCATTTTTGGAACAACAAGACCTTCATTTTCTTGGAAGAAGGATGCGTTGGGTTGAGCTAGAGTGGAGAGAGATCGATGGGTTAAGGAGAAGCTTTTTTCCCAAAATGCCCTCGATATTGCTGGTATCATGATTCTCCTATACATCTTGACTAGGGAAAAAACACACTGTGTATTGTGAAATGAAGATAAGAACGAGAATGGAGGAGGAGGAGGGGTGGTTGACTATTTAGCAATTAAAGAGAAGAGAAGAGAAAGAGACTGATCTTTTCCGATTTAGACTCTCACTCACTTACGTGTCTTTTTCTTTAATATTTTTGTTTTCTTTTTTTGGTCAATTTTCAAGCTTGGTTTCCTTCCCTTTTTTTTTTTTATATGTATTGTTTGTATTCCGTTTTTTCTTTAAAGAAAAGAAAAATGATAGTAATAAAATTATTTTACTTTTATTTGAATTTGACTTTTAATTAAAAGAAAGTAATTTAATAAATTATATAATTTTTTTAAAAAGTTAATTATTTAATTTTTTCATTTTTGAGTCATTTCAAAAAAAAATTATTTTTAAAAATATCACAACTAACCTTATAATTTTAATATATAATATTTTTACATAACACAAAAAAGGTATAAAAGTATTTTTTTTTAATAAAATAATCTTTTCCTTTCTTTTAATAATGTGAATCCAAACAAATCGTTCTTAAATTAATTATTTTCTTTTTTTTATTAATATTTTTATAATCCAAACACGGTTATCACTTTCATTTCCATTCTTTTAAATTTTTTATATTCATATCATTTCTTTTCCTTTATGTATTGTTTGGATTCATTTTTTTAAAAGAAAAGAAAAGAAATGATAGGAATAAATTTTCCTTTTCTTTGTTTGAATTCGCTTTTTAATTAAAGAAAAGTAATTTAATGAATTGCATAATCCTTTTTTTTCCTTTAAAACGTCAATTATTTAATCCTCCCATTTTGGAGTCATTTCAAAAGAAATGAAATGATTATTTTTTAAACGTCACAACTAACCTAATAATTTTAATATATAATATTTTTACATAACACAAAAAGGGTATAAAGGTATTTTTGTGTAAAATAAACTTTTCCTTACCGTTAATAATGTGAATCCAAACAAGTGATTCCTTAATCAATTACTTTCTTTTCCTTTATTAAAATATTTATAATCCAAACACGGTTATCACTTTCCTTTCCATTCCTATAATATTTTTATATTCCTATCATTTCCTTTCCTTTGATAATCTGAATCCAAAACAATGCATTAGGGTCTGGATTAAAAGAAATGGAAAGAAAGTAAGAGAATAGAAATGATTTTTTATGTTTTACATTGTTTGTATTATAAAATTTTATGAAAGAAAAGAAAGGAAGTCATTCCAAAAATCCTGTATCTATTTTTATTATTACTTTAAATTGGAGTCAAATGAAGAGAAATGAATTTTATTAATAATTATAGACCAAAATTAACTTTTCTTTCTTCTTTTCTTTTGTATTTTTTCAATACAAACAAAAAACATCTAAAATTATTTATGAAATCTTTTTTTACAAAAATTTCTAATCCAAACAAAAAAATTCCTTTCCTTTCCTGTCTTTTATAATTTTTCTTTTCTTTTATTATTTTTTTCTCTTCTAAATACAAACAGACTCTTAAGTAGACGACATGTCCAAATTAATTTGTTCTCTTTGTCTAAAAAAATATCCAATATTATTGATAATATCAAACTTTTTCTTATATATTTTTAATAAACATATATATTTTAGTTTCTTAAAATAAGGTATTTTTTTTATTACATAGGGCTAATGGCCAATTAAAAAATTTAACTAAAAGAACAAATCATACGAGAATCTCAAACAAACCTTTGGTGTAATCATACATACCTAATTCTGGTAATGTGATGTCATAGACATTTTTTTATGGTATAACACTATATTGAGTTAATCCTGCCGATATGTCTCATCAATATTTTTCATCAAATCTACACTTGTATTCGATTTGCGATAAATATGATTAAACTCAAACAATACGGGATTATCAATAGTTACATTCTATGCGTTAATTATAGCACTCATTGCTACATATTTGGTTTTTAGTGACCGCCCTGGCGGACCCAGATCTAACTAAATCAGTCGCTAGAAGTTTTAGCGACTGTTTGTAGTCGCCAAATGTTGCTACTGCTTGGTCGTTAGAGCCACACTTTAGTGACCGCCAGTTATCTCCGCCGACCACGACCCTCCAGCGACCACTCTATAGTGGTCGGTAATCGATAAATATATTAGTGACCATTGGGCAGTCGCCAGATGTCCTAAACCTTTAGCGTCCATTGAGGTGGTTGACAGAGGTCTAATCACATTGTCGATCGCTGAGAATCGCTAGAGGTAGTACTCTAAATTTAAAGGAAACGTTTTCCTACATACCCAAAAAGTACCTGTATGTCAATAATTTAAGATCACTTATCCAGTCGGGTAATAGATTTTATATACTTGTCACACATATCCCATTTGGGTCTTTAGGCAAATAGTTCCTATAAATTTGGACATTTACCTTATGTTAAGTAAACATCTAACATTTAAAATTAACACATTCATCAAAATATATTAGAGGTTAAATTTGAATATTTAATAAAATACAATAATAATGTAATACAACTATCTTATCTACTTTTACCTAATCAGTAACTTTATGACACGTGGCGAGGTGTTATCTTATCTAATAATCAATATACTCTTGACATATGTACTACATACATATCCTATATCCTGCATTGATAAACTACTTGATACCTCGATGCTTGGATTGCATGCAGGGACCAAAAATGTTGTCACTGTCATGGAACAATAAGTAGTGAATTTCTAGTTCGACTCTGCCTCTATCTAATGGTAAGGAACGTGTTCTAAACATGTCTTACAAGTGTCAGGTCCGTGATTTGGGAGATGTACCGCAGATCTCTCGGATAATGCTCGTCTATTGGTGATTCTGGTGAGAATATCTGGGACCCCGAGGGGAAGTTTGTTAGTTTGACATAATATAGGGACCTAAGGTCATTCCACACAATAAAGGCATCAATATAAAACCTATATTATTATTAAATGCACGATTAAGCCTATGGTGTTATCTTTTATATAAATTACAAACACATTTTAAAAAAATCGATTAAATCCCTATTTTAAAACAAAAATATTACTTATATAAAAATCTAATTGCATTAGTAAACCCTTACAAAATTAATTACACTAATAAGCTCCTAAATATTAATTGCACTAATAAACGCCTAAAAGTTTAATTGCACTAATAAGCCCCTACAAAATTAATTACACTAATAAGCCCATAATTTTCGATATCAGCCAAAAATCTAAACTAAAATAGTATAAAACCCTAATTAATCCATTAAACACACAAACACTATATAATCAAATATTCTTATAATAATTAAAATATATTACATATATGCTATATATGGATTAGAAGTTACCAACAAGATAAGAACAATTGGGCGGTGATGGTGAACTCACAGAGAAAGTGAGGGGAAGAGTTTTTGGGTGGAAAGGAAATTAAATGAGTTGAAATCCGACCAGGTTTATAAAATGTCAAAAAGGTTTAGCGACTGTTTTTATAGTCCTAAGCTATCAGTCCAACAGACAAATAATACTTGACCGTCAAATCATATGTTGTAATATATTACCGACCACATAGGTGGTAGGTAAAAGTTTTTTTAAAAAAAATAAATAAGAACCTATAATGGTCGTGAAGTGGTTGCTAGATGCTGGGTTCCAGAATATCGAAGAGGAAAGATTAGTATGCGAGAAATGAAGAACAGTCAAATTTTTCGAGAATTTTTACTAACCACAAAAGTGGTTGGTAAATAATTTTTTTTCCAACTTATTACGTCTGTCAAAACTTTTATATATATATTATTTACCGTTTGGTACTCTCTAGCGACCACCTTCTTCGGACATCAAAAGTTTGGTAGCGAAAAACACAAATCCTGGAAGTGACTATTACATTCTCCCAAAATTTCAATCATACTTCACAGTGCATGTAATTCTAATACGTCCTTTTCGATTCTTACATCCTCGTAACCATGTTCTATCGTCACATGAATTTAATAACTTAAATTGCATACTTTCGTATGGCCATAACTATGTCACAAGTTCATGCAACCCTACAGAAGAACAAATCAAATCTTGTCTCAAACACACCACCAATGTCGGCTTTAATTGGATTAATGCCAAAAAACCCCATCAATGTTAAGTTTCACCCCAATCTGCAGTTTTACCCATCCATTCGTTCACACCAATCTTCTCCGCTCCTTAATCGTATAAAATTTTGTTCTGGTCCGTCAATAGCAAATATATTGATGTTGCAGTTACTAACCACAATTACGATCGATCGACCATGGCAAGTCTGATGTCAAGGCGACATGAATAGCATTTTCTGCATCAAAAACAATACTTCAGAGACGGTAATTTTAAGCGTACAACAATCCTGTATCATATAGTCGCTCCACATCTAGCACACAAAGGAGAGTCAATCTCTCAAATAAAGGCTGTTCGCGCCATTTGTAGGAGTTCCAGTAACACGCGCTTGATCTTTTACCGACATTTTTGGTTCCAAATTAGCTTCCATTTTATCCTCCGCCTTTCATTGGGTGCACTAAAAGCTTGTACACTTAAAGATAGGGCTGCAAACAAACCGAACCGAGCCGAACTTTAGCTTTCTTGAGTTTGTTTGCTAATATTTTAGTGAGCTTGAGCTTGGTTTGAGTTTGATAAGAACCGAGCCGAACCGAACTTTAGCTTTCTTGAGCTTGGTTTGTTAACTAACGAGCCGAACTCAAACAAACCCTTAGCGAACTCAAACTCGAGCCCTTGGTGAGAGTATCAGTTCATTTGCAACCCTAGATACTAGAAGTATATTTATTAGATATAAAAAAATATACTTATTAAATATAAAATATTTTAGTTACGATTAATAACATATACAAAAGTTGTACGTAGTTTTGACTTTTTGTATATATATAACTTTTAATTGAATATATCTACCAAGACTATTAACGAGCTCTTACCGAACCCTTACCAAACTGCTCACGAGCTTAACGAGTCGAGCTTATATAGGTTTGAGTTTGTCTCGTTTAGTAAACGAGCCTGAATTTAAAGCTTGAGCTTGGTTTGTTTAAGTAACGAGCCGAACTCAAACAAACCCTTAGCAAACTCAAACTCGAGCCCTTGGTGAGAGTATCGGTTCATTTGCAGCCCTACTTAAAGATACCAAAGGCCTCTAATTTCCACTTATACCATATCTCATGTCTTCACTATCATTCATTTCGGCAATACCGTCAGTATCTTTATCTTTTATATAATGGTATTTTTGTAAATTAAAAAAATCATTACATATTTTTTAAAATCTTGGACAGATATATAATATGCATCCCAATTTTTATCTTTTTTTGTGCACAATATCAGTTCATTATTGATCATAATCATCCTTGCAATATACTAATTTCTTCCGACAGTTAATGGGTTAGTAACATCATGGAAAGAAAAAAAAACATACGAACTATAAAATTAACATCCACTAATAGTAAATTAAACAAAAGATACCAAAACACTTAAAACATCTTACAAAAAATCCAAAACCATATTCACTACAAATTTTACCAACCTTCTTCTTCACCACTAGAATTATCACCATAATCATACTCATTACCATAACCTTCACCATCATCATCCACATAATCTTCATCTTCAGAAAATCCCCCATTATTATTACACTTCTTCTTAACTTCACTTTCACCTTCATCCCAAAAATTACCTTCACTTTCTAACCCTTCTTCTTCTTCATCTTCTTCATCTTCATCATCTTCTTCATCCTCTTCATCCTCTGACTCAGATGATTCCTCATCTGGATACTCATTCATTGGATTATCTTCAGCTAATAAAAATAATTCACACATTAATCAATATTCATAAACAAAAAAAACAAAAAAAAAAATTATACCATTAGAATCGTAACTTTCATGTTCAGACTCATCAGGACCATCATAAAAGTCATCATCATCATCATCATCATCAACATGTACAGAAGGAAATGAGTTTGCCACATCATCAATATCATCATCTTTAACAGCATAGATATCATACACATAACTATCAGATAATACTCCTTCAATCTCATCAGCAGCACTTGGTAAAACCTCTTTTAAAAGAGGCAAAAACTGTGACATCATCTTCTCATCATCATTATCCATTTCCACTAAATCTCTGCCATTTATTAAAACAACTCAGTATTTAAACGTTTTATTTAATGATGTTTATTTAAGTTTTTTTACCTTTTTTTCTCCTCATCTACACGAATAACATCATAAAGTCGACACATGTCATGCAATGCTTCATCGTGCTTTGTTTCTTTTTTTTCTTTTCTGCTTCTCCAAATTTGTTCGAAACGAGCATTTCTTGATAAAGTCTGGACCAGAAAATAATTAATATAAAATATAAAGGTTCAGAATGTAAATAAAAATCGATCATTACATACATACGTACCTCTTGGCTTTGTTTGGCTTTAGTTAGTAACTGATCTTGTTTCTGCAATAGTTACATTAATAAAATAAGTATTAATTCATTTACACACACAAACACACACTAATATACACATATAATCATACATCTTCAGTTTTAAATGTTCGTCTCATCTCTTTGTTTTTACTTCCAGATTCCTCAACTGAATTAACTGAGCTAGGCTGTAAAATAGCGATAATTATTAGTAAAAAGTGCGTAAATTATTAATTTAATATTCAAAGATTGAAGAATATTCTTACCACATAGGATTGTAAGACATCAAAGGTCACTACTGAGCTACTTACTGTCTCTACATGGCGTACAAATACCTTCTTACTCTTTAACTCCTCAGCTGGAAAATATTAAACCATGGTTAAATAATTGCATAAATAGTAACATGTGAAACTAAATTAACAAAAAATTACCAGTAGTATTAGAAGAATCGGAAATTGATAGCTTTGAAAAGTCAAGTAATGGACGCTTTAAAGGTCTTTCATTGATTTCAAGCCCTGCAATGTATAAAAACGTAAAATGAAAGCTTCAAAATTATTACTGGAAAGAAATAAAAAAAAAATTGCAATTTAAAAAAAGTTAAGAACTTACAGAATGCGTCAAGGCAAGATTGTGAGGCTTTTCTTTTAACCCTAACAAAGACAGGCTTATCAGTCTTTGTAGAAATGGAAGAAGTTTCAGCCATTTCAGCCATTTGATTGAAGAAATTCTAGGGTTAGAATTAGGGTTTTGTTGAGATTTTGACTATGATTTGAGATGCTTAACAGCTGCTTGTGAAAATGATGAGCTGAAGAATTATTTTGTACTGTGCAACTCTGCTATGGGGTATAAGATTATCTCCAAGAGTTGTTGTAAACCCTACCAAAACAAAAATTAAGGGAAAAATAAAGGAATAAATATAAAAGAGCTTATGAGACATCATTTACTAATTCTACTTTATTATATAGATTCTCCATAGTATTTATCTATAACAAACCAGTTAAACGGAAAGGTATCTAGGTATAAAGTGTGCAAATTGCTCAGTCAAATACAAACGGTATTATTCAAACGGCATACCCCAATTCTAAAACGGAAAAGTCTCTCAACGGATACATATGCCCGTTGATAGATTTGTGTATAAAGAAAAAATCTGAAAAAAATTTGAAATTTGTAGGAAAATCTAAAAAAAGGAAAGTGAATAAACTAGTTTGAAGGTGAAATTTCAGTTTAAGAAAACTAGAAACCAACCATTCGTTTTGTTTTATAGGGTTTTAATTGAAAAGAAATTGTTTAATTACCTTATGTTTGATTTTTTGAGAATATTTTCTTGTTGATGGTGACGCAGTGTCGTTGGTAGTGGAGAATGATCTCCGTGCGGCGGTGATTAAGGATGCGCCGGTTGGACACCGGCCGCGTGGGTAAGGGTGGTGTGGTACTGTGTAGTAGGGGTGTGGAATTTTTCTCTGGTAGTGTGAAGAAGAAGAATTTGAGCTAATGGCAAAATAAAGGCCCCAAGTATTGTAAATTGTAAAATGAAAATGGAAAGTTTCTTTTATTTTCGAAAGATGTTTTATTTTTTTCTTGTTTTGGAATTTTTACCATTAAGATAGTTACCTTCTATTATGATATATTGTTACCCTTCCTTTTATATACTTCAACAAAAAAAAAAATTAAATTCTTTTAATTAAAAAATAATTACTAACTACGGCTAGTTATAATTTTAATTAGAGTAATGCTGGATATCGCCCCAAATTACATCACCATTTTATCACCTCCTATTGGATTTTAAATAGACTAATCATATATTTATCATTTTTTCTCTTTTTTGTGATTGGTAGGTGATAAAAAGGTGATACGATTTGGATATCCAGCATTACTCTTTTAATTATTATTTAACCACCTTATCTTTTATATAATGTATATTTGATATTTATTTTTAAATTTAATAAACCCTTACTTTCTCTATTTCCCATATTATCCTTGATAATATATTAAATAAATTTTTAAAAGAAACGTGCTATTGTATAGCTATTTATTAGGAATTGGTTTATTCCAAATCAACTATCAACTTTCTAATTAAGAAAAAAAAATCTAGAGAAAAAATGTAAAAATAAAATCATTAGAAAAATAACACTTACGTAGGAAAGCAAAAGTGATGATATTGAAATGGCAAACGAAGAGGAGGAAACAAGTGTGGTTTGGAAGCTCGAAAACTCGGATCGCTTCACCGTGAAATCAGCCTTCGCGAGGCTAACGGAGAGTGTGGAAAATTCGTCGTTTACATGGGACCTTATATGGAAGTTAAAGTGTTCGCAAAAGATTAAGCTTTTCCTTTGGAGAATTGTGCGGAATCGAGTAGCGACTGCTGAAAACTTGTATGCAAGGAATGTTATCGGACCAGAGACGTGCGGCATTTGTGGAGCGGAATGGGAAGACCTCTATCACGTGTTTATAAATTGTAAAGTTCCTATTATTGTGTGGAACTTATTGGGTTTGAATGCAGGAAATAAAAGGCCATATGCAGCTACTGTATGGTGGAGGGAAGGGTCTCGATCATCGCCTGGAATGTGGGAGGAAGTCTTGCCTGATGCTGCTGCAACGTGGAGGAAGGCAGGAGTTGGACCTGCTGCAGATTTTTGGGACGTAGACCTGATGCAGGCAGGTGCTGGACCGCTGCAAGATGAGGACAGGAAGCAGCTGTTGCTGCTGAATCAGCAATGGGAGCTGTCGCGCTTCGCTGGAGGGGCTGCAAATCAAGGCTCGGTTAGACCTGTACAGGTCGGGCCTGCAACTGGAATTCCGAGAGAATCAGGGGCTGCTAACGCAACTCATTTCACGGTTAAAAATTGGGTTGAGAGCCACCTTCGTTCCAAAGCAAAGATTGGGGGCTTAGAATGGTCTCATGTGTTCATATCAGCGTTGTGGATCATATGGTTAAAGCGTAACTCTTTGTTATTTAATGAATCCGTAATTGTGCCTCATGTGTTAGAACTTAAGAGGGAAATATTTTCTCTTGCGAGAAACTGCGTACTAGCATGGGGAAAGCGTTTCGATGGGGGTATTATAAAGTTAGCAAAGAATGTATTGGTCAAATGGGTAAAGCCGTCTATTGACTTGAAATTAAATGTCGATGGTAGTTTCTTTCACGCGAAAGGGATTGCGGGTATATGTGGTATTGTGAGGGATAAGAATGGGTCTTTTGTATCGGGATTTGCCGGAAATTGTTTAGCAGATTCGCCATTTACCTCGGAGCTCTTGGCACTTCAGTTTGGCTTGAAATGGGCTATTAATAAGGGCTATACCGCGTTGAGTGTTGAAATAGATTCGGAGGAGCTCCACGCGCTAGTGAAGGGCGGTGGGAGCTCAACTCACCATGAGATGGACTCGGGGAAGTTCCACGCGCTAGTGAAGGGCGGTGGGAACTTAGGTAGTCGCAATGTTTCAACACTAAGAGATTGATGCATAATATTGAAAGATTACCCTCTTATTGAAGTGAGCCTCATCTTTAGGGAAGCGAATTTTTGCGCTGACAAGTTAGCAAAAGAAGGTGTGTTTATGAACACAGATCCGATAACGTTTAATGGACCACCAGAGTTTCTATCGAGTTTGATTATGAGAGACAGATGTGAGCGTGCAACTGTTAGAGTTGTACTAGAATCTTAATAAGGACTTTTGTTCTTCTTGTAATCTTTATTCTTACCGGCTTCTAAAGCCTCTTATGTATGCTAAAAAAAGCAAAAGTGAAAAATAACATGACGCTGCTTTATTCTTCTAAGGATAATTAGTCTTTCTGTTTTATACATATAAGAATAAATTATTAATATGGATCATTTTATTCTTCAAACCAGGGGCATACTCTTTTGAGGCCCAAGGGGGCCAGGGGGCTCAAGCCTTCCTTGAACCCGGAAATTTTATAATACATTAGTGTAATTTTGTCCCGAAAAATAATTAGCCTTCTCTGAACATTTATGTAAAATGTGTATGCTTTAAAGAACACATAAGGTGTTATGACTTAGTGGTTTAGGAACTTTAAAGGTTAGGTGTTCGAAACTTAGTGATTACTTTATTATTTTTCCGAATATAGATTTATATTATAAATTTTATCAATTCTCATAAAAACTATTATTTGTATTATGGTTTAGGAAATTTATATTTTAGCATTTAAAAAAGAGGTTAGGTGTTCAAATTATAGCAATTACTTAATCATTTTTCTAAATAGAGATTTATGTTATAAATTAATTGTATATAATGATGTTGGTTTACATATTTTTGGGATAACTAAGAACGGGTAAACTCATCAATTTAAAAAACAAAAAACGTAATGACGTTGGATTCTCATAGTTACATTTTGACATTGCTAGTTATATGTTTATGTGTCATATTTTTACCTTAAAAAATTTCGGAAGCGTTGACTCTCGAACTTCCATATATTTCAAGCCCCTCCTCAAATTAGATCCTGGATCCGCCCCTGCTTCAAATGACCATATTATATTTTTATGTTGTTTTGGACGAAGGACCATATTTAATATGTGGTGGTTATATTTTCTTAAGATATGAATGATTGAACTCAATTGGAATGAATAATTTTTAGTTAGATGAATATGAGCATGAAGTAAGGATAGTTATGGAATGTTTTAGTATATCTTGTATAAAATAATTTTAACAGTATACATCTTAATTTTACTGGATAGATTTTATAATTTTAGTAGTACAAACTTTTTTATCTAATATTATATATTCAATCTTAATAGTATAAATCCTTATCTAGTAGTATAAAGATCGATTTTATTATCCGAATTCTATTTTTAAATCGTAAATCTAAAATAGAAGAAATCGTGGAGTTGGGGAAGCTTATTTAAAGGTCTCCAATTCCTTAAAAAGAATGTGTGTGGCAGATTGGTAATAGTCTAAAAGCGGATATTTAGGAAGACTCGTGGTTTTCAAAAGGTCAGAAATTAACAAAATCAAATAATTACAATATTAAGAAAGTGGCAGAACTGTTTAACGCATCTGCTACGGGATGGAACAATCACCTATTAGGAAGTATATGTACGTCGAGAGAACTTGCGGAAATACAAAAATTTCCAATGATCCAATTGGATCGTGAAGACGAAATTATCTGACCGTTCACTAAAAACAGTAATTATTCGACTAAAACTTGTTATCACATGTTGGTAGAGATTGAAAATGCGAAAGTATCTCAGACATCTAAGGAGAGCGAAAAGGAAGATGGCAAACTCTAGAAAACAATTCGGGCACTCAAAGGTCCTGTGTAAAATATAAAATTTTATTTGGAAAATTCGAAATGAAGCGATCCCGTCAAAAGAAAACTTACATAAGAGAAAATTATCAAATACTATAAAATGTGAGTGGTGTGAACAGGAATCAGAATCCATTGTTCATTTATTTCTGAAATGCTTGTTTAGCAGTGCGACGTGGGCTAATTCAGCCCTACAAATCAAAATTGATCATAAATTTAATGGGTCAATTAAGGATTTGATCTTCGATGTTATCGCGGTTACCACAAGGACTGAATGGCTTTTATATTTGTTACAATTTAGAATATTCGGAAAGCGAAAATGGAAGGAAGATTTGAAAGAAAGGAATGGAATATTGGAGGAATGACTAACAAGACTAATAAACTTATAAATGAGTTCTTCAACAAGTCGGAGAAGTGCAATAGTGAGATTATTATTACGGCCGAAAAGACCTACGAAGGAAATGATGTTAATAACGGAATACTAAATGACCAAGCAGACATCATTTGGTTAAATAATGCTTCACATACAAAATCATGGGAACCTACTGGTGTAGCTACCTTAAGGATTAATCATAATAGATATATCATATCAAAAAAACATGAGAAGATGTAAAGTGGAGAAGGCCCGAGAAGGGGAAGCATGGGCTATCCTCTTGGCAATGAGAGCGGCGGCTGAAATTAACGCTCAGAGTTGTTCTTTCTACTCGGATACCTTGAAGTAATCCAAGGAATTTCAGAAAAATAAAGTATTGATTGGAGAATCTGACCAATGGTTTCTAAAATTATTAAGTGGATGAATCGATTTCCTAATTGGAAAGTCTACTATATTGGTAGGGATAATATTCAAATAGCGGATCTTGCAGCTAAGGCAGTTAGACAAAATCTCGACCACAGGCAATGAAACATGATATCCTTGACGGAGTCTTTCCACTTCCTCAGTAATTTGCATAAGAAAAGGGGTGTTGGTTAACTTCAACCTTTGTAAAAAACACAATAAGTGTCATTTTGGAATTTTATTTATATGGATATATGTTGTCTTGCTAATGTTATATTTCTGGCTAATAGGTGATTAGTATAACCAACCCCTTTTGATTCTTTCATTTATATTTGGCCTTTTAATAATTCTAATTTCTTTGAAGAATAGTTCTTAACTGGAACTAAAGACATATTTTATTCTTTGTTATGAACCTTAAATTTGTAATGTCCTAGCTGTAAACATTATTTGAATTCATAAGTAATTGTAATGACTCAATTACGCTTAAATTCAAGCAACATTAAACGCTCAGAGTAGGTGTCAAAAGAAGCAGTAAGTTTACTGAGAAATGGAGCAGCTTTTGGCCTTTCGGAAAACTATCTTTGTAGATATGATTGCACTTGAAGCTATTTTTATTGTAAAAAGTTATATAAAGTGAATATATAGATGGCGACAATGGTAAAAAGGGAAACAAAGGAAGGAACCAAATGTATGGTGCCTTTTATAGGAGTGTAAATGACGTCCGTGGTCAAGGGAATAAAAAATAGTATTAGGAGGTTATTGGGTATTATAATTTTTTTTCTAGGTTAGTAGGCATAAGTTGTCACCCTTAATGTCATTAGGACAATTGATTTTTAATAAGGTTGATTTACTATGGGTCTAGAAACAAACTTAGTGGCCTATAGAGAACATGTGACTAGATTTTGTTTTTCAAAGAGATCGAGAAAAACCCACAGATAACAAAAAAACAAGTGGCATTAAACATGTATCACCAAATTATTGAGTTGTGAGTATCAATACTTTCCAGCTACGACCACCACCCATCGACCACGTCAGTGTCGTCGAAGTTTTTACTGAGTGATCAAATTTTTTTAGTGAATACTCGGAAAATTTACTAAGTGCTAAGAAAATTAACTGATTTCTCAAAAATTTACTGAGTGCTTGGAAAATTCACCAAGTACTCAGACGAATTCATTGAGTACGAAAAATATTTGCAGAGTATAATCAACGAATTCTCTGAGTATACTAAAAAATTTCATTAAGTACTCAGTGAATTATTTGAGTGCAATACAAAAATTAATGAGTATGCATACGAAACCACTGAGTAATATAAATAACATGACAAATGGAAATAATAACATAAAAATTATTTACATAAAATGAGAAAATTAGAAAAATAAACTAAGTTACATTTATATATTAAATTCAAAAATTAATACAAATGAAGAAAGGAAAAGAAAAAAAATTAAAAGCTGGGCACGAAGATCGAACTCAACCAGGAAGCTCAGCGGTGTATGTTGTCGTCCCGGAAACCCTGGTTCTAGGTCCAGCAAATGGAGGAGTTTCGAAGGGTGCGAAGACTTCTGAAACCGCCATAGCTTTGAAGGGTGCGAAGTCTTCTTAGTATTTGGCTTCTTTGAAGTTGTATTCGCCGGATCTAACCAAGCCATTAATCCCGTTCGAAGCTAGATGTAAATGGAACGGAAAAGGCTTCACCAAACAGTGCTTCGGCGAGAGCCCCAACAACTTCTGCAAGCTAGCTGCAAATAAAACGAATAAGGCTCTGGCGAGAAGAGGTTTCTACGGAGTTGAGAAGAACAATACGTCCTTCGAGCGAAATGGCTGCGTGCGAGCTGCGAAAACGAGAAAAATTGGCATGCCTGTCTCGGTTCCTCCATTTTGTCCTTTGCCTGAAACCATTCACGGATCTATCTCCGTTCCTCCGTTCGCGGATCTATCTCGCCGAGCTGTACTTCACAATGCTGCGAGCCACGAGCAGCTCATACAGTCGGATATGTCTATCGTCTTTGAGCAGCCATGGTTGTTGCTTTATGGAGAAAGACGAAAAATGAATCCACAAAAATGGCTTTGAGCTTTAGAGGAAAATGAAGAAAAAAAATGGGGATATAATAGGTAGTGGAAAATCGTATATATTCTAGTCAAAACATAAATAAGAGTATAATTTAATATATAATTAGTCAAAAAATAAATAGAGAGAGACCGATAGTTGGCCTAGTGGTTAGGTTACTCCGCAGAGACCATCCGCAGAGACTAGGGGTGTGCATCGGGTTAGAAAACCGCATAATCCGACCAACCCGATCACACTAACCCAAAATTATACGGGTTAGTTTTTAATTGGGTGGGTTGCGGTTGATATTTTTGAAAAAATATACATATTTTTGCGGGTTGTGGATTTTAAACTTGAAACCCGCAAACCCGTATATACTCGATTACCTTGTAGTATAAAAATTAGAAAGATTCGTATTGCTCATTTTATTCAAATAAAATAGTGAAGGTCATATGCTTTTCCCTCCACATTTTTTTATTCCTCCCCCTTTTTTGAAAATATTTTGAAATCCCTTAATATTTCAATAATATTTTATCAAATGAAAATGTTTTTCATTTCAATTATGATATTATCTGTACTCTTTGTTCAATTCATATATTTAGTTTCCTAAAATCTCATTTTATATCTTTTAATCATAGATGATTTGAAATGCATATGCGTATTCTAAACAATATTTTTCGTTATAATTTTCATTTGTAATATAAATTTGACTCGCCAAATGAATATGGATACAAATTCGTCTTCTTTATCGAAATAAATCACCCGCAACCCGCGTAACCTAAAACTCAATGGTTTAAGTAATGTATTGGGTGGGTGCGGGTCTTATTTTTCAAAATCCGCACAAGAATGGGCGGTTTGTGGGTTAAGCATTTTTCATACAAAATCGACCCGCGCACACCCCTAGCAGAGACCAAGAGGTCCTGAGATCGAAACTCATTGGAGTCATACTCTCAAGTCCAAAGTGGCTCTCTCATGTATTAAAAAATAAAAATAAATAGAGATATAATAAGTAGTAAAAATTATAAAAAGGTAGATATATAGTATTGAATTTTATTTGTGACTTTTTGTAAACAGAGTAAAATTAGTAGAGACACTTGAATCTCCTCTCGGCGGGAAGAGCTTACCCGGTGACCTAAAAGGGATCTCCATGATCCGCTAAGTAAAAATCTTTTATCCTTGTTTTCTCAATTTTTGTTTTAGTTTTTAAAAAATAGAGACATTAGTCACTCTTATTTTAAATATATTAGTCCCTAATTTTAACTCTTATTAACCAACCCACCTTATTCTAATTTAACTCCCTTTTGTAACATCATGAATCTGCCCCAAACGTAACCTGAATTATCCTCTTGCCAATGATTTCAAATAAAATTCAAGAACAGAAGTAGGAGAGTAGGAGTATTAACATTGTCAAATCATTACAAAATTAAAAGAAAAAAAATTACAAGGAAAAATAATTTGCTACATGTAAAATAACATCGGATTGGACCAATTCGATGTCAAAAAATGCCAGACAATAAGGGGTATGTATCTGAATTAGAGGATGTAATTGTATCATCTGCAGTTGTCCATGAGGTATTAGTTTCACCCGAAATGATTACCAACTCGACTTCCATGCCTGTTTCCCCTTGATAATTATTTTGTAAATCTGAAGTCCCATGAGCAGACATTTTGATACTCTCAAGTTCCATAGCTACTTCAATCATAGATGGCCTTCTTCTCCCATCCAAATTCAAACATCGTTGAGCAAGTTTAGTAATCCTCATGAGTTGTTCATCGCTAGCTGTTTCCACAATTTGAGAATCAAGAATAGTATCAAGACGATCTTCTTCCATGGCCATGAGAAACCTTGTTGCTAGGCCTAAGCAGCTTTCATCTGTGTTACGAGTTGAAGGAATCGGTTTCTGTCTAGTTAAGAGTTCAACTAATACAACACCGTAGCTATAGACATCACTCTTGTCAGTAAATTGATTTGATTGAAAATACTCAGGATCTAAATAACCAAATGTTCCTTTTACAATAGTGGTTAAATGAGACTGCTCAATTGTAACATGCCTTGAAATCCCGAAATCCGAAACCTTAGCTATGAATTTTTCATCCAAAAGGACATTGCTGGATTTGACATCTCTGTGATAAATAGGAAACGAAGATGCAGAGTGCAAGTAGGCCAATGCACTTCCTACCTCTGTTGCAATTCTTAAGCGCATCTCCCATGACATCATAAATTCATCATCATGGTTATGTATAAGGTCGTAAAGTGTCCCATTAGGTATGAATTCATAGACTAACATAGGAACCTCTGTCTCTAAACAACAACCAAAAAGCTTAACCACATTCCTATGATTGATTTGTGAAAGAAGAACAACTTCATTAATAAACTGCTCGACTTGATCTTCCTCGTCTATTTTTGATTTTTTAATAGCTACTATTTTGCCATCAACTAGCATGCCTTTATAAACTGTACCTTGACCTCCACGACCTAATACTCTATTTTCATTGAAATTATCTGTAGCTTTGTCCAACTCAATTGAAGTGAAAAACCTTACCTTGTCAACCATATTTTCATCAACAGACAATTGTTGTTGCAATAATAGACCACCATTTTTTCTGAAGAATTTCTTCCTATGGTGTCTTACCCTTCTTTTGCTGATCGAGTTGTACAACCAAAAAATAGCTGTTCCAAGAAACAACATTCCAAAGATTGTCGAGCCAACTGCATACAAACACCAAAATGGTTATATATAACAGATATATTTGTAGTTCTTTCAAATTGTTTTCTTTTTTTCTTCTATATTTGTAAATAAAATGAAGCGCTAAAGCTTGTAAAAAGGTGTATGGATGAATGGATGATATGTAAAAAGTGGTAGTGGGAAAGAAAGACCAAAAAGAAGGAAAAGAATCAACTCACCAACAAGCAAGATCAATATTTTTCGGGATTGAGAGCGAGGCTGAGGCTGAGACTGAGGCAGAGGCCAGGGCTGAGACGCACAATAGGACCAATTTGAATGACCTGTTAATATCAATTGAAGTGTTTAAAAGCACAATTACTGAAACACAACCGTCACTAGCTAATGCATACCTTGGCATCCATTCAAAATGTATGGGCTCCCTCCTGTACAATACTCTGGGCAACTACAATAATAATAATTATTTTCTTCATATCTACTAATACGGCAATATGAATTATTTTTCAACTTCGAGCCCATCCACTCTGGAATTCTCCACCTCAAAGAAATTCCATATAGCTTTTTTTGGGGATCTGATACTGACTTTCCAATGGTAAAAGATGCACACTTATCATTTTTTATCACTAAATTCATAACACTCAAATACAAATTTTGAAAATCATTGCTTGGGATAACCATTTCGCAGCCATCATTTTCTTTGTATGGATCACATGTGGATGTGCAACTCTTTAATCGAGCTATTTCATTCCCTAAGACCACCGCATCACCGCATCCAACAAACACTAATCGGTTGCCCAAATAATCATTATAATCATACTTAAAAGGGCTCCCCGGCAAATTATCGGCAATCCAAATACGTTTTTCCTTGCATACACGAATCCATCTCGCTTTTATTAAAAGATAATTTGATGACACATACAACACCTCCCCTCCTAAACTTTGACCATAGTATTTACTAAGATACGGTTTGACATCACGACAAAGTACCTCGAACCACTCATTAAGGAAACAATTAGGAGCACCAATACCAAATGGATAGGGTATGGTGACGTTTCCACAAGTATCATTGCAACCTGGCTGAGCAACAATAAATGGAGCGGCTGCTAATAGCGTAGGAAATATGAACCATAACAAATAAAGCATCAGAAACAAGTACTTCATAATTTCGTTAGTTTATTTTTTGGCCTTGTATAGTGATATTCGTATACTGGAAGTTAACGGAGAAGCATTCATATATATTTAGTTAATAACTTAATTTGATGTTTTTGCAATGTAGTTTCATTGAGTCAAGTCCACTCAGGGTTAAGGTCTCCAGCTAAGACTTTTCCAACACCAAATAAGACTTTTCCAACACCAAATGAATTTAATACGAGTATATGCCAACGCTAGACTTTCCTGTTTCAACTATTAAATGTGAGTAAAACTGAAAGTGACCTGTTTTCAAAAACAGAAGAAATGGAATTCAAAAAAAAAAAAAATAACAGAAATGGAAATAAGATTACAAATTATACAGAAAAACATAAAAGAACTACAATGATTACACAGTAATATGGTGTTACAAAAGATATTTCGGCGTACGAGTTATCTCTAACGGAAATTCTAACGACTATAGTTTTTAGAGAAAAGAGAGGTAGAATGTTGGTTCTTTTCTGGTGTGTTTTGTAAGTAAGACAAGGTGGGGAAGAGTTGTATTTATAGGGGAATAGGTGATGAGAAGGCTTTGCAGAAACGTCCCAATTAATACCCTTGATCGTCTCCCTAATTGGTCCTTGACGTTTTAGTTGACTCATATGTTACACGTTTTAATTTCCAGCAATGAATCTGGACACTGTGTTGACTTGATACATTCCCGTGTTGACCAAGATCAGTAACAGTTGACTGGTGCGCAATTGGCGGACGCTTGTCTTCTGGTGCGTAATTTGTGGGCGATTGTCTTCTGGCGAAAAGGATTTGACTTGCCACTGACTACTATAAGAACTAGTCTTCTTCCACTTAGAGCCTCTTCCGAAAACTAGGTTCATTTTTCAATTTTTTGACTCCCCAAACTCCCCAACCTCCCACACGAGCCCATGGGCCCACACCCACGCCGTGACCGCGCCGGGCTGGTGGTGGTGGTGGTGCGCGCGTGTGGGGCTTTGCCTTTTCCCTTTGGAATTCCATAGCCTTTGGTTCTTCTGAAAGTAATAAATGGGTAAGCTATTTTAAGCTAATATATTTTCCATCTCTGCTCCTATGCTATGTTGTAGATCTCGGTTTTGGGGGCTAGGTGGTCGACCGGAGCCTAGCGCCTAGGCGGGACTACACGGGGCCTAGGCGGAATTATACGGTTTTGAATCCCGATGTGTAATTTTGTATATTTAGTAATATATATTTAGTAATTATAGCAATTTTAACTATTTAAGTCATAACAACACTATAGTAAATATAAAAATACTAAAAATTGAGTTATAATATCGACTAAAGAATTCTCAAGGATAAGAAAAATAACAAAAAGGTCTATGCAAACATGTTTTTCCATTAATCGGCGCCTAGGGCCATTTTTTGCCATTAATCAGTGCATAAACGGGCTAGGTGCCTATTCCACGGTGACTAAGGCGCTAGGAAAAAACGCCTAGAATTTTAACTAGGTGTAAGCGGCTAAGGGGGGAGTTTACGCCCATGCGGGGAGATCTACAACATAGCTCCTATGTGGGACATTTTTTCACAAAAAGGGTCTTTTCCACTTTTCCCATAAGAACATGAAAAAGATTTATATTAATACCTTGTTTTAAATGATTTAAAGCACACTTAATTAATAATAAATTCCAACAATCCCCCACTCAGGGTCTTTAGGAGAGAATGTGAACATGTATCCATAACTGTCAGTATTTGGGTGAATTGTACTTAAGTGGCAATATCTTTCGATTTGAATTGATACGTAGTGAAGTGAGACAACCAAAAAATCCGTTTAAGTGAACTTACTCTTTAACTTAACGGTTTTCGATCGAGACCCTCATAGCACATACTCTACCCTACTGAAAGTTATAGTTCAATCGAACATCACCCTTCAGTTTGTTCATCAAGTCCTTCTCTAAGGACCACCCTTTGCGGTCCATGAACTTTGTGGAATTATTCATATTTGATTATTAAGGATGTCTCCTTAATTTCTATCATGAATGTTGAGTCTCACTTTTGACCGTGAATTCATCAAGTCCTTTCAGAAAAAAGACCACCACATAATGGTTATGAATTTATTACGAGTTGAACACTCATCCTCGTGTTCTTTCTAGACCTATACACCTTATGAGTGAATTCAACAAGTCATTCTCAATAGGACCACCACGAGTGGCTATAAATTCATCAAGACGATTTATACATTCGTGTCATATCCCATGACTACTGAGTCTATTGTATTCGGTCCAACAGTGACCTTACTTAGAACTTGGGTAATTTTTGCTAGACACTCCCACATTTGAGTTAGTGGGCCAGAACCGATTAACATAACCTTTATCCGTGTCATTACGTAGGCGTGTGTAAGGCATTAATTCGTCGATAATTCCGCTAATATCACAAAGCTATTTTACGGGATTTAGAACAACATTCGTGCCCTAAGTCTTTTGATTTAGCAAAAATAGTTGGTTTTCAACCTCGACCTTATATTTTATAAACACATGTTCTGTTTCACTTTTAGTATTTAGGAGATATACTTTCATAAACATGGAATAGTCTCCTATGAAAATTATATAGTATGAGTTTTATCCTTTACTAGCGGAATTTATAAAAGCATTTAGGTCTGAATGTACTAGTTCTGGTAGTTTAAAATTCTCGTGGTTTCATATTAAATGGTCACTTTCCTGCGAGTTTGGACTCTACACATATCATATAATATATAAAATCATCGACCTTATTAGTTCAAGGGATTTTTAGCCTTTTAAAAGAAGATAAAGAAAGATAGCTTAATCTACCATTCCACACATCTAGACATCTAAATAGATAAGCAGAATTAGAAATGTCCTTATTAGAGGTTCGAAGGTTCAATCACACAAACCCTTATTTGAAAAAGATAAACACTTCCCCATAAACTCATCATTTTGGTACTAGTCATGGGTTACCGTATTTAAAACAAACAAACAATTATGTAAATACTCTTTTCCCACAAACTCGTCATTTTTGGTAATAATTATTTTACCCCTCTCAAAAACTAGTTTGAGTCCCACTTTATTAAGAAAAGCTCTGAAAACCAAGTTCTTATGGAGTGAGGGGACGAAGAGAACATCGTTTAACTCGAAGATCTTACCAGAAGTGAGTTTGAGGGTAACATGTCCTTTTCCGAGGACTGTAGCAGTGGACTATGCTGTAGATCTCCCCGCCTAGGCGTCAACTCCCCCCTCAAGCGCTTACGCCTAGTGAAAACTCTAGGCGTTTTTGCCTAGCGCCTTAGTCGCCGTGGAATAGGCGCCTAACCCGTCTAGGCACCGATTAATGACAAAAAATGGCCGCCTAGGCGCCGATTAATGGCATAACACGCTCGTATAGGCCTTCTTGTTATTTTCTTATTCTCGAGAATTTTTTAATTGACATTATAACTCAAATTTTAGTATTTTTTATACATACTATAGTGTTTTTAGATGAATTTTATGACTTATATAGTTGAAATTACTATAATTACTACATATATATTACTAAATATACAAAATTACACAGCGGGATTCAAAACCGTATAATTCCGCCTAGGCCCCGTGTAATCCCGCCTAGGCGCTAGGCCCGGGTCGAGCGCCTAGGCCTCAAAACCGAGATCTACAACATAGGCAGTGGATGAGTCTCCGGGTACACGCATTCACCATTGGTTGCTTCCTCGAACTTTTTGAACAGGGCTTTGTTTACATAGAAGTGTCGAGAAGCCCTAGTGTCAAGGATCCACTCGCTTCTGTTTTCCACCAAGTAAACCTCAACCATTACCGCGACGATTATCTATTCGGTATTAGTTAGGTTTGCAACAGGTTTTGGATCAGGAATAACTCTAAGACTACATTCAAAAGATCTGTGTCCTTCTTTTACCACAACAATAACAAGCACCCATAGGTTTCTGAATCTTACCAGAATTTTTAAACCTTCCATTTTGTTTGTTGGAGTTGTTACAGTTCTTATTCCCCCTGGATTTGGAATTGTTAGTGCCTTGCTGTTTTCCATTACCTTCGAACCCGTCCTTGTTACCATGCCCAGGACTTTTGACAAGGTTATCCTTCGAGGAATAAGGAGGGAAAGAAAGAGACTTATCCTTGAGTCGATTGTCTTCTTCGACTTGCATGTGACTGATGAGTACTTGAAGGGTCATTTCCTTCTTTTTGTGTTTGAGGTGGTAACGGTATTCACTCCATGATGGGGATAATTTCTCAAGTAAAATATTGGTTTGAAGAACTTCGCACATTTTCATGCCTCCGGCGATTACCTCCATGCATAGGTTTTCATACACATGAAGTTGTTTAGTCATAGGTTTCTGATTAGTATGGGTAAAGTTATACCAGTTACCGGTGAAGTATTTCTTTTTACCGGAATTATCATCCCCATACTTCTTCTCAAGAGTTTCCATATGACCTTTGCTGATTTTTCTTTGGCAAGAAGATTAAAAATGGGATTCGAGACATTGTTCAACATCCAGCCCCGAGCCATGGTATTAGATCTTTTGAACTTGGCTTCGAGGGCAAGACGTATAGCCTGTTCTTGTTCAGTGGAGCTCCATTGTCCACCATAAGTGGAGTAGCCTCGACTATAGCAGAGTCGATATCATAATGTTCAAGACAAATCATAATCTTTTGTGCCCAACGCTTGTAGTTGGAACCATTAAGGGGCTCCAACTTATTCACGTCGGAAAAGTCCTTTTCGTTCAATGATGAAGCAACATCCGAGATAGGAAAAGCCATTTCAGAAAACAAACAGTGATTAAAAAGGAATATCTTTTTAAATTGTGAGTAAAACTGAAAGTCACCGGTTTTCAGAACAGACGGATTGAAATTCCAAAGAAAAATAAAACTTCAATTAAAGTAAACTAACTATTACAACAATGGAAATACGATTACAAATGAAACACTTACACGGGAAAATAGAAAAGAACTACAACGACTACACAATAATATGGTGTTAAAAAGATATTCCGGCGTACCGGTGATCTCTAACGGAAATTCTAACGACTATAGTTTTCAGATAAAAGAGAGGTAGAATGTTGGTTATTCTGGTGTGTTTCATATGTAAGACAAGGTGGGGAAGAGTTGTATTTATAGGGGAGTAGGTGAGGAGAAGGCTTTGTCTTCATAATTGGTCCTTAATTGACTGACGTTTTGGTTGACTCATATGTTACACGTTTTTATGTTGACTTGATACATTTTTGTGTTGACCACTTTTGTAACAGTTGACTGGTGCGTAATTGGCGGACGCTTGTCTTTTGGTGCGTAATTGGCGGATGCTTGTCTTATGGCATAAAAGATTTGACTTGCCACCGACTACTAAAAGAACTAGTCTTCTTCCAAACCATTGGGGCTAGCTCAATGGCCAGGACCTTGTCTTTCATCTAGGAGGTAGTCGTGGTGCGCGTAAGCTGGCCTGGACACCCACATATCAAAAAAAACTAGTCTTCTTTCATTTAAAGCTTCTTCCAAAAACTAGTTTTATTTTTCATTTTTTGACTCTTCAAACTCCTCAAAATTCTTTTTGATTTTCATAACGTTTGGTTCTTTTAAAATGATAGATTGATAAGTTATTTTAAACTAATATATTTTCTATCTCTATTTATATGTATGAACGTTTTTTTCACAAAAAGTATCATTTCTACTTTTTCTATAGGAATATGATTTTTTTAATATTAATATTTTATTTTAAATAATTTAAAATACAGTTTATTAATAAAAGTTCTAACATTAAATTTCTTGGAATAATGACAATTCTGTCTCTAAACTATAATAATTTTTGAAATAATGACAATTCTGTCAAAATCATGATTATAGTTTAAAGCACAAAATTGTCATTATTCCAAGAAATTTAATATTAGTTGGAACAGGAAAGTCTAACGTTGGTATATACTCGTATTAAATTCATTTGGTGTTGGAAAAGTCTTAGCTGAGACCTTAACCCTGAGTGGACTTGACTCAATGAAACTACATTGCAAAAACATCAAATTAAGTTATTAACTAAATATATATGAATGCTTCTCCGTTAACTTCCAGTATACGAATATCACTATACAAGGCCAAAAAATAAACTAACGAAATTATGAAGTACTTGTTTCTGATGCTTTATTTGTTATGGTTCATATTTCCTACGCTATTAGCAGCCGCTCCATTTATTGTTGCTCAGCCAGGTTGCAATGATACTTGTGGAAACGTCACCATACCCTATCCATTTGGTATTGGTGCTCCTAATTGTTTCCTTAATGAGTGGTTTGAGGTACTTTGTCGTGATGACAAACCGTATCTTAGTATATATTATGGTCAGATCTTAGGAGGGGAGGTGTTGGACGTGTCACTAGATTATCGTTTTACTATTATAATAAAAGCGAAAACGATTCGTGTACGCAAGGACAAACGTATTTCGCTGGCCAATAATTTGTCGGGAAGCCCTTTCAAGTATGATTATGGCAACCGTGTAGTATTTGCTGGATGCGGTGATGTGGTGGTCATAGGGGATAAATCAGCTCCGCTAACGGGCTGCACAGCTACATGTTATCCATACAAAGAAAACTATAGCTGCGAAATGGGTATCCCAGTCACTGATTTTCAGAATCTGTATTTGAAAGTTATGAATTTAGTGATAAAAAATGATGAGTGCGCATTTGTTACCATTGGAAAGTCAATCACTTCTGTATCAGATTCCCAAAAAAAGCTATATGGGATTTCTTTGAATTGGAGAATTCCAGAGTGGATGGGCTCGACGTTGAAAAATAATTCATATTGCCAACATGGTAGTTATTATTATTGTAGTTGCCCAAAGTACTGTACAGGAGGGAGCCCATACATTTTGAACGGATGCCAAGGTATGCAATATTGAGTAACTGTTGTGTGTTGTGTGTTGTGTTTGATTAATTGTGCTTTTATCTAACACTCCAATTGCAATTAACAGGTCATTCAAATTTGTCCTATTGTGCGTCTCAGCCTCAGCCTCGCTCTAAATCCCAAAAAATATTGATCTTGCTTGTTGGTAAGTTGCTTATTTTCAACGGCAAAAAAAAAAAAAAAGTTGCTTATTTTCCTTCTTTTTGGTCTTTTTTCCCCACTACTACTTTACACATATCATCTATTCATTCATACATGCACCTTTTTACAAACTTTAACACTTCGTTTAATCTACAAATATAGAAGAAAAAAGGAAAATAATTTGAAACAACTACAAATATATTTGTTTTGGGAAAATTCCCTCGGGAATACTCAGAGTTACCAACGTTGAACAAATAAGTGTCCAAATTTTCATAAATGACAAATACGTAACTTTACATTTTTTTGACTCCGTTATTTTTCACGTTAAATGACATGTGACTCTAGTTTTTTTGTTTTAGGGATAATTAAGTATTTCCTTTCTATCTATTAAACAAGCACATGTGTAAACTTGGACATTTAGGACGTTGTCTGGGCCAAGAGCCATAGTTAGTTGCTCTTGGAATCACATCCAGCAGTGTCAAATTTTGAAATACTTGGATACTAATGGAAGCGTCACACAATTACCACGTGATAGTAAACGTTAAAGGAAACCGTGGATACAAACAAAATACATAAAATGAAAACTTAGATACTTATTTGTCATTTTTTAAAAATTTGGACATCTATATGTCAAACATTGGGTATCCACTGGATATATTTTCATTTGTTTACAATATGGTGTTTGTATGCAGTTGGCTCGACAAGCATCGGCATTTTGTTTCTTGGAACAGCTATTTTTTGGTTGTACAAGTCAATCAGCCGAAGAAGGGTAAGAAACCACAGGAAGAAATTCTTCAGAAGAAATGGTGGAATATTATTGCAACAGCAATTGTCAATTGATGAAACTATGGTCGACAAAGTAAGGTTCTTCACTTCAATCGAGTTGGACAAAGCTACAGATAATTTCAATGAAAATAGAGTACTAGGTCGTGGAGGTCAAGGTACCGTTTATAAAGGCATGCTAGCCGATGGAAAAATAGTAGCAATTAAAAAATCAAAATTAGACGAGGAAGATCAAGTCGAGCAGTTTATTAATGAAGTTGTTCTTCTTTCACAAATCAATCATAGGAATGTGGTTAAGCTTTTTGGTTGTTGTTTAGAGACAGAGGTTCCTATGTTAGTCTATGAATTCATACCTAATGGGACACTTTACGACCTTATACATAACCATGATGATGAATTTATGATGTCATGGGAGATGCGCTTAAGAATTGCAACAGAGGTAGGAAGTGCATTGGCCTACTTGCACTCTGCATCTTCGTTTCCTATTTATCACAGAGATGTCAAATCCAGCAATGTCTTATTGGATGAAAAATTTATAGCAAAGGTTTCGGATTTTGGGATTTCAAGGCATGTTACAATTGAGCAGTCTCATTTAACCACCATTGTAAAAGGGACATTTGGTTATTTAGATCCTGAGTATTTTCAGTCAAATCAATTTACTCACAAGAGTGATGTCTATAGCTACGGTGTTGTATTGGTTGAACTCTTAACTAGACAAAAACCGATTCCTTCAACTCGTAACACAGATGAAAGCTGCTTAGGCCTAGCAACAAGGTTTCTCATGGCCATGGAAGAAGATCGTCTTGATACTATTCTTGATTCTCAAATTGTGGAAACAGCTAGCGATGAACAACTCATAAGGATTACTAAACTTGCTCAACGATGTTTGAATTTGGATGGGAGAAGAAGGCCATCCATGAAAGAAGTAGCTATGGAACTTGAGAGTATCAAAATGTCGGCTCATGGAACTTCAGATTTACAAAATAATTATCAAGGAGAAACAGGCATGGAAGTCGAGTTGGTAATCATTTCAGGTGAAACTAATACCTCATGGAAAACTGCAGATGATACAATTATATCCTCTAATTCAGATACCTACCCCTTATTGTCAGGCACTTTTTGACATGGAATTGGTCCAATGCTATTTCACTTGTAGCAACTGTTGGAGTATAAATCTCCTATAACCTGTTCTCCGCCTTCTTCTAACAGTTCGGACTTTTGGTTGAGTTGGCAAGTTAACATGGTATCAGAGCTCCAGGTACTTGAGGTCCTGGGTTCGAGTCTCTCCACCGCCACCCATCTCGATATCTCCACGTGCATGGCTTATCCATCTCCTTTAACAGTTCGGACTTTTGGTTGAGTTGGCAAGTTAACAGCAACTTATTTTCCTTGTTATTTTTCTTTTCTAATTTCAAGTTGTTTTGTTATAATTTGACAATGTTAATTAATACTCAGAATTTCCTACTACCGTTCATGAACTTGTACTTAATGCAAAATTGAAGATTGTCTTTTTTTGACAAATACAAAATCAACCAAGATTAAAATCATTCTATCCCTGATCCGAAAAAGATTAAAATTTGAATTAAATAATATTTGGTTATCCCGGAAGGGAAATGGTTTGAGTCGCTTCACATATGGAAGTTATGCGGATGGAAACATTCATGGATCCATCTGACGATCTTAACATAAAAAGAAAGAGATCCACCCGACATGCTAATTACAATATAAATATTCTTAATAGAAGATGCACACGACTAACGTTGCTCAAACCTTCAAACAAGATAAGAAGAAAATAAACATTTATATGTAGGTATAAGTTATCTGGAGAATATGAGAGTGAAACCCATGACAGACTAGTAAACTAAGTGGTTGTCAGCATACGAGAAAGAATTCATAACGAAGCTTGGTGAACACGAAAATGATATTATGAAGGAGCTCGATCTGGGTGATTGCGGGATAAATTTTTTTTTGGTCGAATTGCAGGATAAATTAAAACTGAGGTAATATCAGTATCAAGCTAAACAACGATAAGGAGAGAGAACGGGTCGGTTTTACCCGGTTTTGAGACTAGGGTAAATCGAGGATAGTATATTTCGGTTTAAGGATTTGCTTAGGTAACCTAAAGGTAGGGTAAAAAAAAGTTTACTCTCGGTTAATTCGGGTTGCCCTTTGGGTACCTTCGGGATCAACTATGGTCAAACTTTTTTGTAGCACAAAATTGGTATCATTAAAAATCAAACTCGAATTATACATATTTCAAACGAATAACTTTACAAAACAAATTTTTGATAATTTGAGACTCTAAATAGTTTGTTAATCATAAACTATATTAGAGCTTTTCAAAAAAATGTAAATATTATTAATTGAAATCATTAATTTACGGTTTTTCGATTTGGGTTTACCTAACCCAATGGTTTGGGTAATTTATGGGTAAAATAATTGGATCCGGAAAATTAATAGGTAATCCGAAGGATAAAGTTAGCCAAGGTAAAATTACCATTTCTTTTAGGTCGATTTTGTTGGAAAAATAACAATAACTGGTTTTAAAAATAGAGAAATGGAATTCCAAAGAATAGTAAACAAAATATTTCTCAATTAAAGTAATACTACACTATTACAATGAATTGAAAATAACGAAACTTACACGAAAATTCAAGAAAATAACTACTACATACTATACAAAATTGCGTTAAAAAGATATTTCGGTCGTAACGGTATCTCTAACAATAATTCTACTCTAATCTATAAAACATTAGAATATGAGAAAAGAAGAGAGTAGAAAGTAGTTTTTTCTGACTTAAGTTTCGTCGATATTCCCTCTAGAATAATTTTTTCTATCTCTCTAGAATAGTTTTTTTATTCTCTCTGGAAATGTTTTTTTTCCAATTCTCTCTAGAATATTTTTTTCATTCTTTCAAGATTTTTTTTTCTCTTCTCTATAAATGCAAGTGACAAAGTTACTATTTATAGAGAAAATGACAAGACAAAAAAAACCGTCACATAAATGCCTCTTCAATGCTCATTTAAAGCTAGTCGTTATTTTCTTTACCAAATTTTAGTAACTCCCGTAACAACTAAAATAAAGAACTATTAATTTATCATAAAAAATAAGAAATCATTTGAAATTAAATAATTCCAATGGTTTTTTTCCTCAAATTATAATATGTGACTAATTGTACACACAAAATCTTTTTCACTTCTCCTAAGAGCATGGATGAATTAGTTAAATAAATTGTCTATTATTTATTAATTCCAACAATCTCCCACTCAGGGTCTTTTGGTTATAAGGTGAACAGATTTCCATAAATACCAGCATTTGGGTGAATTGTACTTAAGTGACAATATCTTTCGATTTGAATTGACACGTAGTGAAGTGAGGAACCACCAAAAACATATCAAGTGAACGTACTCTGGAACTTGATAGTATTCGATCGAGACCCTCACAACACATACTCTACCCGACTGATAGTTATAGATTCCTCAAACATCACCCTTTCCTTACACATAGGTGATCTCCAAGAGCGTCTAGCCTCATTAGCCGACCCCTCTCGAATTTTGAGATCATTAAGAGCAATAAAGCTCAATCTTATTATATGTCTCGCGAATTCATCAAGTCCTTTCTCTTTAGGGCCACCCTTACGGGTTATGAATTTATGGTGAGTCTAAAAACTCATCCCTTGGGAACATCAAGGACGTCTCTTTGAAGTCATATTATGATCAATATACACCAACCTCAACGGTGAATTCATGAAGTCTGTCTTAATAGAACCACCACACATGGCTATGAATTCATTAAGTATGAGAAATATACAACAAACTCAACAATGAATTCATCAAGTCCGTCTCCATAAGACCACCACACATGGCTATGAATTCATTAAGTTTGGAAAATATACAACAACCTTAATGGTGAATTCATCAAGTCCGTCTCAACAAGACCACCACGCATGGCTATGAATTCATTAAGTTTTAATTTTCTCATGTATGCACAATTTACACTATATAGATAGGAAGTCAGTGCATCATATATAATTATTAATCATAGGTTTCCCATTAATGGGTTCTAGTCCTATTACTCAACATTTCTAGGATCACTCTCCCGGTTAATTCTTTTAGTAAATAAATCAACCATTTATTTAATCATTTATAAGAGACCTAGTTTGCGTAACAAAAAATCCTTCAGGAATTACATGAGCCATTTTAAAACACGGATCTAGATCAATAGTACCTCTCTCGTACTTTATAAAATGACAAAAATCAACTCAGTGGTCATCACTTAAATTCTTTAAAATATAAAAGATACCAGGTTGAGAATACTCATTACGAATGTCCCACTCCTTATAATCATTGCATATTCATTAAGGGACACCACCCACAATTCTCTTATGAATGAAAACTAGTATTATAAGGAGTTTTACCAAACATTATATCAAAGGAGTCAAACCTTTCCAACAAAGTGCGATTGACTAAGGTAAATTCTATTATTGATTTTAATGAATTTCATCCTTAGGATCATCTTCCCCATATTTTTTATTCACAAATAGAAGAATAATATAATTAAGTCCCATAAATGAAAGTACCAAAAGTGGATCGTGTCATACACATATTGAAAAAAGTGCAACACAAACTGATCCATATTTTATTGAGATACTATTTTAATAGCAAGGCGGCCATTTACAAACCCAAAACAATTTCCTAAGTTTTCATACTCTATCCCCTTAATCCAAAACTACCAACCCTTCAAGTTTCACTATATAGATCTCTTCATCTACATTTTCATTTTCATTCACATATAGATGTAACATCCAACTGGTGTATAATCATCTTTGTGAATGATAGTTAGCGCAACAAGAGTTGAAGGGTGGTTGTATAAGAGAGTAAGGGTCAAAGTAATCCTAAAATTTATATAAATGTGGAAAAATAAGGTCTTATCCTTGAGTCAATTCACTTTTCGACTTGTATGGGACTAATTAGATCTTGTTAGGTCATTTACCGGTGACGTACTTATTCTCATCAGAATCATCACCCTCGTGCCTTTTCTAAACCGTTTCACGGATAGTCTTTATTGACTTCTCAACGGCACACAGATAAAAGGTGTGGCTCGTCACAGTATCCAACATCCATCCCCTAACCACTGAATTGACTTTCTTGAACCCAATTTTAGAGGTAGCATGTAGTTCTTTGGTACATTCCCTATTGGCCTCAATGGCAGGGAGTACCTTGATAACGGCAAGGTCTAGTTCACGTTGTTCAAGGCATATCAGTGGCTTTTATGCCCAACATTTGTAGTTGGAACCATTGAAAGGCTCCAACATGGTCACGTCGGGAAAAGGCCTTTACGTTCAATTATGAAGCCACTGCCGAGATAGGAAAAACCATTTCTAAAAAAACAACCAGTGATATTACAAGAATATCTTTTTAAATTGTTGGAAAAATAACAATCACTGGTTTTAAAAATAGAGAAATGGAATTCCAAAAAATAGTAAACGAAATATTTCTCAATTAAAGTAATACTACACTATTACAATGAATTGTAAATAACGAAACTTACACGAAAATTCAAGAAAAGAACTACTACATACTATACAAAATTGCGCTAAAACGATATTCTGGTCGTACCAGTATCTCTAACAATAATTCTACTCTAATCTAGAAAATATTAGAATATGAGAAAAGAAGAGAGTAGAAAGTAGTTTTTTCTTAATTAAGTTTCGTCTATATTCCCTCTAGAATAATTTTTCTATTTTCTCTAGGATAGTTTTTTATTCTCTCTAGAAATGTTATTTTTCCATTCTTTCTAGAATATATTTTCCATTCTCTCAAGAATTTTTTTTCTATTCTCCAAAAATGCAAGTGACAAAGTTACTATTTATAGAGGAAAGGACAAGACAAAAAACCGTCACATAAATGCCTCTTCAATGCTCATTCAAAGTTAGCCGTTTTTTTTCTTTACCAAGTTTTAGTAACTCCCGTAACAACTAAAATAAAAAACCATTAATCCGTCATCAAGAATAAGGAATTATTTGAAATTAAATAATTCCAATGGTTTTTTGTTCCTTAAATTATAATGTGTGACAAAATGAACACACAAAATCTTTTCCACTTCTCCTAAGAGCATGAATGAATTGATAAAATAACTTTTCAATTATTTATTAATGCCAACAGATTTGACTAAAACTCGGGTTTGGTTTTCGGTTTTGTTGAAATTATGCTCAACCCTATAATGCAGTGCTTATTGGGAGGCACCTCAACAATTTAAAAAAAAAAAATTAGTTTAGCTTCTAGTTAGGGTCAAGTTATGAAAAAATTAAGCCATGGTAGTAATACTATTGAAGAAGAGTAATCTACATAGTCCGAACCCTACTTCGATAAGCTTTGGCATTTTTATGAGAAAATTACTTTAAAAAACCCAAAATATCAAAAATTAGTCACAAAGTTATAATTAAAAAAACATTCTAAGAAAAGCATAATTTTGATTTTTTAGTTAGAATTTTTACCCTTATACCCTTATTCAGTTCGTCTTTGATACAAATCAACATTTTATGTTTTGGTAAAGACCAATATTTTTCCGTTTTGGTACGCACCAATTTTTCTGTTATTACGTACCAACTACTATTACTTTACGAGTTAGTATACCATCATTTTTTTGTAATTGCATGATAGGTCCCTAATTTTTTTTATGTCCAAGGTTAATGTCCAGACTTATTTAGAAACCCGATCGACGCTACCGTGTCAAGGTCCAACCACTGGTACGCGCCAAACAAAGTTTTTCCCGCAAAAACAATACACACATCTATTCACGAGAACTTGTTTCACGATAAAAATGAATTGGTATGCAACAAACATATAAATTCGGTACACTTCAAATAGATCAATTTGGTACATTCCAAAGAGATCTAAATCTACATCTAAATTTGAACAAAATAATAATAAAAAATATATCACACTTTTAAATTGAAAAATAAAAGAGTTAAACCAACAACTTGAGGAATTACGAGAACAAGCGCGAAAACTAGCTCAGGTAAGTCTAGTATATACTTTACCATCATATCCTAGTTGTGGAGCAAGAAATCACTCGTGGGAGACTTGTATGAATAATCCAGTCTCAATTTCCTTTATATCTCATCAAAGAAACCATTATTATAATGGTTATTATCAATCTCAAGGAAATTATGCTAATTATCAGCCCCCACAGAATCATAATTGGGTCAGAAATCAACAGATATATTATCAACCTCGACCACAATCTTACTATCCTCCACAACCTATCTATCAAGAAGCGCCTATTTATAACGAAGCTTATCAAGAACCACCTCAATATTCAATGCAACAAGCTACACAAAAGCAACCTTCGAATTTGAATTCAAGCATGGCTAAGATGATGAAACTAGTTGAAGAAAATATGAAGATGAGCCAACAAAGAATCCAAACCCACGCCAAGGTGATTAAGAATATTGAGCATACCATATCACAAATGGCGAGTAAACTTCAAAAAATGCCAACAGGGCAATTCCCAAGTGGTACTATTGCTCCAGAAGATGATGCTTGTCATGCAGTTGAATTAAGAAGTGGAAAATAAATACCTCCGCCTAGAGTAGAACCAAAACCAACCTCTAATCCTGAAAAAGTGGTTGAAGAAACAGTAAAAGATAAGGTTGAAGAGGTAATTGAACAAAAGAGTGTCCCGGAGAAGACACCAGAAAAGAAAGAGAGCCCAGTGGTAACCAATACACGTCCTCCTCCACCATTCCCATCATGTGTCAAGAAAAAGAACAACGAAAAAGACTTCCAGAAGTTCCTTGACATTGTGAACAAGTTAGAGATTAACATCCCGTTTGTAGAAGCTCTCAACAGAATGCCAAAATATCTTAAATTCATGAAGGACATTCTCTCTAACAAACGAAGCTTAGAAACTGAGGATATGAGTGGATCACCAGAGGAGTGTAACGCTATCAAGTTATCAGACACACCTTTACCCACGAACTCTTGGATGGCACCATCCATGATTATGAAGAATAGAGTTAAGTAGTTCGTGGGAGTTAGAGGTAAGGGATTTAAATTTCGCAACCCATGACCGAGGTAACACGTCTAACTTTAAAAGACGTTAAATAAAAGTGTTATACGGGAGACAACGCACAATTTTTACGTTTTTCATTCATGTTTAGTTTAGTTATTTTTAGTTGATATTGCATATTTGAGAAATGTGTTAGTGTTTTTGATGTTCATGTGTTAAAGAAATCGAGTTTGGGAGAAAAACAGAATTTCTTGTGCATGTTCTGACCTGCCACCGGTATACCGGGCCTTACCAGCGGTATACCACAGGTCAGAAACACGAGCCCACGGGTACTAGTCACGTGTTCATGGCAGAGAGTTGAGTTTCAAAGAGCAGCAGCTCCGGTATACCAGGCCATTCCTCCGGTATACCGGACCGACCAAAACCCGAGGCCACGTGTTAGCAACACGTGTATTCTGCCGTAACATGGGTTTCAAAGAGCTCCAGCACCGGTATACCGGGTCTTACAGCCGGTATTCCGCCCAACTCCACTGGAGAGGGAAAAAATTTAGTTTTTTAGGTTATAAGGAAGAAGAGGTTGGTCTATCACGAATTTTACAATCCTTACACTCTCTTTCTTCTCCAAACCTCTCCCAACTCCATTAAAGCTTCATCAAACCTTTCCCAACCATCAAAACATTACCCAATCGCCATAAAACACATCCAATTCTCCACATCATTACAAGGAAGATTCAACCACCCATATCATACCAAAACACATTGAATCCAAGAATCAAAAGCTTAAATTTCAGAAATTCATCCAACAATTTCTTAGATCCATACCAATTCATCAAGAATCCATCTTACCCATATAGAGAATCATCATCAAAACACCTTTCCTAACCCAAATAAAGCTTGTACAACCAATAATCAAGAGTTTCTAATTTCAAGAGTGGTTAAAGTTTTAAGTTGGGGGTCAATTTAGATGATTAAGAGAACAGAAGCAATATCTACTGTAAGGGAGATGAAGAAAAGCAAGGTATTGGGTTCTATTGAGAAGAAATCAAGTCAGAAAAGTTCTAGTTCCAACACAAAGGGTAAAATAGATATTGTAAAGAGAGGTGAGCTAGATGCATTTGATTCAAAGGGCAAAAAAGGTTAAACTTTTTGTGAAGAAGACAACACAACCTCTCCCATTCAAAGGTCCTACACCCGAAGAAAAAGAGAAAGCTTCAAAGGCCATGATAGCTTCTGCAGAGAAACAATTAAAGGAACTACCTTTTGCTTATGAGAGAGTATTTGAAGAAGAAGTTGGTAAAGGAGAATACAAGAAGATTTTTGGAGATTTGGTGAAAGATTGGGTTGGTCTACGCTAATGGTAAGACATTCTAAAGAACGTCTTTTTGGAGAATTGTATTTTGAGAGGAGAAGAAGAGGATGTGGCACAGTTGATCTATGAGGAGGTGATACGATTTTTGGTCTCTCCCATGTCGTTGTTTAATATGCAATATCCTACTATGATCACGTGTCTTGTTCGAAAAACGAATATAATTTTGGGTGAAGGAGAAAAACTTGAGTTTAAGATGAGTTACAATATTGACAATGATTGGATCATTAAAGTTTTGAGAGTAATTACGCAACTTTCAAAAGAAAAAAAGGAGTACATCATAACACTCCCTGAGCAATTAAAGAAAATCCAGCAAATCCTATCTTGGATGTCGATAAGGCGAGGTAATAGCCTCGAAGAGTATGTTTTCTTTCTTCCCTACCATTTATTTTTGTGCAATATGTCTACTAATTTTAAATTTTATTTCTTTCTTGAGTCTTTTCCGAGTCGTGGGGACACGGCTCATTTTTGAGTTGGGGGTGGGGATTCGTTGTCCTCATCTTACCTTTCTGTTTATGTATAATTTATATTTTTAGGATTGAATAGGCATATAATATGTTGAATGTGCCTATTTGAGCATGATTTAATTAAGTTAATGATAATAGGTAGTATGTTTTTGAAAGATGTTACAAATATGTTTAGTATGCATGTATGAAAACAGGAAATAAAAGATAGAAAGTTAATGAGCAATGCTAAGAAGTTACGTTGAAACTTAGGGAGAGTTATTTGGTGTGTAGAACGTGAGGTTTGAAGTTAGTTGAAAACCCACTTGTCTATGAACTAGTAGTGAAAAAGTAACAAAATCTGGTAGTTAGAAAAATGAATAAGGTAGTTCTTTCATATTGAAGCCACTTGAAGCCTTTTTATACCTTCTCACCCTTTTATTTGACTATTGTGATTATTTATCTGTCTTAGCCCCTCTGAGCCTTTCTAAAGCCTTTTATTAAACCACATTATAATCCATACCCTTAGTTTGTAGGACTTATCTATATGAACTGCACTCGAATCGCAAAACCTGAGACAAGTCATTTTTAGATCTTGAGTTTGGGGTGGTGGGTTTCATCAATTGGGAACATTGGGTTTGGAAATTGTAATTGTGATTTTATTGATGATGAAAAAGTTATTATTGTAACCCTTTGTCGGGGTAATAGTGAATGAAAAAAGCTGAATAGCATGAATTGAAAAGGAAAAAATATATGAAAAAAATAGCGTGATATCTCGAACATCAAAAAAGAGAGTCATAGCTATACAAAAGAAACAATTAATATGAAAAGAATATATATTCAAACCGGCAAAGTAGAATTTGTATATCATCATGAAAAGGTTTTATTTGGGATTAATTGGGGATGCACATCAAAAGCATCAAAAATTGGGTTGAGTGAGAACATCTTCGAGTGAAAACTCAAGCTCTGGGACGATTCGTTGATGGAATGTGAGGAGAGAGCCAAAAGCTCACTTTTCATTATCCAAATATACCACACCGTCCTTAAGCCCCGGTATAACCAAAGACCTTAGGATTTCTAACTGCTTGGTGGAGAAGCAATTGAGCTATTAGGTAGTATGTGAGTGGACCATTGGATGCTATATTAGGACCTATGAACAACCTATAGCCTTTAGCTCGAACTAATTTAAGACCTCTCCTTCTGGCATTGCGAAATTAATTTGGACTTGAATTTATGGATTGTTGATTATGTGTATATTAAGTATACGTGTGCATTATTTATTGAGCATTACTACGTGAGACTTTTTAGATACTATGCTCTAGAATCATTCATTATGTACTGTTCTTATACTCCTCCTAATTCTTCTTCTTGACTTCCCTACTATTCTTTATTTTTATTGTATCGAGACGATACAACTTTGAATTGGGGGTCTTGATGTCTCCCTATTTGTCATGAATTAATCCTAGTTGGAGACATCATTTTAGGTGTATTTATTAGAGTATAGGTCGACTTTCTCATGATTTAGTATACTTTCCTATTTTGTGTCTTGAATTAATTATTTATTATTTTTAGAGCATATTGGGTTAATTATTTATTTAGTGTGAAGCTTTAAAAATATATGGTAATTAATTAGAGTCCAAGTTAATTCTAAGAGCTAAAGGAAAGAGGATAGACATGGAAATTGGATATAAGGAAACAAAAGCTAAAATATGGAAAGATAAAACTGCCAAATAAATCTGAATTTCACCACCCACGACCACAAATGGGCTTATATCTCAGAATCGGTGAGGAATTTGGAAGAATGGTCAAGAGCAAAGTTAAATATCTTTCCGAGACGATGAATTTCGACTATTTATACGCGTCAAACGGATAAGTATTGAAACTGCTATGACCAAAACAAAAACGGGGCTGATTTTATATTTTAGGGTTACAAATTTGAGTTAGGCTTGGAGTCCATTACTTACCTTCTCCTTCAAGAAAACAAATTAGTGCTTCCTATACCCTATAAATACAACCTCTTATCACAAGAAAATCATCCTTGGCCACTCATTAGGTCAGGAAGAAGCTTACAACAAGAAGAGAAGCCTGGAGAGAGTAGAACACCATATTATGTCATCTTCAACCTTCAAATTTGTAACTCTTTTCTTTTCTTTCTATAATATGAATTAAATAATTTTAGCTTGAGATTTAGCATATATGTATGAACCATAGTTTTTCTATCTAATTTGGGATTGTACGGTATTTAATTGGAATTCATGTTTTATGTTCTGTTTATGTGTTTTGATTTATTGTCTGCTTTTCTTGCGGTTGCAAACGTATAGGATTACCTTAATAGTGGTTAGATGATCACCTTAACTGGGTATCTAATTATTGAAACACCACATAACGTCTAGAATAAGGTTTAGACCTAACAAATCAACATAACTAGATAATCATTAGGGTATGTTTTCACCACTATTACCATGTTTGGAATTGAATTTCTTAGGGCCTAAGTGGCGTTTGAAAACCCTAAATTTAGGCTGCCTCATGGTGTGTCCGTAGCCCCCTTAGTCGCTCTCAAGGTCTAAGGTATGGGAATTTAGAATCCTGATTATTGCGTATTACTTGATTCACCCTTATACGATAGAATTAACAAAACTAGTGGGGATTACTTGCTAATATCTAGAGCTAAACTATCATACTATCTTCTTTTCTTTTATTTAATTTATGTCTTTAATTTAGTAGTTTAATTCTCTATTTAAAAACCAAATAAAAATCTATCTTTCTTCCCTTTACTCTTGCGTATTATTATACTAGCTTTCATATCTGCACTAGATAAATTGCATAAGTTATCTCTAACTTTTGTAGTCTCTGAGGAACGAATCTTATTTATCATTAAAACTTGCATACGTCCTGTAATACTTGCAGAACCGTGCTTAGCCTAGGGTGTTTATTTGCACTTATTTTATTCATTATTTTATCACACCTTAGGCGACACCATCAGTGTACCACCTATCAAAACAACCGAAATTTAAAGATATGTCTTACCCTATAAAGCTCCTTCAAATTCACAACCTATTTTCTACAGTCTTAAATACAGTGTACTTCTTTACAGTATGACAGATTTATTTGGCAGTTATTTCTTTCATAATTCAACTTTGTTTTCTTTTAACTCTAGATTTCGTCTTGGATATTCTTTCCTTAATTCCTTGACATTGATTTGGCCTCTATTCATATTCCTTTTACTCAAGAGTTTCACATTAACTCACAAATTATACACAAAAACGCTACAAAAGTAATAAATCTCCAAATCAAGGTATGAATTAAGAAAAAAAATCTAATAATGAGAAAGTTTCTCATTCTTCTCATTTCTTTTTTAAATCAAATAAAATTTCATCTAATAAGTTTAATTTCATATTTATTGTGATATTAACTTTATTTTCTAAAAGAAATTGAAATTTACGTTTGCAAAATGTCAAATTATTTTTTTTAATCAAAAATTATTTGAGTGTAAATAAAAATGAAAATTTATATAATTTATTACAACTTTTATTTGTTTAATAATATTGACATGATCAATGAAACCAGATATAAATTCAACACGTTGTCAACCTAAGTTACTCGCAATTCGTCTGAAACCGTCCCACCGAAAAACAATAGTTTATGTAATGTATTGGACGGATAAATATCTAATTTTTCAAGACCCGACAAAAACTGACAGTTTACGGGTGGAACTTATTTTACCCATAAACCGACCCATGCACAATCTTATGGAACATTGTCCCTTCTTTTAGTTTTTTCTTGACTAACATAAATTCTTTTTTAATATTAAAAAATTATTTTAAATTCAAAAAAAATTAAAAGAACATTTTTTTTAACACACAATTTTTTTTTAAAACAAATTAGCGTCCAAAAATCTTAATTTTTTTAAACACCTCCCTTCCCAACTTATAAGTTTTAAATATATATAAATGAACCGCAATACTATATTTTTTAAAACACCTCCCCATTAAACCTTAAAGCTAAAAAAATAAAAATTGTCCCCTAAAACTTTAATTTTTTTTCGAACACCTCCTTAACCTAAAAGTACGAAAATGAAAAATTTGCCCCCAAAATTTAGTAAACTTTTTCAATTACCACCCTCATACCATCATCAACCTTTCTTGTGATGTCATCAACAAGAATAGACCATCCATGAATCTTTCTTGCGATAACACTCGACCCGATGATATAAAATATATACAAAACGCAATAATGTAGATGTATATGTGTAGGCAGAAGAGGACAAGAGATTATAGTAGAGAATTATACAATGAGGAGTGTTAATAACTTTGTACCTTACTCCAAGTATCAATAGAGAAGCTTTACCTTCACTATTTCGAGGATTTGGATGAAGTTTTGAGAATATTCTTGCTTCCCCAGTCTTCCTAAAATCAGACATTAAGTCAAGATCATAGGAAGGTTTATTTCCGATTGCAACTCCAACGCTCAACATAACATTGTTTCTATCAGGGAATACTTAACCCGAGGAGTTATGGAGACGTAAATCGGTTGTATAATAATTACAACCATTTTAGAGTTAGAAATAAAGAGTTTTAGAAAGTACTTTGAGTATGTTGATTCTGCTAGAGAGGAGGTATTTACAGATGTCGAATTGGAATGTTAGACGCTACTACTAGGCGTAGTATTTATAGATGTTTTGGGGATTGGTTAACTCCTTTTCCAACTTAATTAGTGAGAATATCTTATGGCGTTTCTTTTAGAGATATGTTAAGTAAGTTGTAATTTTATTTTTCTATTAATAAAAAAGATTTAGAAAAAAAGTGATATGAACTAGAATATATTATGTCCAGAAAAAAAAACAGAATATCAATCTAGCATTAAGCCAACAAGTATTACATCCCATATTACTCTTGCCTTTATCAAGAAGATTGACAGAGTTTTGGGTTCTTATGAATGGATCATAAAATTTCCTCAAGCAAGTTTTCACATTCCACCTGCTATTGGATCTGACCACTCACCACTTATATTACATCAAGACTCAAAATCGCCTATTGGTAAAAAATTCTTTAAGTTTGAATCACATTGGCTTGATAATAATGAATGCAGGGAGGTATTACAACAAAGCTGGGAAGATTTGAGCAATCTACAACCAATGGTTAATTATTTAAAGAAAAAACAAAACACTATCCAAGCTCTTGAACGATGGAGCAAAATCACTTTAAAAAATCATCAAAAACAAATCAAAATTATTCAAAAAAGACTGACTGAATACCAATCAGCATACTACGACAGAAAGTCAACAGGAAGATAAGTACCTTAAAAAGGAGCTCACCTTCGAATTTGACTGTGAAGAAAAATATTAGGCAGATAGAGCTAGACAACAATGGCTCACATGCAGAGACAAGAATACTAAGTTTTTACATATGGCGACAATGCAACGAAGATCTTTCAATAATATTGAACGTATTAGGAATGAGGAAGGACAATGGATGGAAGATGTTAATGAATTTAAGTTTTCAACATTTTTATAATAATCTCTTTGCAGAAAAACAAGCAACCATGGACAAAATAACAAAATCTTTAAGATATGTTCAACCCAAGATCACTCATGATATGAGCCAGAGATTAATTGCAGAACCAACAATGGAAGAACTCGAAAGGGCCCTCAAGAACCATTCACCTTCAAAAGCACCGGGTCCGGACAGCCTTAACGGTAAATTCTACACCGAATTCTGGGATATTATAAAAGATGATGTTTTTAAAGTAGTGAAGTAATTTTGTAATAATAATATACCTTTGGAAGATACGAATGATACTTTGATTACACTTATACCAAAAGGAGACATCCAGGAACTGTTAGGGGATTACAGGCCGATCTCATGCATAAACTTTGGGTACAAGCCAATTGCTAAAATGATAGCTAATCGCCTTCAAATGTTTATGAATGACATCGTGTTTCCAACACAAGCGGCTTTCATCAAAGGTCGGGTCATCCAAGATAACATATTAATTCGCAGGAATTGTCGTTCTATATGAAACGCAAAAGGAAATATCCAAAACCTATGGCTAGCATCAAAATAGATATGGCAAAAGCATACGATCAGGTCAGGTGGGATTTTATAATAAAACTCCTTAGTCAAATGGGCTTCCATGACAAATGGGTTAATTGGATCAAGAACTGTATAACGGATGTAACTTTTCAAATTAATCTCAACGGACAAAGACTTCCGAAATTTAATTTGGGACGAGGTCTTAGACAGGGAGATCCTCTCTCACATTTTCTCTTTTCTCTTATGACATAAGACCTTATTAGTCTAATCGAATCGGCGTGTGATAATGGACAGATACAAGGTATTCAGATTACAAGAAACTGCCCAGAGATTTCCCATCTTCTCTTTGTAGATGACTCACTTTTCTTTCTCACAATCAACAACACAAGTATTAGGTCATTTAATCAATGTCTGACATATTATTGCGACGGTTCCGGACAACAAATCAATTATCATAAGTCGTCTATTTTCTTCAGCAATGAAACTCCACAAGAACTAAGGAAACAACTCAACAAGTAGCAGAGGAAGTACACATGGTAGAGACGGAGGACCTAGGGAAATACTTGGGTATACCGTTATGCCATAAAAGATAAAAAATTGAAGCGTTGGAATGGATTGCAAAGAAACTCTTCGCTAAAACGGAATGATGGAAAGCTAAACTTTTATCAGACAGCGGGAAAAAAGTGCTAATAAAAGCAGTATTATAAGCTATTCCAGTCTATACTATGTCAATATTCTCATATCCGGTAACTTTCTGTAAGCAACTTATTTCAGCTATTGTTAACTTTTGGTGGAGCTCAGGAGAAAGAAACTGTATCCATTGGATGACATGGGAAAAACCAACTGTCGGAAAGCTTCTTGGAGGCCTTGGTTTCAAAGACCTCAAAAGAATGAATACATCTCTCTTAGTGGCCCAAGCTTGGAGAATCTTTCATAATCCTGATACTCTTGCAGCTCGTTTGTTAAAAGGTATCTACTATCCTAATTCAGATTTTATGAATATTAAACTCAGAAACAGTAGAACTTGGAGCTGGGCGAGTATCATAGAAGGTAGAGATTTCATTAAACAACACGGTATTTTTCAAATTAGGAATGGACAGACGACAAATATTTGGAATGATAAATGGGTAGAGACTCCATGGAAACTTGAAAAACCAGACACCTGCGATTATCAAAAGGTCAGCGAACTTTAGAAAAAAGATACAATGGACTGGAACACCGAGATTCTAGATGAAATCTTTTCGCAACCAATAATACCAGAAATTACAAAGATTCGAATTCTCAATTACGATCAAGAAGACCGTTTTATCTAGCCACACTCAAAAGAAGGTACATACACTACTAAAACGGGTTATAAAGTCCTCACAGATATAACAATTCTACAGGAACCGCAAACTACAACAACTAAGGAAACTATCAGGCCCAAACTTTGGAAAACCATTTGGAATGCTAATATTACGAAAAAGATCTGACTGTTTGGTGGGTCCTTGTGTGTTATAAAATAATGAAATAAAAGCAAAAGGAATAAAGGATCCACAGACCGCAAGTGTACGGGTCGTACCAAGTAATAGATAAGTAAATACGGGATTATCGTCTCCACAGGGATTTAAGAAGTTATTCTAAATTTGCATTCAATATCAGAATAGGTAGTTTTAATTGTCTTAAATAAAAAGATAAAGAGCAAAGGAGTTTGTTTTCTAATTAACTAAATAATAAAATAGACAATAAAATAAACAATTAATAATTATGCAAGAAAGATAAGGATGTGCAAGTATGAATCTATCCTATTGAATCTATGATTACTAAGAATAAGGGTGAATGGGAAATTTCACAATAGTCGGGAATCTACTATCTCCTAGCCCCCGTCAGGGTGGACCTAGAAGCTAACCTACGGTATTACAAACCCCGTCAGGGCGATCATAAGCTACTTTCAGATGAATACTATTTTATCTCATTAACTACATGGTTAGTCAAGCCCGTCAGGGTCAAATAACGGATACCACGCGTCTATATTCTATTTATGTAATTAAACCCCCCGTCAAGGTGATCACTTCCCCACCAAAGTGAATAGCCTAATTACTAAAACCTACCCTTGATTCGCGACGTCAATGATAGTGAACAAGCACAAGAATATAGTCAATGGAAATTAAGAACCAATTCAATTAAATACTAAAATCCCAGATTCAAACTAAAACAGAAAAACAATATTCAATGGTTCATATAATTACAATCCTAAAGAGAAATTATGCATACTAAAACTTCTTGAATAAATAGCTTAGAAATACCTCATAGACAAAATAGATCTAATACTAATTACCATAGAATAGAGATGGAGAAGTGTTGAATTGATGAAATTAAGCTCTAGCTCTTGCTTCTTCCTCCTCTAGATCCTCTTGATTGCTTCTATGATGATTTATTTGTGTATAGTAAGCTTATGCAGCCAAGGGATGATTTTCTAAGGTTTAGAACTGGTATTTATAGGTGTTAGGTCGAATTACTTGGAGTGGAAGACAATTCAAGGACTCTTTAATTCGTAGCCCTAAAATCTAGAAAAGGTAAGATTCTGCTGCTGATTTGATTTGGTCATATCTTTTTCAATACTTATCCGTTTGAGGAGTTCCAATATATGAAACTGCTTGTCTCGGAAAGAGCTTTCTATTGGTGCAGACCACTCCCCCAAATTCCTAGCCAATATTTAGTTATGAATTAATCTTTGAAACGTGGCTGGAATTTCAGATTCATAAGGCAGCTTTTCCTTTTCCTAGTTGAACTCTACTTCCTTATCTCCAGATTTCTTCAAGATCTTCTTTCCTTATCTCCTTAGAATTGATTTAGCATCTAATTTATTTTCATATTATCTCTAAAGCTTCACATTAAATAATTAATTAAACCGCACATGCTTTAAAAATAATAAATCATTAAATTAAGACTATAAATAAGAAAGTGCAATTTAAATTCAGGAAACTCGACTAAGCACACTAGAAATATTCTAAGACTTTAATTCTAAATTCTCCTCCTTGGATTGGTTTCTCATGAAGTTCATAAACCTACTAACTTTGCACTAAAAATAAGTAAATTAACGCTCAAAAGCTCTGTAAATGCAAATAGTCTAATTCCAAGGGGAGAAAGTGTAATATTGCCATTTAAGCACAAAAGTCAATATAAAAAGACCATTTTCACCCTAAAATGATGTCTCCTAAGGGCTTATATTTAGACCAAAAAGGGAGACATCACTGTTCAATTGGAAAACTTGTAATAATGCGATTCCCTCAGCTGTTAATCTTAAAGCTCGGAAATATACGGATTCCTCAATATGCACATGGTGTCAAACAACAACGGAAACTACCGAACATCTGTTACTTCAGTGTGGTTTTAATAAATCAATTTGGGCGGCTTCGACCCTACAAATTTACATACAACAAGAAGACATCAAGAACCTTGGGGACAGGATGATAGAAGTGATTGAAGCTTATAGTAAAGGCGGATGGGCGAAGGAAATAGTAACAATTTATATACTCATAATTATATTGAACATCTGGAAAGCAAAAATGAAGGCAATACATGAAAACACCAGTTTAGATATTGATCACATCATATGGGCCACTAACAAGCTAATGGGCGAACTTCATGGTACTGATTAGGCAAAACAGAATAAACAACCAATCAACAGTCTACCGACAAATCTTTCGCTTGATCCGGAGATCCAATCTACAGAAGACATGATATATAATTGTGATGCATCTTTTAATACTAAATATGAACATACAGGATTGGAATTGCTATCACTAATCGTAGAACGGGCGAGATAACCGAAAGGATTAAAACGGTCAGGTACAACTCAATATTAGAAGGAGAAGCGATAACAGTACTGGATGTCGTTCTTATTAGCAAGGAATATAAGGAGAACACGAAGGCTATACTTTCAGATGACCTTGGGTTAATACAAGGTATTAGGCAAGTGTCAACGGCAAGATGGACCATTCAACCGATCGTCCGTCAGATTTGACAGAGATCGGGAGAAGTAGGACCAATATCCTTTCGGCATATTTCACGAAGGATGAACAGTCATGCGGACCGACTTGCAAAACACGTTAGACACAGGACCAGTCACACAGGCAACGTATTTCCAACAATCATTGATAATTTCAAAAGAATGGAAGTTGGGTAAAGATAGAGGAGAGGTTTACCGTATCTTGATAAAAAAAATATTGCATCGCCTATTACTCTTGCCTTTATCAATCTAATATTTAATTAATTTCCGACAAAAAACAATTAATTAGTCAGCTGGGCCTTCTATTACTCCAAATATGAAGCATGTTTCATTCCTCTCTCAAATTGCCTTTATCTATCTAAATTTTGATTAATTTTTTTTGACTGGACTAAATTTTAATTAATTAGTCACCAAGAATTCTAATATTCCAACTCCAAGTAATAAAGCATGTCACGTTCCACATTACACATGCCTTTTTTTCGAGTTCGCTCTTTTTTGGTAGGATTTTTTGGTTTAATCATGCTAAAAAGGTTCCTTAAACAAACCAAAAACAAATTTTATAGTACAAACTGCCTCAAAGTCGTTATGGTGACGTAATCCACTATAAGTTGCGCTTTTTGGACCACTTTGTTTTTAGGGTCATTAATGATATAAGGCCCGTTTTGGGTCAAGTTTATAAAAAACAGCTTAAAACCCAACTAGTAGTTGGGTTCCAACTAATAGCCCAACAATTCCTAAATAGCCCAATACTACCCTCTATATAAACCCACCCATCCACCCTTTTCTTCTCCAAAAACATACCCGAACCCCCCTCCCCTCCATTCCCTCTCTGATCCAAGCAACCCACCCCTACAATCAGACCCACCAACCCCACCCACCACCGCCCCTAAAATCAGATCCACCACCGCCCCTATAATCAGACCCACCCCAACCAAGCAACCCACCCAGCGCCGCCCCTACAATCAGACCCATCCAAACCCCAACAAAGCAATCCACCACCACCTGCCGCCAGTAGCCATGGCATCACCATCAGCACCATCTATGGCCTCTCCGCCGTCGAGGCTGTGCTGGAGAAGGAGACTGCCGTCGAAGAGGAGAACCAGTCCACCACCACCAATAAACTGCTTCAGTTGATAACCCACCACCAAACCACCGCCACCCATAGGCCGAAGACCACCCATATCCCAACCATTCATATCACCTAAAACCCTACCAAGATCGGACCTCAGCACCACCACCAACGCGATTCGAATCACACACTGAAACCCTACCAAGATCGGACCTCAGCACCACCAACGAGATTCCACTCACCACCCACCACCCACCACCCACCACCCACCACCATCAACCATCCACCAGCAGCCACAACCATTCGAAACCCAACTGTTCACCTCCATTCGAACCAAAATCCTTCACCACTGCTCAGCACCATCAACAACCGTCTCTTGACATCCGTCGAACCCAGCCCCATTATGGTGGTATTCGTGGTGGGTGCAAACAGTTTAAGCCCCATCCTGTGATGGGTCCAGACCATCAGCAGCAGCACTCGATATAGGGCCAGCCCATCAGCAGCAGCAACACGATATGGGGCCAGCCCTTCAGCAGCAGCAACACGATATGGGCCACTCCATCAGCAGCGGCAAGCAAGTAATTGTCCAGCCCACTACCACATCAGTAAGGGTCCAGGCCACACAGCAATCACATCCATTCAACAATTTGAAATCTATACACCATTGATGGCTTCAATTCAAACAGCAGCTTTCATCTGTTTATCAATTGATATTTTTCACACTAAAAAACTGAAACAACAAATCTCTTATATGTAATTAGTATTTGAAATCTATTATGATCTATTGTATTCCTTTCTTGTTTATGTTTCCCTTAATATCTGTCATATGCACTAGTTAGATCTTCAAATGCAGTTTATTTTCACTTTCATTGTTTTGCACTACATATATTTGTCATTAATCATTTGGGTTTTGTGGTATTTGCAGGGATTTCAGAATGGCAACAATCCATTAGTATGAGAATTATCAATTATACCATTAGTATATCAATCAATATAGCAACATAGAAGTAGTTACAGTAGAATTGACTAACTGTATAATTTGTAATTTATCTCAGAATATTTAATTTGTTCATTCTTGTTTGGTTTTGTTCATTCTGTTTTGTTTTTGATTTGTAATGCTAGTATTGTTTGGTATTGATTTGTAATGCTAGTACTGTGTTTGATCAATCTTGTTTGGTTATATACAGTATGGGTGCCCCATCGAGATTTGTTTGGTTATATGTAGGATGGGTGCAGCCCCATCGATTTTAAAAGCGATATGGGTCGCGGGTGCGTACCCAATACGGGGAGGGGTAAAAATGACAACACCCTAACTAGAAAGTTAGAAAATGGCTTTAAAAAATAAAATTTCCTAACTAGGATGTATAATATAAATATATTGCCAACTAGGCTGTATAAAGTAATTTCCTCTTGTTTTTAATACGTGCGTAACCTTGAAAAAAGAAAAGGGAAATTACACGAGAGAAAAAGAAGGGTAAAATTATATATGTAACACATAAGGTCTAAGATGTAAATATTTTCTAAAACATTAATGATTTTCTAGTTGTGTATGAGGCATAGTCCAATCTATACGATCCTTGGTTAAGAGACGCCAAAAAACTTCTGGTGGATCGCTAAACACAGTTGGTCCCTTCAAAGTGGATACGACGAACTTAGCCAACCAATCCACGCTTCTATTAGTTTCAAGGTACCTCCATGGTAACTCAAAATGCTCCCTAGAACCCAGAATATCTCGACTGACTCCTAAAACATCATTCGAAAATCCCCTTGAGTTCGTATTCGCCCTTCACTAGCGCACACAACTCACTCGAGTCAATTTCAATGATAAGCGAGGTGTAGCCCCGACACACAGTCGAATGTAGCCCAACATGTAAAGAAGTAATTCCACTTCAAATAGTTTACACACGACACAATTATCCGCAAAGCCCCCCAAAAAATCTCCATTACTATTTCGAAATAAACCTCCCACTCCGGCTCGAGCCTTACCCTCATCAAACGAGCCATCAATATCATTTATCAAAAAATTAAAGCAATAACTTTATATATTTTTAAGTTTAGATCCAAAATATGGTTAGTTTAGGTTTGGCTTTTTTTTCCTGGCGGAGGTCGGTTTGTTAAACCTACCCTAACAAGATAGATTACTAAAAAAAGGAAAAGTAATTCTAAATTAATTAACTAAGAACTTAATTACCGGTAAATTTGATTTAAAATTAGGTTAAGATTGATTAAAATGTCAATTTTTAATATAGATCACAATTATTATTTTTTGTCATAATGAATATATTTTTTAAGTATCTTTTCAGTCATAATTTTTATCAATTATTATTAAAGATGATAGATTAAAAGGTTCTAACCTCAACAAAACATTCTCTGACAAGTCTATTCAAATACTTTGCATTGAAAATATCGTAACAATTAGACATCAAAGTTGTTCTACTTATCCTATCCTCAGTTGATATTCAAATTTAGTTGCTAAACAAAAGACAATAAATATCCCTAATCAAATTCTATTGTTACCATAATGAATTTGAGGATATCAAATTAAATCATTTTACAAATATTCACTACCATACACACGAGTGTGTGATATTTTCATATCTAATTCATTTCAAATCTTTTTCTTTCTTTCTAGACTACAACACTACACCAACCACCACCATGCAAACATCGACATGATGACGGTTTGCTCTTCTCCTTCTCTCAGCAAATTTATAGATGCTTAGGATGTGATGACGGCGGATATGGATGCTTGAAAGATGGTTATGGATATCGATACTCGGGGAGATTGTTGTGGATATGGGCGCTTGGGGAGAGGCGGTCTTTGTGGTTATGGACGCTTGGGGCAATCGTTGTAGATATGTACGCTTGAGGGCTGGACGTGGTGGATATGGATGATTGGAGTGTGATGGCGATGGATATGGATTCTTGGACCGTGATGACGCTGGATATGGACGTTTGGATTGATCGCGGTGGATAGGAATTATTGTGGGGAAAGTTTATTTTTTCAAAGAAAAAATATTAATACACTTAAGAGCACTACCTCATTTTTTAAAGTGAAGTCTCGTCTCTCCTCTTTATATATATATATATATATATTCATGTTATACTTTAGTTACAATTGTTAATTTATGTTTATATTGCTTGTATGTTTATATAATAATATATGGATTAAATACCTTTTTTGTCCTTTGTATTATTATAAAATTGATAATTTACCCCTTTGATTCTATAAAGTGTAAATTTATCTCCTAATTTTGTGTTTGCAACTCGTTATCGCTGATGACAAAATTCGTCCAATTCCTGCATTAAGTATTACTTAATTTTCCTACTTACCTACAAATTAAGTAGCCTACTTACCTCTTTAATTTGCCTCGCACGTGTCTAATTAACGAATAAGTTGAACGGATTTCGTCATATTGTGCGAAACCTCCCTGGTGCACAACTGCCTTTACTAAACATCATATTGTGACCTGGCCCATTTCCAAGAGTTGTCGCAACAACTCTTTTATCGGAAATTTTAGGCAGATCAACACCACGATTTACCATGGCTGAAGACGAACAGACCCCTTGTGTTGCAGGATTGTGGACTATCCCTATCCCAATGTTCAGATTTATTGTATCCATGTGCCCCATATTATCCCCCTGTGCAACTTATACTTACACTAGCCCATCTACAGTTTCCATCTCATTTGGACCATCTTCGTTCACTAATTTCCTTCCACTTCCCCTTCCTGATCTTCTTCTGCTTGACTCTACATCTCCATTTTTCTTTTTTGCCCCAGCCACACTCCCATTATTACCAACACATGTTGTGAATTCTCGGACCTCTACAACTGTATTTAGCGTCTTTTGATGCTCAAAATTTGGTGTAGAAATAACATGATGGCCCCATCCCTCACTTGCTCCAGTTCCATTATTTCCTTTATATCCATTTTCAAACACCCCTTTACCCTTCCGATTCTCCCAATTCACCCATGACTTTTGTCCTTTCCTTGTGGCGTTTTGAAATCTATTTCCCCCTTTGTCATGATCTTCCTCCACACACAGAGCCTCGAATCTTGAGCCCAGTCCTCTTGCAAAGTTATTTTTCACCACACTCAGCCCACTACGGCTCGTACCTTTTCCATAACCCTGATTACCCTTACTTACTTTCATCCACTCGCCATATTTCTCTTTCTCCTTTTGTTTCCCCCTTCATTAGAAGCCAATGCTGGTATTGTTTGGATTCTATTCACCTCCACCTCATTATTTGGAGCTCTCAATGCATTAGGTGGACAGTTATCTTTCCGGTGATCAAACTTGCCTCATCCAAAACATATTATGTGTAATCCCTCATACTCAACTTTACATACCTCCAAACTAATTTTTACTTTCGGTTCTAGCGGTTTGTCTAAGTCTATCTCAACTGCCAAGCGTACATAGTTCCCTCTAAGTCTTCCCTTCGTCAAAAGATCAATCCTTACCGTTTGTCCAATCTTGTCCCCTATCTTTCGTAAAATTCTTGCGGTGTAGTTGTAAAAAATAACTTGATTTATAGTAGAACATATTTTTCAATGATTGTTTTTTATAAAAAGAATAATTAAACTGTTTTTAACAAATAATTTTTTTAATATGGTGCTTGACTTGAAAGAAAATAAAGAGGAAAATACAAAAATAGGCCCAACTAACCACAAAAATATTTTTAAAGGCCTAGTCCATTCAAAATACTAACAAACGCACCCACTACCATCTGGTTAGCTCTAATTACATATATACCCTTGCTATTAATTTTTTTTGCTAGGGGTCCTGATACGGTCTTTGGTACGTACCAATCTCGAAACAACAACAAAGGTGTTATAAAATCATGTTATAAGGTCAAACTGGTATGTACCAACGTTGGTACATACCTATCTCAGATCAATAGCAAATGTGTGAATTATAGGTACTAGGTCCTTGCATTTGGGTTAATTTCCACCCCAAATCCTTGTCAAAGTATAGGGTAAATGTAAAAAAGTTAAATTCCAGTTCAAGTTGCGGCATTTCCAGTAGTTATCGGGTTCCAATTGGTACGTACCAATTTATGTACCAATCTCTTCACCCTTGTCGGAACAAAGAACAAAGTGAAATATCTGGAACATTCCGGTATGTACCAATGGGTCCGTACCAACTCCACCTTTATACCATATCCAGCAGTTGCAGAAGGAAAAAAATAGGTATAAACTAATAATAAAAAAGAAATGAAAAACAAAAACTAAAAATCAATCTCTTCACCCACGTTAGTGCAACATAACAAAAAACAAAGTGAAATCTCTTCACACTTGCTGGGATCTGAAGAAGGTGGAGATTGGTCAATCACGGCGGCTTGTGCAGGAGATCCGGCCGGAGCTGAAGATGGTGGAGAATGTTCCACGACGACAGAGTGTGTAACAGATCCAGCAAGATCTGAAAGAAAACAAAAAAGAAAAGAAACTATGAAACGTGTTAAACCAAAAAAAAAACAATAAAACATGATACAAACTTCACCTTCATGGTAAAGGATGGCCGAGATCATAAATGGATTAATGAGATCATATATGGATTAATAATAAGGTAATACTTGAAAGACCCAATAATTGTAGAGTTGAACAAGTTGAGGAACTCTTCAATGATGATTTCTCGGGGTAGAATAATAACATCTTAAGTCAGTATTTTCCTGGAACATGATTGGAGAAATAAAAAATATTCCAATTTTAAATCTTGATAAGGAGGATAAGCTTATTTGCCATTTTTCTAAAAATGGAAAGTACTCCACAATATTGGGATATCATGCGATCATTAATGAAGAAATCGGTTGGAAGCGCAAACATCTAGCAGTGGTGAAGCCAATAACAACGAAATTTGAAATACGGTATGGAGATATAACGTACCCACAAAAATTAGAATCTTTGGGTGAAAATTTCGTAGTGGGGCTATTTCCACTAAATTTAGGAGTAATGATATATACCACCCAAATTCATACCACACAATTACCACCCATGACGTGGCATGAATTGGTTGAAAATAAATCGTTAATCAAATCAAGAAAATAAATAGATTAACGATTTTTAACCAACCAATTCACACCACATCATGGGTGGTATACTTGGGTGGTATGATTTTAGGTGGTATATATCATTACTCCTAAATTTATTCTGCTTAAGAAGAAGTGTGCTCATAATACTAATTGCGAATGGTGCATATATGAGATCGATGATATTGAGTATCTTTTCCTTAAGTGTCCTTATAGCATCAGTACCTGGGCTGAATCCTCTCTCCAAATCAAAATCGATCGTAAGCTGGATATCAATATTGGCGATTGGATTGTTCAAACAATCAAGAATTTTTCTGATAATGGATGGGATAAGAGAAAAGTCACGACTATTATTATCTGTACAATTTAGAATATATGGGAAATGCGAATGAGCTGTATTTTTGTTAATAAGAAGTAGATTGCTAGTTTAGGTTTGACTTTTCAGTGTAATAAGAACTAATGGGTGAGGTATTTTTAGTTTTTGGGCTATTGTAACTAAATAGTTAGTTTGGGCCTTTTAAATATATTTTATATGTTGTTGGGACTTTTTTTTATAATTGCCTTAAAAAAAATCATTAATCATCATAGACTATCTAAATTTTATTTTATTTTTGAACTAAGAAAAAAATATAAAATACCCACAATATCATACAAACAAATTAATTTATGGTGTATCAACAGACCACCTAACTTCATTCATTTGTTAATGATTTGACAAAGACAAAAATCATTTGTTGATGTTGGTAGCTTCTTTTAAGAATCTTCTTAGAAACTTCAAATATGGACCATTCACCTCTTTCCACGAAGCTTCACCTTGGCTGCACATTTTGGCTCCCTTTCTTTACTCTACAAAACTCCACATATCATGTACTTGCTCCTTTCATAAGAAAGGATACATGTAAATAGAGCAAATTCCATTTTTTGGCCATTATCTATGGCCTAAAAACATTTTTAGGCCAAACGTTTTAAAAGTCACATTTTTAGGCTAAATGTATTCAAAACGCCCATTTTTAGGCCATTTCACTAATTTCATAAGATATTTTATTGATTCTAAGGACAATTTAGGCATTTTAAATAAATTATATATTTATTTGGCCGCATCACAAACTAGAAACTCGGTCTAAAGTGTCTAAATTGTCCTTAAAATCAATGAAATATCTCATGAAATTAGTGAAATGGCCTAAAAATGGGCGTTTTGAATACGTTTGGCCTAAAAATGTGACATTTGAAACGTTTGGCCTAAAAATGTTTTTAGGCCGTAGGTAATGGCCTAAAAATGGGATTTCCTCCATGTAAATACGTAATGATAAAAACCCCATCCTTTTGACAAAAGAAAAAAAGTACCCATCCCGTTTTTGGGTTTGCCATTACTTCATATTATAAACTTATGTATCTATTTATATAATCACTTTAAATTAAAATCAAATAGTGAAAAAAGAATTTTACAAATGATTAATAGTTACAAAAAAATATATATTTATCATTCATTTTCGATTCATCTTTGTATCATCTTTTATGTGTCACCTTATGTGATATTAAATTAAAAAAAAAAGAAAAAAAATAATTAAAAAAATAATTAGAAAAATGATTAAAAAAAAGAAACACTCTGATTAGTGTTTAAAACCTATACGTAAGAGGTGATATAAAGGTAAACCAAAAAGCGTGATAAATATTTTTACTCTAGCTAAAATTAATCTTTTTTTTCTTTTTGTATTTTTTAAATCTAAACAAAAAATATCCAATGATAAGTTGCAAGCACAGTACTGCAAGTATTACAGGACGTATGCAAGTTCTAATGATAAGTTGAATTCGTTCTCAAGGACTTAGTGTGTTATATGTTATGAGCAAAAATTAAGAGTAGAGAGTAATTAATTAAAAGACAGAAAATAAATAGGAACGATTGAGAGATTAATGATTAAACTAATGAAAATTAAAGACAATAAAATAAAAGATAAGAAATATGAGATGAGAAGTATAGCTTAGGTTTTGCTAGTATGCACTAATCCTTTTAAGTCTTTCTATCAAATTCTAGTTAATAAGGGAGATAATTAGCTCTTAAATACTTAGTCAGGATTCTAAATTCCCTCTCTTAAACCTGGAGAGTGACTAAGGGGGCTACGGATACACCACGAGGCAGCCTAAACTTAGGGTTATCAAGCGCAACCAAGTTCCTAAGCAATTCAATTCCACACATGGTGATAGTGATTAAAATATACCCTAATGACTATCTAGTTAGAATTAGTGTTGTCAAGACCAATATCGACACTAGACGTTATGTGGTCTTTCAATAATTAGACACCAAGTTAATGTGAACATCTAACTACTATTAAGAAAGCCTAAAGTGATCAGTTTTAGGACAGGCAATAATTCAAAACACATAAACAAATATATGGGTAAGAAGCTAATATCAGATTAAAACATATAATTCCCAAAGAAACTTAGATAGAAAGAAAATATAATTCATAGATTATACATGATGCAAAACCCAAGCTATGGAAAAATTAGTTCATACCTGAAGGAAATAAACTAAAAGAAATAATGAAAGATGTCATCTTGCTCTCTAAAATAATTCTGATGATAATAAACCTAAGGACTAATTACTATGAGGCAAGGATGATTTACAAGTGATATAAGGATGTATTCATAGGTGTATAGAAGCCCTAATTCGTTTTCTTGAAGGAGAAGGAAAGTAGTGGACTCCTAGCCCAACTCAAATTCGTAACCCTAAAATATGAAATCAGCCCCGTTTTTGTTTTGGTCCTAACAGCTTCAATACTTATCCGTTTGACGCGTATGAGTAGTCGTAATTCATCGTCTCGGGAAAGATCTTTAACTTTGCTCTTGACCGGTCTTCCAAATTCCTCACCTATTTTGAGATACAAGCTGATTTGTGGTCGTGGGTGGTGAAATTCAGTTTTATTTGGCAGCTTTTCCTTTTTATACTTTAGCTCTTGTTTCCTTATCTTCAATTTCCATGCTTATCTTCTTTCCTTATCTCTTAGTCTTTGACTTGGTAATTAATTAATCTCCAAATTTATTTTAAAGCTTTACACTAAATAAATAATTAAACCCAATTTGCTCTAAAAATAATAAGTCATTAAATCAAGACTAGAAATAGGAAAGTGTAATAATTCATGAGAAAATCGACTAGAAAGACTTCTAAAACACTAAAAATGATGTCTCATACTAATATTAATTCATGACAGATGAGGAGACATCATTAGGATAGGTGTATGTGAGCATTAGTTATTAGGTTTTACTATATGGTATTTATTTTAAGTTTTTCTTTGGGTATTATACTTTAGATTCTGCATTTGCTTCTTACCTTAGACCTCTACTTGTGTTCTTACTTTGTCGGGATGACAAATGTTGAGTTGGGGGGTCTTGATGTCTCACTTTTTGTGAGAGAAAAACACCCTTAGGAGACATTATTTTAGGTTTAAATTGGACTTAATTAATTAATTTATTGTCATAATTTGATATAATGCACTTTCTTCCTTCAAATTTGAATTATTTGTACTTTTAGAGTTTTTGTGTGTTAGTTCGTGTGTTTAGTGTGAATTTCATAGGTATATGAATTATAGGAGGCATCAAGATGAAGAGAAAAATTGAAGTTTGAAGTCCAAGATCAAGAGGAAGCGTTAAAGGAGCGAAAAACACCACTTTAGTGAAGGTGGAGGAATCCTGGAAACTGCAAAGTCGTCATTTGTAGCCCTTCCCGAGCCAAAGAGGTGCGTATTCTGACTTGGTAGTTGAAATGGAAAAAGATGGGCTGTTTAGTTAGCGAAATGTGAGAAGTGGTTTCAAGGAATTTGGACTTACGGTGCAAAAGTTACAACCTTTTTACTGGAGTTGTGTACAACAGTGCGGGTTTAATAAAACGGATTTGAGCCCTTAATCATTTAATTAAGCCCAAGATGGGCCTCATTCGTTTTTAATCAATTTAAAAGGCTCCTTAGACCTCATTAATCATGACATTTTATTATTTTAAGAGAGAACGCATGGAAGCAAAGGAGTAGATTCTGGAGAGAGCTATTCTCATACTATAGCTCAAGTCATTCCATCAATTAGTTTAATTTAAGTTTTATTATATGTATTCAATTATGAGCTAAACATCTAATACGTGAAATTCACGATATGGGTTGAACCCTAGTTTTCTTAATTTAATATATTTCTAATTTGAGACCATTTCAATTTAAATTACGTAGTGTATTTGCATATTGACTTTATTCTTGTACTTGTTTACTATCATTAATTAGGCACAAATTAATGATAGGTTTTAGTAATTAGGCTATTTGCTAGTGGCGGCGATCATACGAAAAGGGGGGGGGGGGCGTTTAATTACAGAATTAGGATAAAGACGTGTGGTGTTCGTTACTGAGTCTGGTGGCCTTAACTAACCACTTAGCCAACTGGGTATAATCTTAATTATTCGAAAGTAGCTTATAGTCGCCCTGACAGGGTTAGTACTACCGTAGAATAGCTTCCTAAGTTTACGCTGATGGGAGTTAGGAAGATATTAGAGTCTCGACTATTATCAACTACCCACTTTACCCTTAAAAGTATGCATTAGATTGTGAACTTAGGTGATTCTCTAGCGAGATTCAAGTATATCTCTTATATTTGCATACTATTTTTAGTTTAATTCTTTCTTTAATATTACTTTACTTAATATCCTTGCGTTTGTCTTTTATTATTTAAAAACCAAAATAAATATTCTTTTTATCTACATCGCAATTAGTTCTACTTTACTATTTAAGCATTTAAATCTACTCTAACAATACCTATTGAGACGAAATCACTTATTCCTTACTTATTACTTGGAACCCGTACACTTGCGGTTAGTCGCTTCTCTTCTTTAATGTTGATTTTCATCATACTCTTGAAGCGAACAGAAGCCTATGTAGTTCTAGAAATCATGGATGTTTGAAGGGTTTCTGAATGAAGATAAGACTATCATGTAAGATAGCCTTGAGCTAATTCAAGGCATAAGACGAATGTCAGAATCAAGTTGGATTGCTTAACCGATACTGAGGAGAATCATCAGTAGGGTAGACTGGTATTGTCCAGTCGCGTTTAAGCACATTTCTAAGCATCAAAATACCCGAATAGATAAGTTAACAAAACATACTAAGAATACAACTACAGAGAGATTGAGGAGAGCGACTACGAAATTGATGCTTGCCAATAGGGTTGTAAACGAATCGAGTCGAACTGAATACTAGATGTGCAAGCTTGTTTGATAATATTCACGAATCGAGTCGAACTCAAATTTAACGAGTTGAGCCAAATATTTTAAAGCTTGTTTGTCAACATATCGAACGAGTTTTTTCCGAGTCGAGCTCAAGTCATTAACGAATAATTTGTTTTTTATAGGTTCAATAATATATTTATTGATAACTAAATCAAAAATTTACAGATTATAAATATTAACGAGTTAACAAACGAGTTCGAACAATTTTTTTGTTTGTATGTATAAGCAAACAAGTGCGAACGAGTATTTTTTCAAGTCGAGTTCAACCTACTAGTGAGCGGGTTGATTCGTTTACCATCCTAATTGCCATAATGGGCATTGGATTGGATAATAGAATATATAGGAAGGTCCTTCTAGTTTCAATTCGGTAAAAAAGAAAACTATCTTATTATAATATATGAGCCATTTTTATGTCAATGTATCTCAAAATTATATTTTCTAACGTGCCGACTAATTTATAGTAATCTTATGGTGAGGCATAGACCATCGTGACCCAATAGAAAAGGAAATGCATAGAAGATTGACACCCACTTGTTATAAATTGCATATGACATGTTCAATCATTTGGTATCTTACAATGTTTTAAAACTATGATAAGGTGCAAACAACCAAAAACAAAAAATATTACTACTCCCTCCTTCCCATATCAAACGGTCATTTCTAGTTTTTATCTTTTCCAATATTATTTCTCACATTATATTTCTAAAGTTAATATTTTCTCTATTAGTCTTTTACTTTATATGTTTTCAATTATCTTTTCATATTTATGTATGACGTAGAAAGTAATGTAAATTATTAACCATAGAAATATCGTTTAAGAGTAATGCATAACCTAAAAATGATATATAATTTAAGAAAAAGGAAGTAAGTTGGTAGAGAGTTTAGTTATTTATTTTACGAGCAAATTCCATTTTTGGGCCATTGCCTATGGCTTAAAAACATTTTTAGACCAAACGTTTCAAAAGTCACATTTTTAGGCCAAACGTATCCAAAACGTCCATTTTTAGGCCATTTTACTAATTTCATAAGGCATTTTATTGATTCTAAGGACAATTTAGGCATTTTAAATAAACTATATGTTTATTTGGCCGCATCACAAACTAGAAACTCGGTCTAAAGTGTCCAAATTGTCCTTAAAATCAATGAAATATCTCATGAAATTAGTGAAATGGCCTAAAAATGGGCGTTTTGAATACGTTTGGCCTAAAAATGTGACATTTGAAACGTTTGGCCTAAAAATGTTTTTAGGCCATAGGTAATGGCCTAAAAATGGGATTTCCTCTTATTTTACCGATCTTGAAAATTTGATGTTAGAAATTTCAAATTTCTTGAACTTCTTTTTTTTTTTTTTTAATACATGAAAGAGTCACTTTGTATTTGGAGTAAATGACTCCAATTAGATTCGATCCCAGAATCTCTTGGTCTCTGCGATTTTTTTTTTCAACCTTCTTTATTTTTAAATACATATGAGAGTCACTTTAAAATTAGAATTATTTTGACTCGAAACTTCTTAACTTTTACATCTAAAAATAATGAGAACCATGTCTTTTTAAATATATTAAATTGAAGTCAATAAATATACAAATAATTTTTAAAAATATAACTCTAATAAAAATGACACAGCCCTTGAAACTCTGTCAATTGTACTTTTTCATAAGTGAAATAATTTATGACTCAATTATAGATTAATGTCTATTAAAAAACTTATTTAAAAAAAGGAGCCTAGAATAAGATACTTTATAGAAAACAGCCCCTTTCCAAACTACCCTTATAATTAATAGTTAAAAAAAAGAAATTAGAAAAAAACAAAACAAAAACTAATAAACACACGCACGCGTCCGTGTATTTTTTTTTAAAATAGTCATAACTAATTCTAAAAAAATCAAAAAAATCAAAAATTTATATATTTGCGTCTATGATTTTTTTTTTCAGAATTTTGATTTTTTTTTTATTTTTTTTGAATTTTTTTGAAATTTTTTGAATTTTTTAATTCGCAGACACAGAATTCCATGTTTTAAACATGAAATTCCATGTTTTGAAATAAGGAATTTGTTTTCCGCAGACACGAAATTCACTGTTTAAAACATAGAATTTCGTGTCTGCGGAAAAAAAGTTTAAAAAAATCAAAAAATTTAAAAATTTTAAAAAAAATCATAGACGTAAATATTAATTTGCTTTATCCAAAAATGCAAATTTTTTAATTTTCTGATTTTTTTTGAATTAGTTATGACGGTTTTAAAAAAAATTCACGGACGCGCGCGTGTGATGAAATTAGTAGTAGGGGGTGATGGTGGTGGAGGTGGTGATGGTTGTGGTGGCTGTAGTGGTGGTGGTGGTTGTGATGGTGGAGGTGGTGATGGTTGTGGTGGTGGTGGTAGAAATACCCTATTATTTGTTTAATATTTAAAAATAAATATTGTATTAAAACTAAAATAATATATTTAATAATAAGCATAGTATAGGTATAAAAAATATAAATGGGATATTTTCTATAAATAAATGTTCTATTAGGCATTTATCTCTAAATAAAAAAATTAAAAACTTAATTAAAAAAATTAAAAACTTAATTAAAAAAATATTTATTTCTAATTATTCCATATTTTATTTATTTTATGAACCAATAGAAAACTTTTTTCTTTTTTTCGTCAGTAAAAAAAAATAACAAACACAAATTATTATTGTACCGTGACTAATTTTTTTTTTTTTTTTAACTCACATACCCTATGTTAAGATGTTGAGAAATATGTCTTATTTGCTTGATCCTTCGTCTATCTATCACACTTCCTTGAATTTTTAAAACAAATCAAAATCATTCAAAAAGATTATTTTTTTCTTTTCGTTTTTGAAATCATTACCTATCCAGAAGCTGTTTGTTTCTTTGTACCGTGCAATTTATGCAACCACATTTCTTGGGGAAGAAAAAAGAAATTCCTTCTAAACCTAAGTGGAAGTATACATTTAGAAGACATGTATATTTTCTATGAGAATAGTCATGGTGCATGTAAGCTGGCCCGGACACCTATAAAAAAAAATCCCTTTATTGTCACGAATTAATCTCATTATCCTTGCCTATTCTAGGTTATCTTTAGCGCTACTAGGGAGTTTCTATCCAAGTTGTGGTTTGGACCACCCAATTCACATGGACTTCATTTTTTGGTCAAATAACATGGACTTATAACTACACAATAATCCACCATATATAATAAAATAATATAATTCATACTATATTATAAAATACCACAAATATATTATTTAACCAAAAAAGTAAACTTTTGATATAATAAAATAACAAACACAAAATTAATCAAACTAAAAAAAGTTTGAGTTCCCTTTTTGGAGTAAAATTGTTTTCATGTAAAATTTTTTGTTAAAAACTTCAAATTCCCAAATTGATAAAAAAATGTCTTCCAAAGTGATCAATCAGATAAAAAGTTTATTTTTTTCCAAATAAAAGAAAAGTTTAATTAAAAATCTGATACAAAATAGATAAAGAAAGAATTATAACAATAGTAATAAATAAAACTTTAATATTTACTATCTTCATCTTTAAATAATTATTTACATATTTTTGGGACAACGTGCTAAATAAAATCAATCTTCTTAGCCGTTTAGGGTTGGGCTTAAAGTGTATGACACTCATCACTACCTCGTAAGGGGGTTAAAACCCTAGCATGTTACACGAGGTCATCGTTTTCTCTGTAGTGTTGTCATATTTGCAACAACAATCGTTTTGTCGAGTATTCACCCATTCGCTTGCATTGCGCTTCTCCTTTTAAGAGACCAACGTTGCTTGTTAACTCTCAACCACTTCTTAGAAGGAAGTGAAACTTGATTGTCGGGGAAAAACCAATAGATATTTTTTAGCTCGATCTCAAGGCATATGTCATTGCATATCTCATTCTCTAATTAGAACTTTGAGTAAGCTTTTTAGATAAAGATAACGGTTGGAATGAAAAATATTGTAATATGAATAGGTTAGCTTTAGTTGCTGGAACTGAAACAAAAGCAAATGATAAGACTATTTGACCATTTAAATATCAAAATATTCCAAATTTTTGAACATTATATTTATTAAAATGTTAAAATTGCGTTGTTAATATAATATTTAATGAAAAATCTTTTAATACTAAAATATATAATTATTTAAAACAAAGAAATTAACAAAATAGCTCAATAAAAGATACTAAATGTAATGAAATGGTTAAATCAAAATGGACCACTTGACCCTTGAATCCCAAGACGCATAGTCGAAAAATAACTAGGGACAAAGATCTTTTTTGTGCAGTAACAGTGTTTTTGTCTCTCTATTGCCCATGACATGAGAGAATATGATGATGATTGGGAAAATAAACGAGTGGTGAAGTTTCCTATCGTATCATCTGCTTCTTATAAATACACACCCTAATTTATTTCACTTCTTCTCATCTCTCAACCATTCAAATCTTTCTTTCTCTATCCTCTCTTTTATCACTCACAAAGCTAATTCCTCTCACAAAAGCTCTACAGGTATATCATTTCTCACCTTTATTCTTTTTTTTATTGTTTTGAATCTATGAATGTTTATGGTGGGTGGGTTGATGCATATTGTTTCTTTGTACTCTAAACATTCTTTTTGTTAGTGGGTCATATCAATTATTCAAAGTGGGTTCAATCCTTCTTCCGAATTATATTTTAATCTGGGTTTATTCTTGATGTTGCAATAGTTTTGATGCATTGATCTAATATATAATTTAATCACCCATTTTATAATGGATAGTTGAAATTCTTCCTTTATTTATTCAATTTATTGTACATTTGATGTGTATTTAGAATCTCCCCCTAATGAATCAGTCATTCTTGTCTAATATATTCACATATTCACATAGATTTACTTTCATTCGCTTTATTTAGTCTGATTGTGCATAATTGCTTTGGGTTACGAAAATTCTGGTTAATTTCCATGAAATTCTTGACTGATAGTTCTAATTTATAACGTATATCTATATTTGACCATTTGATGATGTCATATATACACGACATAGATCTTAGTTGATGATGTCATAAATCATATTAACGGCGCAAACTAAGTGTTTGTTTGTTTGTTTGTTCCAGAAATGGGAAGCAATAAAGGTACAGGATATGGTGAATACACATACGAGAATCTGGAGCGAGAACTTTACTGGCCATCAGAAAAGCTTAGAATCTCCATAACCGGAGCAGGAGGATTCATCGCATCACACATAGCTCGTCGCTTAAAAGGGGAAGGTCATTACATAATCGCGTCAGATTGGAAAAAAAACGAACACATGACAGAAGATATGTTCTGTCACGAATTTCACCTTGTTGATCTTCGTGTCATGGAAAATTGCTTAAAAGTCACTAAAGATGTTAATCATGTCTTTAATCTTGCTGCTGATATGGGTGGTATGGGTTTTATTCAATCTAATCACTCTGTTATTATGTATAACAATACTATGATTAGCTTTAACATGATCGAAGCTTCTCGTATCAATAATGTCAAAAGGTAACTAAATTTCTTCTCATTTTTCGTATATAAATTAAGTAAATAAATAATCTAATTTTTTATTTTTTTTATTAGATTCTTTTACGCTTCGAGTGCTTGTATTTACCCTGAATTTAAGCAACTTTCGACTAACGTGAGCTTGAAAGAATCCGATGCATGGCCTGCTGAGGTTAGTATTGTAATTTGTATTATATTTTGTTTTTCTTTTTTTAATTATTTATTTATTTTAGCCACAAGATGCGTATGGATTGGAGAAACTTGCGACTGAAGAAATATGTAAGCATTACAACAAAGATTTCGGAATTGAATGTCGTATTGGAAGGTTTCATAATATTTACGGTCCATTCGGAACATGGAAAGGTAATAATTAATAATTAATTAATTTTGTTTAATTTTTACCTAATATGTAATTATTTAATAAATAGGTGGAAGAGAAAAGGCTCCAGCTGCTTTTTGCAGAAAGGTCCTTACTTCGACTGATAAATTCGAAATGTGGGGTGATGGTATACAAACACGTTCCTTTACTTTCATTGACGAGTGTGTTGAAGGTGTTTTAAGGTAACTTTGAAAATTAACTTTTTTTGCATTTTAGTCCTTGTACTTTTAACTGATTTACTTATATATGTATATAGGTTGACCAAGTCGGACTTTCGTGAGCCAGTGAATATAGGAAGTGATGAAATGGTGAGTATGAATGAAATGGCGGAGATGATTTTCGAGTTTGATAATAAAAAATTACCGATACATCATATTCCTGGACCAGAAGGTGTACGAGGGAGAAATTCGGATAATACTTTAATTAAAGAGAAGCTAGGGTGGGCCCCAACTATGAAGCTTAAAGATGGGTTGAGAATTACTTACTTTTGGATTAAGGAACAGTTGGAGAAGGAAAAAGGAGCAGGGGTAGATTTGTCAGGTTATGGGACTTCGAAAGTTGTGGGAACTCAAGCTCCGGTTCAGTTAGGTTCTCTTCGTGCTGCTGATGGAAAGGAATAAATTTGGGTTGAGAGATTTAGAAGTTTATTGAAAGTACTTTTTTACCCTTTTGGTATACTCTATTGTTTATCTACTTACTTTTGTTGGAGTTTTATGCTGTTTTCGTTATCTGTTTTAAGTTTTTTAAGGCATCGTTTGATGTAGAATGATGGATGGTAGTATGAATGATTTCTATTTATGAAATGTTTTAATATTTCTATTTACTTGCCTTTCTGTCTATATTTTGTCATTTTAAATAATATATCTCATGATTATATAAATCTATTACACTGAGTTTTTAGGAGGATATCGTTTCATTTTTTTTTTGAAAGAAGTGATCCTTTGGAATATTTTGTCAGTCTCTCTGTCTACATATAGTAGTTGGGGACCATCCAATAATTTTGAATAATCTATGCATTTCCGATTATAAAAAGAAAACTTTAATCAGACGAATATTTGAGTATATTCCGTAAAGGTTTGATCGTGTTCTAACTTTTTTTTTTTTTTTTTTGAATACGTGAGAGAGCCACTTTGGACTCGGAGTAAATGACTCCAATAACTTATTTCTTTTTAACATATATGAAAGTCATTTTAAATTAAAATTATTTTAATTTTAATAAAATTTGATCTCATCGACTAACCACTAAACACACATTATGCATTTTATTCCATTTAACGGCAATTGACTTATACCATCCAATCATTGCCTCATTGGCCATTAAATAATACGAAAAATTCTTATAATGTATTGAGATTACATGTCCTATGTGTGTAGTCTGTTTTTATAATAATATATATTTTAGTCTTTCCTTTTTATATGACCGAATATTTCAAAAGATTTGTTGAGAACATATCCATCTAATATTAATTTTTTTATAATGAAACAAAACACTACTATATAAATTTACCTATCTCAAATTTCTAAAAAAGCATGTCCCTTTCTATCAGCACCATTCTATCACCGGTCATCCGGCTAACATTTTTCAGAATACGATCTACTTGTTTGTTGAAACGTCTAGGGAGATGACCGTCCGTCTAACATTTTTTACAATACGATCTACTTGTCTGTTGAAACGTCTAGGGAGATGATGGAAAGAAACTAAACCTATATGTTTGGTCAACTCCACTATTTTTTTCACCAACGGCTGCATCGACCAATTTGATGCTTCCAAGGTTATCGAAGAAAATAGCTTTCTCCGTATCTGGTAAATCCCTGCACAACATCACATATTCCAAAACTGTACGTGTTGATCCCTCAGTAGCTGAAGAATAAAGAAAAGATCGAGAGTGTACTGTCCTATTCTCAGTTCTATTGTCATACTTAACAATCCCCACTCTTGTTGGGTCCCATCTGTTTGTAAATGACGCATCACATGATATAAGAATACCACAATCGTGAAACTCATCCAAATCCCTCTTGCTTCCATATTCTTGATTATTATCCATGAATATTGGTAGCTCAGACCACTCTGAACCAAATATTTTATGGGTTAATGCTCAATAGGCACCTGGCACCTTACATCCTTGCCCATAAAAGGTACCGTCTTTTTTTAAAGAACAATGAGTAATTGGAAGCTTCCCATTACTCAAAGTTTGAGTAATGGGAAGCTTTTTCCATTACTCAGAGTTTGAGTTATGGGAAGCTTCCCATAACTCAAACGACTATTTTTATGGGAAAGAAAAGGAAAAAAAATATATATGTGGCCTTTTATGGGCAAAAAAATGATAGTTGGGGTGAGAGGGAATTAATTTTAACTTGAGGTATTTCTTGGGGCAATAATCCATATTTATTTTATTCATACCTTTCCCTGTTGCCTATATCACGCTATTAACTTCAATATTCCCATGTTCATGGACTCTCTTCATTTTTCCTTTCCTTATATTCCGTAACATAATCAAGACATAAGATGTAACAATTTTTTTAGACCATTCTCTTGTCCCGTAAGCTTCTAAAATATCAACAATCCAGTCTCCAAGGTAACTTGTGAAACCAGAGTCAATCCGGATTTGTAGAGAAGATCCCGCCCAAATTCGCAGACACCAGGCAAGTGAGCAGCAAGTGAACAATAGACTCCGGGCTATCCTATCACCAATAACAATTATCATCTTTTGTACACCTCATTCGTTTAAGTTTCATTTTAGTGGGTAATGCATTTCTACAACCTTTCCATGCGAAAACCTGAATCTTTGTTGGGATATTTGACTTCCATATTCTTGACCAGACATCTGGATTTTGTAATTCAGTTGCCTATGATGATCGTGTCATCGACCTTATAACCATGTTCATGAGAACCTGGTATCCTGTTTTAGTTGTGTAATATCCACATTTAGAATTGGGGCCACCAGATAAGCCGGCCTGGTTCATTACGATGAAAATTTGAGATTTGAGAAATTTTATTAACCACCAGGCTTGGAAAAATATTATCAAGGATCTTTGTATCCCAAGCGCCCTCATTCACTCGCATGAGCTGCGATACCATTTTTATGTCTAAAGTCTTCAGTTTTTCCAATGTCTAATTAGTCATAAGTCATTTGTGGTTCCAAATATTTGTTTAAATACCATTACCAATTTACATCATTCCCTCATGTTTTATAGATTCACGTCATTCCAAAATACACGCCCATGACCAAGGTCTACTTTGACGTAAGTTTACTACGAGAAAGTCACATTTTAGAAAGTAAATACCTTTCAATATGTCTGCCGCTAACGATCTCGGGTTATGCAGTATTCTCCAGGCCTGAGCTACCAATGACGTCCTGTTCATTTTTTTTGAAATCGCGGAACCCAAGGCCCCCCAATACTTTGGCCATTGTCATCTTCTCTCAAACTACTCAATAAATCTTTCTTTTCTTTCCTGAATTCCACCAAAAGTTTGCGATAATCGATTCCAGTTTCTTGCAAAATATTGTTGGGAAAGAAAATATAGACATAGCATATCTGGAATAGCTTGCAACACCACTTTAGCAAAAACTAATTTACCTCATTTCGATAGTAACTTTGCTTTCTAGCCTTGAGATTTTGAGGAAACTTTGTCAGCAATCCATGTGAACATTTCAATTTTTGATCTTTTGTGACATAAATGTATTCCCAAGTAATTTACAAGATCCCAAGACTCTTGGGTATGCAAAAACTCTGCAATATCTGTTTTGATGTTATTTGGAATGTCCTTACTAAAACAAATCGATGATTTACCAAAATTAACTCGTTGGCCAGAACCTGAATAGTAGATTTCAATACATTCACTAAACTTATGAATCTCTCCCTTCCAGCATTAAGAAAAATAGAGAATCATCTGCAAAAACCAAGTGTGATATAATCAAACAATTTCGGGTGATTTAAATCCCTTTTATGCACTTGCGTGCAACCAGATCCTCAATTAGACTTATAAGAGACCTATTCATAAGAGAAAATAGAAGTGGAGAAAGCGCATCCTCTTGCCTTAATCCCCTATCAGGTACAATTTATGGTAATCTTTCACTAGTTAAAATTTATTTGAAATGATATCGTCGAGATAGAGTTTTGGATCCATATTATCCATTTATTGTGAAAATCGAATTATAATAAGGTTTAAAAAATAAAACTCCATCTAACATGATCGTAAGCTTTGTCCATATCAAGTTTAATTGGTACCAAATGATTAGAATTCTTTTTTTTCCCCATCAAATATGATACTTCTTGCGCAATAATAATATTGTCTTAAATAACATGTCCTTTAATAAATGTCACTTGAGTGGGTAAACTAATTCTCCCATGAAATCCTTTGGTTAGCCACTGTATATGAAATAAATTTATATCTAAAATACACATATGATATAGGTTAATAGTTGCCAACACCTTCTTAGGTTTTGTGCCCATTTGGGATTGCTTTTCAAAATAATCACTTAAAGTGATTTTATATCTATAGCAATATTTTAGACTCTTAAAATCATTTTTAGGAAAAACACTAGATTAGTGATTATTAAAATAATCACTTAAATTGATTTTAGATGTCAAAATATTTTTTAATATTTTTTACAAATAATTTAATTTTAATCAAAAAACGCTTTTAGCTCCAAAATAATCAATCCCAAACGGGCTCTTCATCTTTGGGAATTAAAGTGATTAATGTCTCAAACAATTTATTTTAGAGAAATATTATTATTAAATAAATCCTTAACCATTAGAAACATGTCCCAATTCGTAATGTCCCATAACTTATTGATATAACTTTAAATCTGGCGGGTCTCGAAGTTTTGGATAGAGACATTAAAACATTTTTTACTTGACAAGGAAGAACATTTTATTTTTTTTACTGAAAGTAACATTAAAAGATTTTATTATTATTTAGTACCAACCACTTATTTATATAATAATTATCTTTACTTTAATTGATGGTAGTTGATCTAAAATATTATCTAACTTTAGCGTTGTTTATGAAATTACCATTACGAAAAACTAATAACTTGTGTTATTAGTTGATATTATTAGAGTTTTAATGTTATTATTATAAAAATAATGATGAATGCGTGTTTAAATGAATGATATAACTAATTTTGTAAGGATTACCTATTTATTGACTGTATGTGTTGCTCGATTAGGTTCTTTATAGATTAATTGTAATAACTGAGATAAGTTCCTTCTAAATAGAGTATTAGAGTATGTGATGAACAATCTAGGGTTCACTATATTTTTAATACTTAATTAGAATTGAAATAAAATAAATGGCAAGAGATTTATTATAGGAATACCTCTTGAATAGCAGCGGAATCGAATGGATTAGGAATTGGATGATCTTGCAACCATGGATTATCTTACTAGAAGAGAGACCTTTAATTCCACAACCTAAGAGTCTCGTGACTTCTGATAAGTGTGTATTAATTTTTGTATTGTAGAGAGAAAAATAAATATTAGAAGAGAAGTGTTTGTATGAATCTACTCATAGAACCCTGTTCTGATAAAACTCTATCTCTTGAATAATGGGTAGTTAGGAAGTGTTATTAGATATACACGTATTTGATTTTATAACTTCCACAGTTATTAATTTTAAAATTCAAAATTAATAACCTTATATTTAGTAACTTACTTTTGGCAAACTAAAAATAAATAATAAAATAATTATACATAATTATTTATTTACTTATTTATTTACTTATTTATTTTTCTTACATTCTCCCACTCGCCCATAGTTAAGTTACATCAATTTTATGGTACCAACATCCCACTATCTTCTCATATACACACTTACATCAAAATATCCTCATCCTTGGCAAACAGGCCATGCGACCGACAAACATATGAGCATACGTTACTAATAACATGTTATGGTACATAGTTGCTCAAATAATTCTCATTTGTTACGTATCATGCAGAACCCCACACCAATAATTTGTTTTATCATATTTCAGTAACTCTGACCCCTTTAAATTTATATCACATCGTTTATGTGATCAAAAGAGTTCACTGACATAACTTCATGTGTCTCACTATCATGTTATAGTCCAAATTGACTTACATGATCGGTATACCTGCAAGCACACACTTTGATACACAATTTTAGTCTTCCCTTTACACTTAGATCTTTTTACATTGATTAGCTTACTTTCCCAAACATACCCCATTAGACCGAATCATTCATGATCATTGGTAATATGTTTAAAGTAGCATACACCTAATCAAGATATCAAGATATAGTCAAAAGTAATGAGGGCACAATTAAAGGCATCACACAGTGAAGAGACAGGGATCGACTCTTCACTTCCTTCTGGTCAAAAGCACACGTGGTGTGACACACGTGCTATGGTATTATTCATACATCTCCAATTGTATGTCACAATTTTACAAATACCATACAAATATATAAATAGACAAGCCATGTTGTCTAAGATGAGTTCTTCGATCGATCAACCCTTCTATGAAATTAATGAAGCAACTCATATCTGGCTATTATAGACTAAGAAGAGAGTGTGATTCTACTCCGATCATAATATAATCCTAACATGTATCATCCATGTTTTATGATATCATCTTAACATTTAGTTAAGACAACTATCTTAACACAACTTCTCTCAAGGGTTCTTCACTACTATGAGTTAGTCTCATATTTGCGCACTTCTTGTGCCAAAGGCGATTGCCCGTGTGATAGAGACAATCTCAGTCTATATGGCATACCTCCTTAAAAAAGATTATAATATATATCAAACATGAAATTATTAAAAGAAACAGTTAAATAAACATACTAAGGAAAATAAATACATGAATGCACATAAACTTGCAATATTCATACATTATATCTTGCTTAATCATATATATCTGACATATCAATAAATATATCCCTTAGGATGTCCTTTATAAATGGATCAGCAAGCATATTGCGTGTGTGTATGTATTGCAAACCATCATCATTTTGTGCAATAATATCTCTAACAAAGCATAATGCATGATCCATATTGTCTTTTAGATATCTCAATATCCTTGTCACAACTTTCAAATTCTCTTGTCCTGGGTTGAATTGAAAATGATTAACTAAACCTACCACATAACATATGTATGGCCTAGTTCATATCATAACATATATAAGACTATTTATGGCACTAGAATATGACACTGTATACATTTTTTGTTTCTCTTCTGAAGTACTAGGACATATGTCGAGAGTTAAGTTTATTCCCTTTGCTACAAGAGTTTCAATGGAATTGCATTTAGTCATACTAAAGCGTTCAAGTATATTCATTATGTAAGGTTCTTGAGATAAAGATAATAGTATTCTAGACATATCTCTGTGAATCTTAACACCAAGAATATAATTTGATTCTCCAATATCTTTCATATCAAATTGAGAAGCTAGCCACTCCTTATTAGCTTGAGTAAACTCTTTATCATTCCCAGCTAATAGGATGTCATCCACATATAGAGATAAAATTAAAAAAAAATTATTGGATCGTTTAATATAAACACAGTGGTCTTCACTTATCATCTCAAATCAATTTGATAAAATGACTTCATGAAATCTCAATTTCCACTATCTTGAGGCTTGCTTAAGACCATAGATTGATTTTAATAGTCTACATACTTTATTCTCTTGATCTTTTGCAATAAAACTCGAGGTTGTTCTATGAAAATAACCTCTTCTAAATCTCCATTTAGAAATGCAGATTTTAAATCCATTTTGGTCTTCCATTTCTTTTATCCATTCATTTTTAACAGGACGTGAAAGTTCTTCATTTACTATTCTAGGTTCTTCCTTGTCTTGTAGACTCTCCTTCGATTTCAAATCGATGATGAGGAACTAAACCTCTAACACCTCTCTTAGGTTGAGAATCTTGAGAAATAGGATTATTAAATGATGCAATGGTTTTAACTGTCTCAAGTTATAGAGGATTGTCATTTTCTATTTCTTGAGTATGAGTTACCTCATCACGTGTCACATTTGTTTGCATATCATCTTCCCGATTCTTATTATATTCACATAGAATAGAATTTGTATCAACCTAACCTCTACTAAGAAAATCATTCTCTAAGAATGTAACATCTCATGATTCAGTTTCAGTTGCCTCTTGGACCTAATTTAGATATATCATGAACATAACCTTACGACCCCCAGGATCGCAAATATTTCATGAGGAGTTGATGTAACAGTCTTTGTAGGTACTCGGTTAAGTATATAACTAGCGGTAAGCTAGGAATCTCCCCAATAAGATATTGAAAGATTAGATTGTGCCATCATAGATTTAACCATTTCTAGGAGAGATCTCCCTAATTCATCACACAGTTTTTTCAACTGCCTTAATAGATATTAACGTCCATGATTAAGGCTTGAGGGTTTTCACGTTCCTCTCAAACTGATTTTCTACTTCATTAAAATATATCATAAGAACATTTCAATGCTTCAGGTTTATGAAAAATCAGGTAGACATAACCAAACCTAGTGATGCCATCTATAAAAATGATGAAATAATGTTCTCCACGTCCATTTTGAACGTTTATTGGGTCACATATGATTGAATGAATTACTTGCAATGGGTACTCGACTCGTTTAGCCTTCCAAATGGTTTCTGTTTTTGCTTTACCTGCTAGACAATTTTCATAAGTTGGCAAGTTGACTTTAGTAAATGAACCCAAAAGGTTCACCTTAGCCAACAAATTCATACGGTCTTGTCCAATATGACTTATTCTAGCATGCCATACACTTTCTTCTACATTAGAATTACTAGAAGAAGTATTAGTAGAAAATAAACTACTTACATAATAACTAATAAACGAGTTATCACCATCTAGTACAATTAGACCATAAGAAATGACTCTAGAACCATAATACCTAGCGTCATAATAAATTTCTACTTGTTTGTCATGAAAATGCATATTAATACTTAATCCTAGAAGAACAGTGACCGAGACCAAATTTGTGAATGTCAAGTGCGTAAAATACATTATGTAGTTATAAGGTTAACCACCTCTCAAGTTCAACTTGCAAGTGCCAACTCTTTGGACTTCAACCTTGTTGTTGTCTCCTATCATATATCCATCATGTTCCATTTGGAATTAGATAATACTTTTCATATGCCTCTCGGTCTTTGGCTACATGGTCTTTCGCTTCTGAATCCACAGTCCACAAAGGATTAGAATCAGCTAGCAATACAGTACTGGTAACATGAGTAAATTTAAAAATAGGAAATGACATTGTTATTTTTCTCTGCACTTGCAAGAGAAGTGAGAAATCTTGTCACAATTATAGCATTTCAATTTCCTATCTTCTTTCTTCTTACGAAAAAAACGTTCTCTTTTATCGTTACCACCATTCTTGTTCTTCTTGGAAGCATGCTCATTTTCGTTTCTCTTCCCATTGTTCTTGCACTTAATGCCAGAACTTTTGTGGGAGCTTGACTCAGCAATATATAAGTCTTACCCTGAGGCTTATTTGCATCAAGACATTCATATTCTAACGTCACATGACGAGCAATATCATCAAAAGTTTTAATATAGTCATTTTGTGTCAAGTTTATCTTCAAATTCTTCCACTTATTTGAAAGAGATAGGATCAAAGCTTGAACCTAATGTTCATTAGTAAGTTTATGACCTGCAGTCTTAAGTTCCCTAATCATGTTAGATATCTCATGGATATGTTGTTGTATGTTTTATTAGGTTTCTTCTTGTAAGTGGCAAAACTTAATGATAAATTGACTCAACTTAATCATAGTCGTATCCTCGTACTTTTTATTAAGAGCGTTCCACATCTCGTGAGCAGTGGGTATTATGTTCACTCATAGACAAGATCGTCATCCATGGAGCTTATCAAGATGCCTCTTGCAGTGGAATCTCTGTTTTTCTACTTCTCGTATGCCTCCATGTCCCTTTTGTTTTGAGTTGTGTTGAGTTCCTCAGGCTGAGCCATGACATTGTTAGTAACCTCAAGAATAACTTGTTCCTCTAGAACATAATGTATTTTGAATTTACCAAAGGTATAGTTCTCACCATTCATTTTGTCTCCTTTGAGATCATAAGTGTGGGTTTTCGATGCCATTTTCTTATAAAGTAAGAGATTTTCATTAGCATACATACAATTATTTAACTACCCAATGCTATTCATGCAAATATAATGAACAAAAAAGATAACAAAATAAGTGATAACGAAAGTTCACTATGTTCGCAATCATGAATCACCTTATTTTGTTCGTCTTAATTATTCATTTAATTTCATTAACTGCAAAATAAGTTCCATTATAACTACCACTTACTCTAACATGAATAGAGCAAAATAGTGTGAAAAACAACTAAAACATATATTCAAAGAAACAAGTTGAATTCATACATAATACCTAACGAAAAATGATTGAAAAAAAAACATCAAAATCAAACTACTAAGAAACTTTCAAAACATTAACTTAGGAATGGACTCCTGAAAGTTTGCTTCCTCATAGAGATGAATTTGATTAAAGTTATCCATATCAGTAGTTTGAGAATGCATCCCACAGTTGCACTAGTGTTATCTAGTAGAGCTAATATAATGCTTCCACAAGTGGGTTTCAGTCAAAGCATAGACTAGCCACTCATATGTTGCTTCTCTCCCATGAACATGGTCCACGTGAAACTTTCTTTCCCTTAAGATATCGAGACTCCTACTCATACGTCTTGGAAAAGTATAGAAAAGAATATAAACCTTTTCATGTTCATGTAAGGGAACACCCTAATTAATGACATATTGAATTATCTTATTCACAACTACTACATGTTGTATTAAAGTTGATTAGGTATCATCTTATAGCGGAGTGCATTGAGGCAGTGCTCAAATACTTGATTTTGTTCTAGTGTCATTTCAACGTTTGGTTTGTGAACCTGTAATGGTCCATTAAGATTTATTACTTTCTTGTGGAGCCCTCTGTACTCTGCCAGTAGTTTGAGCCTTGATGCTTGTGATCTCGGGATCGTGTCCCCATGTCCCCACCTTTTTCTCTCTAGAAAAATAAGAACAGTCAAAGAAAATCACCAAAATTAATTAGAAAAAAAATATTTCACAACAACAATATATATATCCAGATACTCTATTAATCTACCACAAGTTTAGATGACACAAATGGTTAGACGACTAGTCACTACTAGAAGTAGCCTGAGTTCGAACCCCAATGTTCCAGCAAGTAACAAACCATACATCAGCCCAAAAAAAGCAAAAATATGTAGACAGATTATTTAATGGCATCACATTCATTAATGGATCCACGCAAAAAAAAAAACCGGGAAGAGAATGTTGTAATTTTAATACATTACTCAAAGTATACGTGGACTCTTTAACATCGCATAGAATAAAAAATACTAATCTAATATTTACACATTATCTTCTCTCTCGGCATAATGCAAAAAAATACTTATGTTTCATTTATTAAACTAACATCGCATGTCATCAGGCAAAAATAATCTGAAAATAATTGTGTCAATTTTTTTCCGACAAAACTTTTTCTTTTCTCTCTTACTAACAAAAATAAACACAACTTTTTAATTCTAATTAATATATCACACGCTTTGATACCAACTGTAATACTTAATTAGAATTGAAGTAAAATAAACTGCAATAGTTTTATCACAGGAATATCTCTTGAATAGCAGCGGAATTGAATGGATTAGGAATTGGATGATCTTGCGGTCATGGATCTTCTTACTCGAAGAGAGACCTCTATTTCTACAACTTAAGAGTCTCGTAACTTCTAATCAGTGTGTATTAATTTGTGTATTGTAGAGAAAGAATAAATATTAGAAGAGAAGCGTTCATATGAATCTATTCATTAGTCTCCCTTACGATAAAACTCTATCTCTTTAATAGTGGGTAGTTAGGAAGTGTTATCAGATTTACACGTATCTGATTTTATAACTTTCACAGTTATTAATTTTAAAATTCAAAATTAATAACCTTATATTTAGTAACTTACTTTTGACAGACTAAAATAAATAATAAAATAATTATACATATTTATTTATTTTTCTTACAATATTGTTCTTGACATAATTTGTTAAGTTCTTAGGATAATATGTTTGTGACTAAACTATCTAGATTGACTTTTATTGACGCTTCATTACAGATGGGATATATACCCTAAAAAGAGCTAATGTGAATTAAATTGAAATTTTAGTGTGTAAGACATGGAAGTTTTTGATTAGTTATTGATTCTCATTCAAATCCAAAAAAGTAGCAAGTATTTTTTTTTACCTTTATCATCCTAAATTGGTTCTATAATTACAATTAAGTTTTATCATTATATTATATATTAAATATAATTGAGATTATGTATTATTCAATAATCAACCAACTTGCTCTAATAATATAGTGAGACGCTTGTACCAATCCATTTGGTACCAAAAGAAAACTGGTTTTGACAACAATTTGTTACATTTTGGTGACATTTTAAACTATTACAAAGTATAGGCGACAATATTTTAACTATTACTAAGCCAAACAAAATTAACCCTATTTTCACTATCGCTGTTTTTTTGGGATACTTCGAGAATTGTCTCTCAGTGCGTAGGGACAAATTTTTAAGTGTCAGTCTAATACAATAGGGACATGGCTTTAACTATCATTCGACCTAGAGCTGTAAACGAATTAAGTCGTTCGTGAGCAACTCGAGTTCGACTCGAAAAAAACTCATTCGAATTTATTCGTTTATACAAACGAACAAAAAAGTTTGCTCAAACTCGTTCGTTAAAAATGAGTTTGTTCGAACTTGTTCGTTAACTCGTTAATATTTTATGATCTATAAATTGATGTTTTAGTTATCAATATATATAATTAAACTTATTAAAAAAACAAAATATTCGTTAATAGGTCGAGCTCGACTCGAAAAACTTCTAGTTCGATATGTTAACAAACAATTTATAAAAAACTCGTCTCGACTCATAAATCTTATCAAACAAGCTTACACATCTAGTATTCGGTTCGTCTCGCTTCGTTTAAAACCTTTATTCAACCCAATGAGGACTGGTTCTCCAATTCAATTTGAACTGGTTTTTAACCGTCACCCAATTCATTGGAGACAATTTAAACAAACCAACACAATGGGGATTGCTTTTAATGTCGCCCAGCGATCCAAAAAAATATTAAAAATACAATTTCAATATTTGTTGTATCGTAGTTTAATATATTTAAAATGAAAAAAATTATTTGAGGATGAGTTGAGTTGTTGAAACCAGCAACATATTGATCATCAAGTTGAACTATATTATTATGAGCTGAGCTGCTAAATATTTTCATATTCTCGTAGAGATTTAACTATCTTTTGCTGAATGAATCCTCGAGCCTCTTCTAGTTCTCTCGATTGCTATAAGAATGATTGATCATGTATGATGAGGAGATGCTGTTGTATCGTTAAGAGAATCTGAGCATTGTAAAACCACCACCACCCTCCCCCACACCCCCCCCCCGGGTTTGAAATAAGGTCCAACATAAAATCATGGTTTTCAACTCGCCGATTCTGTTACACACACACACACACACACACACACACACACACACACACACACACACACATATATATATATATATATATATATATATATATATATATATATATATATATATATCACAAATAATGGCTAGTTGTTCACTACAAGAAATAGTAGCATTAGCTGGAAAGCTATTGCGGCAACAACTAAAATAGCCTCTAATGATATTTTTAAAAACCAAAATGGCCTCTAATTATATTTTTAGCGGCAATATTTGCTGCTAAAGATAAAGTTAATAGAGGCAAAAACAAATAATTTGCTACTAAAGGTATCTTTAGCGACGAACTTATATGGACGACAAATAACGACTATTAGCGGTAAAATTAAGATTTTTAGTATTAAATATTTTGCCGCTAAAGAACTTATTTGTTGTAGTGGTTATAAGTTAAAAAACCAAGGGGGTATTTGTTACTTTTAGGACCATAGGGGGTTTTTGACTTTTTGTCAAACTAAAATAGTTATTTGGTATATTACCCATATATATAAATGGTTATATATAATAAAATAAACTATAAATTCAGGATATAAAACTGCAGTTTGTGTTGACAAAACTGTTTCCTCGAGAAATAATTGCATTTTGTAAGCTTTATCACAATCAACAGCTGGAAGTGCAATAAAATCAGTTAATCGAAGCATACAGTTTCGAATATTTGAACTTGAATTAAGAAGCATAAAGTTTAAGACGGTACCATCACATGGAATAAAGAAGCGAGAAGGAAAATTTATATACTTGCATATGCATACTGCTTCTTTATCTGGTTTAGACATTGCTTTATAAACAGCGAAACCAAGAGATGAGATATATGCTGGATCATCAGTAGGTGGTGAGTTCTTGCTAAATGTACCACCGCACAAGGACCAAAAAACAATTATAATAATTGTTCCCGAGAATTGAAAGACGAGTATTAGTAGCATTTTGTTATATATTACTCAAAAAAGTTAAGAAAAACATACCAGTTGTAAATATTCGCGAAGCCTCCGTATTCTCCAATGAATAAGTAAGCACATCAAGATTTACAAATGGCACTATAGGTCTCATGGTTGAAATTCAAGTGACGCACTTTTGACTTGTTGTTTAATAAACGCTTCCCCTATCTGAATAATAAGAGGATCTGAAAGATCCAGAAGGTATTCCTAACATAAAAGACACAAAACAATATTTTATTAAGCGCTCTCAATAATTTATTTCCATCAAGAAATACAATGATGAAAAAATACCAATCTCCAAAGCTATCAGAAAAATGAATGGAGTATTGGAAAAAACAAATTCTGATCGATTAATAATTTTTAGTGTAGAAAAAAACATTTTAGCGATCAATCAAAAAACGATTAGCTGGTATCTGTTTTTGCAATATTATTTGATTATCCAACCAGTTTTGCAATAATGGTCCTCCACACCTATGAACAGAGTAAACTTTTGTTTTAATCTGACCAAAAACTCATACTTTGGAGACCACAAGGTCTATACGTGCAATTTATAGTCAAATGAAAATATATATGCATACCCATGTAAGTTACCAATACGAGCCCAAGCAAAGAAAGGCGGGTCCGCCAAAGAAATCGTTTGATTTTTCCGAAGAAATATTAAAATGAAACTGTTAGAACCAAACATTAATAGGAAAAAAGCTCAAAATATAAAATTAGCTAAGTAAAATAAAAACAAAGATGAAGGACCTACAGAAAAAAAAAAACTTTTTGCGAAATAGATTCTTGCGCGGTGAAAACTAAAGGTAAACTAACTCCTTGAAGAGCCATCCAATTAATCTCTTTCTCTCATCTTTCCCAGCTCCACCACGCAAACGAATCTGCAAATATAAAACCAAACTTCTTTTCAGTTAATTGTACTTAAGATCCCTATAAAATGTCATTAAGACCTACATCTTGAAGCGAATATGTTTTGGTAATAGTTCCATGGCACTAGGCGTTTGACAATAATTCATCTTTAACTCGAGTTAATGATCCTTGCTTTGTCATTGAATCTGCAAATGAATATGTAAATGAAATTTTATACTTCTTTTCGTATTAATGTCACAAACCATGATTCTGCTGAAAATGTAAGGATCTCATACAATGTAAGGATAGCATGCCAAGAGTAGACAAGAGTAGATAATTTAGGCGCTCAATAGGAGTAGAAGAAAGCATAACATGTATGAGAAGATTAAGAAAATAACAATTAAACGCAACCCTGAGTACTTGGAATATGAAATAAGCTAATTTCGTGTCCAGAGACCCAGTAGACCTGAAAAGTATCAAGAATGTATATGAGAAAGAAGAGCCTAAAAGACAGTTTTTAAAAAAAAAAAAAGGAAATTCTTTTTCCTTGAAAATCCACGGTTTCGCGATTTGGATAAATAAATACCCATGTTTATAAAAATGTACAAATAGATACTTAACGTCTTGTTTTTAGTCTCACGTTAGTACCCGTGCCGTGAAGTTTGGCGTTAATTGCCACGTGTCAATAAATAACACAAAGACCCTATTTGCAAATAAAGAACTTTGGGTACTTTTTTGTCCATTGTTGTAAACTTGGGTATTTTATTTTGGAGGGGAAAAATAAACACGTCATTGACACATGATATTTAATGGTAAATTTCACAACAGGTACTAATGAGAGCCTAAAAACAGAATGTAGAATGTTGAGTACCTGTTTATCTATTTTTATAAATCTGGGTAATTAGTCAAAATTTAGAACAATGGGTATCTATGAAATTTTTTTCCATGTTTTGTCGGTTACCTGAACAATACAAAGAGGAGCATCAATAATTTTTACAATTATATTGACATCGCTAAGCTTACCTTGCTCTCAGTGTTGCACAAAACAAAACACGGATTGCATAATATTAATTTTAGCATTTGATTAGATAATTCGTATATAACAACTTCTCTTCCCGGGTCATTCTTTGCACGTATATCTAGAGTGAAGGTTACTAGTAGACATGCATAAAGATTAATTTGTATACAGGTATACATTTTCTCTTGAAGAATTCTACATAAGAGTACTTGCCTGTCTGGAGTGACATAACTTGCACTTGGTCAGCTTGAAATTTCTCCAACAGTGAAAAAAGGAGATCGAGAACTCACTCTATATTATTTGTCCTGATCGTTGTATGACATGTAATCCTCTGGTCGTTTATAAAGATTGTCCAATAACACTATTAATTCAGCAGCAGCAGACATAATATCTTGCCGCTTAGCCATGAGGACTGATCCTGCATGCCCTTGTGAACCTTTTATTGTCACCTATTTCATAAACAAAAATAAACTCATTTTTATCATGAAATGGAAGATGCTGTTTACTATGTAGTTACAGTATTCATGTTCTTGTGATTTGTATTTTTGTAAACTAATAATTATAGTGCTATTCATTCATCTTAGAGAATTTTAAAATTCTTCTTTTCTCCACCTTCTCTTTTTCTTTTTCTTCTTGTACAGCAGGTGCAATTTCTTTTTTAGAGGCTTCTTCCTTTTCCTCTCTTGCTCTTGTAGCTTGAAGCTCGATAACCGCTTTAATCTCTTCTTGCATATCTTTGAGAAGATCTATAAACTCAGATCTTTCGATAGAATCAGAAGAATCTTCAGAAAGTCAGAGTCTTCCGGGCTAGACTTGGTTGGTTTTTCTTCAATTTTTTAAACTTGCACGACAATTTCTGCAGCATGTGGTACTTCTTCTTCGATTTCAAGGCAAATTTTCTTACAAGTTTCGAACCCAACATTGGCATCACCTTCTTCAACGGTCTTCAAATCTCGTGCTTCCACAATATTAGATAAGATTTTCTTCAATTGGTCTACTTGTGTGCCTAAGATCTGAATAGAAGTCTCTTGTTCCTTGAACTTCTCATTATGGGATTGAATATTACTCGTCATTAGATCTATGAAGTTCTGTGATTTCTTTTCTGACACAACTCGCTCTTGAGGATGTTGTGGTAAAGCCTTCTGAGCTAGAGTATCGGTATAAGCATCATTGGCAGGTTGTTCTAGAGGAGCTAAACTATTAAAATTCTGATTTCCTTGATAAGGACCTTTACCTCTCGGTTGGTAAGTGTTATTCCGGGGACGAGGTTGATAATTACCTTGATTAGCGGCCCCTTGTGGATTTGAATACTGCATATACCCGGATGATTTCTATTACTGAATTGGTAATTCCCTCAGTTAGATATGAAGTAAACAGATGCTGGATTTCCTTCACACTCTTCCCATGTATGATTTGACACCTCACATTGTGGACAACCTTGTGCTTCTTGCACTACATTTGTTGCAGCTAAATTCTGACGTTTTTGTTGCATCTCAAGCTTTATCTCTTTGACTTGATTCTCTAATGCGGTTAATTTAGCTGATTGAGCAGTTTCTGTATTCAATCAAAGCGTACCTTTGGTATATGTAATAGGAGCTCGCAAAATTGGTCAACTCCTTTATGTTTCAATAATACGTTCCATACCTTCCGCAGCTTTTGTAGGACACAAATCCTCCTCTTCCAAGATTATCTACCCCCAATCTACTTTTTGCATTAATACCTTGATAAAACATAGCTAATTGTAGAGATGGGGTGTAACCGTGAAATGGACATCTTGCTAATTTTTGTTGAAATCTTGTCCATGCATCTCCAACTTCTTCATTCTCTTGGTGAAAACTAGCAAGCTCCATTTGATCTTTTAATCTCATACTCTTTGGATAAAAACGGTTAAAGAATGCGGCTTGAAGTTCTGCCCAAGTGTTATGAAAGAAATAAATAAAATAAATATTTATTTATTTATTCGCCAAAATGTCAATTAATATTTTTGGTTTTAAATTTAAATATTTAAATTCAAAATTATGGGGAGATATTTATTTTTATACCGCCACCTCCCCATGAAAATAGAACGAGCCCATCATTATCTGTAGAGAGTCAGAAGTTAGACAACTACTCTATTTACATCTCTTATCAACGCTTCATATCTCCTATTCTTTTCTTTCTTTTCTCTGCACAAAAATTCTACACAAAAAAAATTCACTGAATCAAATTATCGGAGGTTCTTAGGTTGTGAACAAAAGGTTCTTCTTCATTGTGAGAAGATCCGCGATCAAGCAATCCAATTCTTATTCGCTTATTCCGCTGCTTAAGAGGTAAACTCACATAAATCCTCTTACCTAGTATCTAATCAATTCTTTCATATGGTATCCAAGAATCATAAGGAGTATTTACAGGCGTTACCTCAAAGGAATTGAACTTCTTCAGCATCCTTTCTACGTAATGAGACTGATTCAGGGTAATACCATTACTGCTCCTAATGATTTTTACCCCAAGTATTACACCAGCTTCTCCCATATCTTTCATGTCGAATCTGGAAGACAAGAAGCGTTTAGTCTCATTTATAATATGAATAGTAGTACCAAAGATGAGCATGTCATCTACATATAGGCAGATGATAACACACTCTGAATTTGTTACCTTGGAGTAAACGCATGAGTCAAAAGTGTTAGCTATAAACCCATCTGAAATGAGAGTACTATCTAGTTTTTCATACCATTTTTTCGGTGCCTATTTCAAACCATACAAGGATTTTTTCAACTTACACACTTTGTCCCCTTGACCAGGGACCACACACCCTTCAGGTTGAGCCATGTAGATCTCTTCATCTAGATCTCCGTTCAAGAACGCGGTTTTGACATCCATTTGATGTATTGCAAGTTCGTGAATGACGGCTAAAGCAATAAGGGTTCTTATCGTGGCAATTTTGGTCACTGGGGAATAAGTGTCAAAGTAGTCTAAACCTTTCTTTTGGGTGAAGCCCTTAATAACAAGTCTGTCTTTGAATTTTTCTATTGAGCCATCGGGTCTCAAATTTTTCTTAAAAATCCACTTGCTATTAATAGGTTTGCTACCCCTAGGTAATTCGGTTAATTCCCATGTATGGTTACTTTTAATTGACTCAAGTTCACTATTAAGTGTCTCTTTCCAAAAACTAGCATCTATAGATTTTAAAGCATCATCATAAGTTTTTGGGTCTTCCTCCATGAGGAGGCAATTGACTACTTGTTTGTCTAATAGATCAATGTGAAAACCTTCGGTCATAAAGGCTGTTATAAAGTCAGGGCCGAAGCTGGACTCGATCATGCGCCTCTTACTTCTCCTAGGTTCTTCCTCGGGAATACTACTAGGCTCCATGGAAGTGGAAGGGTTAGGAAAAACATCACAAAGAGGTACAACATCATTAGTAGATAAGTTATCAACAGGTAAAGAAGCATTGACAGTATCTAAATCTCTCAAAGGGGAAACATGTTCAAAGAACTCAGCATCTCTAGATTCACAAATAGAGTTATCTTCTAATGACAAGAATCTGTATGCCGCACTATTCTGAGCGTACCCTATGAAGATTGAGTCAAAGGTTTTGGGTCCAACGGTGACAGTTTTAAAATCAGGTAGTTTGACTTTGGCTAGGCACCCCCACACTTTTAAAAATTTCAGGTTTGGTGGAAAACCCTTCCACATCTCATAAGGGGTCTTTTCTAGGGATTTATGTGGTACCCTATTAAGTACATAACAGGCTGATAAGACAGCTTCCCCCCACATGTTGTTTGGTAAACTTGAACTTATTAACATGACATTCATAGTCTCTTTAAGGGACATATTCTTTCTTTCTGCTATGCCGTTTTGTTGGGGAGTATAAGGGGCACTAAGTTCTTGGATAATCCCATTTGTTTCACAAAACTCTTTAAGGGAATTAGAACTATACTCGCCTCCTCTATCGGACCTAAGTCGTTTGATTTTACAGTCTAGTTGGTTTTCAACTTCGGCTTTATATTTTAAAAACGCATTTTCCGCCTCATCTTTAGTTTTAAGAAGATACACTTTAGTAAACCTAGAGTAGTCATCTACGAAGGTTATGTAATAAAGTTTTCCTCCTCTACTAGCGGAGTTTTTAAAATCAGCTAAGTCCGAATGAACTAATTCAAGCAATTTAGTTTGTCTCGTGGTAACTGGTTTAAAAGGTTTTTTCGCAAGTTTGGACTCTACACATATTTGACATTTTTCAAAGTTATCCACGTTGTTAACGGGTATTAGTCCAAGATTTTCAAGCCTTTTAATAGACGCAACATTTAAATGGCCTAGTCTACCATGCCACGTTTGAACAAACTCAACAATATAAGCAGAATTAGTTGCATTCTCATTAAGGGTTACAGTGTTTACAACAAACATGCCATTATTAAGGTACCCTTTCCCCACGAACTCGTCATTTTTGGTGATAATGACTTCCCCCCCCCCCGAAGACAAGTTTGAGACTAACTTTGTTAAGGAGAGCCCCGGAAACTAAGTTCCTACGGAGAGAGGGGACGAAGAGAATATCATTCAGTTCAAGAATCTTACCAGAGGTGAGTTTGAAGGGAACCTGACCTTTCCCGAGAACAGTAGCGGTGGAAGAGTCACCCAAGCACACACACTCACCATCAGTTGCCTTTTCGAATTTCTTGAACAGGGCTTTGTTTGCGCAGAAATGGCGAGAAGCTCCAGTGTCAAGGATCCACTCACTCTTGTTCTCTACCAAGTTTACCTCAACCACTAGCGCGACGATTATTTCTTCAGTCTCAGTCAGATTAGCGGCAGCTTTGGGACCCTGGCCAGCCCTAAGGGGACATTCGATATCTCTATGTCCTTCTTCGCCACAACAATAACATGCCCCTTTAGGTTTTTGAATCTTACCAGAGGTTTTGAATCCTCCACCTTGTTTGTTGGAATTTCCGCGATTCTTGTTTCCCCCAGACTTCGACTTGTTGGAGCCTTGTTGCTTTCCCTTCCCTTTGAACCTGTCTTTGTTACCTTGGCCAGAACCTTCGACGAGATTAGCTTTCGAGGAATGAGAAGGGAAAGAGATTGACTTATCCTTTAGTCGATTCGCTTCTTCGACTTGGATGTGGCTGATGAGCTCTTGGAGGGTCATTTCTTTCTTTTTTTTGTTTGAGGTGGTTGCGGTATTCACTCCAAGATGGGGGAAATTTCTCAAGCAAAATGTTGGCTTGAAGAATTTCACACATCTTCATGCCTTCGGCGATTACCTCCGCGCATAGGTTCTCGTACACATGAAGTTGTTCAGTCATGGGTTTCTGATCCGTAAGTCTAAAATTATACCAATTCCCAGTCACGCACTTTTTCTTACCAGAATCATCAGCCCCATATTTCTTCTCGAGAGTTTCCAATATGACCTTTGCCGATTTCTCTTTGGCAAGGAGATCAAAGATGGGATTAGTGACATTGATCAACATCCAGCCTCGAGCCATGGTATTAGCTCTTTTGAACCTGGATTCGAGGGCAGCATGCCTAGCTAGCTCTTGTTCAGTATGAGCTCTAATTTCCAAAAGTGGGGGAGCCTCGACTATAGCAAAGTCGAGTTCATACTGTTCAAGGCAAATCATAATCTTTTGCGCCCAACGCTTGTAGTTAGAACCATTAAGGGGTTCCAACTTGTTCACGTCGAGAAGTGGCTTTGCGTTCAAAGAAGAACCAACAGCCGAAACAGGAAGAGCCATTTTAAAAAATAACCGGTGGGAAAAGAAAATGAATATCTTTTTAAATTGTTATTAAAAATAACCACCAGTTTTACAAAAGAAATGGTTTCCAGAAAAGAAAAACAAAGGAAGTAAAAACGGATTTAGATGTAAACAAACGATTACATGGAAATTGAATTACGATTACAATTTGAAATAACAAGTACACGGAAATTTCAAAGGAAATACACTTACACGATAAGGAAAAACTAAGTCACAACCACCTATGGTCGTTAAAAAGATATTCCGGCGGACCGGTATCTCTAACGGAACTAAAATGTATTTTAGAATTTAGAGAGAAGGTGGTGAGGCAGAGTGGTTTTTTCTTGTGTGTATTTCGTCCCTGGAATGAGTGGAGTGAGACTTCTTTATATAGGGGGAGAGGAGAGGAAGACTCAAGCCTTTCAGAAACGTCCCCATCAAGTCCCATGATTACCTCGCTTTTAACCTCCACGTTTTTATATCTTGTAACCGATTTGACTTCTTTGATATTCCCACGTGTTGTAACAGCTGCTGAAGTTAACGCATGCGTGATTGGTGGGGACTTGTCTCTACGTTTGAGTGTCAACGACCACTATAAAAGTGGGTAGAAAAATCCATTACCTTGCCATGTGTATGGGTATTGATTCTTTGGAGTTCAATAATACCACAAAGTATAAAAGAAGGCTTTAAGCCTTATTGCCCACCGATGTGGGAAAAATAAAAATCCACTTTTAACTTCAAATGTTCTAACAATTTTAAGCAACAATCAGTGAGTTATGAACTTTTTTAAATAACTAATCCATAAATGTTTAAGATTTAAGATACTTTATGAAAAATATATTAATAAAAAATAGTAATAATATTTCTAAGTTTGCGTTAGAAAAATGTAACAAACATTATGTGGACGGAGTCTATCATAGTGATTGATAAACAACCGCACCACTTTCTTCCCTCGTCGTCTTGATGAATTCAAATCAAATTACTATTGATCATGCATTTATTCTTTGTTGTGTATGGTTACTCCCGTTTACCTGCTTTAACACTTTAGTCAAAGTCGTCCATACGATTTCTACTTTTCAAAAAGGTAGTAATTTCCAATTAATATATGAGAGAAAGATTGGTCGAGGAATAATTTAACCAGAAATATATACCCACATAATTTTTTGGCTAAGCAATTGAAGTATCACTTATTTTAATAGTGATTTTTTAATCATTACGAGCTAGTAGATTTTTTTGTAGGCAAGGGCTAGATAACCTAAGGCTTCTATATATTGCTACACTATTGATCTCTAGCGATTGTCTTATTGGTTGCTAGTGCTCGTTTAAATAGTTGCTAAAAGATGTATTTTAGCTTAGCACCCACGTTTTATAATTAAAGATTGGTAGCGAATATTTAATTGTATGGCCGGACATAGACCCAGGAAGCAACCGCCTTAGGCCTTTAAAAATTTAGTATTTTTTAAAAAAAAATTTCAAAAAAATTAAATATTTATATGTATATAATTAGATATTTAAATTTAATTAAATAGTATAAATCATAAGTTAGCTTATTGGTAAATGATATATTTTCTTATGAGTGATTCAAGGTTCAAGTCTCATCTTATAATAATTTTTATAAAAAAAGTTTCTCGATTTTGTTTTATAATTCTTTTTAATGTATACATATAGGGGGCCCTATTATGAAATTCGCTTTGGGTCCCAAATATGTCAGGACCGACCCTGTTTGATCGTGAGAAACCCTTATCTGTAACAAGTATAGAACAAATGGTCGTTAGGAAGACGAATTGTTTACTGACCACACCTGTGGACGGTAATGGTAGTGCGTCACCGACCACTCTGTGGTCGATTATATGTACCAACCATACCAACGACATGCATGCTTATTAAAATATCTATGTCTTTAGCAATTGTATATCGGTTGATAATCGTCTTGAGTTTTTGGCGACCACACAGTGGTTACTAAAAACTTGACAGAATAAAAAAAATAAATTCTAAAATGAATTAATTTACAATTTTTAAAACTGATTAAACCAACTTATATAAGCATATTAAATACCGTATAATCAACAAAAGACACAAAAAATGAATAATCAACACGAAAAAGTTATTTTAATACATATTAATATCTGGGACTAGTCTGTTTTGTATATGTTCCTATCAAGGTCTATAAACTCATCATCAGTGTGCATGGTTTGGTGTCCATTAACCTCATCTACATACTCGTCTCAAGTATTGTTTGGCTCTTCCTCATCATCTCCAGTATTAGGATTGTACATTAATCTCTCTTGGTCGACTTCGTGTATTCTTCGATAGGGAGAAAATGTTAGGATCAATCTCAGAAAGAAAAGAGGCCATCTCGAATGCCGAATCCAATATTAAGCTCTCGAGAAAAGTTCAAGGAGACTTCCGCAACCTCAGACTAGGACGAGGTATGAAGGTTGGATTTCTAAGCAACGAGTAGCTTGAGAATCCATAGTATACTACCTCAAGAAACTCGAACCCAAGGAGCCTACTAACCCCAATTTTACCACTCACGAGACGTGGATCACGAAGGAAACACGTATCCCATTATGCATGTAAATGGCCCGGAAAAATTGGTCAAGTAGTTTAAAGATGTGGGGATAGCGGGTAGGCATAGTGGAGAAAGTAGTATAAATAGAGTTAATGTAGACTCATGGAAGTATGTATCACCCGGCAATATCCAATACCATATCATTAATATATTTTGATTTTTCTCTAACTTACCTTCTTTATCTATTCGTTCAAATCTATACTTAAAACATACTTCTTGGTCTAAACAACTCAAGAACACACTAAAATCCACATATTCATGACAAAATCTAACTTGTCAAGACCATCCTATCAGTTTAGCATCGTCTATGATAAGAAACATAGCTTTTCACTTATTGAGATACCACAAAAATGTCCAAGACTAGGGTCAGTGATAAGACACTAGTACGAGTCAAAGAACAACAAGATGGATCAACCGATTCCAACTCTAAAGAGTCGCAGCATACCACATCGCAGAGGAAACATGAGATAATTCACTCCAAGTATGCCAACCGTCATCGTAGAAACCAGTGTCCCTGTCGAAGTATAAGAAGATGCACTGCTCAAGCTAGGGGAGGCCGGTGTACCGATAAAATCGATGAAACACCTACTATGGAACATCCACAAGCTGGCCCATTTGGGCCCAATGTCAAGATAGTTGTACATTATCCTCTCCTAGAAGTTTATATGAAACCTCATACATTTGAGTGTTTTCTATAGATCATTCAACACCAAGTAGCAATGAGGATCAATCCTCCACGCAATTCTTCAAATACCGTCGAGGTCCTCGAGCTTACATCCCCAAGAGGTCCAACGTAGGACACCCCTGGTGAAACTGATAGCAGCGCAATAAGCAACCAGGATAGCCATTTTACGTAGAAGATATTGAACATGACGCCACATATTTGTTCAAAACATCCCAATTACCTGCTTACGACGGGTCAACTAACCCACATGAACATGTCAACATGTAGAAGAGGAATATGTACCTAATAACCGAATACAATTCCATCTTTGGTTGTGCCTAACCTGCCACCTTATCGGGAAGGGTACGCCAGTGGTTCTCAAGGCTAGTGCCAAAAACCATATCGTCCTTTAATAAGATAAGCTAAAGAATAAAGTCACAGTTCACTGGAAAAAAGTCTGCAAGAAAAAACTCATCCTCACTACTTGATTTATACCACTATAAAGGAGAAAAAAAAAGGTTACACTCCGATGTTCTATGGCACCACCTATGACACGAAGAACTATGATAACACGTAGCCCGATAAACATTCACTCATGGTTTGAGAAACAAAGAAGTCCAAATTAAAATTGCCTTAAAGCCTCATCTAACCAACTGATGTCTCCCTATTTGTGATGAATTAATCTATCTGTGATACATAATTTTAGGTGTAATATGTGCTTAATTGAGAGACTTTTCCCTATTATTTTATATATTCCAGTTTCTTACCTTGATTTGGAGAATTATTACTTTTAGAGCGTTATTTGTGTAATTTTTGTGTTAAATGTGAAGCTCTCAGGTAAATTAATTAAATTAGATGGACAATTAATGTAAAAAGTTGAGCAAAGTAGATCCAAGTTGAAATCAAGAGTTAAAAGGAAACAAAGTTGAGTTAGGAAAGGAAAAACTGCCAAGTAAATTTCCATACTAAAAAGTCGTCCAGTGTTTTGAATACTGTAGAAAATCTATTATAAATTTGAATAGATATTTTACCAGCAAACAGAGCATTGAATTTCGTTCATTTCGACTAGTCATACACTAAAATTTGACCAAGTAACAAATGAGATATGGCCAAATCATTGAACCAGTAATTATCCTATCCTATATTTTAGGAAACGAATTTGAATTGGAAAAGAACTCCAATAATTTTCCTTCCACTCAAATATTTTGACCTAGCACCTATATATACGAGTTCCAAACCTTAGAAAATCATCCCTTGGCTGCATAAGGTTAATATACATCCATAAACCATCATAAAAGTAATCAGGACAATCTAAAGGAGGAAGAATCAAAAGTTGGAGTTTCACCGCATCAGTTCTACACTGCTCCATCTATATTCTTTGGGTAAATTAGTATTAGATTTATTTTTTCTATGAGGTATTTATACGATATTTATTTAAGACTTTTATTATGCATAATTTCTCTTTAGGTTTGTAATTATATACGCAAATTAATTATTGTTTTTCTGTTTTAATTTAAATCTGGGATTATAGTATTTAATCGATTTGGGTTTTAATTAATTTCCATTTACTATATTCTTGTGCTTGTTTACTATTAATAACTTAGCTAATTAGAGATAGGTTTTAGTCATTAGGCTATTTGCTAGTGGCGGCGATCATCTGAAAGGGGTGGGGGTTAATTACGAAATTAGAATATAGACGTGTAATATTCATCATCGATTGGCGGGCTTGACTAACCACGAAGCCAATTGGGTAAATTGCTTAACCATCTAAAAGTAAATTATAGTCGGCCTGACGGGGTCTAGATTGCTTCCTAAGTCTACCCTGACAGGAATTAGGAAGATAATAGAATCCCGATTATTGTGAAATTTCTCATTCACCCTTATTCTTCGGAATCATTAATTCAATAGGATAGGTTCATACTTGCATCTTCATATCTTAATTGTGTAACTATTTATTATTTAGTCTTTTTATATCTAATTAGGGAACAAGACACTTCATTTACTTGATTTTTAATCACAACAATTATAACCATCTATTCTAATATGAAACACAAATTTATAATAACTACCTAAATCCCTGAGAACGAATCTTATTTATCAACTATAACTTGCAAACGATATGTACACTTGCAGTGAGTTTCTCGTGGTAGTTTGGGTGTGTGATTCTTTTTATTATATTTATTTATTCATTATTTTATCACAACTTTACCGCGATCAAATTTTTGGTGCCGCTGCCATGGATTTTAAAGTTATTTTGTTCTTGTTTAAGTTAGTTTAAAAGTTTTATTTGTTTTCAATTTACGCTTGTTTTGTTATTCTCTTTTTAGGCTTTTCTTTAGGTATGGAGAATTCTCTATATCAAGTTCAAGCTCCACCATAATCCTGGTATGGTCAATTGCAAAAATCCTTTGATGAAATACACACTTTCATGAATTTGAGACGAGGGAGCTTTAGAGATCGTGAGGAAAGGCTTAGGAAGTTAGAAGACCCCTACTATATCATTAATGCAAAGTATGCAACAAAAACATCAATTTATGGATCAATGATTGACGCAGCTCACTGAAACGATTGCGCAATTAAAAGAAAGACCATCCATACAAATTGGCCAAGGTACAAATATTAATTATAAGGCTAGTCAATAGCGATGTTTGGTTCGATGTAGTTAAAGAGTTTATCATTCAAGAAGAGAAGGAAGTGGAATCGCCAAAAGTTACACCTAGTGAACTGAAGATTCCAACGATAGAATAACCAACCATGCTAAGCATAGATGACATAATTGTTGGTAATCTAGTTGAAGTTGAAAATAAACCTTGTGAAGGGAAGAGTTCATATGTTGATATCTAACTTGCTCACCTTGTCAAAGAACTTATTGAATTATTTTTCACTGTTCTAGTTTTTTACACGCGATGGGAATGGTGGAGGAGGACGTGTATTATTCACCACCGAGCTCTTCTTCTTTTCTGGTGTCTTTTCCGAGACACCCTTTGGTCTAATTACCTTTTCTATTTTATCTTCAATTGTGACCTCAACCACCTCTTCAGGAGTAGGGGTTGGTTCTTTTGGTTGTTCCGTTTCTTCCACTCTGGGCGGAGGTAATTTTTTTCCACTTCTTAATTCATCCGTATGACAAGAGTCATCTTGAGGAGTTATAGTATCACTCAGAAGTTTCCCTTTTAGCCCGCTTTGTATTGCACTCGCCATTTGTGATATAGTATTCTCGATATCTTTAATAACCCTCGCTTGTTGTTGAAATATTTGTTGATCCACCTTCATGTTTTCCTCAAGAACATTCATAAATTTATCTAGGTTTTGATCCAAACTTGAAGGTTGCGATGAAGGTTTCTCATGTGTAGCTTGTTGCGTTGAATACGAAGGTGGTTCTTGATAATAATCTTTTGGCACTGGTTCATAAATTGGTTGTGGTTGATAATTGTTTTGAGGTCGATTTGGATAATAATTACCTTGGTTTTCGACCCAATTCTGATTGTGTGGGGAATAATAATTAGCACGACTCCCTTGAGGATGATAGTAATCATTCGAGTACTGGTATCTGTGATGAGATACGAAGGGAATCGAAGCTTGATTATTATTACAGTTCTCACATGAATAATTTCTTTCTTTACAACCAGGATTCAAAGGTAATGCGTGTACTAGATTAACCTGAGCTATAGAACTGCTCTCCAAACGTGATTGTTCTTGTAATTCCTCGAGTTGTTGGTTTAATTCTTCGATCCTTAGAGCTTCTAAGGTATCTTCTTCTTTTTCTGATTCTAACGGCCAACTTCTCTCGGTTTCAAGGACTCTTTCCATGATAATATGAGCATCCTCTGTATCTAATAGCACAAAACTCACATACCCTAAATTGTCTACTTTTGCCTTGGACTCGCTGTTGAGCCCTCCATAGAACATGGTCAACTGATATTCTGGCGAGGAGACGTGGAATGGACACCTCGCTTTCTTCTCGTTAAAATGTAACCATGCTTCACCAATACTTTCCCTTTCTTCTTGCATAAACTGTTCATCCAACATATCTTTAATGCATCTAATAATCGGATAGAATCAATCTAGGAATTTTTCTTGGAGTTTATCCCAATCCGGAATTGAATCATGGTGTTGGTAGTCATACCAATTGCTTGCACTTCTGGTCAAGAAGAATTGAAACGTAACGTAGTACATATGTTTCTGTGTAACACCTTTGATGATGTAGGCATCACAAATCCGCATGAATTTCTGAATATAACGGACTGGATCCTGATGTGCAGCACCACTAAATTGGCTATAACTCGAATATTGTTCAATCATGCTCGGATCAGGCCTGAATTTAGTGGCTTGGATTTCTAGACTGCTGATTCCTCTAGGTTGCACTCTAAATGAGACAGGAAGATCGAGTTTCCTCGGATTTTCCATCTGTATAACATGTAATAGATGAAACTAAAAACAAAAGCATATAATAAAACTAACTTAAATAAATGCAAAAGGAATAACAATTTTTAGTACCCGGCAGCGGCGCCAAAAACTTGGTGATAGTTAGGCGTTGGTGTCAGCTAAGGTGTGATAAAATAATGATAAATAATGATGCAACTAACACCCTAACATAAACACAGTACTCACTACAAGTATCACAGGTCGTACGCAAGTTTTAATGATAAGTAAGATTCGTTCCTCAGAGACTACGCAAGTTCGGAAGAACTTATGCAATATAAAGTGCAAATAAAAGAGCTAGAAGAATAATACGCTGAAAATAAAAGACTAATGAAATATTTTTTGAGTTTTTGAATAAGAATAATTAACTAAATAAAATAAAGACAGGAAAATAAATAACGAGAACAGATAGAATGAGAGTTTAGCTCGAGATATAGCAAGTAATCCCCACTAACCATGTTTATTCTAATCGTGTAAGGGATAATTGTGTGATATACAATAGCTAGGATTCTATATTCCTCTTAACACCCTTCCGGGTGGACTTAGGTGGCGACCTAACAATTGCCAGGGGACTTGGGTAAGGGGATCCTGCATAATGATCGGTGATTAAATCTCAAACCCTAATGACTATCTGGTTAGGAAAGCCCTTCCGGATCACTACCGCAACACTAGATGTTTATGTGGTTTTCAATAATTAGACACCCTTTTCGGGTGACCATCTAACTACTATGGTAATCCTATACGTCGGCCATCGTAAGAACTACAGACAATTAATCATAGCACAAAAACAGATAATAAAACACTAATATCAATTTAAATGCTATCATCTCAAATTAAAATAGATCTAAAACAAGTCTAAGGTTCATACCCTTATGCTAATAACAAAATAAATAAAATTAGTTCATACTAGAGAAAGAAAAGAAAACAATTACAAATTTGAAGGATTGGGAAGGCATAATATGTTGTCCAACTCCTTCTGATCTTCTCTCCTCTTGATGTAGGCTTCTTTTGGACTAAACTCTGACCATTGATATGTTTATAATGACAGGAGGGTGTATTTATAGAGTTTAGAAGACCCTAGTTCGAAATCTTGGAGTAGAGGGCAAGTAATTCGAGTCAAAGTCCAACTCAAATTCGTTTCCTAAAATATAGGAGAAGGGATAAACTGCTACTGTTTTGTTTTGGTCGTAAATCATTCGTTATTGGTCCAATTTTTGCCTAATTTATATTGAAACGACCGCGTCAAAAAGATATACACTTTTCCTTTTTGATTTATCATCCAAATTCCCAGCCGATTTAAAGTTATCTTCACTTTAGTGGACGTGGCTGCAGAATTTCAGATTTAATTGGCAGCTTTTGTTTTCCTATTTTATCTTTACTTCCTTTTATCTCTAATTTCCATCCATATCTTCTTTCCTTATCTCTTTAGAATTGATTTGGTATCTAATTAATTTCCATATATCTTTAAAGCTTCACACTTCACAAACAAATTAAACGCAATATGCTCTAAAAATGATAAATCATCAAACCAAGACAAGAAATAAGAAAATATTAAAATATGAATAAAACTCGATAATTAAATAACTAGATACACCTAAAATGATATCTCCAACCTAGATTATTATATCATAAATAGGGAGACATCAAGACCCCCAACTCAAAGTTGTATCGTCCCGATACAATAAAGACAAGAACAGTAGGGTAGTCATAGAAGAAGAAGGAGCAAGAGAAGAACAGAAAAAATGATCCTAGAGCGAAATATAAAAAAGTCTCATGCAGTAATGCTAAAGAAATAATGCACACATATTATTAATATACACATAATCATCAATCCATAATTTCAAGTCCAGGTTAACTTCGCAATGCCAGAAGGAGAGGTCTTCAACTCATTTCCTGTTAATGGCTATAGGTCCTAATATAGTATCCAATAGTCCACTTACCTATGCCCTAATTGTTCCATTGTTCCTCCACCAAGTAGCTAGAAATCCTAAGGGATTTAGGGTTATAACGTGGCTTAGGGACGATATTATATATTTGGATAATGAAAAGTGAGCTTTTAGCTCTCTCCTCACATTCCATCAACGAAACGCCCTAGAGCTTGAGTTTCACTCAAAGATGTTCTCACTCAACCCAATTTTGACGCATTTATTTGTATACCCAAATAACCCAAGTAAAACCTTTTTATGATGATTACATAACAATCTGTACTTTGTCGGTCCAAATCTTTTCAATCTTTCCATTATTTTTTATGGCTAGCTATGACTCTCTTTTTAATGTGAGATATCATGCTACTTTTTCTCATATATTTTAATTTCTTTTCAATACTTTTTTCATTCACTTATACCCTGGCAAAGGGTTACACTAATAAACTCATCATCAATAATATCACAATTACAATTTCCCAATCCCAATGTTTCCCAATGATGAAATCCACCAACCCAAACTCAAGCTCTAAAACAACTTGTCTCAGGTTTTGCGATTCGAGTGCGAGTCATATAGATAAGTCCTATAACTAAGGGGTATGGCTTGTAATTTGGATAATAAAAGGATTTAAAAGGCTCAGAGGGAATAAGATGGATAATATTTATCAAATAAAAGGGTGAGAAAGCTAAAAGGCTTCAAGTGGTTTCAATGTGAAAAAACTGTCTTATTCACTTTTCTAACTACCAGATTTCGTAACTTTTTCACTATTAGTTCATAGACAAGCGGTTTTTTAACTAATTTCAAACCTCACGTTTTACATACCAATTAACTCTCCCTAAGTTCCAACTTGACAATTCTTATGCATTGCTCATTAATCTTCCCTATCTTTTACTTCCTGTTTTCATACATGCATACTAAACATATTTGTAACACCTTTCTAAAACACACTACTTCCTATCATTGACTTAATTTGAACATGCTAAATAGGTAAATTCACCATATTCTATGCCAATTCTAACCCTAAATTTTTTAATTTTTATGCAAAAACAAAAAGGAAGATGAGGACAATGAATCCCCACCCCCAACTCAAAAGTGAGTCGTGTCCCCAAGACTCGAAAAAGACTCAATAAAGCAATAAAATTTAAACTAAACTAAACTAATGCACACAAGAAATTAAGGAGAAGGATTAGAACGTGGTACCTGGCCATAAAGCATCTCTTTCCATTCCTCTTTTAAAGGAGAATCATTATCCATATCCAAGTCTTCTGTTACTTCGTTTATTACATGATTTATCCTTAAAATTTCATTCCAGTAGGCGTTGAAATATCTTTTTAAACTATTAATCTCTTCCATCAATCTATCCTCCCATGCTGGTGGTGTGGATATACTTTCTGAATTTTCATTAAGATTTGAAGACAAAACTTGTTACTGGATTGGTATCTTTGCTCTAGGCCTTGATGGTATACTCATTCTTGCTGTGAATGTTTTTCGTAGTGGTTGTGCTGTTGCCTCGATCTTTGGCTTCTTTTCACTAGGCTCATCAAGATCAATAGAATTTTCTGTTATAGCTCCAGGAAAATTCTTGTTCTTCCCTAAGATTGAACACTTCCTCTTGTAATTCATAGCATCCGTTCTGTCTATCATCTTTGTTTAACCCACAACTCAAGTTACACCAAGGATAGAATAAATTTATGAAAGATTGGTGTGGCTTGAGATTGTTGCTTGGATGAATGATTATCAATATTAGAAGAAGGAACTCTTGATAGCTTGATGATCTTTAGTGTTTTATGGTGTTGTATTAATGAATTTGATAAAAAAAAATGTGTTTATGGAGGATGGAGGAAAGATTTGATGATGATGTTGTGTTTATGTGAAGGTTTTATCAAGCTTCAAGGTGTCTTTATAGGGTTTAGGTCTGAAAAATTCGTGTTGGGATGGTTGGAATAGGCTAGGGTTAGCTTTTATAAGGTAAGAGTTCAATTAGAGCTCAACTTCTTTTCTTCAAACCGACAGGCGCAGTGCACCGGAGCAGCGGTGCAGTATACCAGACTCAAGCGCTGACCAAAACTGTTGGCACACTTGACGACACAGTTTTATCTAGTGGGTATTTGTCCTTGTACATGATTTACAAACCATTGTCACGGTTTTGGACCTGTGGTTCACCCGAAGGATCATGCGGTGTACCAGACCTGCGCGTTGACCAAAACCGTGGTCACGACTTGTGGGCTAAGGTGTGATAAAATAATGATAATTAAAGAAGCAACTAACTCCCTAACCTAAACACGGTACTCACTGCAAGTATCACAGGTTGTACGCAAGTTTTAATGATAAGTAAGATTCATTCCTCAGAGACTACGAAAGTTAGGAAGAACTTATGCTATATAAAGTGCAAATAAAAGAGCTAGAAGAATAATACGCTGAAAATAAAAGACTAATGGAATATTTGTTGGGATTTGAATACGAATAATGAACTAAATAGAATAAAGATAAGAAAATAAATAACGAGAACAGATAGTATGAGAGTTTAGCTCGAGATATAGCAAGTAATCCTCACTAGCCTTGTCTATTCTTATCATGTAAGGGAGCATTGTGTGATATGCAATAGCTAGGATTCTATATTCCTCCTAACCCCCCTTTCGGGTGGACTTAGGTTGCGACCTAAGAATTACTAGGGGACTTGGGTAAGGGGGCCCTGCATAATGATCAGTGATCAAATCTCAAACCCTACTTACTATCTAGTTAGGCAAGCCCCTCCAGATCACTACCGCACACTAGACGTTTATGTGGTGTTTCAATAATTAGAAACCCCTACCGGGTGACCATCTAGCTACTATGGTAATCCTATACGTTGGCCATCATAGAATTACAGACAATACATCAAAGCACATAAAATAGAGAATAAAACACTAATATCAATTTAAATTCTAACATCCCAAATTAAAATAGATGTAAAACAAGTCTAGGTTTCATAACCTTATGCTAATCTCAAGCTAAAATAGAATTAATTCATACTAAAGAAAGAAAAGAAAACAATTACAAATTTGAAGGATTGGGAAGGCATAATTTGTTGTCCAACTCCTTCTAATCTTCTCTCCTCTTGATGTAGGCTTCTTCTTGGTCTAAAGGCTGACCAATGATATGTTTCTAATGACAGAGGGTGTATTTATAGGGTGTAGAATACCCTAGGTTGAAATATTGGAGTAGAGGCCAAGTAATTTGAGTCAAAGTCCAACTCAAATTCGTTTCTTAATATATAGAAGGGATAAACTGTTGTTGTTTTGTTTTGGTCGTAACACATTCATTATTGGTCCGATTTCGCCTACTTAATATAGAAACGACTGCATCGAAAAGAGATACACTTTTCCTTTTGATTGCTCATCCAAATTTCAAGCCGATTTTAAGTTATCTTCATTTTAGTGGACATGGCTGCAGAATTTCAGATTTACTTGGCAGCTTTTCTTTTCCTATTTTATCTTTACTTCCTTTTATCTCTAATTTCAGAAGATAGTCTGAGAGTTTAGCTCGAGATCTAGCAAGTAATCCGCACTAGACTTTTCAGAACCTATTTAAGTAAGGGAGAATTGTGTGATATGCAATAGCCAATATTCTAAATTCCCCCTAACCCCCTTCCGGGTAGATTTAGGTGGCGACCTAACAATTACCAAGGAACTTGGGTAAGAGGACCCTACACAATGATCGGTATTAAATCTCAAACCCTAAGGACTATCTAGTTAGGCAATCCCTTCCGGATCACTACCTCACACTAGACATTTATGTGGTGTTTCAATAATTAGACACCCCTTCCGGGTGACCATTTAACTACTATTAAGGTAATCCTATACGTTTGGAACAGAAGAACTACATACAATAAATCAAATCACATAAAAGCAAAGAATAAAACACTAATTCCAATTAAATGTAAACATCCCATATTAAAATAGATATAAAACAAGTCTAGGGTTCATTCTCATATGCTAATCTCAAGCTAAAATAGAATTAGTTCGTACTAGAGAAAGAAGGAAAAACAATTACAAATTTGAAGGATTGGAAAGGCATGATTTGTTGTCCAACTCCTTCTGATCTTCTCTTCTCTTGATGTAAGCTTTCTCTTGTTTTAAAGGCTGACCAAGGATGAGTTCTCTAGGGTAGGAATGAGTATATATAGGCCCTTGGTCGAAATTAGGAGTAATCCCAAGGTAACGAGTCCAGATCTTACCAAAATTCGTATTCCTAAATTGTAGGAAGGGATAAACCTAAGCAAATTTTGTTTTGGTCATATCCCCTTCGTTGCTTATCGGATTTTGACGTTCTTTATATGGAAACGACTGCGATGAAAAGATATAGCTGCTCATATAAAAATATATCCATAATTACAAACTATTTCTCTGCAGTAATTTAATTAGTGGATGTATGTGCAGTTTTGGCAGCTTCTTTACATTCCAAATATATCCATATTCTTCCTTTTTGACTTTGACTAAGGGTATTTTTCCTTTAATTTTCCTTTTCAAATCAGTTTCCTTAGGTGTAATAGCTTTCATATATCTAAGTGCTACACAAATAACACACAAATTACACGCAAAAGCTCACAAAATAGAAAAACACCTAAAACTAGACAAGAAAGTGTAAAGTATAAATAAATGGGGAAAATACCAAAATTAAATACTAAATAACCCTAAAATTATGTCTCAAGTATAGATTGATTTATCACAAATACGGAGACATCATCCTGAATGTCTAGATCCTCCAAATCCTATCGACCCTTGATGTTGTCCTTATTAACTATGCCTTTAGGACCCACAACTATACCAAGTAAGCTATAACATACATTATTCTCACAATGCATAACATCTATGTTGTGTTTCAACAGGTGTTCCGACCAATACTGTAATGCGTATAACATACTCTTCTTATTCTAGTTAAACTATTGACAACCCTTTCTCTTTATTGCCTTGCCACCAACAGACTTGTGTCTTCTAGGAAACACATAGGTCAAACCGTCGAGTTGTGTTTGGATACTCCATGATGTATACTTCCTATGTGCTTCTCTATTCTCACTTTTCACATACAAATACATGATTTTTTGAAAAGAATGTAAAATTGATAACCATCGTCTATGATCGAAATACACTATCTTTTTTTAACACGAAGGGAAGACGTAGAATTTATGCATTTGGGACACACCTTGTAACCTTGACCTGACTAACCAAACGCGTAAAATCTTGCTGGATAAGAATTAATTGTATGTAATACAAAACCACACATAACAAATACTTCATGTTTATGGGCATCATAAGTAGGGATGCCTATACTCCACAACATGCTCAACTAATCTATCATAGAACGAAGGAATACATCAAATATTTTCGACGACAACATGTATCCGGAACAAATAATGTTAACATGAACGTGTATTCTTTCATGCATAGCCACGATGTTAGAAGTGGTCAATATAACTGCCACATGTTATACAAATTTTTTTCCTTATGAAAGGACAAAACCCATCAAGGTCCAAGTATATATATATATATCTTTGTGTGACTATCGTCAAACATTTTCCAACTAATTCCATCAACTAGATGATGCAAAATATAGTGTTTCCAATTTTTTGCCAAATCGTTTCCTTTATCGTGTGCCTCCAAGCGTACAGTCGCTTTAACCTTCGGCCAATAGGAAAATATATTAATTTTTTATGCGACACTCTCTTCCCCTTCTTCTAGTCCCACCTAGATAAGTTGTGAATCGGATTTGCATCTAGTCCTTTGTAATAACCGTAATACAAAAAATTGTTGTTCAAACACACATCAATTGTTTTATACCATAAACCTAAACTCTTTAACTTCTTGTTGAATTCTTAATACGATGCAAGAAAGGAAAGTTCATCGGAAAAGTACAACTCAAGAGTTGTAGGAGATCCGTGAACTAAGTATTCATCCACGTATTTTTACCTTGAAGTGCATCAATTTTGCAATAAAATTTAACAAACCCATTTTCATGAAATCAAGATACAACTTAATTTGAATTTCCATAACCAACACATCAAAGGAAACTGATTCACTCTGTTGAACATTCTCACCTATCACTCGTTAACGATGCCTCTCAAATCATCTAATATATTCATCTACAATATGGTTCGACTCACTATTCTCGCGAATGCGTTCAACTTCACCATGCAAATACCAAACTTCATATGTTGATAAAAATACTTATATTAAATTATGAGTCATTACCTTATTTAAAAAATCGGTATTACTTTTACAACATTTACATGGCCAATACCCCTTTTTTACCGTTTATACCCCTTATTTCACTAATCTTACACACCAGCTAAGTCCCAGATCAAATACTAAGTTTCTCTAACTTTTCTTTCTTTTAAAGTTAGTGAATCTTATGTTGTGCATCATAAATTGGTACACAATTGTTACCCTAACAAAACGCCAATATACGCCCCTACGTAATCAACATCACAATATACTAAATGCCACCATCCCATATGAACAATCAACTAAAAGCCTAATACTTGGCGCAACCAACATGAGTCTATATTTTATTACTGTATTTTGATCACCAACATCGCATGGGTCATACAATTGTTTTTACAGTACTTCTTCACCCATTTGGCTAGTGGGTATATACCCAAAATATTTGTGGGTACCGTAAAAGAATATGGTATATACCTACTTTTATTTAGGGCACATACCCACTAAATTCATGGGTAATAAAAGATTTTGTTGATAAATACTAAAAATTATTGACCAAATTCCACTAAATGAGACGATATTAACTTCATTACACAATTAGATCGGGAGACGATATCAACTTCATTACACAAATAGATCAGGAGACGAACTTAACTTCACTACACAATTAAAATCATAGTACAAAAAATCACAAAGTGTTTCACAGTTTAAATCATAGTACCAAAAAACACCAACTTCATTACACCTAATATACGAATTATAGGTTTTTAGGATTTCCCAAATCTTAGTAGTTGACTTGCTTAGGCATACAGAGTCATCTCGCATATGATACAAAGTTATAAATAATGTATAAAATGGATATGAGCTAAGAGCTCCCATCAGTTCGGGAGTTTATTGTCGTCGTGGAGAACCTCTACCACGCTTTTAAGTATACATTTGTTAATACCCATTATCCTGAAACCAACCAAACAATATTCATTAGTTTAACCATCAACAACTTGGTTAAATAATCAACATAATATGCCAACAAAAGTTGTGGGTATATACCCACAGTATCTGTCGTGAGGGGTATATACCCAACGAAATCCATCCTCGTACCCATTTCATCAACACTCATACCCACCAAAAGTAACACCTAATAATTCTATCCCTGCCATCACTACCCCAAATCAATACATACACCTATATCAATATTATTTTTAAAGATTTATGATGGGTACAAACCCACCAACAAAAAACACCTTATTCTTCATAAATAGGGAAACATACACAAAGACTAACTATTAATTTAAAGCCCTAATGGTCCTCCCACTTTGATTTATTACTGGAAAACTAGAGTAACACTATAACATCTATTAGGGTATAAGCCTAGTACATAAAGCGGTTTTGACGTGAATAGACATAAAATTAGTGTCAATAATTTATAAATTAAACATATATGTATGTCTATATATTTGAAGACGTGAATGACCCAAAAAAATCAACAAAAACTGGCCATACATAAACAAAAACAAATTACCAGGTTATTTTTATAAAATAACTAACACACTACAAACCCTAAAGTAAATACCTAAACGTAAAAATAATCAAGACCTAGAAGAAGGTTTAATTGGGTAAAAGAAAACAAAATACTCACCTTAATTTGATTGGGTATCGTCCATTTTAATCGACCGTCGTCTTTAGCTTTTCTACTTCTTTGTGGCTTGAAGGTCCGTGTGCGCGATTTTGCTTGTGCAAAATGAAGAATGAGGTTTGGGGTAGAGGAGAAGTGCTTCAGAAGTTGATTTGGGCAGGATTTCAAAAAGTGATTATGCCATAAAGAGAAAAAGAAGACTTGATTTGACACGTTTGGTGGTCCTTAATGTGTTCTAAAAATGAAATGCAAATGCTAATCGAACCACAACCGCAAGTGTACGGTTGTCCCAAGTAGTATATCTGATAATACAGATTCGTTCCAAGGACGGAATGGTTGATCACAATGTCTAACAAATAGTGATTGATGCACTTATGAAAATAAAAGACAATAATATGTTTGTTTGGTTTTTGTTATAAGACTAAGTAAATGAAAGACAAATATTAAAATGCAAGTAAAAACTAAGACGCAAGTAGAATGATGTAAAACGCAATATGAGATGTAGCACTTGAGAACGCAAGGATCCTCCTAATCCTATTTCCTAACTTATGTTGTTTAAGGGCTAAATTAGTCAATTACAATGGTCGGGATTCTAATATCCTTATACCCCCGTCAGGGTGGACTATAAGGCGATCCTAAAGTGTCACTAGTCCCGTCAGGGTAAATATGATCCACCTTCGGATGTTTAAGTTTTATTACCTCATTGGCCCTAGAATTAGCTAAGTTCGTCAGAATCAATAGCTTCTATCCTAGATTCGAATAAATGGTTCTGTATCTAAACCCTCCGTCAGGATGATCCAATTTCCACTAATTGGAATAGCCTAGATACTAACACCTGTTCTTAGTTAGCTACTCCAAAAACAGTAAAATAATCTCAATTTATTGAAAAGAGTAAAAGCCCTAATTTAGTTTAATTCAATAAAAACCCAAATTCAACATTCGTTAATTAATAAGATTGGGATTCACCCATTATTTGTTCTCAAGCACTATCAATTGTTTAGCTCATATTAAAAAGAAATACTAAATTAAAAATAAAGGAATTCATATTTGATTACAAAATTAAAGATAAGAAAAACCTAATTTCCAGAATAGGAATGACTACGAACGGAGATATAGACCCTCTCCAGCTCTTGTAGCTTCTTCTTCTTCCTTCCGTTGACTTCTCTCTGGTGTTTAATCTTATAGAATGTGAATTGTGTGAAAAATAGAAGTCCAGACCTCCTTTTATAAGCATAAATTCGGACTAGGGCTTGGACCAGAAAATAAAAGACTAATTAAATGTCCAAGCCCAATTTCCAAGCCCAAAATCCCGTAACTGCTGATACACCTTCACTAAAACGACTTTTCCCGATGCGTTACAACTCCGATTGACCTCATTCCAGTTGCTAAAGTTCCGTAACTCGATAAGGAATGATTTCTCTTCAAAGGTCAACAGCTAAATCATCGCTTAAGCACCTCTAAATCAGCAATCTATGGCCTGGAAAATGGATTTTCAGCTCTAAAAATAATATCTTCGGGATTTATCTTCAAGTCTTGACTCTTAATTCACGATCTTTGACTTTCTCCTCGGATTCCTCTCCTAGCTAACATCTAAAACCTGTAAACTTTACACTAAAAATACCAATATTACGCGCAAAAGTTTAATAAATTAAAAATGCTAGAAATAAAAAGGTAATTCCGGATTATTGCATATTAAGTCCAAAAGTCTATCAATTTAAGTAAATAAACACCAAAAATGATGTCTCCCAAGGGTCGAAAATAAGAACAATTAGGGAGACATCAACGTTACTTATTACAGACTTCTTTAGTCATATCTGCATTGGACACTTCACATGAGAGAGAATAAAAAAAGTGGGGTGCTACAAACCTTATGTTACTTTTTAGTTAGAGGTAATGAGTTTATAAGGCCATCAGCCTTAAGGGTTTATAATATAGGGCCAGTTCCCAACTACTAGTTAGGGAGCCCAACTAATAGGGGTAAAAAACCCTAAAATCCCTCCCATTCCCTATAGCTTAGATAAAACCCCAAAACCCAACCCATAACCTATTATATAATCGGAACCCACCTCCCTCCCACATCTTTCTTATCTCTCAGCGACAAACCCTCATCCCCTCCCCTCCCTCTCTATGCTTTCTGACCAACCACCACCATGATCCCCTGCTGCCACCCTCTCTGTGCTCTCTGACCAACCACCACCATGCTCCCCTCTCTGTGCTCTCTTACCAACCACCAACATCACCATTATCTTCCCTCTGACCAAAGAGAACTGCCCCCTGTCGTGGACCATTAACCACCATAATCACCAGCAGATCCACCTTCCCATAGATCCACCATCATCTTCATCACCATCAGAAGCACATCCCGTCGCCTGAACCCTACCGCCCCCTGTCATGGACCATTAACCACCATCATCACCAGCAGATCCACCTTCCCACAGATCCACCATCATCTTCAGCACAATCAGACCCCCACTGTGCTGCCTGAAACCCTAAGCCAACACCATCAACATCATCACAATCAGACCCCTACAACGCTGCCTGAAACCCTACACCACCACCATCAACGCATGGTCATTCTCCCTGCTCACTAATATCCGTTGTTCGTGTCCATTCTCACCAGTGCACATCCACATCTTCTCGTCACACCATGGGTCCAGCCCAAGCAAATCACCACCATGGTCCAGACCAAGGAAATCACCATCATGGGTACAATCCCCATCGAGGGAAATTCGAATAATTGGCCCAGCCCCATCGTGATCGAAGAATTTTCTTGTTGATTTTGTTGTTCCAATCTGATTGTTTTTGCTGTTAGATCCAATAATGATTGTGAAGAAATTTGTTCTTTGATCCATTATGATTGTAACAGAGATTTGTTGGGTTTGTTTTCTTTTTGGTTTGTTTTTTGTTTTTTTCCAATCCAATAATGTGAAATTCTTAGTGTTTATTCTTTGTTCCAATAATCGAGATTCAGAATTGTCCCATTATCTACACGAGTGTGAAGAAGTTTGTCTAGATAGGTCCAGGCCGAACACTAGTTTTTAACTATTTGGGTACAACCCATATTGAAAAATTAACAAATGCCTTAATAAAAATCAATAATGGCTTAATAAAAAATATATAACACAACACAGGCCTGTACCCATAAGGGTTCTATTTCGGGAATTAGTAAAAATATGGATGTGGGTCTGGACTCATCACGTGTTTATTACGAGTGTTCGTGGGTCTGTGTCCTCGAAAACCTAAAAAAATCTCTTTTCAAACTAAGAGTATAAAAGTCCAAAATCAAAGTAGAAAATTAAAACTAAGACTTAAATATGGTATTTTTTAAATTATAAAACTAACCAAAAGTTAGCTTCAATTTATATTTTCCTCTTACTAACTTAATTATATGGACTTCTAAATAAAATATTATAGGTCTATGGGGCCTTATAAAAAAAATCCTTTTCTTAAGGAATACAGGGCACAACTCAAAGTAGTTACTAAGTATGGTTTGATTTTGCTTGGACGGCTTAAACTCCAAGTTTTTTTTAAAAAAATTTAAAAAGAAAAAAAAAAGAATTCCAAGTCTTGTATAATAGTGACTAGTTGCACCTTGTATCACGTCTTCAGTTTGTGCTTGTAATCTCCTTTTTTTCTTTCTCTATTTTTATTTTTTTGGTCCAACTTCCTTTCTCTATTTAAAGAGTACAAAACACAAACATTTATCATCTTTCTTTTATCACTATACTCTATACAAAGCTAAATAATCATGAATACATTTAGCGTTCTTCATCTTTTTTTGCTCCTTATACTTCCTCTTCCAATTATAACATCATCATCACCTTCAAAATCATCATCACCTTCAAAAGATGCACAAGTAGAAGCTCTATTGACATGGAAGAAGAGTTTATTATCATCTTCAACTATCCTTCATTCTTGGTCTCTTTCCAATAGAGAAAACCTTTGCAAAAATTGGAAAGGCATATCATGCAATTCTGATGGCCACGTTTCTGAACTAAATGTTAGTGGAGCAGGTCTGGCAGGTACACTTGAACGCTTTAATTTCACTTCTTTTCCGAAACTTATCACTTTCAACCTCACTTCAAACTTGTTGAATGGGTCTATACCATCAGAGATAGGGAAGTTAATAGAGCTTCAAGTCCTAGGTTTAGAGAATAACCAAATAACGGGTATTATTCCATATCAAATTAGCAACCTTAAAAAACTATGGATGATATATCTTAGGAATAATCAATTACAAACTCCTGATTGGTCAAAGTTCCGAAGCATGCCTTCGTTGACTAACTTCGACCTTAGTAGCAATCTACATACGGGAGAACTTCCAGATTTCATATTAAAATGTCATAATCTTTTGTATCTCGATTTATCTTTCAACAACTTTAGTGGATCCATTCCGAAATCATTGTTCACTGATTTGGCAAAACTTGAGGTCGTGCACCTACAATACAATTCCTTTGACAGGTTATTGTCCTCAAACTTTTCCAAGCTTCTCAAGCCACTTCGTATTGAAGAAATCTATTTGAATAATAATTTAATTCAAGGAGAAATTCCATCATTTATTGGCGAATGCATGAACATAAGATGGTTAGATCTATCATACAATTCACTTACAGGAAACATACCATTCTCATTCTCCAATCTTACCATGTTGTATGAGCTGGATTTATCTCATAATTTTCTTTCTGGTGAAATCTTGCCTCAATTGTTTTCAAACTGGATCAACATAAATTCTTTGTTTCTTTCAAATAATCGTTTTACCGGGAGAATTCCATCTTCCGTTGGAGTTTTGACTTCGGTAGTTCGACTTTTCTTGGAGAATAATCGGTTCTCTGGTTCTATTCCCCCAGAGTTTGGCAATTGCAATGAGTTAAATCACTTGCGATTGAACAACAATAGCTTATCAGGAAACATCCCATCATCGTTTTGCAATGCAAGTAACCTTCTAACGATTGATCTGTCCATGAACAAATTGAGTGGAATTATCCCGCCATGCTTGGGAACCCGTGATCAATTATGTGCGTTAAATTTTGGCAAAAATTACTTGCATGGAACCATTCCAGAGATATTTGCGAAAGCAAATAGATGGCAGTATCTTATCTTAAATGAAAATCAACTAGAAGGGCCATTGCCACAGTCACTGGTCAATTGTAGTATGCTGGAAATCTTTGATGTCGGAAACAATCTCATAAATGATGTATTCCCCAAATGGGTAGAGACTCTTCCGCAACTTCAAGTTCTAGTCTTGAGAAGCAACAACTTTCATGGTTCATTGGGAAGTTCCATGACTAAGTCTCCCTTCACTAACCTCAAGATTTTCGACATTGCCAACAATAACTTCACTGGTCTTTTGCCCACAGTTTACTTCCAGCATTTTAAAGCTATGATAAATATTGCTGAAGAAGCATTAAATTCTACAACGGCGCAAAATCAGTACTACGATTACTCTATTAAAATATTTCTAAAAGGAGGGGAGTTTAGTGCTGCACCCGTTTTGAGAATTTTTGTATCAATTGATTTGTCATATAACATCTTCCAGGGCATAATTCCTAGTTCCATTGGAGAATTGAAATCCCTCAAGTGTCTCAATGTATCGCATAACAACCTCACAGGACATATTCCATCATCATTGAGAAATCTAACCAATCTCGAAACATTAGACCTTTCTTCAAACAAGTTGGTGGGGAGAATTCCAAGTGAGCTTGTTCAGATGACATTTCTTGAAGTCTTGAACCTTTCCTATAATAATTTGGATGGTCCAATACCTCATGGTGGACAGTTTCCATTTGAGAATAATTCATACATTGGGAACACTCGATTATGTGGATCACCTTTGACAAAAAGTTGTGTTTATCATGGTGAGGTGCAAGAGCTTCCAATATTGCCACAAGAAGATGATGACGATTCAAGTAATTTGTTTCGGGATGCTGCTCTAGTCGGTTATGGATGTGGAACGTTAATTGGATTGGGTATTGGATTTCTTCTTCAATCATATGGGAAAATGAAATGGATTGGCCGTATAAGCAAGAGGAAGCATTGGAGAAGACCCATAAGAGCATTATGAGTGGTTACTATAATCTCCTTAATCCATCAGGCAGTGCGTTTTCGGGGATCTTCAAACATTGGTTTTTGGCCATTGTTATATCATTCAGCTTACATCTTCAATTTCAATGAAATTCTGTTTTATTTTAGTTGTACTTTATTCAATAAATCTGTATTAAGTGTTTGCAAAACAGATAAACAAGTTATTAGTATCAATTCTTGCGTATTGTTGGTAGATAAAAAAGGTTTTGTTTTTTCTCGTTTGATGCTTCATATGTATAAACATTATCTGTTAGACACATATTTTCTCAAATTTATTTGCTTAATATGAATCTTGTTTGACGGCTAAAAAGGAAAAACAGTGAAGGTACGCTAAACTCTAAATCTCATGAGGCTTGAGCTACTTCCCAAACTCTCTGATCATTGACCAATAAAAAAAACTACCTTGATAAGGTTATAGGTTATAACATCATCCAGTTTCCCCACGACATCAACTAATGCCAAACAATCATGATTGTGAAAAAAATCGTCATAATTAATTTTAAAAAAATTAAAAAAATAAAAAAATTATATATTTGGATAAAGCAAATTAATATTTACGTCTATGATTTTTTCGGAGTTTTTTGAGTTTTTTGAGTTTTTTGATTTTTTTGAGTTTTTTTGAATTTTTTATTTCACAGACACGGAATTCCATGTTTTAAACATGAAATTCCATTTTTTGAAATAAGGAATTTGTTTTCCGCAAACACGAAATTCACTGTTTAAAACATGGAATTTCGTGTCTGCGAAATTTTTAAAAAAAAAATTCAAAAATTTTTAAAAAAATCAAAAAAAATCATAGACGTAAATATTAATTTGCTTTATCCAAAAATGCAAATTTTTTAATTTTCTGATTCTTTTTGAATTAGTTATGACGATTTTGAAAAATTTCATGGAAGCGCGCGTGTGATGAAATTAGTAGTAGGTGGTGGTGGTTGTGGTGGTGGAGGTGGTGATGGTTGTGGTGGCTGTAGTGGTGGTGGTGGTGGTTGTGATGGTGGAGGTGGTGATAATTGTGGTGGTGGTGGTGGTAGAAGTACCATATTATTTGTTTAATATTTAAAAATAAATATTGTATTAAAAATAAAATAATATATTTAATAATAAGGATAGTATAGGTATAAAAAATATAAAGGGGATGTTTTCTATAAATAGTTGTTCTATTAGGCATTTATCTCTAAATAAAAAAAATTAGAGGCTTAATTAATGAGGCATTTATCTCTAATTACCCCATATTATTATTACTACTATACCTCATAGTATTCGCAACCAAATCATTAGAGATAAAATATATGTCCTTTCTAAAGATAGACAATTATCGATGCATCAGGTGTGCCGTCAGTATTGATTCTTTAAAAAAATACAATTCAAATATCATTTTGCGATGAAAATACGTTATCGCGAATGATTAAATATAATATCGACAACATTCCTTTCTCGCTAGCGTTCTTATTTGCGACAAGATATTTTCTATTTACAAAAATAACAAAATCATCTTCATTGATATAACTTACTAGAGAAAAAAAAATGTCAGTTACTAACGACTTCATTATCGACAACAAGGAATTCGTTTAGAGACAATATGATGTCGTCTCAAAAGATAAAACTATAATAAATGGTGCAGCCATTAATCACCATTCCCATTTTTTCTTCCCAATCTCAAAACCTAGCCCCAAATTGTATCATCAGACTAGTTACTGCCACCCGTTGTGTCACACTTCAGGACTTGTAGTTTGATTTTTGCATATTTTAGGGATTTATAGTTCAATTTTCTCATAATAAAGGGGATTTTATTGTATTTTTGCATATTTTGGCACCTATAGTGCAACTTTTACGTGAGTTAGGCCCTTATAGTGAAATACTTGATTATTATAGGGATCAAAAGTGTAACTTTTTATCATTCAAGGACTTATAATTCAATGTGTAAATATTCAGAGACTTGTAATTCAATTTTGCATAATTTATAGATTTAAAGTTGATTTTTTTCATTATATAGACTTCTATTATTATTTTGCATATTCAAGGCCATATAGTGAAATTTTTACGTGAGCCAGTCCCACATATTGGATTATTGTAGAGGTTAAAAGTGCAATATTTTATTAATATAAGGAATGAAAGTGAAACTTTTACATAATAAAGGGACTTGGAGTAATTTTTGTATAAAAAGGGACTTATAGTGCATTCTTTGCTTGATATAATGACTTATAGTGTAACTCCCGCATAATATAGATGCATTTACTATATTCTTACATAAAAAACGGCCTTATAGAGCATTTTTCAATCAAAATGGACTTATAATGCAAAATTTGCTTAATGTCGGGACTTATGGCGTAATTTTTGCATACTATAAGGACTTTAACTATATTTTGCGAAAATTAGATCTAGGTCCCTAAAATAATAAAAATTTGACCTATGTCCCCTAAATTTTTAAAATAAATACACTTTGGTCCCTAAACTATTTGAGAATACCTTTAGATAAATAAAAAAAATATAAAATATGCGTTATCACCCTTATGTTTTTTTTTACCAAAATTTCACTTTGATCCTTAAACCACTAAAAACATACCCCTAGGTCCCTACAATATATAAGAAGTTCACTTTGGCCCCTAAGTTTCTAAAATAATTACACTTTAGTCCCTCAATTGTAGGGATGGCAATGGTTACGGTTAAAAACCGAAACCAATGATAACCGAATTATAAAACCGTGGTTAAAACCATTAGGTTATGGTTTTGAAAAGTGTAACCGATGGTCAAAACCGTTAGGTTATGGTTTTTGATAAAAATAAAACCGAAAAATCAAAAACCGTTTATTATCATATATATTTTTTAAATTTTATAATAATTTAGGTTAAATTAGATATACTGAAATTCTAAAAACACAATCAAAATACTAGATTTAACCAATTAAATAATAAATATACAATTTAATCAAATACCAACACAATTTTTATAAACCTTGTAGTTTTTTTATATATGTGGTTTTATTTTATAAAATTTAATATATTTATTAAATTATCATTTGAATATGGTTAAAAACCGCAAAACCGTTTAAAATACCGAAACCGAATAATACGGTTATGGTTTTGAAATATGTAACCGATGGTTAAAACCGTTAGGATATGGTTTTTAATTATAAAAATGGTTATGGTTATGGTTTTTGAAATTTTTACAAAAAACCGATCCGTTGCCATCCCTACCCAATTGTTAAAAAGCTCCCCTGGGTCTTTAAATTGTTTGATACATAGTGTATATTTTTGTTTTAAGTTTTACTTAAGAAATAGATCATGGAGGATGCCTTTTCATGATCACACTAAGGAGATATGGATGGAGATGGAGATGGAAAAAACCTACCTCGGGCTTCAAGATGTCTTGGTACTACCTTTAGGAGTTTAGGTAAAACGTACATACATTCATTTTCTAATGAGAATAAATATTTGTTATTACAGTTAAACAAGTTAGGTAGGTTCATAGACGAAGTGTTCTCGATCCACAGGTAAGGCCAAGGAGAAGCACCGGGGGCACGCTTTCCATCTAGTTATGTATTAAGGACGTGTTGTCTCCCTTATTGTTCAAAATTTATGCCCTTAGGAGACATAATTTTAGGTGAATAATTGACTAATATGCTACACTTTTAGTGTGATTTCGTTATATTTCATTTTCTCTCCTTGGAATTTATTATATTTAATTTTTAAAACTTCTGCACGTTAAATGGTTTGTTTTTAGTGCAAAGTTGTAGGTTCATGGATGCAATGGAGCATCAAGATAAGGAGGAGAATCAAGATTTAAAGTCTTAGATCGAGTGGAGAAGTCAAAGGCGAGAAAATATATTCCGAAGAGTTGACTAGGAAAGCTGCAAATCTGAAAGACTAATGTTAATTACTTATTTCGAGCTACTTAGACGTGGATTCAGCCTCTGAGTTGTGAAGAAGATTTATTCCTTATTGAGTTATGAAGATTTAGCAACTTTAATGTGTCGATTTGGAGTTGATATGAAAAAATTACGGCCGTTTTACCAAAAGTTGTACACCAGTTACGGGAATTACCAATTGGACTTGGGCTGTTAATTATTTAATTAAGCCCATGATTAGACCTAATCCGTTTTCAATATCTATATAAGCCCTCTTAGACCTCATTATTCAGCACCTCCCATATTTTCTTCAAATTAAATCATCCTTAGAGAGAGCGTCAAGAGGCGGAAGTAAGAGCAGGAGTTGGAAAATCCATTTTTCTCCAACAACAGTTCTTTTCATCCCTTCAATTAGGATTCATAATTGATTTCTGTAATTTAGGATAATGTATTTTTTATTTTATTTCAGTTTTCCATTTGAACATGAGCTAAATTATTAAGTACTTGAGAATCTCAAATAATGGGTTGAAGCCCTTATAAATCAATTTCGGTTTTTGAATTTGGGATTTTACGATTTAATTTGAGCTGGGTATTTATTATTGGATATTATTTTATGCTTGTTTATTATTTCTTTTCTGATCAATTAGAAATAAGTTTTAGTAATTAGGCTATTCACTTTAATGGAGAAGTGATCACCTTGACGGGGGGTTTAATTACAGACCTAGGTAATAGACGTGTGGTATTAGTCAATGATCCTGACGGGCTTGACTAACCATGCAGCCAATTGGGTAAAGATCTTCACCAATTACCATCTCCACCAAGTTTTTGGCGCCACTGACGGGGATTGCAGCGTGTAACCTCGGTGTTTAATCCCTAAGTAGTTTTAATTGTTTATTTTTTCCGTTCTACGCTTGTTTTTGTTTTGTTTTCTTTTACAGGTTCTTATACTCATGTAATAATCAAGAGATTCAGTTAGAGATGTATGGAGGACGTTACCCAAATCCTGATCTATTTGACTATTGGGAAGACTCTTTAGGACAACAACAATGGGGTAGTAACTTCTACCAAAAACCTTATCAATACACGCAAGAGAAAGGATTGAACAATCAATGGATCGGGAATATTCAACAACAGTCATCATATCACTATCAGCAAGAGCAAGGATGGAACAACCAGTGGGTTGAAAAAGTTCAACATTCTCTACCTCATTACTATCAGCAAGAGGCACTACAGGAGACATTTTCTAAAGTCCAGCGCCTATTTGAGGAAAGTGAGGCAAGATATCAAGAGAGAAAGGCGAGAGAAGAGGAAAGAAGAGCCACCCATGCATTCATACAACGGATGCTAGATGAAATGGTTGCCCGAAACAACTCTCCTAACTTAACCGAAAGTGTTAGCAAGTCTTATGAAGATTCCACTCCCCCAAGGGATGGAAGTGATCAACCGGAAGAAGTAGTTAAGGAGGAGGTGTTGAAAGAAGATATTATTGATAGTGATATGACCACCGTGCCAATTATAAATGGAGACCACCATGTGGTTGAGAATCTTGTTAGCATGGTGGAAGAATGAGTAGCAACGAAAATCCTAGAAATTGAAACAGAATTTGCTATTCTTATGGTGCATGCACATGATCAAGATATAGAACGCAAAAAGGAAGAAGAGTTGATCGAGATTAGAGAGATTACACATCAAAAATATGATGAGGTAATAGTGGAAGAATAGGTTGAAAGCGAAGATGAATCTGAAGCGGTTGGGGAGGTCAATTGAAGAATTAAAGGTCCACAATAAAATATTAGTTGAATCTCTACCACAAAACATTTACCAATTACCATCTCCACCAAGAATCTTGATTGAAAATAGAGTTGAAGAATCACCTCATGTACCAATAATGATCAATATTTGCTATACAAGCAAGGTTCCACACCGCAGAAGTAAAGCGGCAAGGAGGAGCACCTACCCACCACATTTTAAAGATGAACACAAGATCGAACCGAGGAATAAAAATGAGCTTATACCGTTGAGGACGGTCATCTACTATCATGCTTTGGAAAATGTTTCGTCGGGAAAATAAGAAGGCGGAACGAGGTACTTACCCACCCCATTTCAAAGATCGATGGAATAATATTCTAAGGGGGAATGTTCTAAAGCTTTCATATAAAGGAAGAGGCGAGTTTAAATGGAGGAACACCGCAAAGGCCTCAATACCATATTCATGGAAGGTAACGCGTCTCACTTAAAGTCGTAATAAACAAAAGTGCTTCTTGGGAGACAACCCATGTTTTAAATTGTTTTCATGTCTTTAAATTCTTAGTGTGAATTGAGTAATGGTTAGTTATTTAGTGTTTAATTTTTAAGAAATGAAAAAGGTTGGTGTTTTTGATGATTACATGAGTAAAGGTCTTGAGTTTGGGGAAGGTAGTGCGGAAAAGAATGAAAAGTTTGATTGTCAAAACAGGAGACAACCGGGAACCCGGTTATGGAGCTGTTCCCCCCAAACTTTCTGACCTATGCGGTGGAGACACAAAGTATTTAGTTGCGTTTGAAGTCGCGCCCATCGACAGCCACCGGGAACTCGGTTGGTCATTGACCGGGAACCCGGTTATCAGTAACTTCAGAAGATCATAACTTAACGCTCGGATGTCGAAATTCGGATTTCTTTGTGCCTAAACCGCACAAATTTTCTAGTTCTATCCAATTGTGAAGTCAAAAAGTTCGAATGAAAAGCTAAAATTTTATGACCTGTGCGGTGGAGACGCAATTCGTGGTGCAAAAGGAAGAAAAACAGAATCTCGGGAAAAATGGTAACTCCAATGGAAATTCCGAGTAGTCCAATGGATCGGGAGCGCAATTTATAATGAAAATGAGTATAAATTTCGCAAGAATTCGAGGTGTAGACTAGGAAAAATCGAAAAAATAAGATGAAAAAAGTTCTTCGCGAATACGCAACACTTTTGCGTCCAGCGAGTTGGGTATTTGCGTGCGAATACCCAACCCGTTTTTCATAAGTCGGGAACCCGGTTTCGAAAGCCAACTATCTGACCTCCGCGGTAGGGACGCAACCTATTTTTTGCGGCTTGAAAAAAAACCGGGTACCCGGTTTCCGTCGGCAAAAATTGACCAACACATGAAACACCATTGATGACGAACCAAAACTCCAAAAACACTCAAATTCCATCATCAAAACACCAAAATATCACTAATCCATCTCTCTAAACATCATCCCAACACATAATCAATCACAAATATTTCCAAAAACACCTAGAAATTAACTTTTAATCCATAATTATTCTTCACCAAAGTTTAAATTTTATCCTTTAAACCTCTCCAACACCATAGATAATGACTACCCATCTCAATTAAACCAGCATTGTCACTACTGTGCCACCTTCAACAACATTCAGAGACACAAATTTCATCAATAGATTTTGTACTTTGAAGGTTGGAGATTGCAAGTGCAAGGTATCAAATCATCACAAATTCCACGGGCACTCCGGTAAAATAGCTAGAACTCTTCTTTTCTTTCTATTACCAGTTGGGAATTAAGGTTTTTGTTTAAGTTATTTATTAGAGGAATTTTGAATTGTTTGAGCCTAACATTATATATTTTGCAAAGTAATCTTCAAGTAAGTGAAAAATTGAGTTTGGGGTCATCCGGGATGACCATGGAGGTTGGAAAAGGTACGAAGAACATGAAGAGAAAAGAAAATTGGGTGTTTAGGGAGGATTTCCGTAGAAGAGATGATGATTTAGAGGGCTAGGATGAGATGGTTAACTTTGGGAAATATGACAGTATAATTCGAGGTAATGAAGGGCACTTTATTCAATATGAACGCAACGAGTAATGATCTTTACAATTTAATGAAGAAGAATTTAAAACCTCGACCTGAGACTACACGTAATCGGCCTAGTGCCGATCCTGATATGTTTTCCTATTATTTTCTCATTTAGTAGTGTATATTATTTTTTCGTTTTACATAGTCTTTTCGAGTCGTGGGGACACGAGTTTAGGGTGGGGTATCGTAGCCTCATCCCAATTTTATGTGCTATGTGTTTTTACGAATTTTCAAAAAATTTAAAATCAAATAAAAATTATTTTAAGGATTGATTTGACTATAGAGTTTGTTGAATGTAACCATAAGCATACTTTTTGTAAATTAATGATAGAAAATAGTAGATCTTAGAGTTAATGTAAAACTAAACTTGAATGCATGTAAACACTAGATGATTGATAGGAAAAATTAATGAATAATGCAAAAGAATTAAGATTGTACTTGGTAAGAATGAGTGGTGTGTAGAACGTGAGATCTAAATAAGTAGATAACCCACTTAATTATGAACTAGAGGTGAACTATGTAACTAGGAAAATGATAGAGGTAGTTCTTTGATAGCCACTTGAGACCTTTTTAGCTTTCTAATTTGTGATTAAATGTTATACCCTTCTTAGCCCCATTTTTAAGCCTTTAAGCCTTTCTTTTGAAGCCACATTATAAGCTTATCCTTTATATGTTAGGACCATACTATATGACCCACACTTGAATCACGATTGCTTAAGACTAGTTGTCCTTGAGCTTGTGTTTGGGGTGAGGGAATCTGTTATTACATCTGTTGGGTAGATTTGTGTGTGCTTAAATGATTATGCATTTTATTGTAAATTCCTTTGCCGATTTCTGAGAAGAAAAAGAAAAAAAAATTGAGAAAATAAGTTAGCATGACATCTAACATTAAAAATAATGTCATATTTAACTTACAAAAAAGAAAGAGATTGAATAAATATTGAAATAAAAGAAAAGGCAAAGGAATATTTTTGTAATCATATTGATAGGTTGGTTTGGAGACGCTAAATTTGTGCGTCAAGTGAATAAGATCATATGTGAGTGTAAACTCAAGCTCAGGACAGTTTGTTGAAGGCTAGTGAGGAGAGAGACAAAAGCTCACTTTTCATTATCCAAATGTACCATATCGTCCCTAAGCCACGCTAAAACCATAAAGTCCTCATGATTCCTAGGTACATAGTGAATTAAAAATTCTGCTGATAGGAGTAAGTTAAGTGGAGCGTTCAAAGCAAGTAAAGATTGATGAACACCCTATGGCCACCATCTCGAGCTAAGTATCAAGTGTAACCTTCTAGCATTGTGAAATTAATTTTGGATTGATATTATTTATGTGTTTGATTTTGTATGATAGGTGTATGTGTGCATTAATTCTTAGGTTGTACTATATGAAATTTATTTTGAGTTTTGCTTTGGATTTATTGTTTAGATTCTGCATGTTGCTTCTTACCTTGAGCCTCTGTTTTGTTTCACTTTGTCGGGACGACAAAGGTTTGAGTTTGGGGTCTTGATGTCTCCCTTTTGTTATTATTTTATGCCCTTATGAGACATCATTTTAGGTGAATAATTGACTAATATGAAATATTTTTAGTGTGATTTCGTTATATTTCATTTTCTCTCCTTGGAATTTATTATATTTCATTTTTAAAGCTTTTGCACGTTAAATGGTTTGTTTTTAGTGCAAATTTGTAGGTTCATGGATGCTATGGAGCATCAAGATAAGGAGGAGAATCAAGAATTAAAGTCTTAGATTGAGTGGAGAAGTCAAAGGCGAGAAAAGATATCCAAAAGAGTTGACTAGGAAAGCTGCAAATCTAAAAGGCTGATACTAATTGCTGATTTCGAGCTACTTAGACGTGGATTCAGCCTCTGAGTTGTGAAGAAGATTTATTCCTTATTGAGTTATGAAGATTTATCAACTTGAATGATTCGATTTGGAGTTGATATGCAAACTTTACATCCGTTTTCCAACAGTTGTACACCAGTTACGGGAATTTCAATTAGACTTGGGCTTTTAATTACTTAATTAAGCCCAGGATTAGACCTAATCTGTTTTCACCATCTATATAAGCCCTCTTAGACCCCATTATTCAGCACCTCTCATATTTTCTTCAAATTAAACCATCCTTAGAGAGAGCGTCAAGAGGCAGAAGCAAGAGCAAGAGTTGGAGAATCCATTTTTCTCCAACAACAGTTATTTTCATCCCTTCAATTATGTTTCATATTTTAAATATGTAATTTAGGATAATGTCTTTTATTTATTTAATTTCAGTTTTTTATTTGAACATGAGCTAAATTATTAAGTACTTGAGAATCGCAATATAATGGGTTGAAGCCCTAGTTAATCAATTTCTATTTTTGAATTTGGGATTTTACGATTTAATCTGAGTTGGGTAATTATTATTGGATATTATTTTATGCTTGTTTATTATTTCTTTTCTGATCAGTTAGAAATAAGTTTTAGTAATTAAAATATTCACTTTAGTGGAGAAATGATCACCTTGATGGGGGGGGGGGTTAATTAAAGACCTAGGTAGTAGATGTGTGGTATTCGTCAATGACCCTGACGGGTTTGACTAACCACATAGCCAATTGGGTAAGAGACTAAGACCGTTTGAAAGTAGGTATAATTGCCCTGACGGGGTTTATAATACCGTAGGATAGCTCCTGACAGGAGTTAGGAGATTATAGAGTCTCGACTAATAATTAAATGACAACACCACCCTTAAACGAAACAGTAATTGCATTGACTTAGGTGAATTCCCTTACGAGACTCAAGTACCATTCTCATCTTGCGTCTACTCATATTTACCTTACTTGCGTCTTATTTATTTGTATTAGCTAAATTAGTATTTTACGTTATTTGCACTTTAGTCCTTAACAAAACCAAACGAAAATCTTTCATATTTTATTTTCTGTATTATCAATTATTACTACTTATCTATTGAACACTAGGGTTATAGCAGTCCAATCCCTGAGAACGAAATTCTGATTATCGGTTTATTACTTGAACGACCCGTACACTTGCGGTATGTGAGTCCTTACTTTTATCGCATTATTTTATAACACACAAGGACCCACCAGGACGGTATGTGGAACCTCATGGGAGAACGGGGGCACCATCTGGCCTAAGTAGTAAGGACCACGATCATGGATTACTTTCCTTATTACTCTCATGAATGGTACAAGATCTGCTAGTGTCACATGGATAAGATTTTGATTCATCTACCAGTAAGTTCCTTGTTTGTAATTTTTTTTGATAAACCCTAATTTTTGGTTAATTTTGTCTTTTTGTAGCGTTTTTTTCTTTCAGTCGAGGAATGTATAAACAGTCCGGACTACCCTCAAATCCAAGGAATGTATACAAAAAATACATGGATTGATACAAAAATGATAAGGGGATGCTAAATAAAAATTAGATCAAATTTGTTCGAATTCCTGAGAATATCAACCCGGCAGACTAGCCCAAGTATCCGGAGAAGTGGGATAATGAGAGATTTCTGATAAATATTGATGTTAACAAATTTATTTAAACAAAAAAATTGGCTACCTATAAGAAACTAGGAAGTGGGCATGGCTTGGCCACCCTATCACATACCTAACATAAAACGGTGAAGGCAATGTTTCTTTTGTTTTTAATCATATGATTTTCGCTAATATATCGTTATGTGTTGTCTTGCATGACGTTGTGGAGGCTCTTGGCACTATTATCCCAAAGACAGTGGCAGATGACGTTGTTGGTACACCCTCAATCTCAAAGAAGAAGATACTACAAATAACAGACTATTACAACCAAATTGGTGGTCAAGCAAAAAGGAGATTTGGGGGATGCGCGCTTCCGTGACTGTGATGAAAGTTTTAATACTTAAGTTCAATAAAAATTATTCTTGACTTACGTTTATATCTAATTTTTGCAACAAATTGACTTGAGGGAAATGTGGGTCCACCGAAAGAGACTCCGGTAGATGTGTCGGGGTCTTCAACCATACTATCCATGTCATTAACATGGAAAAATTAGTATCAAATAGTGATTGAGGTGTCAAAGGACCATCTAAGCCCTATGCAAAAGAGTTAGAACCTGGGAGTTGGACCGTTCGCTCCTATCTATGTACAAAGCTAGAAGCAAGACTACTTAATGTTTCAGGCGCCGAGATGGATGGTGGATACCTTCCAAAAAGCACTCGAGTACCTTAATGAGTTTTCCTATCAAATAGGCAAAGAAATTGGCCACGATTCCACTGGAAATACTGCATACATACCAATTCATCACGATTTTACTACATAAGGTTTTATGTAGATGATTCAATCAGGTCGGCACGATGGTTCAGATGTAGAGGGTAGATGTCTTCCCTTACCGGTCCACCATAGTTGGCAAAATAGATGAGTCCTATGCTTACAACATGGTTGTCTATGATCCAACCACTTAGAAATGAGACTGATGATGATAAGAACCACTCTCCGAACTGATCTTCCTTTTGATTTAGTCCTCGATCTCTTTATATTAAGTCGAATTTATCGCTTTAGTTTTGTATATGACTATTTAATTTAATTTGATTTTTATATAATATATGTCTATTAGTAGTAATTCAATTGTAATTTAGTTATATTTGTGATTTATTTTTATAATCTATCTCGTTTTATAATATATTTGTATTTTGGTTTATTATACCATGTTTTAGTTTTTAATATTTTTATTGAAAAGCTTTACCGAATGCAGTATTGATCGCTAAAGGTGTAAATTAAATAGAGACCACCATATTAGTCTGGAAAAGGGCTATTACTTTACCGATTGACTGAAGTAGTCGGAAAAGTATGCCATTAACGACCACCTAGTAGTGGTAAAGGTCGACACTTTACCGACTGCGCAAGAACTCTGTAAAGGATAGACTTTTACTGGCCACCAGATGATCGTAGAGTGTGTGGATTATTATATCAACATACAACCACTCTTATCACTAGTAATATTTTGTCAGAAGGTCCGTACATTTATTTGTCTCCTTGTAAATACATTCTATCACGAATCCCGGGTGATTTCTTAATATTGTTCTAGTTTTGTTTTTGGACTCCATGTTGTATAAGAAAAAAATTTACTCCTCCATTGGAAATAAAAGAATCTAAAAATGAAAAATGTGTCCACCCACCCAATTGCATACATTCATGTTAGAGTGGTTCACCTTCACCTGACAAACCATTATCCTAACTTGAAAAATAATAGGAAGCATTTCAAGAAAATTCTGAAAACGTGTTATCCTATTTTCAGTTACATATTCAATATACATTGGTGGAAGAAAAACAATCTTTTTCTTTTTACCATCAATGACTTTCGGACTATAAATCTCAATTTGAGGGAATATTTCACAGTGGTAATGAAGTCATTGCTCTAATTAGTGATAGAATTTGGGGCAATACAAGGCCTGCCAATAAATTCTCAAGCATTTCGATGAGGTGATTTAGAATTTCACCCGGGTAACGAAGTGTACCCTTCAACATCTGTTGCGGTTCAAGCAGGGGACATTTGGGGGTTAAATCTCAGCCCCAAATTTTCCCTTTTGGATTTATCCCAAGTTGTTTAATAACGCAAAAGTATTTAAGTTTGATAGTTTGGGTTAAAAAAAAAAAAATTGCTAGATATAATTCCTGGTTTAAAGCCACCCAATTCATAATAAGAATCGTTAATAATCTTACAACTAAATAGCAAAGAGGCCTCATCTGGCATCAAAATACAATGGTGATCAATATTCTGGGATATAGGACCCATCTGAACCTTCCAAAGGACAAGGCACGGAGGTGACTTCAATCCCTTGAGAATTAGTGTTCGGTCGAGTAAGAATTCTAGGAGGTAGCTCGGTGAGAGTTCATAGCATCCTCAGGAGGAGGAGGCTTATTGTGTACTCCATGAATCCTCTTCATAATAGTTTCCTGTGCCATCTTTAACTGCAAAGAAAGTTACAAAGCAGCAGCATATAAATAACCTGTGACTATAAGGATTATCTGTTAACATTTGGAGAAGATACATGGGTGGGTTTGGGGAACATATGTAAAAATAGATAACAATTAAAGTCATAATGCAAGAACTGGTTTCCAAGTTTGCTCATACAAAAAAAGATATCATGGTGGTCCAAATCTAATACACTATACTCTGGTGGCTTTACCTAAGAACTTTTTTTCTGCTCTTGGTTGTAAACATGATTAATTAAACAAGGAATACTATTACAGTACACAAACAAAGAAATAGAACAGAAGGTCCAAGACAAAGCCCAAACCAAGCAATCTTTTTGAAAAACACCATTAAACCCAAGAAGGGTTAGATAGGTTGGAATTATTATCACCACGCCATGGTATAAGCCGTGGAGAGACAACCTTTAAAGTAAGATCCACCTCTTTGCGGCGGTGCTAGGATAAAAAAGGGGAAGTCCTATAATTAGTATGCACAAGCTAATCTGTAAAACGTATCTACGTAGATCTCCTATTAACGAAACAATCATCTATACATTAAGCTTGTTTAGTCATTTACCCTTGCAATTAATGTGTCAAGCTCAGCTTTCAATTCTTTGTTTTCAGCATCTACTTCATCGGCCATTGAAGTTATGTCACTTATCTGTTTAACTAGAGAAGAATTCTCATCGATTAGTAGTGAGGCCTGTTAAGAAACACAAACAAGTGTACAATAATTATACGATGAACTTAGATATTAAAGAATTTCAAGGAACAAACCTCTCTCTCAAGTTCAGTCCGGCGTGCCTGCTCATTTCTGCTTGAGCTACCAGCCGATTCTCTATTGGAGAGCATACTGCAAAATACAGAAGGTTCTAATTGAGACGATTTTTTGCATTTAGGCAAGACGGCGAAAATTATACATATAGCTACGTGCCCTAGATGGAAATACGAACATAACCTACGTGTCACTCGTAGAGCATATAACGACAAAGGAAATTTGAAAAAAATAAAATTAAGAAGAAAAATAAAATCCAAATTATAAACACATATAGAAACAAACCTGAACAATTATGTTTTTCTTTTTAGCTACCTACAATTTGCAACATTTTGCAAACTCTAATAGAATCTTTAAGCAAAATCATAAAATACCACCTCCCTGCAATAAGCTGATTTAGAGCCATTATTCTTGAATTTGCTGAGCAGCAATCAACCCTTTACATCTCTTTTAATCGGATCAATCAACCTATCCTCAGAGTTAGACCCTCCTTCAACATGCTCGATATTTCTTCCCTTCGGTACACCCAATATATTGGTGCAATAAATACAAGTCCTAAAAAGATAGCTTCAAGGTAATTTCTTTTTGCCTCCTTGATGGTCCAACCTGGCAAAGTATACCATAATTGACTCCTCCGAGTAAACCTGGAATCTTTCATCATCAATTTCCTCCAAATTCTACCTGTAAAAGAACAATTGAAAAAAAAATGATTTCTATCTTTAACTGCTAACTAATAATTTAAATCCCGTTGTTAGAATATGTATTAGTTATCTAATTACATTAAATAGCAGTTTCCTAATAGAGCTAGGATGGAATACTTGCTCTGCTCTTCGAGTCTTGTTCTTATAAATAGGAACACATGTTGTAGCACTAGAATAAAATCGTAATGACATTGTAGTGTCTACATTGTTTCCGAGCCTTATGACTCCGTATTTTATTGAATATATATTATTTCACATTATATTATTTTTCTAGGTTACTTTCAAATAATTAATTTGGCATCACAATCAGTTTCATGCTCTAATGCACAGACTATTTAAAATAGAGGTAAATTTCAAATTAGAAGTGATAAAGATTCGTCTAATTCGCAAATCCCAATAAAATTTGATCCCAAAACCTCTTAATTTGACAGAGTAAAATTTGATCCCAAAACATCTTGATTTGACAGAGTAAAATTTAATCCCAAAACCTCTTGATTTGACATAGTACTTTAACCTCTAAACCAACTATCGATTTTTGTTACGATAATGGTACATTCACTCCGGTATATACCAAAGAGTGGTTGGGCTCCAATAGAATTGTGCATGGAGTTAGAAATTTCAACCAACCCAACCAGTACACCTATACCAACCCAAAACTAAAGTGATTGATAATTAATTGAATGGGTTGTGGTTAAACTAGGGAAAAGGAGGAAGATAGTGAGTGGGAGAGGATTTGGAAAATTCGAGGGTCGCAATATATTAAAGTCTTACTCTGGAGAGCAGCCCATGATCGTTTAGCTACTGGTGTGAACTTGGTAAAGCGAGGGATGAAGGTCTCAGTTATCACCTGTGCTGCGGTTTTCGCTTGGTTAAAAGAGTGTGGAATCCCATGTTCCATGTTCTGCGAATTAAAAAATTTAAAAAATTCAAAAAATTCTGAAAAAAATCATAGACGTAAATATTAATTTGTTTTATCCAAATATATAAATTTTTTATTTTTTTGATTTTTTTAGAATTAGTTATGACGATTTTAAAAAAATTTCACGGACGTGCGCATGTGTTTATTAGTTTTTGTTTTGTTTTTTTCTAATTTCCTTTTTCTAATTGTTAATTATAAAGGTAGTTTGGGATGAGGCTGTTTTCTATAAAAAAATCTTATTATAAACACCTTTTTTTATATAAATTTTTTAATAGGCATTAATCTTTAATTGGCTAAAAATAATTTACTCCTTCTCCATTGGAAATAAAAGAATCTAAAAATGAAAAATGTGTCCCCCGACCCAATTGCATACATTCATGTTAGAGGGGTTCACCTTCACCCGACAAACCATTATCCTAACTTGAAAAATATTAGGAAGCATTTCAAAAAAATTTGAAAACAGTGTTATTTTATTTTCAGTTACATATTCAATATAAATGGGTGGAAGAAAAATAATTTTTTTACTTTTTTTTTCCATCAATGACTTTGGGACTATAAATCTCAATTTGAAGGAATATTTCACAGTGGTAATGAAGTCATTACTATTGCTCTAATTAGTCATAGCAGCAATAAAAGGTCTGCTAATAAATTCTCAAGCATTTGGATGAAAAGATTTAGAATTTCACCCGGGTAACAAAGTGTACCCTTCAACATCTGTTGCGGTTCAAGCATGGGACATTCGGGGGTTAAATCTCAGCCCCAAATTTTCCCTTTTGGATTTATCCCAAGTTGTTTAATAACGCAAAAGTATTTAAGTTTGATAGTTTAGGTTAAAATAAAAAAAAAAATTGCTAGATATAATTCCTGGTTTAAAGTCACCCAATTCATAATAAGAATCGGTAATAATCTTACAACTAGATAGCAAAGAGGCCTGGCCTCAAAATACAATGGTGATCAATATTCTGGGATATAGAGTTAGTGGACCCATCTGAACCTTCCAAAGGACAAGGCACTGAAGTGACTTCAATCCCTTGAGAATTAGTGTTCGGTCGAGTAAGAATTCTAGGAGGTTGCTTGGTGAGAGTTCACAGCATCCTCAGGAGGAGGAGGCTTATTGGGTACTCCACAAATCCTCTTCATAATAGTTTCCTGTGCCATCTTTAACTGCAAAGAAAGTTACAAAGCAGCAGCATATAAGTTACCTGTGACTATAAGGATTATCTGTTAACATTTGGAGAAGATACATGGGTGGGTTTGGGGAACATATGTGGAAACAAATAACAATTAAAGTCATAATGCAAGAACTGGTTTCCAAGTTTGCTCATACAAAAAAAGATATCATGGTGGTCCAAATCTAATACACTATACTCTGGTGGCTTTACCTTTGTAAACATGATTAATTAAACAAGATATATTATTACAGTACACAGAAAAAGAGTTAGAACAGAAGGTCCAAGACAAAGCCCAAACCAAGCAATCTTTTTGAAAAACACCATTAAACCCAAGAAGGGTTAGATAGGTTGGAATTATTATCACCACGCCATGGTATAAGCCGTGGAGAGACAACCTTTAAAGTAAGATCCGCCTCTTTGCGACGGTGCTAGGATAAAAAAGGGGAAGTCCTATAATTAATATGCACAAGCTAATCTGTAAAACGAATCTACGTAGATCTCCTATAAACGAAACAATCATCTATACATTAAGCTTGTTTAGTCATTTACCCTTGCAATTAATATGGCAAACTCAGCTTTCAATTCTTTGTTTTCAGCATCTACTTCATCGGCAATTGAAGTTATGTCACTTATCTGTTGAACTAGAGAAGAATTTTCATCCATTAGTTGTGATGCCTGTTAAGAAACACAAACAAGTCTTCAATAATTATACAATGAACTTAGATATTAAAGAATTTCGAGGAACAAACCTCTCTCTCAAGTTCAGTCCGGCGTGCCTGCTCATTTCTGCTTGAGCTACCAGCCGATTCTCTATTGGAGAGTGTTAAAGATAGAAAGAATATCTATGTTTGGTGTATATATCTTAGATTGATCCTAGACTATCGTAGATTGATTCTAGACCATCGCAGATTGATTCTATTGATTCTAGACTATCTTAGATTGATTCTAGACTAAGTTAGATTGATTTACCTGTTAGGGTTTTATCAACATCCTTTCCTCTGTTCTTTGTTCCGCTTCCGCCACCGATCTATATCTTGTTTTATACCGTCAATTTGTTTTGTCACCAGCCCATTATTTGTCAATCTGTTTTGTCACCAGCCCATTGTCTGTCAGTTTGTTTTGATCAGTCCATTCTTTTATTCTGCAAACTGTTTGGGTTTTATTTTGCTCTAGCCGCCGCCGATCTGCTGCTTCACTTATTTTGAGTTTATTCAGTTCTCAGAAATCCGTTCTACAATGGAGAATAACGCCTCTTTTATTGTACCTACAATTTCTCAACTAGTTTCCACTCATCAACTGAAAATCCCTGTTAGTCTCTCTAATACTAATTGGGAACAATGGTCCACTTTTGTTGAAACTGGGTTAGAATCACTTCGAAAGGGTAAATATCTAAAAGAAGAATCACAAAATACTGAAGATTGGAAAGCTGAGGACAGCTCTATTCGCATGATATTATGGAATGCGATGGAGCCAGATATTCTATCCACTGTACACACTTTTAAGACCACAAAGAAAATGTGGGATCACCTACAGTCCACATACTCTAAAAAAACTAGCATGGCACACGCTTATAGAATTTCTCAAGCACATGCAAGATGTGAACAAGGCGATGCAACTCTGGCCGAGTATTTCACAAAGTTCAAGAAATTATCTGATGAGATGAGTGAGTTATTTCCCTTCGGCACAGATTCAACCACAACATGGGAACAACTCAATACTCTCACATTTATTGGAGGTATGTCATCCAAATACTCCTCAGCACGACCGATCCTCCTTGGTCAAACAACTATACCATCACTGTCTGCTACCTATCATCTTCTAAGGGAAATGTTTCCATCTGATGGAATTGATTCATCTCATATTATTGACAACTCGGCATTAGTGGCAAACTCTTACAAATTTAAGAGCACAGGTCAGTCATTTGTGAAAGGAGGAAAAGGATATGAAGGTACTTCAAATTCTAGTAGCTATAAGAATATACAGTGTCGCTATTGCAAAGAATGGGGTCATATAAAGTGGGATTGCCCAAAGCGTCCAAAAGGTTCACCACACCCTCCTCATGCTCAAGTAGCTTTTGTTGACCAATCACCCAGCGACCGTGCAAATCCAGACGAAGTTGCTACACTTATTCAGCAACTTGAGAAACTAGGCTTCTCTCGTACTGACATGAATTCTCAGCCACCGACTCAAAGGGCTACTTCATCTCACCCAGGTATGACTTCCAACTGTTTTATAGCATCAAAATCATCATGGATTGTTGATTCAGGTGCCACTGACCACATGACTGGTAACAAAAATATACTGTCAGGACTAGCCACCACTTCACAACCACCTGTCCAAATAGCTAATGGCTCTACCTGTAATATAGAAGGAATTGGATCCACTAATATTTCTCAAAACATGCCTTTATCATCTGTTTTATATGTTCCTTCTTTTCCTGAAAACCTTTTATCTGTTAGCAAAATAATAGAACAATTATACTGCTCTGTTATCTTCACCCCAACTAAATGCATATTTCAGGAACTGGGGACGAACAGGTTGATTGGCACTGCATATAAAGACAAAGGCTTATATTGCATGGAGAGTTCACCTCAGCGAGTGGCATACCTGAGTAATAATAGTGCTAAGGAGGTTCATTATCAGTTGGGGCATCCATCTCTCCAGGTTTTGAAGAAAATACGTCCTGAATTTCAGTCTATTTCAGAATTAGTTTGTGAGTCTTGTGTCCAGGGAAAGCATGTCCGTGCTTCCCATCCACCTAGAGTCAATAATCGGGCTAACAGTATTTTTGATTTAGTTTATTCTGATGTATGGGGTCCGTGTCCGGTTACATCCATATCAGATTTCCGATATTTTGTTACTTTTGTTGATGATTTTTCTCGTGCAACTTGGCTTTTTGTTATTAAATCTAGACAAGAGATTTTTTCAAAATTTTCTGAATTTTGTTCTTTTGTGAAAACTCAATTTGACGTCACTGTTAAAACTCTTCGTAGTGACAATGCCAAAGAATATTTTACAAATGAATTTTTAAAATATATGTCTGATAACGGGATTGTCCATGAATCATCATGTGCTTATACACCTCAACAAAATGGAGTGGCCGAAAGAAAGAATAGACACATACTTGAGGTTGCTCGTACTATGATGATACATGGACATGTCCCTTATCGTTCCTGGGCCGATGCGGTTCTAACTGCGTGTTATCTAATAAATAGGATGCCATCCTCTGTCCTTGATGGTTTAGTACCCTATAATGTTTTATCTCCATCTGCACCTTTATTCTCTGTTTCACCCAAGATCTTTGGGTGTACCTGTTATGTGTATGATAATCGACCAGGGCGTATGAAACTCGATCCCAAGTCCCTTAGATGTATTTTTCTAGGCTATTCTGGAACTCAAAAAGGTTATCGATGTTATAGTCCAACTTTTAGAAGGTACTTTGTTTCATCTGACGTTATTTTTATGGAGTCTGTACCGTTTTTCTCAAAATCTGAATCTAGTCCATTATCTGCATCTAGTAATTCTCCACCAATAATGACTATTCTGAAATATCCTGAGGTTCACACAGAATCTTCTTCAAACCTCGAGAGTGGCGAGCCACCAGCACCTCCCGCGCCTTCAATCACTCAGGTATATACTCGACGGGATAAGCATATCCCTGTTAATACTAACTCTGTCTTGACTATGCAGGACCATGATACTTGTGCATCTCCCGATATACCTAGCCCAACCAATAAATCACTACCATATCATACACAATCACATGAACCCGCCACACCTAATACACAAATTGCTTCTCCAATCCAACAATCTCAAATATCTGATCTTGACCTACCTATAGCCCTTCGTAAAACCTCTCGTAACTGTCCTAGTACCAGATATCCGCTTGACCGCTTTTGTTCCTATGCAGCTCTATCCACATCTCACCGTGCCTTTACTACTAGTCTTGACAGTTAGTATGTTCCTAATAATGTGTCAGAGGCCTTGCGCATTCCGGGTTGGTTTGATGCTATGCAGGAGGAAATGTCTGCTCTTTGGAAAAATGAAACTTGGGATCTTTGTCCTCTCCCTCCTGGCAAAAAGGCAGTCGGATGCAAGTGGGTTTTCACAGTCAAGGTTCATCCTGATGGGACAATACACCGACTCAAAGCTCGCTTAGTTGCTAAAGGGTACTCTCAGTCATATAGCATTGATTATGATGAAACATTTTCTCCCGTTGCTAAGATGGCATCTGTTCGGATATGTATATCTTTAGCTGCTGTTCGTCACTGGCCACTGTACCAATTGGATGTCAAGAATGCATTTCTCAATGGCATCCTTGAGGAGGAGGTTTACATGACCCAACCACCTGGTTTCGTTGTTCAGGAGGAGGTTTCCAAAGTTTGTCGCTTGCGAAAGTCTCTATATGGTTTAAAACAGTCCCCCCGAGCTTGGTTTGGCCGTCTCTCCCAAGCACTTAGTCAGTTTGGCATGATCAGGAGTGACAATGACCACTCTGTATTTTATAGACACTTAAAAGGAAAGACCATCATCCTAGTTGCTTATGTTGATGATCTTATTATCACCGGTGATGATGTCGAAGGAATTTCAGCATTGAAGAAATTTTTAAGTGAACAATTCCAGATTACAGATCTTGGCACACTCAAGTATTTTCTTGGCATTGAGGTATCACGATCTCCTGGTAAGATCCTTATTTGTCAAAGAAAGTATGTTCTCGATATGTTGTCAGATTGTGGATTGCTTGGGTGTAAACCTGCTGACTCCCCGATGGTCCCTGAAACCAAGCTTATGCCTGATGAAGGAACACCCTTACATGATCCTGAGAAATATCGAAAATTAGTCGGGAAACTCAATTATCTAACGGTTACTCGACCAGATATTTCTTATCCTGTTAGTGTAGTGAGCCAATTTATGTCAGCCCCACACACTACACATTGGGATGCAGCTATTCGGATCCTTAAATATCTCAAGGGTTCTCCAGGTAAAGGAATTGTTTATTCTGATCAGGGACATAGTAGAATCGTAGCGTTTAGTGATGCCGATTGGGCGGGTTGTCCTATTAGTCGAAGGTCCACTATTGGATATTGTGTTTTCTTTGGTGGTAACCTTATATCCTGGAAGAGTAAGAAGCAGACAGTTGTATCTCGATCCAGTGCAGAGTCAGAATACCGCGCAATGGCAAACACATCGTGCGAGCTAGTTTGGACAAAGCGTTTACTCAACGAACTAGGTGTTCACCATGATGGTTTGATGAGGCTATATTGTGATAATCAGTCTGCCATGCATATTGCCAAGAACCAAGTCTTTCATGAGAGGACGAAGCATATTGAGGTGGACTGTCATTTGACCAGAGATTTTGTCATAGGAACATCTTCTTGTCCCCCATGTATTCAACTAGTTCACGTTCGGACAGATCTCCAACTCGCTGACATTCTTACCAAGCCTCTTCGCAAAACCCCAGTTAATACTATATGTAACAAGTTGGGTATGTTAGACATATATACTCCAACTTGAGGAGGAGTGTTAAAGATAGAAAGAATATCTATGTTTGGTGTATATATCTTAGATTGATCCTAGACTATCGTAGATTGATTCTAGACCATCGCAAATTGATTCTATTGATTCTAGACTATCTTAGATTGATTCTAGACTAAGTTAGATTGATTTACTTCCTTAGTTTATCATTTGTATTTACCTATATAAACATGTAACCTTCATTTGTGAAATACACAGAAAATATATTTCTTACAAAAACTTTCAGAGAGCATACTGCAAAATACAGAAGGTTCTGATTGAGATGATTTTTTTCATTTAGGCAAGACGTCGAAAATGATACATATAGCTAGGTGCCCTAGATGGAAATATGAACATAACCTTCAGTAACAGTGTCACTCGTACAGCATATGACGACAAAGGAAATTTGAAAAAATAAAATTAAGACCAAAATAAAATCCAAATTCCAAACACATTTAGACAACAAACCTGAACAATTATGTTTTACTTTGTAGGTACCTAAAATTTGCAACATTTTGCAAATTCTAATAGAATCATTTCCTTTTCACTTTTATTTCTCTCTAACCTGAGGAGGCCAGTGTTAATCAATATAAAATAAGTACATGATGTCTCCTCATTTGTGATAGATTTATGTTAAGATGAGACATCATTTTTAGTGTTTTAGAAGTCAATAATGTCGATTTTCTTGAGTTTTAGTGCACTTTCCTATTTTGTGTCTTGATTTGTAGAATTAATGTTTTTAGAGCATATTGGGTTTAATTGTTTATTTAGTGTGTAGCTTTAAAGATAATTATGGAGCTTAATTAGAGTCCAAGTCAAAGACAACAACTTATGGAAGGAGATATGCATGGTAATTGGAGATAAGGAAAGAATTGCTAAAAAGATGGAAAAGGAAAAGCTGCCTAAATCTGGGATTCTGCAAAGATAGGCGTTTTTACCTAATAAAGAGGCCGAATTTGGTAGATTACTCCTAAAGGGCGTAGGAAATTCTGTTGCGATTCTTTTGGTATCTTGTGGAGCAAAATCGGACCAATAATAAAGAAGTTATGACCAAAACAACGCAGCAGTGTTTATCTTTATTTCCATACGAATTTGAGTTGGGCTAGAAGTCCATTACCTTAACTCTTCCTCAAGAAAACGAATTAGGTCTTCTAAACACCTATAAATACACCCTTATATCACTTGTAAATTATCCTTGCCTCATAGTAATTAGTTCTTAAGGTTTTATTCTTCCAGTTTATTGTAGAGAGCAAGATGATGTCTTTTATTATTTCTTTTAGTTTATTTCCTTCAGGTATGAACTAAACCTCCCATAGCTTGGGTTTTGCATATGTATAATCTATGAATTCTAATTCTTCTATCTAAGTTTCTTTGGGAATTATATGTTTTAATCTGATATTAGCTACTTACTTTATATTTGCTTATGTGTTTTGATTTAATGTCTTTCCTAGAATTGATCACTTTAGGATTGTTTTAAGAGTAGTTAGATGTTCTCCTTGACAGGGTGTTTAACTATTGAACCACCACATAATGTCTAGTGTCGATAGCAGTTCTGACAAAACATATTTCTAACTAGATAGTCATTAAGGTTTGTTTTAACCACAGTATCACCAAGACTTGCAGTATTTGCTTAGGGCCTTAGTGGCGTTTGATAACCCTATTTTAAATCACTTCTTGGTTGTGACGTAGCCCCCTTAGTCGCTCTCAAGGTCTAAGGTAGTGGAATTTAGAATCCTGACTAAATATTACCAAGAGCTAATATTCTCCCTTATGAACTAGATCTATAGATAGAATTAGAAGGATTAGTGCATACTAGCAAAACCTAAGCTATACTTCTCATCTCATATTCTTAATCTTTTACTTTATTGTCTTTATTTTCATAGTTTTAATTTAGTTTTAATTCATAAATTCGAAAAACCAAATATTTATTTACTGTCTTCTAGTTATTTACTTTTACTCGTTATCTGTTCCTACGCGTTTAACACACTTAAGTCCCTGAGAACGAACTCTACTTATCATTAAAACTTGCATACGTCCTGTAATACTTGCAGTACTGTGCCTGTCTAGGGTGAGAGTGCATAGTTTTCCATACTTAATTTGATCTTATTTTTATCACACCCTAGGCGACACCAAGTTTTTGGCGCCGCTGCCGGGGACTTGTGTCTCGTTAGCGTGTGGGTTATCTATTTCGAGTTTTAGTTTTTAATTAGTTTTTACTTTTCAGTTTTAGTGTAGTTTTAGTTTTTATTTTTCCAGATTTACGCTTGGGTTTGCCTTAGTCCTTTTCAGGTTTTCACAGTGTTTAATTCTTGGCCTCCCTTACCGGAGCCTGAGAGGAGCTTCAGAGCTTATAACAAACGAATTCGTGAGGAAAGAGCCTTGAGAAGAACTATGGCAGACATTCAAGACAATGATCCGGAGTTAGTTTACTTTGCACCAGGAGGACCTCCTGCGTTTGTTCCACCTGGTGTACAACTGCCAGTAGGAGAAGGTAATGGGCAGAATAATCAACAAAACCGAGTTGAACAAGATCTACCTGGCCTTAACATACCATTCCATGTTCAACCCATCGGTTACCGCCCTCCTGAGATTCCGAATATCAAATTTAGACCCGATCCGGGTATGCTTAGTCAATTTCAAAGTTTCGGACTCTATACTGGTACTGCAATTCAAGATCCGGTAAAAGCGATTCAGAAGTTTATGCAGATTTGTGATGCCTACATTACTCCTGGCATTACACGCGAGCAACTGTATTGTCATATGTTTTCGTTTTTCTTGACCGGAAGAGCTAGCGATTGGCTAGAAAGACAACCACATGGAACCATTCACTCTTGGAGAGAGCTTCAAGCCGCATTCTTTAACCGATTTTATCCGAAGAGCATGAGACTTAAAGATCAAACCGAGCTTGCAAGATTTTCTCAAGAAGATGGAGAAACAGTGGGAGAAGCATGGACAAGGTTTCAACAAAAATTAGCTAGATGTCCGCTCCATGGTTATACACCTGCTCTACAACTTGCTATATTCTATGAAGGTCTTGATGACAAGGGTAGAGACAAGGTGGATAACATTGGAAAGGGTAATTTTGTGTCCATGAATCACAATGAAGCTTCCGAGGTGTTAGAAAATATTATGGAACAAGAAAGAAGTTGGCCTTCAACGCGAGCTTCTGCAGCAAAGACCCGAGGAACGCTTCGTTTAGATGCAGAAACTGCGAACTCAGCTCAAATATCCTCGTTAGAAAATCAAATCAAGGAGCTGAGAATCGCGATGGAGAAGAATTTAGCTGCTACAAAGGTAGTTCAAGAGGCACAAGGTTGTCAACAATGTGGAGTTAACGATCATTCATGGGAAGAGTGTGAATCAAATCCGCAATCTGTTTACTTCATATCTAACCGATGGGGCAACCGCAACCATCCGGGTATGCAGTATTCAAATCCACAAGGGGCCGCTAATCCTAGTCAATATCAATCGCGACCCCAGAACAACTCTTACCAACAGAGAGGTCAGTACCAAAACCAATATCAGAATCGACCTACTCCTCCACAACAACCTGCTCAAGACGCCTATACCGATACTTTAGACCAAAAAGCTTTACCTCAGTATCCGCAAGAAGGATCTATGGACAATACACAGATAGTACAAGCTCTAGAACGTTTGAACACCACTGTAAACGCTCAAGAAGAAAAGGTCAGAGGACACGATGCCATACTTCAGATGCTAAATACTCAATTAGCCCAAATAAACAAGCATCTAACAGAACAAAAGGAAGTAAAGGCAATCGAAGGAGGTGAAAACAATGTTGTGTTCGAAGCTTGCAAGGCTATATGCCTTGAAATCGAAAAAGAAAAAGAGGAAGCACCACATGCTGCCATTAGTGCCGTGGAAGTTCCCAGTATTGAAGAAGAGCCAACCGAGTCTAACCCCGAGGAGTCCGACTGTCTAGAAGTTTATCATCTGGAAAGCGATGAAGAGAGAGACGAGTTCATAGAGCTACTGAAAAAGGTGCAAGAGGAGATGCGATCGATGGTAGAGTATGCAGCGGAGTTAGCAAGAGAGAAAGAGGAAGAAGCCTCAAAAGAAGAATCAAAAGAAGATGAAGTGGCACCTGCTGTGCTAGAAGAGAAAGAAGAAGAGAAGGTGGAATCGCCACCTAATGTTCAACCAGTGTCATCACATATTCCTGATACAAATCCTAAAGATGACACTATTCTCAAGACATTTGTAGAGGCATACCAACCTGAAAATATCAACGCCCAAATGCTTGAGATTGCGAAGAGAGGACTTACACCGCAACAAGTTTTTACGCAAGTTATTCCTGAAAAAGAGGCGAGTGTAGAGATCCCAAAAGAGAACCTGAGGGTTTCGAGAAGAAGTGAGAAAGAGCTACCGACTAAGCTTAAAGATCCGGGAAGTTTTAACCTTCCCATTCAATTGCATGGTAGGCTCAAGGTGAAAGCAATGTACGATGTGGGTTCTGGTGTGAATCTTATGCCTAAGTCCGTGTTCGAGAGACTTGGACTTCAAAAATCAGAGAAAACTCCAGTGAAGTTGCAGTTTGCTGACAACTCAGTGAAGAGGACGTGGGGAACAGTGGAGGACGTCTTAGTCCGTGCAGGTAATATCGCCATCCCTACTGACTTTGTTATTCTTGAGTTTGATGCAGATAAGCAGGTTCCGATCATACTTGGACGGCCTTTCATGGCCACAAGTCAAAGTGTGATCAACTTCCAAGATGGGACCATCACCCTTCATGCTAAAAATGTATCCGAGACCTTCTATGTCTTGGGTAAGAAACCGAGGAAGTTGGATCCCACCGTACCTATCATCCACAGCCTTTCACATCACAAAGTCCCTCCTGAGGAGATCCACTTAAAACCTGTGGATACTGAGCCAAACATTGAGTTTGGGGTTGGCCATGAAGTCCTATGGAAAGCCCACAAACGCGAGAACAGGCCACGAAGTTTCAAAGACTCGTGGATGGGACCATTCATTGTCACTAAAGTTGTTTCAGCCAAGGTGATAGAAATTCGCCCCAAAACTGGGGTCAAGCGCAGATTAGTTGACGTTCATAGCCTTACTCGTTGTTGGGGAGGCTATATTCGCAAATCTTGACAGAGGTAACACGTCTAACTTTGAAAGACGTTAAACAAAAGTGCTGTTCGGGAGACAACCCGAAGTTTTTTTTTATGTTTTCATGTCTTTTACATTCTTAGTTTAAGTTTATTTTAGTTGTTTTTAGTTGATAATGCATATTTGAGAAAGGTATTAGTGTTTTTGGTGTGTAGGAATCGGAGAAATCAAGTTAGGGAACGCGAGGAAAATTTTTGGAGCGCAAGAAAGCACCCCGCGGACTACCCTCACGGACTACCCCATGGTCCGCAGGGATGGTCCGCGAGGTCAAAACCCGTACCACGGGTAGCTACCGCGGGTTTAGGTCAGAAACACGAAAAAATTCCACGGACCACCCCGCGGTGCACCGTGCCATGGTCCGCGCCCCAGAAACCCGTACCACGGGTTGACTACCACAGGTATTTTGACGGAGCAGCTACAGAAGCCGCGGTGTACCCCGCGGTACACCGGACCCTAGTCCGCGAGCCAAAAAACCCGTACCACGGGGTCCTACCACGGGTTTAAGTCAGTAAGCAAAAATTTTCGAGCATCAGATGTCACGGACTACCCCGCGGTGCACCCCATGGTCCGCAGGGGTAGTCCGCAGCGCCGCCAGAGGAGAGAGAAAGTTACGGGATTGAGTTATAAAGGAGGTATTGAAGCTATTATTCCGAATTTATTAAACCTTAACCCTCTCTTTCTACTGCACAACTCTCCTAACTCCATTGAAGCTCATCAAAACCTTCACCAATCACCAAAACACTACCCAATCATCAAGGAAAACACATCAAACCTTCTCTCCACATCATTACAAGAGAGAATCAAGCTACCAATCATCACCAAATTCATTCAAATTGAAGAATCAAAGAGCCAAATTTCACAAATTCATCACACAATTTCTAAAATCCAAGCCTACCCATTACAAATCATCCTCACCCACATAGAGATTCATCACCAATTCACCCATCCTAGGACAAATCAAGCTTGTTCATCCATTAATTCAAGAGTTTAATTTTCAAGGGTTGCTAAAGCTTTGAGTTGGGGGTTAATTGAAGATGACTAATAGAACATCAATCTTATCTAGCAAGAGGGAGGTGAAGAGTAACAAGGGATTGGATTTAAACAAGAAGAAATCAATTGACAAAGGAGCTAGTTCTAAATCAAAGGGTAAAGATAAATTGAAGAGTGGGAAACCTTCGTATGATAGTAATGGTAAAAAGCTTTATTTTTATGCAAAGGAGAGAACACAACCTCAACAAAATCCTATACCTATAGAGAGAGTGGATACTTCAAAGGCCTTGAAGATTTCTGCGGAGAAACAATTAGAAGAACTACCTTTTGCCTATGAGAAAGTATTCAAGGAAGAAATTAGAGATGGAGAATACAAGAGATTCTTTAAGCTTGGTGAAAAGTTGGGTTGGTCTACGTTCATGGTAAGCCGTTCTGAATTATGTCCTGAATTAGTTTTCGAGTTCTATCTAGGCCTCTTTAGCCGAGATAGTGATTGTGTTCCGATTAGAGGAAAGTTAGTTCCTTTCACAGTTGAGGAGATTAGGAACCACTTCAAGTTTCAGAATCCGAAAGGTTGTTGCAAATTTGAGGAAGCAGTTGCTAAACGAAAAATCTTTGATAAGGAATTACTTTTTGAGCATGTGTTAGACAAGGAGAAAGTGCAATTACATAAGGGAGAATTGAAGGCACCTTGGCCTTACAAATATCTTCAAGCAGATGCTAGAATTTGGCATAATTTCCTTATCCCTAATGTATTTGGAAACACACGAACTTTGGAGGTGACTATGAAGAACGCGCTACTGTTGGACTGTATTTTGAGAGGAGAAGAAGTTGATGTGGCACAGTTGATCTATGAGGAGGTGATACGATTCTCGGTCTCTCCTAAATCGGTTTATAACGTTAAATTTCCAACTATGATCACGTGTCTTGTGCGAAAAGCGAATGTAGTATTGGGTGAAGAAGAGAAACTCGAGTTTAAGACGAGTTATATTGATAATGCTTGGATCAAAGAAAGCCTTCGAAGAGCGGGTTCTACTCAAGCCTCGAAGGAAGAAAAGGAGCAAAATTGGCAAGAGAAGATGGAGGAGCGTTTAACGAAATTTGAAGCAGCTCAAACTTCCTTAGTCAATGATGTGGCACAAATCAATGCTAATCAAGTGCACATCATGAAACTCCTTGAGCAATTAACGAAAGATCCAGCAATTCCAATCTTGGATATCAATGATGCGAGGCAATAGCCTCGAGAGTATGTTTTCTTTCTTCCTTACCATTTCTGTAAATATGTCTATCTGCTAATTTTATTTTTCGAGTCTTTTTTCGAGTCGTGGGGACACGGCTCATTTTTGAGTTGGGGGTGTGGGGATTCGTTGTCTCTCATCTCCATTTTTCTGTTTTTGAGTGAAATTAAAATTTTTGATGCATGGGAATTAGATGTAGAGTGTGTTTAATAACTTGAAAGCATAAGCTCGGTAGATTAATGATAGTAAGTGATATGTTTATGAGCTATGTATTTGTATACTTTGAGTATTTGCAGGAAAACACACATTGATAGTAAAGAAAAGATTAGTGAGCAATGCGATAGAAAGTATGTTCGATCTCAGGGAACCTTGAGAAGTGTGTAGGCCGTGAGATCCAAGCTAGTTGAAAAACCATTTGATGAAAGTGCTAAAGGTAAGAAATTTTCTGAATTACATAGTGTAGAAAGTGATCAAGGCGGTTCTTTCATATTTTTAAGCCTTTGAAGCCTTTTATACCTTCTCACCTTGTGATTTTTGAGTTTAAAAGTTATATCCTTCTTAGCCCCTTCTAGCCTTTCTAAAGCCTTTTTTGAAACACATTATAAGCCATATCCTTTAGATTTTTAGGACTTTTCCATATGACCGCACTCGAATCGCGATGCTTAGACAGTTGTTTTAGAGCTTGAGTTTGGGGTGGTGGGTCCACCATTATGGGAATTGTTATTTTGTTGGGAATTTTGAGCTTATTATTGTGCTTTGTGCTTTATATTGAGGATGTTTTACAGCATTGTATTGTAACCCTTTGCCGGGGTAATAGTGAATGAAAAAGAAGCTTCGAGCTAATATTGCCAACAAGGGCATAAAAAAGAAATATATATATATGAGAAAATTAGCGTGATATCTCAACATTAAAAGAGAGTCATAGCTATAGAAACGAGAATTGATTTGAAAAGAAAAGAAAATATATATATTCGGACCGGCAAAGTGGATTTTTATGTGAACATCTTAAGCTTTAGTTGTGTTAATTGGGGATGCTAAATTGTGCATCAAGAAATTCATTGGGTTGAGTGAGAAACGTTTATGAGAGTAACTCAAGCTCTAGGGCGATTCGTTGATGGCTAGTGAGGAGAGAGCCAAAAGCTCACTCCAAATTATCCAAATATACTATCATACCGTCCCTAAGCCTACATTACAACTTTAAAGACCTTGTGATTCTTTGTTATGTAATTGAGAAGTGATTGAGCCATTAGAGATTAGTTAAGTGGATTCTTGGATACTAGTAAGGTTTGATGAACAATCTATAGCTCTCAAGGGGAACTGAGTAAAGTCCCAATCCTTCTTACATTGCGAAACTAATCTGATCTTGAAATCAAGCCGTGTTGACTGTAGATATGAGAAGTGTACAGGTATGTAGTTTATGAATATTATTGCATGAAATTTTCTGAGCTGTGTGCTTTAAGTTTATTCTATATATTCTGCTATGCTTTTCCCTTGTGTTGAGAATTTTATAAGTGTGTATTTCTAGACTTCCCTATGTTTTTATCTTTTATTGTATCGGGACGATACAACTTTGAGTTGGGGGTCTTGATGTCTCCTCATTTGTGATAGATTTATGTTAAGATGAGACATCATTTTTAGTGTTTTAGAAGTCAATAATGTCGATTTTCTTGAGTTTTAGTGCACTTTCCTATTTTGTGTCTTGATTTGTAGAATTAATGTTTTTAGAGCATATTGGGTTTAATTGTTTATTTAGTGTGTAGCTTTAAAGATAATTATGGAGCTTAATTAGAGTCCAAGTCAAAGACAACAACTTATGGAAGGAGATATGCATGGTAATTGGAGATAAGGAAAGAATTGCTAAAAAGATGGAAAAGGAAAAGCTGCCTAAATCTGGGATTCTGCAAAGATAGGCGTTTTTACCTAATAAAGAGGCCGAATTTGGTAGATTACTCCTAAAGGGCGTAGGAAATTCTGTTGCGATTCTTTTGGTATCTTGTGGAGCAAAATCGGACCAATAATAAAGAAGTTATGACCAAAACAACGCAGCAGTGTTTATCTTTATTTCCATACGAATTTGAGTTGGGCTAGAAGTCCATTACCTTAACTCTTCCTCAAGAAAACGAATTAGGTCTTCTAAACACCTATAAATACACCCTTATATCACTTGTAAATTATCCTTGCCTCATAGTAATTAGTTCTTAAGGTTTTATTCTTCCAGTTTATTGTAGAGAGCAAGATGATGTCTTTTATTATTTCTTTTAGTTTATTTCCTTCAGGTATGAACTAAACCTCCCATAGCTTGGGTTTTGCATATGTATAATCTATGAATTCTAATTCTTCTATCTAAGTTTCTTTGGGAATTATATGTTTTAATCTGATATTAGCTACTTACTTTATATTTGCTTATGTGTTTTGATTTAATGTCTTTCCTAGAATTGATCACTTTAGGATTGTTTTAAGAGTAGTTAGATGTTCTCCTTGACAGGGTGTTTAACTATTGAACCACCACATAATGTCTAGTGTCGATAGCAGTTCTGACAAAACATATTTCTAACTAGATAGTCATTAAGGTTTGTTTTAACCACAGTATCACCAAGACTTGCAGTATTTGCTTAGGGCCTTAGTGGCGTTTGATAACCCTATTTTAAATCACTTCTTGGTTGTGACGTAGCCCCCTTAGTCGCTCTCAAGGTCTAAGGTAGTGGAATTTAGAATCCTGACTAAATATTACCAAGAGCTAATATTCTCCCTTATGAACTAGATCTATAGATAGAATTAGAAGGATTAGTGCATACTAGCAAAACCTAAGCTATACTTCTCATCTCATATTCTTAATCTTTTACTTTATTGTCTTTATTTTCATAGTTTTAATTTAGTTTTAATTCATAAATTCGAAAAACCAAATATTTATTTACTGTCTTCTAGTTATTTACTTTTACTCGTTATCTGTTCCTACGCGTTTAACACACTTAAGTCCCTGAGAACGAACTCTACTTATCATTAAAACTTGCATACGTCCTGTAATACTTGCAGTACTGTGCCTGTCTAGGGTGAGAGTGCATAGTTTTCCATACTTAATTTGATCTTATTTTTATCACACCCTAGGCGACACCAGTACACCAAGGCATAATAACTTTATAAAACAATAGATATCTTAGACACTCATTGAGTCTGATTAGTTTTAAATTTAAACAAATTGAAAGGATAAAAAATGTAGAAGAATTTACTGTGATCGCATGATGCAAGGTAACAAATTCAACTAAAATTACAAACTATCCAGTCCTAAGATGCTCCATGTGAATTGTTTCTCACGATTTATCATATGTTTTATGGTAGACCAATTACCTTAAATTGATCATGTTATTACATGAATTGCATAACAACGGGATAAAACTAAGCAAAATCATACAATACCACCTCCATGCAATGAACTGACTTAGAGCAGTTATTCTTAACCTTCCTGAGCAGCAATCAACGCTTTACATCTTTTTTAATCGTATCAATCAACCTATCCTCAGAGTTAGTTCTTCCTTCAACATGCCTGGTATTTCATCCCTTCGGTACACCAATATAGGTGCAATAAATTCAAGACCAGAAACGATAGCTTCAAGGTAATTTCTTTTTGCCTCCTTGATTGACTCCTTCGAGTAGACCTGGAATATTTCATCATTAATCTCCTTCAAATTCTACCTGTAAAAGAACAATTGAAAAAGAGACGACCTTACTTGTAAAAGAATAGGTATTAGTTATCCAATTACGTTAAATATGTTGAAATACACAAACCAAAATAAGTCTAAGTTCATAGAACTCTTCAACAGTCAAGAAAGATTCAATGAATCTGGATGGACAATGAATATGATATATCGATAAACAATGAATCTGGAATATCGATGGACTAAGTGAACGTACTAATGAATCTTTAGAATACAATGAATTTTGTCTTCTGTCTTTTAATATTTCCAGACATCATTTAATTACCTAACTTATTTAGTAGTATAAATAGCCATTTATCATTTGTAAGTTTTCATATCAGAAAAATTAGAAGAAAAACAAAAGAGAAAAAAAAGAGAAAAATGAGAGTTCATTTTGTAAAAGGCAGTGGCTTGTTAAAGTTATTATCAGAAATATAAGTATAGTATTTGAGTTGTATTTATCTTCTTTTCTTATTCTTCACTACATTGGGACCAACATAGTGGTATCAGAGCCAAGACACGTGAAAACCATGTCTAATGGTTTTGTGCAAACTCAACTACTAATGCTTACTTTAGAAAATTATGATAAATGGAGCATTCAAATGAAGGCTCTCTTTGAATCATATGATCTTTGTGAGATTGTTACAAGTGGATACGATGAACTAGATGAAGAAGTTAATGTTAATGCACAACAAGCGAACGCTTTAAGAGAAACGAGAAATAAAGATAAGAAAGCTTTATATTTTCTTTAGCAAAGTGTCGGTGAATCGATGTTCAAGAAGATTACTGAAGCAACAACGAGCAAAGAAGCATGTCGTGTTAAATGTGTTCGTTTACAATCAATCCGTGGTGATTTTGAAAGTGCCAAAATGAAAGAAGGTGAATCAATTTCTGACTTTTTCTTTAGTTGATTATCTATAGTAAACCAAATGAAAAGGAATGGAGAAGAAATAGAAGAAATCCGAGTGGTAGAAAAAAATACTACGATCACTCACAATTTTTTTAGCATATTGTCGTGGCAATTGAAGAGTCAAAATACTTGGATGAACTCATAGTAGACGAGTTGATGGCCTTACATGTGCACGAACAAAGAATGAAAAGGTATTCTAATGATGTCCTGATTGAGCAAGCTTTGGAATCAAATCTTAGCATTAGTGGTCAAAGAGGCCGAGGTCGAGGATATCAATGTGGTGGTAGAGGAAATAATTTTCGAGGTCGAGGTCTAAGTCAAGGTCGAGGTCAAGAAAACTTTGACAACCAAAATCAAAATCAGCAAAATAACACTAACAATTTTTTTTGGGGACGAGGAAGGGCTCGTGAAAGAGGAGGCCATGGACAAGATAACAGAAAAAATATTGACTGTTACAATTGTCACAAATATGGACACTATGCATCTGAATGTTAGAACAAATATCCTGACTAAGATGATCAATCAAATTTTTCTCAAAAGAAAGAAGATGAAGATGTCACACTACTTTATGCACAAAAGGACTCCAATAAAGAACAAGATGTATGGTTTCTTGACTCAGGAGAAAGTAATCATATGTGTGGTAAGAAGGATATTTTTGAAGATCTTGAAGAGTACTTTCATATAAATGTAAGCATGGGAGATTCCTCCAAGATTCCGGTGAAAGAAAAAGGTAAGATTAAAATTATACAAAAGAATGGTGTTTCACAATATATTTCAAATGTATATTATGTACTCGACATGAAAAGTAATATTTTAAGCCTTGGACAATAACTTGAAAAGGGTTATGTAATATACATGGAAGATCTTTGTCTTTACTTGAAAGATGCACAAGGACAACATATCATCAAAGTCAAAATGGCGAGCAATCGAATGTTTCCGTTGCATTTAAACACAACTTCTGAAGAATGTTTACAAGGGATGATAAGAAATGAGTCATGGAAATGGCATCTTAGATTTGGTCATTTACATTTTTGTGGCTTGAAACTCTTGTCAAATGCAAATATGGTAAGTGGATTACCTTCGATTGAGATACCTGAAATTGTGTGCGAGTTGTGTACTCTTGGAAAACAACAAAGAAATATTTTTCATAGTAGAAAATCATGGAGAGCCCAAACACTATTGAACTTGGTTCATACCGATATCTGTGGACCATTCGAAACTGAATCTCTTGGAGGAAGCAAATATTTCATTTCTTTTATTGACGATTTCAGCCGGAAGTTATGGGTGTATTTCATCAAGGAGAAGTCAGATGCCTTTACTACTTTCCAAAAGTTTAAAGAATCCGTCGAGATGGAAAGCGGCTACATCCTGAGATCGGACAGAGGTGGTGAGTATACCTCAAATGAATTTCAAGATTTTTTAGAGAGCGGGGCATCAAGCAGCAATTTACTACATCATACACCCACAACAAAACGGAGTTTCAGAAAGGAAGAATCGAAGCATCCTTGACATGACAAGAACGATGTTAAAGGAGAAAATTTTGTCGAAGAATTTTTGGGCTGAAGCCGTGGAATGTACTGCTTATTTGATAAATCGTTGTCCAACAAAGAGTGTGAGAAATATGACACCACGAGAAGCTTGGAACAACTATAATCCAGATATTAGTCATCTCCGAGGGTTTTGGTTGCATTTCTTATGCTCGTGTTCCAGATGCAAAAGAAAGAAGTTGGATGATCGAGGTGAAAATTGCATTTTTATTGGTTATAGCGAGGAGTCAAAAGCATACGAACTTTACAATCCACTAGCAAACAAAGTAGTAGTGAGTAGAGATGTTGTTTTTAGCGAAAACAAAATTTGGAGTTGGAATGAAGAAGATTCTAGTAAAGAGAATCAAACTGAAGTTGAAGAAGAGGAAACAAACCATCAACATCAAGAACCACTTGTCATGACACCTTAACAAGTCATAAATTCTCAAGACAATGAAGGTCCAGGTAGTTCTTCTTCTCCGCCAAGAAGAACGCAAAGCTTGACGGAATTATATGAAGAAACCGAAGAGATGAATTTGGTATGTCTTTATGCCGATCACGAGCCATTTTCATTTGAGGAAGCCGTGAAAGAAGATTCTTGGAAGAAAGCAATGATCGAAGAAATTCATTCAATTGAAAAAAATAATACTTGGAAATTGACGCCTCTTCCAAAAAGACATAGACCTATTGGAGTCAAATTGGTCTATAAAATAAAGAGGACGGCAAATAGAGAAATTGATCGCTACAAGGCAAGGCTTGTTGCAAAAGGATACAAACAGAAATATGGAATTGATTATGATGAAGTGTTTGCCCCTGTTGCTCGGCTAGACACTATGAGAATTTTGATATCGCTTGCAACTAATCATAAATAGAAGATACACCAATTGGATGTCAAATCTTTATTTTTGAATGGTATACTTGAAGAAGAAGTTTACATCGAACAACCAGAAGGTTTTATCATAAATGGTAAAGAAGATAGAGTGTGTCGATTGAAGAAAGCTTTGTATGGCTTAAAACAAGCTCCCCAAGCGTGGAATTCTCGCATAGACAATTATCTTATTGAGAATGTTTTGTTAAATGTCCATTTGAGCATGCACTTTATTCGAAGAAAAATGATCAAGGTAAAGTGTTAATTGCATGTCTTTATGTCGATGACTTGCTTTTTACGGGAAATTTTGAAGAAATGTTTGTTCAGTTTAAACAAACCATCTTTAAGGAATTCAAAATGACAGACTTTGGGCTTATGTCATTTTTGCTTGGCATCAAATTACATCAACAAGAAGGCGGAATATGTATTTCACAAAAAAGGTATGCCTCAAAACTACTTGAGAATTTTAAAATGGCGAACTATCATCCAGTAGAAACTCCGATGTCACCTGGCTTGAAAATGACAAAAGAAGGAGAAGGAAAATGTGTGAATTCCACATTGTTTAAAAGTTTAATTGGAAGTTTACGATACCTCACGATCACAAGACCATATATTTTTTATCCTGTTAGTTTACTGAGTCGTTATATGGAAACTCCGAAAGAGTCTCATTGGCTTGCCGCAAAAAGGATTCTGAGGTACATTAAAGTTACTATGAATTTTGGTCTAGTATATCCTTATCAAGAAGATGCTATATTGTATGGATATTCTGATAGTGATTGGGGAGGTGATCAAGATGAAAGGAAACACACTAGTGGTATATATTTTTTCTTGGGTCTACAACGTTTATGTGGATTTCAAAGAAACAAAGTGTGGTTGCGTTGTCTTCTTGTGAGGCTGAATATGTTGAATTATTTTCTACAGTTTGTGAAGCAATCTAGTTAAGAAATGTATTGAAATATTTAAATGATGAACAAGAAGATCCGACTATTACTTATGTGGATAACAAGTTGGAAATCCACAAATCCGGTACAACATAGAAGAAGCAAGCATATTGATATTAAGTTTCACTTCTTAAAAGAACATGTGAAAGAGAAGACGATAATGTTGGAGTATTTTAATACTTCAAAACAAGCTGCTGATATTTTTACAAAGGCGTTACCAACAGTAACTTTCAAGAACTTAAGATCATTACTCGGTGTGAACATTATTTTGGTTTGAAGGGGGGTGTTGAAATACACAAACAAAAATGAGTCTAAGTTCATGGAACTCTTCAACAGTCAAGAAAAATTCAATGAATCTGGATAGACAATGAATCTGATATATCGATGAACAATGAATATAGAATATTGATGGCTAAATGAACGTACTGATGAATCTTTAGAATACAATGAATTTTGTCTTCTGTCTTTTAATATTTTCAGACAACATTTAATTTACATAGCTTATTTAGTAGTACAAATAGCCATCTATCATTTGTAAGTTTTCATATCAGATTAGTGAGAAGAAAAACAAGAGAGAAAAAAGGGAGTTCATTTTGTAAAAGGCAATAGCCTGTTAAAGTTATTATCAGAAATATAAGTATAGTATTTGAGTTGTACTTATCTTCTTTTCTTGTTCTTCACTACATTGGGACCAACAAAATAGAAGTTTCCTAATAGAGCTAGGATGGAGATCTTCTGTTCAAGTCTTGTTCTTATAAATAGAAACACATGCTATAACACTAAAATAACATCGTAATCACATTGCAGTCTCTGCATTGTTTCCGAGCCTTAAGACTCCGTATTTTAATGAATATATATATATATATATATATATATATATATTATTTCACATTATATTATTTTTCTAGGTTACTTTCAGTATTTAATTTGGCATCACGATCATTTTCACGCTCTAATTCACTGGCAATTTAAAATACAGGTAAGTTGCAAATTAGGAGTGATAATGATCAGTCTAATTTGCAAAAATCCCAATAAAATTCAATCCAAAAACCTCTTAATGGAGCAGTTTAACCACTAAACCAACTATCAAGTTTTGTTTCAATAATGGTACATTCATCCCGGTATATACTGTTAATCCTCGATAAATGAATGTTCGACGAATAATCTCGACAAATGAATAATTTTCTCTGGTCCGACTTATTCTAAGAAACTAAATGAATAACCTCACTCAATGTATTAATGAATAATTTTCTTGAAATGTTAAAAACCTTACATAAATATAAATGAATAACCATCACAATTATATACATATACCTATAAATACACATATACACATTTAAAAAATTCGTCCATAATAATGTTCATACAATAAGTCATTCCTTTACAAAAAATGAGTTTATAGTTTTTTGTTTTTTTTTTCACCAGAAATCATCCCATCCTTGATTTTTCTTAGTGCAAACAAAACTTCTGGAATATTATGCTCGTGTTGTAGAAAGTAGTTCCGTAAGGTGATTACTACTTGCTATACTTCTTTTGATGACACATTTAGTCCACATACATATATGGTTCATGTATTACTAATATAATCTCTTCAATTTCATATATATATTTGTATAAGATCTCTTGAAATGAAATTATTACCTATTAGGTACATTTGTACATTACAATATGTAAAGTAATTATTCATACGAGAATATAAAAATATACAAAAATATTATCTAAATGAATAAAAATTCATTTATCGATAAATGAATATTACATAAATTATCTCACTAAATGAATATTTTTTCGTGGTCCCATGAGTATTCATTTATAGAGATTTAATTGTACCAGAGAGTGGTTGGGCTCCAATAGCATTGTGCATGGAGTTAGAAATGTCAACCAACCCAACCAATACACATATATATACCAACCCAAAACTAGAGTGATTGTTAATTAAGGGGTAATTAGAGATAAATGCCTCCTTAATGATGCCTTTAATTTTTTTAAGCCTCTAATTTTCTTATTTAGAGATAAATGCCTAATAGAACAATTATTTATAGAAAACATCCCCTTTATATTTTTTATACCTATACTATCCTTATTATTAAATATATTATTTTATTTTTAATACAATATTTATTTTTAAATCTTCAACAAATAATAGGGTATTTCCACCACCACCACCACCACCACCACCACCACCACCACCACCACAACCATCACCGCCTCCACCATCACAACCACCACCACCACCACTACAGCCACCACAACCATCACCACCACCTCCACCACCACCACCACCACCTACTACTAATTTCATCACACGCGCGCGTCCGTGAAATTTTTTTAAAATCGTCATAACTAATTTAAAAAAAATCAGAAAAATCGAAAAAAATCAGAAAAATCGAAAAAAATCCTATTTGGATAAATCAAATTAATATTTACGTCTATGATCTTTTTCAGAATTTTCGGAATTTTTTGGTTTTTTTGATTTTTTTTAATTTTTTAATTCGCAGAACATGGAATTCCATGTTTTAAACAGTGAATTTCGTGTCTGCGGAAAACAAATTCCTTATATCAAAACATGGAATTCCATGTTTAAAACATGGAATTCCATGTTTAAAACATGGAATTCCATGTTCTGCGAATTAAAAAATTCAAAAAAAATTCAAAAAAATCAAAAAATTCAAAAAATTCTGAAAAAAAATCAGACGTAAATATTAATTTGCTTTATCTAAATATATAAATTTTTTATTTTTTTGATTTTTTTAGAATTAGTTATGACGATTTAAAAAAATTTCACAGACGCGCGCGTGTGTTTAGTAGTTTTTGTTTTATTTTTTTTCTAATTTCTTTTTCTTAATTGTTAATTATAAGGGTAGTTTGGGATGGGACACTTTTCTATAAAAAATCTTATTCAAGGCACCTTTTTTTAAATAAGTTTTTTAATAGGCATTTATCTCTAATTGGCTCGTTAATTAATTGAATGGATTGTTGTTAAATATATAATAATAATAATAATAATAATAATAATAAGAGCCAATTATCAAAAAATGTCTATTAAAAAAACTATTAATAAAAAAGTACCTAAAATTAGACTCTTTATTAAAATACGACTCAATCTAAAATATCCCTTAAAATAGTAATTAAAAAAATAGAAAAAAACAGAACAAAAACTAATAAACACACGCGCCCGTCCGTGATTTTTTTAAAATCTTCATAACTAATTCTAAAAAAGTCAAAAAAATAAAAAATTTATATATTTCGATAAATCAAATTATTATATACGTCTATGATTTTTTTTTGAATTTTTTTCGCGGACACGGAATTTTATGTTTTGAACATGGAATTTCATGTTTTAAATATGAAATTCCGTGTCTACGAAAAAAAAATCACTATTTCAAACATTGAATTTCATGTTTTGAACATGGAATTTCATGTTTTAAACATGAAAATCCGTGTTTGCGAAAAAAAAAAAAAAAAAAAAAAAAGAATCATAGATGTAAATATTAATTTGCTTTATCTAAAAATGCAATTTTTTTATTTTTCTTGTTTGTTTAGAATTAGTTGTGATGATTTTAAAAAAATTTCACATACACACATGTGTGATGGAATTAGTAGTAGGGGGTGGTGGTCGTTAAGGTGGTGGAGGTGGTGATGGATGTGGTGGCTAAATACATGGCAGTGGTGGTGGTGGGGTGGTAGTGGTTGTGGTACCTTATTATTTATTTAATATTTAAAAATAAATATTGCATCGAAAATAAAGTAATATATTTAATAATAAGAGTAGTAAATGTATAAAAATATAAAGGAGATGTTTTCTATAAATAATTGTTTTATTAGGTATTTTTTTATTAAATAAGTAACTGAAAGATTTTAATAATTAGGTAATTTTATAAGACATCTTTTAAAAAATAACACTTATAATAATAATAATAATAGAAAAGGTCTATGAATACAAAAATCTTTTATTTTTCTCTGTACTTATTATTAACCTTTAGGTCTTTAATTTAGAATTTGTAATTTTTAGTTTTTAGTCTATAATTTGTAACTTTTTGATCTGTTGGCATGCTCCGAAAAATTTGTTGTCAAAACAGGAGACAACCGGGATCCCGGTTATGGAGCTGTATCCCCCCAAACTCTCTGACCTATGCGGTGGAGACACAAAGTATTTAGTTGTGTCTGAAGTCACGCCCATCGACAGCCACCGGGAACCCGGTTGGTCATTGACCGGAACCCGATTATCAGTAACTTTAGAAGATCATAACTTAACACTCGGATGTCTAAATTCGGATTTCTTTGTCCCTAAACCGTATAACTTTTCGAGCTCTATCCGATGGTCAAGTCAAAAAGTTCGAATGAAAAGCTAAAAGTTTATGACCTGTGCGGTGGAGACGCAATTCGTGGTGCAAAAGGAAGAAAAACAGAATTTTGGGAAAAAATGGTACCTTCAATGGAAATTATGAGTAGTCCAATGGATCGGGAGTGCAATTTATAATAAAAATGAGTCTAAATTTCGCAATAATTCGAGGTGTAGACTAGGAAAATCAAAAAAATAAGATGAAATAAATTCTTCGCGAATACGCAGCACTTCTGCATCCAACGAGTTGGCTATTCGCGCGCGAATACCCTCCCGGTTTTTCACAAGTCTGGAACCCAGTTTCAAAAGCAACTCTCTGACCTCCACGGTGGGGACACAACCTATTTTTTTTGTGTGGAAAAAAACCGGGTACCCGGTTTCCGTCGACGAAAATTGACCTAAACCTTGAGGAAACCTTATTTTTCCCTTTCCTTTGGCCTCCAACACATATAACACCATTGATGACGAACCAAAGCTCCAAAAACACTCAAATTCCATCATCAAAACACCAAAATATCACTAATACATCTTTAAACATCATCCCAACACATAATCAATAACAAATCTTTCCAAAAACACCAAGAAATCAACTTTTAATCCAAAATTATTCTTCACCAAAGTTTAAATTACATCCTCTAAACCTCTCCAACACCATAGATAATGACTACCCATCACAATTAAACCAGCATTGTCACTACCATGCCACCTTCAACAACATCCAAAGACACAAATTTCATCAATAGATTTTGTACTTTGAAGGTTGGAGATTTCAAGTGCAAGGTATCAAATCATCACAAATTCCACAGGCAATCCGGTAAAATAGCTAGGAATTAAGGTTTTTGTTTAAGTTATTTATTGGAGGAATTTTGAATTGTTTGAGACTACCATTGTATATTCTGCAAAGGGGGTCATCCGGGGATGACCATGAAGGTTGGAAAAGGTACGAAGAACATGAAGAGAAAAGAAAATTGGGTGTTTAGGGAAGATTTCCGTAGAAGAGATGATGATTTAGAGGGCTAGAATGAGATGGTTAACTTTGGGAATTATGACAGTAGATTTCGAGGTAATGAAGGTCACTTTATTCAATATGAACGCAACGAGTAATGATCTTTACAATTTAATGAAGAAGAAATTAAAACCTCGACCTGAGACTACATGTAATCGGCCTAGTGCCGATCCAAATATGTTTTCCTATCCTTTTCTCATTTAGTAGTGTATATTATTTTTATTCGCTTTATATAGTCTTTTTGAGTCGTAGGGACACGACTCGTTTTTGAGTTTGTGGTGGGGTATCGTGGTCTCATCCCAATTTTATGTGTTATGTGTTTTTACGGCTTTTCAAATTTTTTAAAATCAAACAAAAATTAGTTTAAGGAATGATTTGACTGTAGAGTTTGTTGAATGTTCCCATAAGCATACTTTTTGTAAATTAATGATAGAAAATAGTAGATCTTAGAGTTAATGTAAAACGCAACTTGAATGCATGCAAACACTAGATGATTGATAGGAAAAATTAATGAATAATGCGAAAGAAGTAAGCTTGTACTTGGTAAGAATGAGTGGTGTGTAGAACGTGAGATCTAAATAAGTAGAGAACCCATTTAATTATGAACTAGAGGTGAACTATGTAACTAGGAAAATGATAGAGGCAGTTCTTTGATAGCCACTTGAGACCTTTTTAGCTTTTTAACCTGTGATTAAATGTTATACCCTTCTTAGCCCCATTTTTAAGCCTTTAAGACTTTCTTTTGAAACCACATTATAAGCTTATCCTTTATATGTTAGGACTATACAATATGACCCGCACTTGAATCACGATTGCTTAAGACTAGTTGTCCTTGAGCTTGAGTTTGGGGTGAGAGAATCTGTTATTACATCTGTTGTGTAGAATTGTGTGTGCTTAAATGATTATGCACTTTATTGTAAATTCCTTTGCCGATTTCTGAGAAAAAAAAGAAAAAAATTTGAGAAAATAAGTTAGCATGACATCTAACATTAAAAAGAATGTCATGTTTTACTTACAAAAAAAAAGAGATTGAATAAATATTGAAATAAAAGAAACGACAGCGGAATATTTTTGTAATCATATTGATAGGTTGGTTTGGGGACGCTAAATTTGTGCGTCAAGTGAATGAGATCATATGTTAGTGTAAACTCAAGCTCAGGACAGTTTGTTGAAGGCTAGTGAGGAGAGAGCCAAAAACTCATTTTTCATTATCCAAATGTACCATACCGTCCCTAAGCCACGCTAAAACCATAAAGTCCTTGTGATTCCTAGGTACATAGTGAATTAAAAATTCTTCTAATAGGAGTAAGCTAAGTGGAGCGTTCAAAGCAAGTAAAGATTGATGAACCTTATAGCCACCATCTCGAGCTATGATGTCTCCTCATTTGTGATAGTAAAATATACTTCAGAGACATCATTTTAGGCTTATTTATTAGTTTATAGGTTGATTTTAGCTTATTTTAGTGCACTTTCCTATTTTGGGTCTTGATTTGTAGAATTATTATTTTTAGAGCATATTGGGTTTAATTGTTTATTTAGTGTGAAGCTTTAAAGATAATTATGGAGCTTAATTAGAGTCCAAGTCAAAGACTACAACTTATGGAAAGAGATTTGCTTGGAAATTGGAGATAAGGAAACAAATGCTAAAAAGATGGAAAAGGAAAAGCTGCCTAAATCTGGGATTCTGCACACACGTCTAAAGATTGGTGTTTTTACCTAAGAAATAGGCCGAATTTGGTAATTTCCTTATAAAGGGTCAAGATAATTCTGTTGCGATTCTTTTGGTATCTTGTGGAGCAAAATCCGACCAATAACGAAGAAGATACATTCAAAACAACGCAGCAGTGTTTTCCTTACGAATTTGAGTTGGGCCAGGAGTCCATTACTTGAAGTTATCTCCAAGAAACGATTTAGGTCAACCTCTACACTATAAATACAGCCTCTTATCGCTCTTAAATCATCCTTGGTGAAACCTTAAACCAAGAGGAAGCTTAGAACACAAGAGAGAAGTCCGGAAGGAGCTGTCATCAACAATGTCTTCTTCTACCTCTAATTTTGTAATTTCTTTCTTTTCTTTCATGAACTAAATTTCTTTAGCTTAAGTTTTAGCATATATGTATGAACCCTAGTTTTGATTGACATCTATCTAATTTGGGAATTTAATGTTTTAAATAGAATTATAGTTTTTATTCTCTGTTTATTTGTTTGAATTTATATTCTGTGTTCTTGTGGACGGCCGCCATATAGAATTACCATCTAGTAATTAGGATACCATTGACAACGGTGTTTAATTACATGTTTAGCACATAACGTCTAGTATTAGGTATGATCTGACAACCCAACCTAGCTAGATAATCACTATGGTTTAGTCTTTGTGACTATTTACAAATTACAGGAAAAGTTTGCTTTGGAAGCCTTATTGACACAGGTAAATCCTATTTGAAACTACCGATAGCATATTGGGACCGATTAGGGAAATACTACATAATTCACCCTTACATGTTTAGAACGGCAAAACTAGTGGGGATTACATGCTAATAACTTAAGCTATCTTCTCATATTCTTCTCTTTCATATTTATTTTTCCTGTCTTTCAATTCTTAATTTAAGTTAGTTTATTAGAAAACCAAACAAAAATCTATTTATCTTTACTTTTATTTGCGTTTAGTTGTTCTAGCTTTATTTATTTGCATTTGCTATTTGCATAAGATTCTCTTAACCTCTGTAGTCTCTGCGGAACGAATCTTTATCTAAAACTTGCATACGATCTGTATACTTGCAGAACCGTGTAGTTCTAGGGTGTTTTTGCACTTATTTTACATCTTATTTTATCACACCCTAGGCCCCACCAAGTTTTTGGCGCCGCTGCCGGGGACTACATCGTTAGTCCTTGTGCATATATCTTGTGCTTTTATTTTTAGTTAGTTCTATTTTATGCTTTTTGTTTTTAGTTTTTGTTTTTCAGATTTAGTTACAGATGGAGAACCCAAGGAGACTTGAGCTACCCATCGAGTTCAGAGTGGAGCCACGAGGATTTCGAGCTCCAGAAATCCAAGCCGCTAAATTTAAACCTGATCCTGGGATGCTAGCTCAGTTTTCATCTCATGGATTATTCAGCGGAGATGCACATCAAGATCCGATCCGATATATTCAGATCTGTGATGCTTATATCGTAAGAGGAGTTACTAGGGAGCAAGTATATTACCCGATGTTCCAGTTCTTCTTGACCGGATGTGCAAGCGATTGGTATGATGCCCAATACCCTCATGTTATTCCAGATTGGGACAAACTCCAAGCAAGATTTCTAGACCGTTTCTATCTGGTTAGTAGACGTTTAAAATATATGTTGGAGCTTGAACAATTCATACAGAAAGAGGAAGAGAGTTTGGGTGAAGCATGGTTACGATTTACACAGAAGAAAGCGAGGTGTCCATATCACAGATCCTCGCCGGAATATTATTTAACCTTGTTTTATGGAGGCCTTAATGATAAATCAAGAGAGAAAGCTGATTCGTTAGGAAACGCAGGTTTTGTGTTGCTAGATCCTGTAGAAGCTGAGTTGAGGATGGAGAGAATTCTTGAGAACGAGAGAAGTTGGCCAAAGAGAGTAATAAAAGAAGACAATTCAACATCTCCGAAGCTTGAAGAATTGGCTAAACAACTCGAAGAACTCAAGGAACAAGCCCAAACAATTGCTCAGGTGAATACGGTACGCACAATTCCTCCGTGTCCTGGTTGTGGATCAAGAAATTATGTGTGGGAAGGATGTATGAATAATCCAGCAGTAGCTTCCGTTCAATATCCTCAAGATAACTATTACTCTAATATTTATGTTTGTCCTCAAGAAAGCTACACTAATTATCAACAACCTCCACAACAAAAGAGTTGGGTCAGAAAGCAAGAAACCTATCATCAACCCCAACTTCAATCTTATAATCCACCACAACCTATTCAGAAAAAGGCACCCATTGTTGAAAAAGCTTGTCAAGAACCAAAGAAAGATCCACCTAAACAATCAATGCAACTGGCAAAAAAAGAACAAATCCAAGACTTGAATTCGAGTATGGCTAAATTAATACAAGCAGCTGAGAAAATGAGTCGTAGCCAACAGAAAGTTCAAACCCATGATAAGATTATCAAGCAACTAGAGCATACTATATCACATATGGCGAGTAAATTACAAAATCGGCCAAAAGGGCAACTTCCAAGTGATACTTATTGCTCCTAGAGATGATTCTTGCCATGCAGTTGAGTTGCGAAGTGGAAAACAACTACCTCCACCTAGACCAGAACCAGAACCTATCCCTATTCCAGAACAAAGGGGGAAGAAATAATCGAAGATACAGTTAAGGAGGTGGTTAAACCAAAGAGTGTCCAAACCGAGACACCTGAAAGGACAAGAAAACCAATGGAACTCAATACACGCCCTCCACCACCATACCCTTCACGTGTCAGAAAAAAGGACAATGACCTGGAATTCAAGAAGTTCGATGACATGGTGAGAAAGGTTGAGATTAAAATGCCGTTTGTTGAAGCTATCAAAAGAATGCCGAAATATCTAAAATTCATGAAGGACATTCTCTCGAACAAACGAAATATAGAAACCGCGGATATGAGTGGATCACCAGAGGGGTGTTATGCTATCAAGTTGCCACCAGAAGAGCCCCTTCCCACGAAATCTTGGATGGAACCATCCATACTTATGAAGAATCGAGCTGAAAAGTTCGTGGGAATCAAAGGAAAGGGGTGGAAATTTCGTCATTATTAATCAAATTAAATTCAGTTGAACGAATTGGAGGAGCTTCGTTATCTTGCCTATGAAAATTCACGTCTCTATAAAGAGAAAACAAAGCGATGGCATGATGAACGGCTCCGTCCAAAGCATTTCGAGATTGGACAAAAGGTTTTATTATACAACTCTCGATTTTCGAAATACCCAGGAAAGCTTAAATCCCGTTGGGGAGGACCTTACATTGTTACCAAAGTCACTCCGCATGGAGCAATTGAGATTGAAAATCCAGCCGAGCAACGGACATTCATGGTGAATGGCCAGCGTTTGAAGAGATACTATGACAGTGAGGACTTTGGGCAAGGGGAGAAAATCTACCTTGTTGAATGCGCTTAGCCTGAGGTACACGTCTAACTCAAAGACGTTAAACAAAAGTGCTCTTGGGAGACACCCCTTGTTTTAATTGCTTTTTAGATTAGTTATTTTTTACTTTGTAGTGTCTAATTTTAGGTTAGTGTGTATTATTAATTGTGTTTACAAGCTAAAGGGAGAGAAAGGTAGTGTGTTATTGTGCAGGAAACGAGTTTGGGGTCAAAAGGAAAAAATCTGGAGGAACTTCAAGCCTGGCGCGGACTACCCCGAGGACTACCCCCTGGTCCGCAGGGATGCACCGTGCCCAGAAAACCCGTACCACGGGTTTCATCCAGAAACTAAATTTTTTTTCCAAGGACAGGCGCGGTACACCGGACCCTGGTCCGCACGCCCAAAACACGTGCCACGGGGTCGGGTACCACGGGTTTTTTGACGGACATGGTGCGGACTACCCCCTGCACCGCACCCCTGGTCCGCAGGCACAAAACACTTGCCACGGGGTGCTAGCTCGGGTATTAGCCAGTGGGCAAAAATTTGGAGCAACAGAAGTTGCGGTACACCACAGGATTCGTCCGGTGCACCGCAAGAGGCGGTTTGTGAAGGAATTCTTTTCCTAATCAAATTCTTACCTTATGAGATTAACCCTAGCCTTCCATACACGAATTTTCAGACCCAAACCCTATATATACACCTTAAAGCTTGTGCAAACCTTCACAATTAACACAACAACTCATCAAATCCTCTCCACCATCTTCCGTAAACACAATCCTTCATCAAATTCATCACACTACACCATCAAAACACCATCAAATTCATCAAGCTTTAAAGAATTCTTCCAAGATCAATCAAATAACCTTTCTCTTTCATCAATTCCAAGCTACAACATCAAGATACACCAAATTTGTCCTTAAATTTTTAATCCATCCTTGGTATAACTTGAGTTGTGGGTAAAACAAGCATGACTAACAGATCTGAAGCTATGGAATACAAGAGAAAGTGTTCAATCCTTGGGAAGAATAAGAGATTGCCTGGAGCCACCATTGAAAAACCCATCAATCTTGATGAGGTTTCTGAAGAATCAAAAGAAAAGGCACCTGAACAACCACTACCAAAGAAGAGATTAACTGCTAGAATGTCCACACCATCAAGGAGGCCTTTAGAGAAAATAAAAATCCAAGACCACGGTTCTTCTACCTCTTCTTCCAAAATTGCTTATGATCTTCCTCCTTGGGCTATTCAGTTACAGAACGAAGTTGAAAGATTACGTGAAGATAACAAAGACCTTTGGGTAGAAATCATGCAATTGGAAACAAAGATAGAGAATTCGACCTTGTACAAGGATATAGATGATTACACCGATCCCTCAGCTTCAGAAGATGAGGATGATATGATGGATCTCTATGGCCAACCAGGTAGGTCATTCTAATTTTTCTCAATAGCTTGCCTGCATTAGGTAGTTTAGTTAGTTTTATTTTTAAATTTTATTCCATTCTTGAGTCTTTTTCGAGTCGTGGGGACACGACTCACTTTTGAGTTGGGGGTGGGGATTCGTTGTCCTCATCTTCCTTTTCGTTTTTTGCATAAAATTTAAATTTTTTAGGTTGAATTAAGGCATAGAATATCTTGAATGTACCTATTTGAGCATGATTTTATTAGGTCAATGATAGTAAGTAGTATGTTTTTTAAAGATGCAAACAAATTTGTTTAGATGCATGCATGAAAACAGGAAATAAATGATAGAAAAGTTAATGAGCAATGCTAAGAAAACATGTTGAAACTTAGGAATAGTTATTTGGTGTGTAGAACGTGAGGTTTAAAATTAGTTGAAAACCCACTTGTCTATGAACTAATAATGAAAACGTAACGAAATCCAGTAGTTAGAAAAATGAATAAGGCAGTTCTTTCATGATAAAACACTTGAAGCCTTTAGACTTTCTCACCCTTTTGTTTGATATTATTGATATTATTGTCTTAGCCCCTCTGAGCCTTTCTAAAGCCTTTATTGAAACACATTATAATCCATACCTTAGTTTTTAGAACTTATCTATATGACCCGCACTCGAATCGCAAAACCTGAGACACTCGTTTTAGAGCTTGAGTTTGGGGTGGTGGGTTTCATCATTAGGGTACTTTGGGATTTGGGAATTATATTTGTGATTTTATTGATGATGAAATTGTTATTATTGTAACCCTTTGCCGGGGTAATAGTGAATGAAAAAGAAGCTACGAGCTAATTTTGCCAACAAGGGCATAAAAAGAAAGAATATATATATGGAAAAATAGTATGATATCTCAAAATCAAAAGAGAATCATAGCTATACAAAAGAAGAAACTTGAATTGAAAAGAAAATATATATTCGGACCGGCAAAGTGGATTTTATATCATCAAAGGATTTAATTGGGATTATTGGGGATGCACATTAAAAAGGCATCAATAAATTGGGTTGAGTGAGAACATCTTCGAGTGACAACTCAAGCTATAGGGCGATTCGTTGATGGCTAGTGAGGAGAGAGCCAAAAGCTCACTTTTCATTATCCAAATATACCACACCCGTCCTTAAGCCAAGTTATAACCAAGACCTTAGGATTTCTAACTATTAGGTGGAGAAACAATTGAGCTATTAGGTAGTAGGTAAGTGGACCATTGGATGCTGTATTTGGGACCTATGAACAACCTATAGCCATTAACCTGAACTAAGTTATCATCCTCTCATTCTGGCATTGCGAAAGTAATCTTCACTTGAACTTATGGATTGTTGATTACATGTATATCAAGCATCTTTGTGCATTAGTTCTTAAGCATTACTACATGAGACTTTTTGGATTTTATGCTCTAGGATCATTCATTATATTTTGTTCTTGTTCTCCTCCGACTTCTTCTTGTTTATTTGACTACCCTACTGTTCTTTACTTTTATTGTATCGGGACGATACAACTTTGAGTTGGGGGTCTTGATGTCTCCTCATTTGTGATAGTAAAATATACTTCAGAGACATCATTTTAGGCTTATTTATTAGTTTATAGGTTGATTTTAGCTTATTTTAGTGCACTTTCCTATTTTGGGTCTTGATTTGTAGAATTATTATTTTTAGAGCATATTGGGTTTAATTGTTTATTTAGTGTGAAGCATTAAAGATAATTATGGAGATTAATTAGAGTCCAAGTCAAAGACTACAACTTATGGAAAGAGATTTGCATGGAAATTGGAGATAAGGAAACAAATGCTAAAAAGATGGAAAAGGAAAAGCTGCCTAAATCTGGGATTCTGCACACACGTCTAAAGATTGGTGTTTTTACCTAAGAAATAGCCCGAATTTGGTAATTTCCTTCTAAAGGGTCAAGATAATTCTGTTGCGATTCTTTTGGTATCTTGTGGAGCAAAATCCGACCAATAACGAAGAAGATACATTCAAAACAACGGAGCAGTGTTTTCCTTACGAATTTGAGTTGGGCCTGGAGTCCATTACTTGAAGTTATCTCCAAGAAACGATTTAGGTCAACCTCTACACTATAAATACAGCCTCTTATCACTCTTAAATCATCCTTGGTGAAACCTTAAACCAAGAGGAAGCTTAGAACACAAGAGAGAAGTCCGGAAGGAGCTGTCATCAACAATGTCTTCTTCTACCTTTAATTTTGTAATTTCTTTCTTTTCTTTCATGAACTAAATTTCTTTAGCTTAAGTTTTAGCATATATGTATGAACCCTAGTTTTGATTGACATCTATCTAATTTGGGAATTTAATGTTTTAAATAGAATTATAGTTTTTATTCTCTGTTTATGTGTTTGAATTTATATTCTGTGTTCTTGTGGACGGCCGCCATATAGAATTACCATCTCGTAATTAGGATACCATTGACAACGGTGTTTAATTACATGTTTAGCACATAACGTCTAGTATTAGGTATGATCTGACAACCCAACCTAGCTAGATAATCACTATGGTTTAGTCTTTGTGACTATTTACCAATTACAGGAAAAGTTTGCTTAGGAAGCCTTATTGACACAGGTAAATCCTATTTGAAACTACCGATAGCATATTGGGACCGATTAGGGAAATACTACATAATTCACCCTTACATGTTTAGAACGGCAAAACTAGTGGGGATTACATGCTAATAACTTAAGCTATCTTCTCATATTCTTCTCTTTCATATTTATTTTTCCTGTCTTTCAATTCTTAATTTAAGTTAGTTTATTAGAGAACCAAACAAAAATCTATTTATCTTTACTTTTATTTGCGTTTAGTTGTTCTAGCTTTATTTATTTGCACTTGCTATTTGCATAAGATTCTCCTAACCTCTGTAGTCTCTGCGGAACGAATCTTTATCTAAAATTTGCATACGATCTGTATACTTGCAGAACCGTGTAGTTCTAGGGTGTTTTTGCACTTATTTTACATCTTATTTTATCACACCCTAGGCCCCACCAAGCTAAGTATCAAGTGTAACCTTCTAGCATTGTGAAATTAATTTTGGATTGATATTATTTATGTGTTTGATTTTGTATGATAGGTGTATGTGTGCATTAATTCTTAGGTTGTACTATATGAAATTTATTTTGAGTTTTGCTTTGGGTTTATTCTTTAGATTCTGCATGTTGCTTCTTACCTTGAGCCTCTGTTTTGTTTCACTTTGTCGGGACGACAAAGGTTTGAGTTTGGGGTCTTGATGTCTCCCTTTTGTTCTTACTTTATGCCCTTATGAGACATCATTTTAGGTGAATAATTGACTAATATGATAGATTTTTAGTGTGATTTACGTTATATTTCATTTTCTCTCCTTGGAATTTATTATATTTCATTTTTAAAGCTTTTGCACGTTAAATGGTTTGTTTTTGGTGCAAAGTTGTAGGTTCATGGATGCTATGGAGCATCAATATAAAGAGGAGAATAAAGAATTAAAGTCTTAGATCGAGTGGAGAAGTCAAAGGCGAGAAAAGATATCTCAAAGAGTTGACTAGGAAAGCTGCAAATCTGAAAGGCTGATGTTCATTGCTGATTTCCAGCTACTTAGACGTGGATTCAGCCTCTGAGTTGTGAAGAAGATTTATTCCTTATTGAGTTATGAAGATTTATCAACTTGAATGAGTCAATTTGGAGTTGATATGCAAAGTTTACAGCCGTGTTTCAAACAGCTGTACACCAGTTAATTACCAATTGGACTTGGACTTTTAATTACTTAATTAAGCCCAGGATTAGACCTAATCTGTTTTCACCATATATATAAGCCCTCTTAGACCCCATTATTCAGCACCTCTCATTTTTTCTTCAAATTAAATCATCCTTAGATAGAGCGTCAAGAGACGGAAGCAAGAGCAGGAGTTGGAGAATCCATTTTTCTCCAACAACAGTTATTTTCATCCCTTCAATTAGGTTTCATATTTGATTTCTGTAATTCAGGATAATGTCTTTTATTTATTTAATTTCAGTTTTTCATTTGAACATGAGCTAAATTATTAAGTACTTGAGAATCGCAAATAACTGGTTGAAGCCCTAGTTAATCAATTTCTGTTTTTGAATTTGGGATTTTACGATTTAATCTGAGTTGGGTATTTATTATTGGATATTATTTTATGCTTGTTTATTATTTCTTTTCTGATCAATTAGAAATAAGTTTTAGTAATTAGGCTATTCACTTTAGTGACGAAATGATCACCTTGGCGGGGGGTTTAATTACGGACCTAGGTAATAGACGTGTGGTATTCATCAATGACCCTGACGGGTTTGACTAACCACATAGCCAATTGGGTAAGAGACTAAAATCGTTTGAAAGTAGGTATAATTTCCCTGACGGGGTTTAGAATACCGTAGGATAGCTCCTAAGTCCATCCTGACAGGAATTAGAAGATTATAGAGTCCCGACTAATAATTAAATGACAACTCTACCCTTAAACGAAATAGTAATTGCGTTGACTTAGGTGAATTCCCTTACGAAACTCAAGTACCATTCTCATCTTGCGTCTAATCATATTTACCTTACTTGCGTCTTATTTATTTGCATTAGCTAAATAAGTATTTTAGGTTATTTGCACTTTAGTCCTTAACAAAACCAAAAAAAAATCTTTCATATTTTATTTTTAGTATTAGCAATTATTACTACTTATCTATTGAACACTAGGGTTTTACCAGTCGAATCCCTGAGAACGGAATCCCGATTATCGGTTTATTACTTGAACGACCTGTACACTTGCGGTATGTGATATTTACTTTTATCACATTATTTTATAACACACAAGGACCCACCAGGATAGTATGTGAAACCTCGTGGGAGAACGAGGGCACCATCTGGCCTAAGTAGTAAGGACCACAATCATGGATTACTTTCCTTATTACTCTCATGAATGGTACAAGATCTGCTAGTGTCACATGGATAAGATTTTGATTCATCTACCAGTAATTTCCTTGTTTGTAATTTTTTTTGATAAACCCTGAGTTTTGGTTAGTTTTGTCTTTTTTGTAGAGTTTTTTTTCTTTCACTAGAGGAATGTATAAACTGTCCGGACTAGCCTCAAATCCAAGGAATGTATACAAAAAATACATGGATTGATACAAAAATGATAAGGGGATGCTAAATAAAAATTAGATCAAATTTGTTCGAATTCCTGAGAATATCAACCCGGCAGACTAGCCCAAGTATTTAGAGAAGTGGGATAATGAGAGATTTCTGATAAATATTGACGTTAACAAATTTATTTAAACAAAAAAATTGGCTACCTATAAGAAACTAGGAAGTGGGCATGGCTTGGCCACCCTATCACATACCCAACATAAAAAGGTGAAGACAATGTTTCTTGTGTTTTCAATCATATGATTTTCCATAATATATCGTTATGTGTTGTCTTTCATGACGTTGTGGAGGCTCTTGGCACTATTATCCCAAAGACAGTGGCAGATGACGTTGTTGGTACACTCTCGATCTCGAAGAAGAAGATACTACAAATAACAGACATTACAACCAAATTGGTGGTTAAGCAAAAAGGAGATTTGGGGGATGCGCGCTTCCATGACCGATGAAAGTTTTAATACTTAAGTTCAATAAAAATTGTTCTTGACTTACTTTTATATCTAATTTTTGCAACAAATTGACTTGAGGGAAATGTGGGTCCACCAAAAGAGACTCCGGTAGATGTGTCGGGGTCTTCAACCATACTATCCATGTCATTAACATGGAAAAATTAGTATCAAATAGTGATCGAGGTGTCAAAGGACCATCTAAGCCCTATGCAAAAGAGTTAGAACGCGGGAGTTAGACCGTTCGCTCCTATCTATGTACAAAGCTAGGAGCAAGACTACTTAATGTTCCAGGCGCCGAGATGGATGGTGGATACCTTCAAAAAAGCACTCGAGTACCTTTATGAATTTTCCTATCAAATAGGAAAAGCAATTTACCATGATTCCACTGGAAATACTGCATACATACCAATTCATCACGATTTTACTACATAAGGTTTTATGTAGATGATTCAACAACTCAATCAGGTCGGCACAATGGTTCAGATGCCGAGAGTAGATGTCTTCCCTTACCGGTCCACCATAGTCGGCAAAATAGTTGAGTCCTACGCTTACAACATGGTTGTCTATGATCCAACCACTTAGAATTGAGACTGATGATGATAAGACCCACTCTCCGAACTAATCTTCCCTTTGATTTAGTCCTCGATCTATTTATATTAAGTCGAATTTATCGTTTTAGTTCTGTATATGACTATTTAATTTAATTTGATTTTTATATAATATATGTCTATTACTAGTAATTTAATTGTAATTTAGTTATATTTGTAATTTATTATTATAATCTATCTCATTTTATAATATATTTGTATTTTGGTTTGATATACCATGTTTTAGTTTTTTATATTTTTATTGAAAAGCTTTACCGAATGTAGTATTGATCGCTATAGGTGTAAATTAAATAGAGACCACCATATTAGTCTAGAAAAGGGCTATTACTTTACCGATTGACTGAAGTAGTCGGGAAAGTATGCCATTAATGACCACCTAGTAGTCGGAAAAGGTCGACACTTTACCGACAACGCAAGAAGTCTGTAAAGGATAGACTTTTACTGGCCACCAGGTGATCGTAGAGTGTGTGGATTATTATATCAACATCGTGGTCGGTAAATATCATAAAGTTGAAGATAATAAAATAAATATAAAAGTGATATCAAAATTTCGTTCAATTTATAATGGAATTTAGCCCACAAAACCGAGATGAAATTTGACATATCTTTATTCGTAGATTAAGATGAGAATTTCTTAAAACCAAACAAAAAATTTAACCTCTCCACGTACGTCTTCTACTAAGATGGGATTTTCCCTCCGTCTATTTAAAACTAAAATAAGTATGTCTTCATTTTCCGACCAAAATTAACAATATCTCATGATTTTTTTTTGGATTCTCCAAACTATGTTTTTGAATAAATTGGTCAAAAAGAGACAAAGTTTACCATATTATTATTATACATCGATTCAACCAGTCACTCGAATTCTAATCATTATGTATAATAAAAATTACACTCTCGAGTCCTTTGATGGAAAAAAAATATACCTAAAATACTTATTCACATTAGAAAAAAAAAACCTAATTCTTTTCCTTCTCTGGACTCTTTCACTGGAAAAAGAAAAAACTAAAAAAATATTTTCATCTTTTCGTTGTAAAAGAACAAAATTCCTTCCCAAACACACGGTTGAAAAAAAAAACTAACAATTTTTTTCTTTCCACCCTTAAGGAAAACATTATTTGTACACGTAGAGTTTCTACTAGAAAAAAAATCTAATACTTTATTCTAGACTTCTAACTTTAAAAGAAAAATGAAAAGTCTTCCATCCAATATTGGATGATCCTACACCAATTAAATTTATACACATACCTCATGTTTTAAACTTACAAAAGTAACTAATATATTAATCTAATGACATGTGTTATGTTATATTAATCAATGGCTGAGATATAAATATTGTAACATCCAATATTGGATGAAAGTCTTACCCAAAAATATATAAATGTTCAAAATATGAAAAATGTTTATTTATTTATTTTCTCCAAAATTTCATTACTCAATTTCGCATTCAACTTCAAGTAATTTTTAACTAAGTGAATATATTCCTTTAGTATATATAATTAGATAAATATATTAATAAGGACAAAACCGAACTACTATTTCTGAAGAATCCATTTGAGATACAATCTCCACATGGAATGAATTGAAAAACCAGCTAAAAAATATGCTTGATAATGTGAAACACAAGAGATAGCGGGATAGAAGTTTAGAAGAATACTATTTTGTGAAAAGTAGTTTCAAGTCTTGAACCTTGTCTAGTAAGTGTTATCGGATTTACTTGATCGTGATATCTTAAATTCTTCATATTTGTCTAAGCCAAGTAAATATAACTTAAATAATATCGTTTAGAAAAATATTTGGTTCCAACGGTTGTGTCCATTTATAGCTCTACTAGAAATCTGGTATTTCACGAATAAACGTCATAGAGTTTTGCCTTTGAAATTTTTTCATAGAGAGGCCCAACCCATGTTATTCATATTTCTGGTGTCTTATCAAGAGTAATATGTATAAGTCTATCTTATGCTAACAAAGTAACAAGAATTATTTAACGCTTAGCTCATCCTTCAATTTTACATGTCATACTATCTACTTTTAACCTAGAAATGATTTGGGGAGGTCTCTGATTTAGGTTTCCCTTTGAACCTAGATTGTGGGATCGTTGTATATGACTATATATCTTACTGACTTAGTAAATAAATGTCCATGATTGCATGGTTCATTAATGGTCTTGCAAAAACGACAAGCCTGGATCGATTGATAAAGTATTGTGTTTGATAGTCTAGAATCCTCCTTATATCCATAAACAAATTTTTCAGTCATATAAACAATAATTCCTTGTCATATAATAATGATTTTTTTGGCTAATTCATATAGATTTCCTCTATTAGCTTTCAATTAACAAAATTAAATTGAGCACCTATTTTTCATATCTAATAACCATAGTTACATATAAATGCTAAAGGTATATAACTGAACTCGAGTTTTGCTACACGAAATAAAGTTTGCTCATAGTCATTTTGCTTTAAAATTTAATTCAAAGGTTGATTTAAAAGTTCTAACATTCCCATCTTTTTGCAACATTCTCTTATAATCCATTTGGACTGAATGGGGTAAATCTTCTAAATTCTTTTAAAAGTTCCAAGCATTCATTAGATTGATCGAACCATTTTAACATTCAGATTCCGTTGGAAATTTTTTACATTCACATTAGTAAATGTTCTATAATATCATATGGGGTTAGACTGGCACTCGTGGTCATCTTTAAATAACTCACAATTCGTATAGTTCTTGTGATTTTTTATTCTCTCACAATGATAGCGTAATAGGATTATGTAGGTTAACTTTCAAAAATTACCTTGTGATTTTCATTTTGTATAGAGTGATATTTCAAATGTAATATTATGGTTTATGGGTGGGCTAAATAACCGTATTCAAGTGAAATGTTCCATCATAGATCTTACCATATCAAATAGGTTAGCTACTATGTCAAGATATTTAACTTTATGTATGTTCTTTCTAGGACACCGTCTTTTTAAATTATATTCTTTCATTTTGTGGTCCAGTCAAGCAATCACGGTACGCTTAACATAAGAACCTTGATTTATTTACGGATCCCAACCATGGATTCCTCTTCTAGTAATACTATTTGCATGCTTCATGACCGACTATTCAAGAGCTCTTAATAATTTATTAGAAAAAAGGGTTCACGAGGATCTAAAAAATAGGGTTTGAATTTAAGTAAACAACAACTTCTCAACTTACCCGATTTTGACTAGAATTGGTAATATGCAACAAAAAATGAAACCCCTATCATGGATGATCATATTGATAAATAATTACTTAGTTTTTTTGTTAAGAATATTGTTATTGAAACCCATATAATTTTGTTTAGATGCCCAATTAAGTTGATCAGTGCCTTCCGAGAGAATGTCAATTATAGTGTTTGTCATATGGTAGAAATGTGGTTGAAATCCTTGTATCCTATTTTGTGAGTGTACTTACACAAAGGATATATATAGTATATTATATGAAAATGTGAATACGAGAGACTTAAAATCAAGAATATGCCAAACCACCCTATTCCATATCTAGATGGTATAATAATGAGATTTGTTTAGAAAGAGAATTTTATATTACCAGATATGATTCTAAAATAACAAGGTAGAGAACTGTCAGAGAGAAAATCTTCTAACGAGCTTGGGACGTTCACTTAAGAAGTGGTTAATACGGTGTTCACAAATGGAATATTTTGAGGATTCAATGTAAATAAACTAATTCTAGTGTATAAGATATATTTAACATATATAATTCCTAAATTTATTTAGTACAAGACCAATATAGTCTCGCAACCTGTAAATAACCACTTGGTAATCTTAACCCTAAATATGTGCTAATCGGAAGGCCTAATAAGTATAACATCTAATATCAAATAGTGGGCAAAACATGTTTCATATAGTGTATACGATAATTTTTGTCTTGAAATTTAAAATTAGAGAATTAGATGCTGTCTAGTGTAAAAAAGGTGTAAAAGATTTATGTTCCTAGTGGGTATTACAAAAAGGTGTTGTGGTTAGGACTTATGATAAAGGATAAATGAGTGGGCTTTATTAGTCTTATAACCAATGCTTACTAGAGGTTAAGAATTTATTTTCCTTTAGTATAAATGCAAGTTATATAGATAAACATATATAATTTCAAGGACATATATAAGGAATTATCTATACAAGATATAATAAATAGAAGTGTTCGTATGAGAAAATTGAGGGAATTACATTTTCTAGAAAAATTTAAAGTGAAAGAGTAAATGTCAATATAGACAGATAAACAAAAAACCTATGTTTTTAAGGTGGGTTATAAGGTTACATTGATTAAAAAATTTGAGCGTGGCAAGAAAATAGATCTATAACAATAACATATATAAAATTTTAATCTAGTAGAGTAAACAAGGTAGAAGCCATGAGAGTGGATGCCAAATTGAGGCATTAATGCCATTTTTTAAAAGAAAAAAATCTCAAGATAGTGTGTACGGAAAAAGAACATTAAACCTTGAAGCTTAAAATAATCTTTTCCACATAAAAAAGAAGAGTTGTCCAATTTAATAGCCATAATTTTGTGATGCTCTGTCTTTTCAAATCTTTTTCAATGGATAAATTGGAAGACCAATTATTTTCCAAAATTATTAAAATGATATGTACTTAGAGCAATTTATAAGATTAATGCATCATAACGAACAAATAGGGTTTGTAAAATTATGTCTTATCCTATATGTTTAATTTCACATAATATAAAGATAAAAATTATTGTCCTAATGATGACATTTTGTAGTATAAAAACTATGGTTAAGATATATAAAGGATTAACAGTGGTGGTAGTAAATTTTAAGAAGACAATTTGATCTATTTTATGGTTTGTAGGTTTTCTTTTTGATATAGTCATTGGTTTATCCTCTATATATGTGTTAGGATTTGTTTTAAAAATGACAATTCTAGATGGAATGTTTGATTAATAAGAAGATCATTCAACCCAGTAAATAGAAAAATTAATTTATCTTGACTATTTAATTACGATTTGAAATTAAATATAAATATATTAATCCATTACTAATTAGCTAGAAGACAGTATAGTCAGAATATTTGTACATTTTTTGTAACAATTTTTTTTAAAACACACTAAATATAAATTCTACAATTTTTCCAATTCAATCAGCTTTATAAATTACCTTTTATTGTTGTCATTGATACCTTACATTGAAAAGTTATTCCTATAGAAATCTAGAGGATTTGGTAAAGCACCTTCTTTACAAATTTCCTAATATTCTTGATAGAAAATGATGCTATGATTTCCTAAATTTTGAAACTATACATGATAAAGACAACTTTAAACTAATTTCTTTAAAAGATCTATTATCAAGATATTTGTGAATAAAATTCAATAGAAAATATATAACCACATATTTTTTTTAAATAATTATATAATAAATATAGAAAACATTTGTATTTATTTTTATGCTATACTATTTTTTTCCCAACAAATTTTCTTTTTACTTCTTCTATGCATAGCAATGTTATTAAAAAATACTTTATACTCGCCAGTTAAAGTTAATATAATCACTTGACAATTTCAAACTAAATTCAAATATGAATTTTTTTAACTGATATTATTTGTTCATATTTGTTAGTGTTTGTGAATACAAATATTAATTGATTGAAAGTAAAAATTTGTTTATGAGAAAGATAAGAATTCAAACCAGATGATAAGAGATTGAAATGAAACTTTTTATTGAAATTTACACTGATAGAATACATACATATATATGGTTATAACCGCTAGTAACTGTTTAATTTTTTTTTGATCATCAAATAATTTTTTCATTAAATTTTACTTCAAATGACATTATGACTTAGGAACTTTCAAGCATTAGGCCAAAGCATTGGATTAATACCTTGAAAACCCAATACACATTTTTAAAATAAAACAAAATAAACTAACACGGCCCACTACACCTAATGGACCCTATTACACTTTAAAACACAAGAGATACAAGATAGCTAACAAAAATCTAATTTATTAACTATCTCCTTAACACCGTTACTCTTCAATGTTCTTTCAATCATTTTCATGCTCACCATACAACATATTTAACCACCAATTGATCTTCATTCATTCCTATACCTCCATGTCCTCGTTCATTTCTTTCCCACCACATGATATATATTTGAAGTGCACATTAGACTTACCAACATTTTCATTTCTTCACTCGGCAAAGCTTCAATTATGTTGATTAAACCATCAAAGTCCCTTGGCACATTTATGATGCAGAACATTCTTCTCGAAAAAGAACAATCACAGAAGATATGAATATGATCTTCACTTACATCTCTACACATATCACAGAGAGCATTTATTTGACAACCCCACTATAACATTCTATTTTTTGTACTAAGCATGTTTAGAATAGCAAGCCAAGACACAATGAAGCATATTGGGATATTAGCTTTTGCCCATATGAATTTACTCCACTTAACCTTCTCAGAGCTGTCAGTAATCTGAATTAAAGTCTTCTTAAAAGAATATCCTCTCATATCACATTCACTCCATCTCTTAATGTCCTCCCCTGATTTCAACTTGAATTCATTCAGTTTTGGAAGAATCTTACCAACACAAGGTGGTAATCTCCACCTTTCTCTCCCATAACAAGAATCAACAGTTTTATTACAATTGATATTGTCTTTTTCTATCTCAATCTCAAGTATTTCTTGAATTCTTTTTCCATCTATCCATCTATCCCAAATCAGATAAGTTCATTTACCATCATACACTTTATGAGATATAAACTTATAAGCAATATTTCTGTTTTTCAACAGTTTTTTCTAAATCCATGTGTGATTTTGTTTCTCATACATACTCCATATACACTTATCTTTAACTATATTATTCTTCACCCACATACTCCAAATATTTTTCTTTTGCGCATACATCCTCCAAACTGTAAATAAAAGACACACCATATTCAGATTCTCTATCTTTGGTATACCTAAACCTCCATTTTCTTTGCTCAAGCACACCTTTTCCAATGCTATTTTAGCTCCATGAGCCCCATCAGTGTTTCCTTTCCATAAAAAACTACTCATCATTCCTTGATTTATGTTTGATTTATAGTATAAATACAAAGCAAAATTTTTTAATTTTTTATTTGAATTTGGAATCTAAATAGGATAAATTACATTTTTAAGGTGAATACGCCTTAGGCTTAACTAGATATTACTTAATACCATGAAATTGAAAGAATAAGTAAACATTTTATAATAATTGTTTCTTGAACTTAAACATAAAAAAGATGATTTAATGAACTGCTTTTATGAATAGTGCATGTTAAGTTCTTACTACTTAACTTTATTGGAAAATAATGATAGATATTTACTTTCTATCTATTAAGATATAAAGGAATTCTTAGTTTTGTTTCAAAAAATGGAATTTCAATGAATAAAATTTGGTTAATTGTTTTCATATATGATTAGCCCATCTTTATCGGTAACTAGAAAATAATCCGGACTGATATTCTTTTATGTGACTTCTTGTTAACCTTTGAATTTTAGTTAGATCTTTGCATAAGAAATTGATTGATTTTATTCCAAATGTAAGTAATACATTAAATTATGCCTTTTTTTTAGAATAATGATTATCTTAAAAGTTATTTAATTTTTTATGGGATGTTCTTTCTTTAATATTTGATTTGTATATTCCAAGTTATTTTTAACTTTAATATTTTATGCATTTTTATCTTATGGTATCTATAATGATGGGGCCAATTATTAAATCTTGGGGAAGTTTTTATAGAATGTGTTTGTGTAAATATACTTTATTTGGGGATATCTCTGAAAATATTAAAAGTTATGGAAGGTTCAATTTTATTTGTTAAATATTAGGGATGAGTTGGATTTAATTTGGAAGGTACTTGAAAAATTTAATAAATTGGTAGGTCAAATTTGTATTTTATTAAACTTATGTTTTAATTGGAGGTACATGGGGAGGTGGATGAGAAAATTATAAAAATTTGGGAAAATTATAAAATTATTTGAGTAAATAAAAAATGATAAAAAATAAATTAAGATTAACTTAAAGAGTTTTTAAGACAAAAATTGTCATTAGGGTATCGAGAAATAAAATTAAAGTACATTGTTAATGATATGTGTTATATAAATCAGGGGGTAAGTTGAAAAACAGGTCATAAAACATGGATATTACTATCAAATAGAAGGCGCACGGTAGCAATGAAATTAGAAAGTATCACTTATGGTGAAAGTTTAAATAAAACTTTATATTTAATCGATTGCTAAGAAATTTTTCACATGTAGCAAAGAAAGTTTCAGTAAGTATGTTAATATCTCTCTATGTATATTTGAGATGGCATTACAAAAGTTAGATGAAATAAATGCTCTCCTAAATTGTGAGTCTTGTGAGAAAATGTGTATGTATCCACAAAAGTTTAACGATATTTTTTGAGCCAGAAAAGAGTATAATAAATAACGAATTATCTATAATGAATACATAGAGTATGATTTAATAGATTTATTAAGAAATGATGGGTAATGAATGGTCTAAAAAAGGCACCATTTAAAAATAATGGAAAAATTTGAAATACCTTATATTTAGTTGCAAAAATATGTGTTATCTCCAAATATCACCAAAGCATGACATATTTAATAATCTTAGGAAAAATATGGTCTTAATTTTTTTAAGTATTCCGAATGACGTGCACCTAAACATTAAAAAGAACATTGCCTTTATAATATCAATGATTCAAGAAACATCTAATCTAACTAGGCCTTGAAATATCAACATGTATTGACCTAACATTACTTGTATAATACACAAATGAAGTATTCTTATAAAGTATTCTCATCCCTTCGATCATTTCTTTCAATCAAATGAGGACGTGTTCATCTCGAAGAGAGGCGTTCGATGAGGTACTAGATTCTTATCAAAATAGCTACATTATTGAAGTTACTTACCCGAGAGATTTTGCTCTAGTACAATTCCCCTACTTTATCATATTTCGTTTAAAATAACTATAATATTTCTACGTCACTATAAAAAATTATTATCACCTTCCAAATATACTTTGTAGACTTGATAAACAATGTTTGAAGTATTAATCTCCTGATTTTTGTCTCATCATTCTAATCTAATTTGTTTGTTGGCAAACTAAGTTCATATCAAAAAAATTATCAATTTGAAAGGTAAATTTTAAAACCCAAAATCCTCAGTAGTATTCATTTCAAAATTGTATTTTTTTTGGAAAATGTTAGTAATAATAGACCCCATGATAATTATTAAAAAAAAAAAAATTTGATCTTTAGTGCTTATCCACCATAACATGTTTAAGGAATATTATAAAATGTATTATTTTAGCACATAACTTTATATTTGTATCAAATATAATCGTTTATGATGTATTGATTCGGATAATTACAATTATATCTATGTAAAATAATTCAATCTAATTTTTATACATATGGCATACATAGATAAAAAAATTAAAGATTATACGATAACTAAAGATAAAAAACTATTGACATTATCGTATAAATTAAAAAAAAATTAAACGAACTTTAAATTTACAAAGTTAATGATTAAATACTTGTTGTTAAATTTATCATTTTTTATATCCACAAGATTTTAGGTTAACATATTACATGTCAACAACTCTAATCAAATCTCCAAATTCCCACTTTCGCAAAAGAAATCATCTCAATGCTTATCTCAACGTCTTACAGACATTCAAAGTATCATGGGATACAAGCCACCACAACTAATTACTTAAAAAATTAATAGACAATTTGGCAAGCCTTATTGTTTTTATCTAATCATCAAATTAGGGTGAATAAGACAAAATTACTATGAAGGGAGGTATGGAACCTCTTCTTGACCATCCTATTAAATTACCCTTTAAATGGCCTCTTGATAGAATGGATGTAGATAAGGGGAAATACATTATCTAATTTACGAGTATACTTATTAAACCTACAACTTTAATATTGAACATATCTTGTAGTGAGTAATATCTTTGACAACACTAGGTGCATAACATTCAATAGAGAAGCTACTTGTAAAAATTGACCTATTGTGCAACTTCCAACAACGAAACACCGCCTAAATATCTCTATACCCCCCTTGTAGGATTTAATAAATGTTGAATTTTACATACCCTACATTTGAGAAAACAAAGAGGTGACAACTTTCCTTTGGATAAATATTTGCGTTATAGGATATTCTTGTATAGAATTGCAAATTGAGAAATTGTGGAACTGGAATGCAGTTTCATTATTGTACTAATAAGTTGAGGGGGAACTTTTTAAAATCAAAATACAAATGATTCATATTGATCGTGGTATATTAGGTACTATTATGCAAAGTTAACATCTTCTCTTATATCAAGTCATTCGAGTAAGTAAATAATTGTTTACAATCTCAAACCTATGTGTATATATTTTAGAGGGAACTTTGTAGGCCATGATCATTTCAAAAAATTGTTATGTAAAGTATGAACGCTTGACATAATGATAGACAACTACAATTAAATCTTATCGATGTATTATACAAATTATAGTATGCCAACGACGTAGCATAGTATTGCCTTGTGATATTAGGTCATATGATTTTGTCCTTGAAATATATAAAATGAATGTACAGTTCCGAAGTTACCCCTTAGCATCTCCAATTACATGTTTCCTTGAAATCTAAAGAAGTTCACTATATATCAAAATACGAGACACATGTGATTTACACAGGATCTTCTATGCATACCATTCATATAGTGATTTCAAAAAAATTTCATCCATTTTATATTAAACATATATATTTTTTAAGAGTGAAGTCACTTCTTTGTGGAATAATTTCCTTGTAAAACACATCTCAAGAGCCAAGTGTCGTGACTTAAAATTGTAGCACGATGAAATTGTGAATTGAGGAATGAGAACTCTTACAAAGATAAGTGGTATAACGTCCAATATTGCTTATTCATGAACAAAAGATAGTATTGTTATAGTTTCCTAAATAAAAGGTTACTCTGGTTTCAAAAAATATTATTGTTATGTTATATGTGTATAACCAAGTAAAATAAGATAAACAGTAATTCTGAAATAAAGTACAAAATAAAAAAATAACTTGACTGTTTGAGGCTCATATTAGATTCCATGACTTTAAGGTATTTATCCTGTACGTGCGTACAGTGGTCTTACGTTTGTTGGCTTCAAACCACTATATACAATGAGAAAACTATTCAAAAGAAAAGGACACATAAATTTTTCAAAATTTAAAGAAATCTAACAATGCTGCTTTTTATCTACCTTTTTATCTTATAATTTTAATACTTAAAACTTTAAAAATTGAATGAATCAAATGTTTAAGTTGATAACTTATTCATAGATATGAATATGTGGGTAGTATCCACTAGAAGTGATTGTGATTTTACGAATTTTGAGTTGTGTCTTTTAAATAAAACACATTTTAGTTATAAAAACATAATTATTGGATCTTACCCTACATTAAAGGATCTTTGATATTTATTACACATTAACAATTGTGTCTGACTCAATGGTAACGTTAAAAACTTGCATAAGAAAAAAAAATAACTATTGGGCCTAGCCCAATAGTAAAAAATAAATTTATTGTTTTTCTTTCACCTTTAGTATATATAAATATTCAAATTGATAAAAAATGTTTATTTATATATTTTCTCCAAAATTTCATTACTCAATTTCGCATTCAACTTCAAGTAATTTTTAACTAAGCGAATATATTCCTTTAGTATATATAGTTACATAAATATATTAATCAAGACATTGTAAAACCCAACTACTATTTGTGTAGAATCCATTTGAGCTACAATCTCCACATGAAATGAATTGAAAAACCAACTAAAAAATATGCATGATAATGTGAAACACAAGAGATAGCGAGATAGAAGTTTAGAAGAATACTATTTTGTGAAAAGTAGTTTTAAGTCTTGAACCTTGTCTAGTAAGTGTTACCGGATTTACTTGATCGTGATATCTTAAATTCTTCAAATTTGTCTAAGCCAAGTAAATATAACTTAAATAATATCGTTTAGAAAAATATTTGGTTCCCACGGTTGTGTCCATTTATAGATCTAATGTAACTCTTTTAACAAGAATTATTTAACTCTTAGCTCATCCTTCAATTTTACATGTCATACTATCTACTTTTAACCTAGAAATTGTTTGGGGAGGTCTCTGATTTAGGTTTCCCCTTGAACCTAGATTGTGGGATCGTTGTATATGACTATATATCTTACTTCCTTTGTAAAGAAATGTCCATGAATGCATGGTTCATTAATGGTCTTGCAAAAACGACAAGCCTGGATCGATTGATAAAGTATGGTGTTTGACAGTTTAGAATCCTCCTTATATCCATAAACAAATTTTTCAGTCATATAAACAATAATTCCTTGTCATATAATAATGATTTTTTTTGGCTAATCTATATAGATTTCCTCTATTAGCTTTCAATTGAGAAAATTAAATTGAGCATCTATTTTTCATATCTCATAACTATAGTTACATATAAATGCTAAAGGTATATAACTGGACTTGAGTTTTGCTACATGAAATAAAGTTTGCTAATAGTCATTTTGCTTTAAAATTTACTTTAAAGGTTGATTTAAAAGTTCTAACATTCCCATCTATTTGCAACATTCTCTTATAAATCCATTTGGACAGAATGGGGCAAATCTTCTAAATTCTTTTAAAAGTTCCAAGCATATATTAGATTGATTGAACCATTTTAACATTCAGATTCCGTTGGAAATTGTTTACATTACCATTAGTAAATGTTCTATAATATCATATGGGGTTAGACTGGCACTCGTGGTCACCTTCAAATAACTCACAATTTGTATAGTTCTTGTTGATTTGTTATTCTCTCACAATGACAGTGTAATAGGATTATGGTAGGTTAACTTTCAAAAATTACCTTGTGATTTTTATTTTGTATAGAGTGGTATTTCAAATGTAATATTATGGTTTATGGGTGGGCTAATTAACTATATTCAAGTGAAATGTTCCATCATAGATCTTACCATATTAAAGAGCTTAGCTACTATGTCAAGATATTTAACTTTATGTATGTTCTTTCTAGGACACCGTCTTTTTGAATTATATGCTTTCATTTTGTGGTCCAGTCAAGCAATCATGGTACGCTTAACATAAGAACCGTGATTTATTAACGGATTCCAACCATGGATTCCTCTTCTAGGAATACTATTTGCATGCTTCATGACCGACTATTCAGGAGCTCTTAATAATTTATACATAAAAAGGGTTCACGAGGATCTGAAAAATAGGGTTTGAATTTAAGTAAACAACAACTTCTCAGCTTACCCAATTTTTTACTAGAATTGGTAATATGCAACAAACATTGAAACCCCTATTATGGATGATCATATTGATATATAATTACTTAGTTTTTTTGTTATGCATATTGTTATTGAATCCCCTATAATTTTGTTTAGATGCCCAATTAAGTTGATTAGTGCCTTCCAAGAGAATGACAATTATAGTGTTTGTCATGTGGTGGAAATGTGGTTGAAATCCTTGTATCCCATTTTGTGAGTGTACCTTCACAAAGGACTATATAGTATATTCTATCAAAATGTGAATACGAGATACTTAAAATCAAGAATATGCCAAAACACCCTTTTCCATATCTAGATTGTATAATAATGAGCATTGTTTAGAAAGAGAATTTTATATTACCAGATACGATTCTAAAATAACAAGGTAGTGAACTGTCAGAGAAAACGAGGTTGTGACGTTCACTTAAGAAGTTGTTAATACGGTGTTCGCAAATCGAATATTTTGAGGGTTCAATGTAAATAAACTAATTCTAGTGTATAAGATATATTTAACATATATAATTCCTAAATTTATTTAGTACAAGACCAATATAGTCTCGTAACATGTAAATAACCACTTGGTAATCATAACCCTAAATATGTGCTAATCGGAAGACTTGGAAAGTATAACACATAATATCAAATAGTGGGCAAAACATGTTTCATATAGTGTATACGATAATTTTTGTCTTGAAATTTAAAATTAGGGAATTAGATGATGTCTCAGTGTAAAAAAGGTTTAAAAGATTTATATTCCTAGTGGGTATTACAAAAAGGTGTTGTAGTTAGGACTTATGATAAAGGATAAATGAGTGGGCGTTATTAGTCTTATAACCAATGCTTACTTTGAGAGGTTTAGTATTTATTTTCCTTTAGTATCCATGCAAGTTATATAGATAAACATATATAATTTCAAGGACATATATAAGGAATTATCTATACGAGATATAATAAATAGAAGTGTTCATATAAGAAGTTTGTGGGAATTACATTTTCTAGAAAAATTTAAAGTGAAAGAAGTAAATGTCAATATAGATGGATAAACAAAAAACCTATGTTTTAAAGGTAGGTTATAAGGTTACATTGATTAAAAAAATTGAGCTGTGACAAGAAAATAGATCTATAACAATAACATATATAAATTTTTAATCTAGTAGTGTAAACAAGGTAGAAGCCATGAGAATGGATGCCAAATTAAGGCATTAATTCCATTTTTTAAAAGAAAAAAATTCTCGAGATAGTGTGTACGGAAAAAGAAAGTTAAACCTTGAAGCTTAAAATAATCTTTTCCACATAGAAAAGAAGAGTTGTCCAATTTAGTAGCCATAATTTTGTGATGCTCTGTCTTTTCAAATCTTTTTCAATGGATAAATTGGAAGACCAATTATTTTCCAAAATTATTAAAATGATATGTACTTAGAGCAATTTATAAGATTAATGCATCATAACGAACAAATAGGGTTTGTAAAATTATGTCTTATCCCGAATTTTTAATTGCACATAATATAAAGATAAAAATTATTGTTCTAATGATGACATTTTGGAGTATAAAAATTATGGTTATGATATATAAAGGATTAACAATGGTGGTAGTAAATTGTAAGAAGACAATTCGATCTATTTTATGGTTTGTAGGTTTCTTTTTTGATATAGTCATTGGTTTGTCCTCTATGTATGTGTTAGGATTTGTTTTAAAAATGATAATTCCAGATGGAATGTTTGATTAATAAGAAGATCATTCAACCCAGCAAATAGAAAAAATAATTTATCTTGGCTATTTAGTTACGATGTAAAATTAAATATAAATATATTAATCCATTACTAATTAACTAGAAGACGTATAGCCAGAATATTTGTACAAAAAAGTGAATATATATTAATATTAACTTTTTACGGGAAAATAAACATATTATCAATATTAAATAAAAATTTATTGTTATGCATAGATTTGTTAAAATCTACTTTATTGAAGGATATTGAAAGTGATTTCATTAATACCATATTTATTTTAGTCTATTTAATGAGAAATTAAATAATTAAAATTATACCATTAAATATTTATTAATATTTCTTCGGTCCATAAGATCTCACTAAATATATTTAAAAGTCGGTAATATTCATATATGGGCATCCTGCATCCGACTTCGATTTTAGACTTCACTTGTGAATTTTTATTCATCTAAGATGTAAGAAATTACTATCCACCAATTCATTTATTTGAAAAGTCCCTATATAATGTTTATCGTGTAAGAATTTTTTTATTAGAATATAAATAATAAAATATTTCGAACAATAACCTAATGATCATATGTTGTATGTTTTAATCATTTTTCTATATTAATACGTATTTTATATGACAACCAGTATTATTGACTTCAAAATTATATAAACCGAATTTTTTTGTTAAAGATTATCAGTCTATGATATCTATCCTTGAAAGAATAAGGCTCAAGTGGGTTGTTTCTTGGACTTGTCGGGATGATCCACTATGAAATATTTTCTTTGTTCTTGCATATAATATATAAGGGTCATGGAGAGATCTGTGTACTCCCAATAACACTACAACACTCAAGGCAGTTATATGAGCATAGAAATAGACCCTCAATGTTATATTTATCGACATATGGGAAATAAATACCTATAACATGTAAATTGCACTGCAATTTAAAAAGTAAAGTGAGATACTCGTTAGTAAATTATTTACTTATATATATAGGAATAGTATTTAACTTGTAAGAGACTCCAATATAGGGGTATGACAACGGATATGGCGAGTAGAGGCCCCATAATAGGCCTCTAGCCTAGAAACTCTAGGTTAAGCACTTTTAAGATTTCATAAATGTTGATATCTTGGGTATCATATCTTATGTGATATGCATCATTTATTCGGTTGCTTGTTTTAGATCGAATGAGATGCCCCAACCCTCTAAGCTAAGTGTGACTGAGGGTAATTATAGAGATTAATCTGTCTTTACACACCCAAGTATGAGTTTGGTGAGAGCGACTTGGATGATTTTTCTACACCTAGTTGGGTTATTTAATTTTGTACCTTCTTAGTGAATACATGTTGGCTGATGATAATGGTCGAGCATGATTAGTTGGAAGGCTAACCAATAATTTTAGACACCGACATGTAGTAGTTTATTTTGTATTAAAACAAACCTTTTGTATTCTTGTAAGTGATGATGCCTTTATTTGAGTATACTTAGAGTACTCCCTCCAAATTTATTTTCATGACTACTTACGAGTAAATATGTCTTTTCTTTTCTTTCATGCTTACCCATGCACTTGATATGTTTCCTGCTCTTCCAAAGACTTTTAAACTCCTATCATAATAATTCTATTAAATTTACTTTCTTGGAGATTAAAAGCATTTGTGCACCTACCTTTCACCCTTCTAATAATTAAACACACTTTTTTGAAAAACTATTCTTTCTTTTCAATTTTTTCTATATAGGGAAACCTAATTTTCATCTCTAGTTCGTTCATCCTCACTTTTTTCTTCTCGCCAATTATTTTTATTAAAATTGGAATAGAAAGCTAATTTTCCACTCTAAAAGAAAAAAAAATGAAGTTTGACGTGGTTGGTCCTTCCAACTCACGACAAGGTTTCTCATCCTAGTATAATCATGAACTCCTCAGGTACCTTACTTTATCCCCTCGTTTAAATCCCACACAAGGTTGTTCCTCTCAAATATCTTACATCCCGTCTCCTAAATGTTCGCATCCTGAATTATATGCAAAATCAATTGAGTGACCAATTTGCAAGGTGTTGGACTTGGTAAAACACATCTTTAAGACCAATCCTCTAAATTCCTTGTAGAGTTTTTGACACTTTAAACAATACATATGATATTTTTGAAACTTTTGATGAAAGGTAGACTTTAGAGGCGTTTGTGGTGGACGAAGAATTCACCTCTCAACTTTATTTTTCATTTCAGAGGGACGTAATTTGTTTCATTGTGGATATTTAGGCTTTGCTTGTGACTTTTTATTTGTGTAAGAGTCATGGATTAATTATCCACCAACTCATTTATGCAAAAAAACCCATATCTAATGTATATATTTTAAGAATATATTCATTAAATTTTATATAAGAGACTCTTTTAGAACAATAACCTAGTAAAACATATGTTATATGTAGTTTTTTTTTCTATTTTAATATGTATTTTGTATGAAGACCATGAACTACACACAACCACTACTACTGACTTAGAAAATATATTTATAGAAGATAAAGTTGTTACAGGTTGCCAGTCTAGGATATCTATCCTTGCTAGAATAAGGGCTCGAGTGGATTGTTCTTAGACTTGTCGGGTTTGTCAGGATGTTTGCATATGACATATTTTCTTTGTTCTTGCATAAAAATGACTAATAGTCAAGAAGATATCAGTGTGCTCCCAATATTACTACGAAACTTAAGGCAGTTATGTGAGCGTGGGAATAGGCCCCCAATGTTATATTTATCAACATAGGGGAAATAAATACCTATAAAGTCTATATTTCACTACAGTTCAAGGAGTAAAATTAGATATTCATTAGTTAATCATCTACTTATATTTACAGGAATAGTATTTAACTTGTAAGAGACTCCAATATAGGGTTATGACAACAACTATGGTGAGTACTGGCCCTATGAGAGGACTCTAGCCTAAAAATCTGGGTTAAACACTTATATAGAAGATTTAGTAAATGTTGATATCTCGGGTATTATATCTTTTGCGATATGCATTGCCTATTTTGTTTCTTTTTTAGGTCGGATGAGATACCCCAACACTATAAGGTCAGAGTGACAGAGGAGGATTATAGATATTAATTTATCTTTCCACACCTAAGAATGAGTTTGGTGAGCAGTCGAATGCAATGATTTTTCTCCACCTAGTTGGGTTAGTCAATTTTGTATCTTATTTGCGAAGAAGTGTTGGCTGATAATGATGCGAGAGCATGATGAGTTACTAACTCATAATTTTATACATCGACATGTCGTAGGTGATGATGCCTTGTTTTGAGTGTACTGAGAGAACTCACTCTGGATTTACTTTCTTGAATACTTACGAGGCGTTATGAATTTTGTTTACTTGTCATACTTCCCCACGCACTTGATTTTTTTCCCACTCTTAATTGACTTATAAACTTCTGTCATAAGAATAATATTTAGTTTACTTTCTTGGAGATTCAAAAAAATTTGTGCACCCACATTTCACCCTTCTAATAATTCATCACGCTTCTTGGAAACCCTTTTGCTTCTCTACTTTTTTAATAGGAAAACCTAAATTTTTCTCTAGTTCTTAAATCATCACTTTTTACTTCTCGCCATGTTTTTTTCTGAAAACTACAATATAAAGGTAACCATACACTCGAAAAGAAAAAAATGCAACGTGGTTGGTCCCTCCAACTCACCACAAGGTCTCTCATCCAAGTATAATAATGAATTCCTAAGCCACGTTACTTTGTCCCCTCCTTTAAATCCCACAGAAGGTTGTTCTTCTCTGATATCTTACATCACGTCTCCTTATGGTTTGCATCCTGCATTATGTGCAAAATTGTTGAGTGACCAATTATCAAGGTGTTGTACTTGGTAAAACACATCTTTAAGACAAATTTTCTAGCTTTTTCGTAGACCGTTTGACTCGTTAAAAATGTACGAATTCCCTTTTTTTATTTTTTATGAAAGTAAAAGAGGCTTTTGTGGTGGGCGAATAATTTACGGATCAACTTCCTTTTTCCCTTCAAATGGACTTAATTTTTTGCATTGTGCCTAGTTTATTGATCATGGAGCAAAAAAATTGTTAGTTAAATCCAAAAATGGTTGTTGCGTGTGAGGGGTAATCTTTTACGATATTAAACACACCAGTGCCCATAATTATTCTAACTCTTTTTAAATTAAGGGACACAATCACTAACGAGGGTGGATGAGATTCAGCTTTTCCTTAATTTATTTTTCTCTTTTTGTTTGTTTTATTAAGAATGACTAGGTGAGTAATCATAGGATCCTAGAATTTCTTATATAAGACAAATAACTCTAAGTTAATCTATTAAACATACTAGCATAATTGTCGAGTGGTCGAGTAATTATAGGAACCCTATATTCTTATAGAATAGATACATTACTTACCCATGTACTATTACGTGATTGGTAACTTACCCTTTTAATTTATATACTTGTATTTACTATAGTATACTCTAGCTTGGTTCCTAGTGACCATTTTTTTACAGATTCCGTCGAATACGTTTGGTACTCAACGCGGTGAACAATTTAGATTAAATTATTAACATTTTAAATTAATTAAATTTTAATTAATATCATAAAATTTAAAAAACTATATAAAGATAATTTTTTTTCCAATTACCACCCCGATCTGCATCAATTACGCATCAACCAAACCAAAATTAAATTATGATCTTCAAACTTTCCCATCATAAACACTAACAAATCCCATCCCACCAAAACTAAAACATAAAAAAACTCACTTAAACTCACTCGTCATCCTCAACAGGTTTAGTGGAAAAATAGAATCCAATCTCTTATAAAAAAATTAAAAAATATCCATCCCAGAGAAGAAGAAAAATAAGCCTAGTATGCTAAGACAAAAACCACCTACCAATCTTAACAAGATACTAAGCCTATGATAACGGACAACTCTGCAAGTCAAGGAAAAAAAATGAAACAATTCCCAACTCTTTCAACAAAAGAAGCAATAAACAGATTGACTAAAAAAATGCTCTAATGAAGCTTCTAAATTTTTGATAATAAAAGATTGAAGGCGATAGTTCCACCACTGGCAACTCCACCAAAATAAATTACGGCTGGCATGCCCGCGGGTTGCGACTGTTGTCATTCCAATAGTTAATATTAATAAAACTATGAAGCAGAAAATGGTAAATGATGATCAAAGGGATTTCACATCAATGATTTAAGATGATGAATTTATCCACTAATGGTATGAAATGTGTATAATTAATCTAAATATTAAACAATTTAAATAGGAATCTTCTTTTATTGTTTACTATGATAATCTGCAAATGTGGACTACAACTCTAAGAAAATTTCAGATTATGTAGCTTGCTGATGGATTTGGAAACATCGTAGTCAATTATACTTGATAAGTTTCCTATCTATCACGTTTGATCTCGTTTGATTTTAAGCTAAACTATTATTCCAGACATATTTGGACTACTTTAATTCAACTCAATAAGCGCAAAATCATTAATACATTGAAATATTTCTTAAGCTTCTTCTAATTATACTTCACATTAAGTATATTTAATATGACCCACCTTGATTATTAACCTGGAAATGGTGCAAGACGATTTGGAGAATGAATTGGAAAAAAATTGAATGAAATTGGTTAAGGTTTTTTGGAGAAAATTGGAAAAAATAAATGGGATTTTTGAGTTTTTCTGGGATAAATAACAATCTGTCCTCAATAAATATGTTTCTTATTTACCGACAACAAACGTGTCGTCGGTAAGTATAAACAAATCATCGGTAAAATAGAAAATACCGATGAACGCTATCGTCACTATAATAGCAACGACATTCCAAACCAAAAAAAATCAGAAATATAAAAAACATTTACCGGATTTTTTAATCTCTTTACCTGCGAATGTATGTCGTTGGTAAGTAAAAAATTCCTACGGACGACGAACCTCGTCTGTAAACAGTTGTCGTCGGTAATGTTGTTTGTTTATCGACGACTCACGTGTCGTCGGTAAACTTTCGCCCCTAAAGATACAATCTGTAGTAGTGTAAAGTAAAAATGACCACTATATGTACCAGCCATCCACCACTAGACTCACTTCAAAAGTTGTTTAATTTTTATTTTTTGACTCCCCAAACTCCCAAACCCCCCACGGCTTACACCCACGTCGTCGCCGGGCGGGACCGGTGGTGATGTTGACTGTGTTGCGCACGTGGTGATTTGTGTTTTCACTTTTTTCAATAGCCTTTATTTACTTTGGGGAGAATAGAGAGGTAAGCAATTAGATTCTTACTTTTTCTCAACTCCATTTCCTATATGAGACTTTTTACTCAATAAGAACTTTTTCTCACATCTTCCAATGGGATGCAAAATTGAGAAATAGAATATTTTTATATTAAGACTTTTCAATGTTTTTTTCTAATATTCCAATGTGGGACTATTCAATGAATTAATAGCTTTTCCACTTCTTCCTTAAGATAATGACGAAGTTAAATTAATAATTTAATATTTATTGTTAATTTCAACAATCCCCACTGTAGGACACTTGGAGAGAAGGTGGCCAAGTTTCCATAACTAGCAGCAGTTGAGTGATTTGTATTTAAGTGGAAGTTTCTTTTGACTTTAATTTACACGTAGTAAAGTGAGACAACCACCAAATTTTGTTTAAGTGAACAAACTCTTGAACTTAACGGTTTTCAATAGAGACTCTCACAACATATACTCTACCCTAATGAAGGTTATAGTTCCCTCTAACATCACACTTTAGGTGTTCATCAAGTCCTTCTCTAAGGACGACCCCTTGCGGGCCATGAGCTTTGTGTTTTTATTCATTTAGGATTATTAAGGATGTCTCCTTATCATCATGTCATGAATGCTAGTTTTCACCTTCAACGGTAATTTCATCAAGTCCTTCTTAAACGGACGATCACTAGTGGCTATGAATATATTAAGAGTTATTCACTCAACCTTGTTCCCTTTTAAAAGCGGTACGCTTTAAAGGTGAAATCATCAAATTCTTCTCAATAGGACCACCATGAGTAGTTATGAATTCATAAAGATAATATATATTTGTACCATATCTGTGGTCTTAGGTCCGATAATTATGAAATCGGGTAATCTAATGCTGGCCAGACACCCTCTCACATCTTTAATGTTGTTCGAGGTTTTGTGAAAAACCTCTCCGCAACTCATGAGGGGTTTTGTCTAGGTATTTATTAGGTACCCTATTAAGAGCACAACTGGCCGCCAAGACAGCTTTGTTCCACCGTTGGTTGGTGGACCTGAACTAATTATCATAGCATTCATAGTCTCTTCAAGGGACCTATTTTTTCTTGATCTTTTCCATTTAGTAGGGGTATTTAAGCCATTAAGTTAGTGGATAATTCCATTAATTTCACAAAACTCTTTTAAGGAAATTAGAACTATATTCGCCGCCCTAAGTCTTTTGATTTAGCAATCTAGTTGGTTTTCAACCTCAGACTTATATTTAAAAAAATGTTTCTCCTCATCTTTAGTTTTAGTAGGTATACTCTCACTAAAGTAGAGTAGTAACCTACAAAGTTTATATAGTGTAGGTATTATCCTTTACTTGCGGAGTTTGTTTAAAATTTTTTAAGTCCAAATACACTAATTCTAGTAGTTTAGTCTCTCTCGTAATTACATTTTATATGATTTTTTCACACGAGTTTGGACTCTACACATAATTGACATTCTAAAAATTCATGAACCTTGTGAAGGGGTATTAGTCTAAGAGATTTTATTCTTTTAATAGAAGAGAAATTCAAACGACCGAATGTACCATTCCACACATCTATATGTTCAAAGATATAGACAGAATTAGAAGCATCCTTCATAAAGATTAGAGAGTTTAAACCACACAAACTATTATTTGAAATCTCCTTTCTCACAAACTCATCATTTTGGTACTAGTCATGGGTTACAATGTTTCCCCACAAACTCATCATTTTTTGTAATACTTATTTTTTCCTCTCGAAAACTAGCTTGAGTCCCACTTTATTAAGAAAAGCTCCACAGACCAAGTTCCTACAAAGAGAGAGGACAAAGAGAAATCTTTCAACTCAAAAGTCTTACCAGAAGTGAGTTTAGGGGGAAACTATTTTTTTCGATGACCGTAGAAGAGGATGAGTCACCCGGGTACACATATTAACCATTGGTTACTTTCTCGAACCTTTTGAATAGGGATTTGTTTGCGCAGATGTGTCATGAAGCTCTAGTGTCAAGGATCAACTCACTTTTATTTTCCACTAAGTACGCCTCAATCATTATCGCGGTAATTATATCTTCAGTCTCGGTTAGATTTATAGAAGGGTTTAGATCAGGAACTGCTCTAAGAGTACACTCAAAAGCTTCTTCTTTACTTAAACATTAATATGCACCCTTGGGTTTTTGAATCTTACCTAAAATTTTGAACTTTCCGCCTTGTTTGTTGGAGTTGACACGGTTCTTGTTTCCCCAGACTTGGAACTGTTAGAGCCTTGTTTTTTTCCTTTCCTTCGAACCTGTCTTTGTTACCTTGTCCAAAACATTCAACAAGATTAGATTTTAAGGAATGAGGATGGAAAGAGGGGGGCTTGTCTTTGAGTTGACTGGCTTCTTCGACTTGCATGTGGCTATTGAGTTATTGGAGAGTCATATCCTTCTTTTTGTGATATAGGTGACTATGGTACTCACTCCAAGATTGCAAAAATTTCTTAAGAAGAATATTGTCTAGAAAAACTTAGCACATCTTCATTACTTCGTCGATTACCTCAGAGCATAGGTTTTCATACACATGAAGTTGTTCAGACATAGGTTTATGATCGGTAATTAAGAAGTTATATCAGTTACCGGTGACGTATTTCTTTATACCGAAATTGTCAGCCACATACTATTTCTCAAGAGTTTACCATATGATCTTTTCGGACCTCTCTTTGGCAAGGAGATCAAAGATGGGATTCGAGACATTGTTCAATATCCAGCCCCTAGTCATTGTGTTTGCTTTTGTAAAATTGTCTTCGAGGGATAGATGTCTAGATTATTCTTGTTCAGTAGGAACTCCCGTTTCCACCATAAGTAGAGGATTTTCGACTATTGCGAAGTTGAGTCCGTACTGTTCAAGACAGATCAAGTTCTTTTGTGTCTGACACTTGTAGTTAGAACCATTAAGAGGCTCCACTTATTCATGTCGAGAAAGGAATTTGCATTCAATAATGAGACAACTGCCGAGATTGGAAATCCATTTCTAAAAACTAGCAATGCTATAAAGTAATATCTTTTTAAATTGTTGCGAAAATCATAATCACTGGTTTGAAAAACGTGAGAAATGGAAATCCAAAAGCAAAGTAATTATTCGACTGAAGTAAACTATACTATTACAGTAATGACAAAATATGAAAAATACACACGGAATAGAGAAGATAAATTACATGGTAAATATATTGTTAAAACGATATCCCGGTCATACTAGTTATCTCTAAAAGAGGTTTTCTACTCAAGTATGATTTTATCAGAATATTTGATAGAGAAGTAAAAATAATGTCTTTTCTGATTTAGTTTTGTATCTTTAAAAAATGAGAGAGGTCGAGTATTTATAGGTAAGGAGAGGGTCTTTCAGAATCATCAGAATGTTCTTTAATGGCTCCATTGTTGTTGACGTTTTGCATGTTCCGTCTTTTCAAAATCCAGCATGAACCTGAAATCTTTGTCATCTTTTGATTCATCATGTTTTGACCAAGTCTTGTAACTGATGAGCCTTGATTGAAGAATATTCAAGTTTAATGAGTCTATAACTGATGAACATTTTGTCTTCTGCCTGGAAGGTTATGAAGTGCCAACAACCACTAAAACTACTAGCCATCCTCTATCAAACTTATTTCAAAAGTTGTTTCATTTTTCATTTTTCATTTTTTTACTCCCCAAACTTCTCAACTTTCCAACTCCCAAACTCCCCAAACTCCCCAACTCCCCACGACCCACGACCCACGCCCACGCCATCGCAATCGACTGTCCAGACGGGTGGTGATTGCGGTGGTGGTGCGCGCGTGTGGGGATTTTCCTTTTCTCTTTTGGTTCATAACCTTTATTTCTCTTGGGAAGGATAGAGAGGTAAGAAATTATATTCTTACTTTTTCTCTACTCTATTTCCTATGTAGGACTTTTTACTCAATTAAGACTTTTAAATTGATTTCTTCTCATCATTCATTGTGCAGCTATTCAATTGATGAATCATGATGATAATCAATATTCATTGTTAATTACTACAATAACAATTCTAACAATGTTGATATTCTTTACCGAGCGTTAAACACTCCTCATATTTGATCTATATTTATCACCAACTATTGTTTACTATTTTTCCTAGTGTAATAATTAATTCTTCTAGACTAACAGTCTTGTCACTTTCTAAAATTTCTGAGAAAATTGAATTATTGTAGCAAAGATTTGTGAAGAATCTAAGTTTAAAAGAATGTCTTTGTGGATAAAGGTTGGAAGATAAATATGAAATAAGATGGGAGAAAGAGTTTCTCATGAATATTCATAGTTGGGATTAGATAAAATGGGAGAGAAATAGGAGTAGGAGTGGCAAAATTAGCAAAAGAAAAGTTTGTTATACATAACGAAACTAAATTTTTACCTAGAAAGAGGTGGGAACATTTTTTACTCTCATTAGAATTTCTTTTCTAAATTTTCAAATAAAAACTAGACTTTAGGTCTCCAAAGCATTTAATACACTACTATTCAACTTCTTTAAAAATGATTATTAGATCCATATGTGTCATTCAAATCATCTTTGATTTATCTATAATAATTATCAATATAACCTACATGTTTTTAAGAATTTATTTAAAGAAATTTGGAAGATTATCTACCTTTTACAAAATTGAGACTCCATGTATCACTACTCCCGCATTTGCCTCTCGCGACTAACATTCTAGCGACTACACGTTGTAGTCGCTAAAACAAGAGCCTCTAGCGACTATTTTTATTTAACGACTACAAGTAATGTTCCTCGACTACCGAGTAGTCGTTAGTAAGTTTCGTTTTTAACGACTACAATAAATAGTCGTTAATAAGTATAAGGTAGTCGCGAATGATTGTTGTAATTTTTTATTATTAATTTTCCACCGCCATTACGTAGTCGCTAGATATTAGCCTATTTAACGACTACTTTTTGTAGTCGTTAGTAGGTCTTTCTAACGACTACGTTTATGTCTTTAGCGACTACTCGTGTAGTCGCGAATAGTGGTAGCGTGTTTTCCAACAGTAACTTGCGAATTGCTTTACCCAATACACCATTATTATATAATTTCTCTTTCTTTCTCTCAAAACTCTCCCAATTTTTTTTCCACAATTCATCATTAAAAATTATTTCAACACTTGGAAAAGCTTTCCCGGGTCAATCATCGCGTGGGACCGCCTCAATTATCAATTTTTATTTCCAGACTTGCCCAAAAGTAGGTATTTTTTGTTCCATAAAACTCTTTCAAATTTCTTTTACTTTCATTCAATTGTGTAGTAAATGTTAAATAGTATCACTTATTAGGTATTTCAAGACGTGGACAAGCTTTCCCGGGTCAAACATCAACGTGGGGCCGCCTCAATCATCAATTTTTCCTTCCAAATTTGCCCAAAAGTAGGTATTTTTTGTTCCATAAAACTCTTTCAAATTTCTTTTACTTTCATGCAATTGTGTAGTAAATGTTAAATAGTATCACTTATTAGGTATTTCAACACGAGGACAAGCTTTCCCGGGTCAAACATCAAGGTGGGACCGACTCAATCATCAATTTTTCTTTCTAAATTTGCCCAAAAGTATGTGTCTTTTTCATCCTTTCCTTATTTGATTACAATTCTATAGTTAATGCTAAATATATAATATCATTATGTATATATCTATAATCATTTAATAATTTTATGTGAAATATAAATATTATATTAAGTATGTATTAAGTATATAAATATATATATATATATATATATTTATATATATATATATTTATATATATACACATGCACACACACACATATATATATATATATATATATATATATATATATATATATATATATATATATATATATATATATATATATATATATATATATATATATATAGATATATATTTATATTTGTATGATATATTATTGTATGTTGCTATATTTTGTATGCTTTTAATGTTATATTTATGCATTTATTTGGTGATGTGATATTTTGTGTGCTTTTAATTTTATATTTATTTATTTAATCGGTGATGTAATAATTTTTTTCATTTTATATTTATTTATTTAATCGGTGATGTATTTTTTTTATTCATTTATGTAATCGGTGATGTAATAATTTTTTCTCGTTTTATTTTTATGTATTTATTTGGTTATGTAATAATTTTTTTTTCCATTTTATTTATGTTGTATTCTTTCATATTGTAATAGTTTACTATGGCTTCGGGTATTGATAAGAGTTGGATTGGTACCGCTCATAAAGTTTCGCGTGAATTCATTAAGGGGATAGAACCATTCCTTGCTTTTGCTGAAAAAAATAAACCTCCTGGTGAAGAAACAATTTTTTGTCCGTGTAATCAGTGTTCGAATTATCGTCGGTATATGGTGGGCAAAGTTAGGTCACATCTGTTACTGCATGGGTTTTTGGAGACGTATGATATTTGGACAAAGCATGGTGAGCCCGAGGATATTCCAGAGATTCGATATGAAGAAAATGAAATGTTGGATGTATACGATGATTTGAGACTTAATTACGAGGTTGGTGGTCATTCTGGTGACACCGAGATGACAGAGTCGAACAGTACAGCTCGTGGCAAATTCGAAACGATGTTTTCCGATTTAGAGACCGAGTTATACCCTGGTTGTGATGTCATGAGTTCATTAAATTTCATTGCGAAGCTAATGCACGTGAAGGTGAGGAACAAGTGGTCTAACACGTCTTTCACAGAGTTGCTTGAGCTTTTGTGCCGTGTGTTGCCCAAACCTCATACGTTGCCCGATTCGTACGAGGCGTGTAACAAAAAGTTAAAAAATTTAGGTATGGGTTACGATACCATCGATGTTTGCGTGAACGATTGTGCTTTGTTTTACAAGGAGAATGCCTCCCTTGAAAAGTGTCCAATATGTAATGAATCCAGATGGGACCCGAAGAAGGGTCTGAAAGTAGTGCATAAGAAACTCAGATATTTCCCGATTGCCCCTAGGCTGCAGCGACTTTATGCTTCGAGGCACACTGCCGAAAATATGATCTGGCACCAAACAGGGAAGAATACAGATCCAGATTTGTTGCGTCATCCAGTTGACGGAGATAGTTGGAAGAGATTTGTTCAGTTACATCCCGAGTTTGCTAGTGAACCTCGCAACGTCTTCTTGGGTTTGGGTATCGATGGCTTTTGCCCATTCTCTATGCAAAACAACTCGTACAGTATGTGGCCGGTTATATTGACCGTCTACAACTTACCACCGTGGGAGTGTATGAAGGAGACGACATTCCAGCTTTGTTTGTTGATTCCGGGACCCCGTTCACCCGGCAAGGACATGGACGTCTTTCTTCGTCCTGTTATAGATGAGTTGGATGAGTTGTGGGGTAAGGGGATTATGAATTATGATGCCCACAAGAAGGAAGAGTTTACTATGAAGGTTTTTTTGTTGTATACGACTAACGATTTTCCCGCTAGGACATACACCTCGGGATGGTCGGGTCAAGGTTACAAAGCTTGTCCAGAATGCATGGATTCTACTTCGTCTTTGAGCGTGAAGAAAGGGGTTGCTTACTTCGACCATAGACGTTGGTTACCTATCAAACATCGTTTTAGAGACGAAAATGTTTTGTACAAGGAATCCACTGATAGGCGCCCACCGAAGAAATATAAACCTGCCGATATTCAGACACAGTTAGATGGCCTTCCCATTGTGCTTCCCGGGAAACACAAGGATTTTGGGGGAAAGATCGTGAAGCCAGCTGTTAATCGGCGATTCAATTGGAAGAAAAAGAGTATTTTCTATCGTTTACCTTATTGATCCGAAAACCTGTTGAAACATAACATTGATGTTATGCATTGCGAGAAAAATGTGTGTGATGCTCTTCTTGGCACAGTAATAGGTCTTGATGGAAAACTTAACAAAGACAATGTGAAAGCGAGAATTGATCTCAAGGAAATGAATATCAGGCCAGATTTGTGGTTGCAAGAGAGAAATGGTAAGAATGTAATGCCTCGAGCTAATTATACGTTAACCACCGAAAAAAGGAAAGTATTTCTTGATTGGCTGAAGGCACAGAAGTTTCTCGATGGATTCGCATCGAGTTTGAGAAATAACGTTCAAAGTGACTTAGGCAAGATTATAGGAATGAAATCTCACGACTGTCACGTGATGATGCAGTACCTATTCGTGGCTAGTCTCCCGGGGCTTTTCGAAGACAAAGCGATAAGTGACGCGATTATCGGGCTAGCCAACGTGTTCAGAGTTGTGTGTAGTAAAAATCTGAGCAGGAAAAAGTTAGAAAAGGAGAAGAAGAAAGTGGTTGAAGTTATGTGTAGACTGGAGATGATTTTACCTCCCGCGTTTTTCGATATAATGATCAACTTGGTCATTCATTTATACGACGAGGCTTTGTTAGGGGGACCGGTTCAGATGCGTTGGATGTACCCGTTTGAGCGGTATCTAAAGAAATTAAAGGAGTACATACGAAACCCGGCTAGGCCAGAGGGTTCAATCGCCGAGGGATACGTTGTTGAGGAGACTTTGACATTCATATCGCGTTACCTTAAAGAAGAAAAAAAAAGTTTAATGATCAGGGTAGATATACCGATATCGAAGCTCAACCTAAAGATTTGTCCGTATTTAAGAGCCAATGTATTCCTATAGGTAAAAAAGAGTATGGTAATTTGCAATACAAAGAGAAGGAGCAAATCGACTGGTATATCCTACTTAATTGCGATGAAATCCAACATTTGATGACGTAAGTTTTACATTTATTTAATAAATGTTTATTCAATTTATTTAATAAATGTTTATTCATTATTGATCGTCAAATGTGCAGAGAACAGAAAGCCACGTTATCGGGTTCCCCAGACGAAAAAGATAGGAAACACCGGCAAAATTTCCGAGACTGGTTTCTGCATAAGGTATAGATCCATTCAAATACAAAATTAATATTCCATTTTAGGAAACATTGTTATAAATGTTTATGCTTGTAGGTTTATGAAATGGAAAAAGAAGGTGATGCATTCGCTACAAGTGAGATGATTTCATTGGCTAGTAAGTCTCATGGTGCAGTTTATAAGTACGATTCATGTGTTGTGAATGGTGTTAAATGGGTCACTAAAGGAAAGGGTGAAACAAGGGTGACACAAGATTACGGGGTATCCGCCATCTACAATGGAATACCGTTTTACGGTGAATTGGTCAAGGTTGTAGAGGTCACATATGACGATGACTGTTCTGTTGTGCTGTTCGAGTGTAATTGGTATGACACGAGTAAACCGAGGGAAGAGCATGGGGTAACTCTTGTCAACACGTCTAATTTTTTTTGGGAATCAGAGCCGTACATCTTAGCTACTCAAGCAAAAAAAGTTTTTTACATAGACGAGATTAATTTAAGGAAATCACAAAAAGGTTGGAAAGTAGTATGGGAACTCAATGATAGACATGGATGGAGTCCTGAGTTATGGGGTGCAGAGTCGATGCCCACTGGTGGAGACACGAGTGTCAATATCCCTTTAGTGAACACCGAGACGATTTCCGATCCGGTGAACTTGGCATCCACCGAGGAGATCGAGATTGACCCTGCTCATTTTTTTGTTGCTTTGAATTTTGATATGGTTGTTGATGAAAACGAGGAAATTGAAGATGACACCTTGGATGAATACGGTGATGAGGAAGAACCCATTGAGGTTGATAGTGATGACGAACCTATAGTTGTTAGTGGATATGATTCTGAGTAGGAGTTTTTTTTTCTTTGGGTTTATTTGTATTAAAACAGTTTATTTACTTAAACTTTTTATATTTTGGTTGAATTTGACTCTAAACACTTAACTTTAACCACAAACACTTAACTTTGACCACAAACACTTAACTTTGACTATAAACACTCAACTTTGACTCTAAACACTTAACTTTGACTCTAAACACTTAACTTTGACTCTAAACACTCAACTATGACCACAAACACTTAACTTTGACCACAAACACTTAACTTTGACCACAAACACTTAACTTTGACCACAAACACTTAACTTTGACCACAAACACTTAACTTTGACCAAAACACTTAACTTTGACCACCAACACTTAACTTTGACCACAAACACTTAACTTTGACTCTAAACACTTAACTTTGACTCTAAACACTTAACTTTGACCACAAACACTTAACTTTGACTCTAAACACTCAAATTTGACCACAAACACTTAACTTAAATATTGAATTAATTTAAATGATTATTTGGTATTGAATTAAAATATTGGATAATTGTATAGTGTTTAGTGTTTTTTTTGTTAAAAAAAAAATAAAATTCTAGCGACTACATTTGACTTATAGCAACTAGTTCATGTACATGAACTAGTCGCTAATGAGTCTAGAGAACTAGCGACTACTTTTTAGTCGCTAAACATCGAAATAAATTCCCCAAAACCGATGGCGGTCCATTTTCCCGCCCACGAAAGGACACGCGTTTCACTCAGCTGTCTAGCGACTACAATGTAGTCGCGAAAGACCAGTTCACTTGGTCAAACATCAATCTAGCGACTATTTTGGTTGGTTCTAGCGACTACACGATGTAGTCGCTAGAAAAAAAGCCCTATATCTAACCGAGAGCTCACTCTTCTCTTTCATTTCTTATACACTAAACACCAAAAAACGAGAGCAAAAATTGCAGCCATCCAAGCTCCGATTCAAGCATCAAAGGTAATCAAATCCAACCCCTAATCTTATTCCATTCCATTTACTATCTATTAGAAAGCTTTTTTTAATCAATTTTTATATTTTCTAATAATTTTTTTCTTTGTTTGTGTTTCAATCCGAATCAATATGGCTTGGATTCTTCCCCAAACTCCAATCTCTTCCAATAAGGTAAGTTTTTCAATCCTTTTTTATCTTTTAATTTCTATGCTTTTATTTTTTATTTTTTTCTTTGATGATTTCATGGATTTCTTTAATTCCGAGAATTGTATGTGTTGTTAGTGTGGTGTATGCATCATTTTAAGCCTAAAATTTATGTTAAATGGCCTAAAAAATATTTTTCTGGAAATCTAATTAATTGTTTTCCATTTTTTTTGTGTTTGATTCTTAAATCCGAATATAGTATGTGTTCTTAGTGATTCATTTTTGTTATTTTAAGCATGTAATTCATGGGTTATGATTAAAAATTAAGTATGATGATTTTTTGGGATTTTTGTTAATTTTTGTTATGATTCTTAGTAAATTTTAGATTTTAAAAGTGCAAAAATTGTGTTAAAAATTGTGTTAAAAATAACTTAGGGACCTTTATGCAATTTTTCAAGTATTATGTTAGGGACTTCTATGCAATTTAAAACTACATAGGGACTTTTATGCAATTTAAAAAAATATTTACGAATTTTTATGCAATTTTAGAAAAATTAAATATGGACTTTTATGCAATTTTAAAAAAAATATAGGAATATTTATGCAATTTTAGAAAAATTAAATATGGACTTTTATGCAATTTTAAAAAATATAGGAATATTTATGCAATTTTAGAAAAATTAAATATGGACTTTTATGCAATTTTAAAAAGAGTTATTAGCTTATTAGGTCCAAATACACAAAACCCATCTCTTAACAAGTCTATATTTTTTTTAGCCCCTCAAAAAGTCCATTATTTTTTTGTTTTACCATTTCTACCCTTATATTAAATTAAATACATTAAACATTACCTTATATATATATATATATATATTACATTATAAATTAAAAGAAAAAAGAAAAAAGAAATAAATGTTGAATCATTTTTGTCAACGCCAACATTCACATAGTATATAAGGTAAAACTTATCTTTTGATTTCAGCATTGGACATTTGAAAAAATTTTTAAAAAAATCAGTATTAAAACAAAAACAAAAGGAATTCTCTTCCCAATCACCTTCAACCCCACCCACTCTCACGCACAAGAAAAATCGCCGCCACCTAAAAGTCTTTCTCCATCATCATCAACCTGGTGTGGCTACTAAAAAAACAGCCACCACTCAAGAACTATTCTTCACCCTCAGAAACCCAGATCAAGGTAAAAATTAATTTTATTTTAATCAAATAAATAAAGTTTAAGTTTTGTATTTTATGTTTTTATTTTTATTAACATTTATTTTTATTTTTCTTTTTTCTTTCAATATTATGAAAAAGATGAGATTTAACTTTACTGTTAATTTCAATGTTTTTGGTTATATACCTTTTTTACCGTCACTCCACTGTTTTATACTATCATCCCATTATTTTTGTACAAATAACCCATTGTTTTTCATTGTCAACCCACCCCACTATTTTTCACATTCAACCCACTGCTTTGGTGGTATCACCCACTATTTTTGTACCGTCAACCCATGGTTTTTATAGTGTTACCCGATTGTTTTTTACTGTCAACCCATTATATTTTGTTCATACTTTTTATTCCCTAATTTTTTTATGAACATGCAGGTTTGACTATTCAAAGGAAATGAATTAATTCTTTGTTACAAAATAAAAAATATTAAGGAATAGATTAGTTTTAAAATAGAAAATATTGTAATTATAGAAGTATTTTGATTTTAGAATTTTATAATGTTGGAATGTTTCAATTATATAACTTTTTAGTTATGGAAAGTAAATATTCTATTATTGTATAATTTGTTTGGAAAGGGTGTTTTGGACATTTATTTAGATTGGACCTTTGTAGCCGAATTTGGTGGTGTATGGTCTTCTTGGGTAACTAACCCTTTTAAAAAATATAGGGAATTTTATGCAATTTAAAAAAATATAGGGAATTTAGTTTACTATATAATAATAGACTTTTAAATATCAAAAAAAATATAAATTAATTTATTATATGACTAATATAATTATTTTTTGTATAATACAGATTGTGCGTGTGCTATATATATTGGATGCTTAAGGATGATTTATTTACGTTTTCAATTTATTTGAATTATTTTATTTATGACTGTAATAATTTATTTAATTTTATTTTTATGTTTTTTATTTTTGGTGATGTAATAATTTAGTTTTTTTATGTTATTTTTTATTCTGTATTTTAATTTACCTATAAAATGCTAGATGGCCGATGTCATGTCTCGACAGCACGGAGGGGATGGTGGGGGTAGGGACCCAAACCAAAATCCGAACCGAAACTTAGCCGACTGTGCAAACCAACCTGGTAAATAAACAAATTCAACTTTAATTTAATTTAATTTTAACAAATAAAATCACTACTAATTAATTTAATTTTAAAACAGATCCCCCTAGACGGAAAACAAGAGGTGGAGGTGCCCTAAAAACTGCGATGAAGGCACTAAAAGCTATTGGGTGGCCTTTGCCGGTCAACTTTTGTGTGTTAGACGACACGTGGAGTCCAACAGGCAAGTACGGACACCACGTTGCGCAAGTGATTGGGATTGCCGTTCGAGAGAGGATTCCGCCCTATCACCCGAGATGGAAAAAAGTGCCGGACGCGGACAAAAACGCCGTGATTAAGAGATTAGCGGTATAAATTTAATTTTTAATATTTTTTTAACTTAATTTATTATTCTAATTTAAATTTAAATAATGTATTTTTTTTTCAGAAATATTTTGACATAAAGACTTGGAGAAAGAGGAAAGACTGGGATGAGATTTACGGAAACTTGGACGATACAATGAGGATGAGGTTTAAGGATTACAAATATTATGTGAAGAAGCATTATTGGAGAAAGGGTTTGAAGCCGGATTGGATATCGGATGAGGTGTGGGCTAAGTGCTGTGAGTATTGGGGCTCAAGAAAAGCTAAGGTGAAATCTTGATGATTTTTAATTTTAGTATATATTTAAAATTATAATTGTTTGTATTAATAATTGAATTTTACATTTTTTCAGAATCAAGCGAAAGAAAATCAAAAGAATCGAGAAAAGCAGAAAAACAAGAGTGGAGCGGGGTCGAGGAGGTATTCCCGATCTCGGGATATGCTATACAAGGTGGTTTTTTATTTAAGTAACTTTTTTAATTATTAATTTATTATTTATTTTGAATATTTTTAATTTTTCTGAAACAAGGTGAAGAATTAATCCCGGGAGCAAATCTGATGATAAGGGACGAGGCTACCCATCAAGACATCCCTATTCCGCGTATGGGTGGTTTTTACGAGGTTGTGGGGAAAACCAAGAAGACCAGAGAGTGGAGGTCGGTGGGCTACGAAAAAGCCGATGTGAGTTTTTTTTATAACTTTATTATTAATTATTTTTTTCATCTAAAGTCAAATGTAATTGATATATTGTTTATTATGTAACAGAAATTACTTAAGGACGCGATGAAGGAAAAGGTGACTCAAAGTCAAGCTGAGTCAACCGATTGGGGAGGAATGAGTCAAAAGGAGCAATACGATTACATTAAGAGCACCGCGAAGGAGGTTGGGTCACCGAAGAGGAGCTTTATTCCGGGCATTGGCCGTCCGAGGAAATCGAAGAAGGCTAATACTACTCCAGCCCGGAACGAGCAGCACGAGGAGATGATGGCGGCGATTAACGAGCTCCGAGTGTCCAGCGGTCTTCCCCCATTCCCCCGCCCTGAAGGATCTACTAGCACCGCGCCTCCACCTTTTTCGATGGCTGTTGTGAATGATGCCATCGCGTACGTTAATCAGTTGAGGGCAGATAAAGGCGAGACCCCCTTCCAGCCTATGAATGCGGGCCCCAATCCTCCTAGCGATGATGAAGATGAAGAAGATGATGATAGTAGTAGTAGTAGTGGTGAAGATGTTGAAATGGATGTTGATATGGATGAAGATGATGTCGAGCTCGGGAATGATGAAGACATTTATAGACGGCAAGGATTTTAGTTATTGTGGATGTCTGATATTTATCATATTTTAAGACTTTTGGTTTAATATTGTTTGGTTTGTATTAAGACTTTTATTTTATTTTGGTGTATGACTTAACTTTGACCTGGTTTGACCGGGTTTGACTTTGGTTTATTTATATATTTTAATTAATTATTTTGAATTGTTAATTTTATTTTTATTTTTTAATTTTTTAATTTAAAAAAAATAAAAAAATATGATTTTCGAATTATTTTTAATTACAGAATTGGAATTAAAAATAATTCGAAAATTATGTTTTTTTATTTTTTTTTAAATTAAAAAATTACTAGTAGCGACTACATAGTAGTCGACATTGACTACTATGTGTAGTCGTTATACCTTGTAGCATTAACGACTACATAGTAGTCGTTAATAAACTTTACATTTCTCGACTACAAAGTAGTCGATGATATGTTAGCTTTTCTCTACTACAAAGTAGTCGCTAGAAGAAGCGATATCTAGCGACTACTTTGTAGTCGTTAATAATAGCACGGTCTATAACGACTATTTATACCCGCGTAGTCGTAAGGATTACATTCTAACGACAACTTTTTCGCGACTAATTTCTAACGACTACTTGTAGTCGTTAAATCCTTCATCTGACTTCTAGCGACTACTTTATTTATTTTTAGCGACTACTCATGTAGTCGCGAGACCCTTGACGCGGTGTAGTGTATTGCTTTGAAATCTTGCACTGAGTTAGATTGGAATTTGGAGACCATGGAATCTAATACCAAGATGTCTGATACTTTTTATCATCACATTATACTTCTTTTGATATAGTTATTTTAATATTAATCCTTTTTTACTTTTTTTTTGTCTTCTGAATCGTCTATACCTTTTCATTTACTTCAATATAGAAATTTTGCATCATTTTCTTTGCTTAATCATTTTAAGACATACAAATAATTTATTCCCTATGCTGGATTAGACAATCCAACAAGAAATTTAAATCAACTATCAAATTTAATCTAAATTTGCTTTGTATTAATTTTTAAAGTAATAATCGTAAACACAAAAATAATATGGTCGACGTCGATTTAGATAATATAGATATAAAAAATTTATCACTTATAAAAAATATTGTGTAAACTTTTCTCTAGTTGACTTTGGAATTTAAAAATTACTGTTTTAACTTGGCACAAAGTGTATAAGGTAATTTTTACTTTCACCATATAACACGTTGTATATATCCAATACAAGATATAATTTTCGGGAGTTGTAAAAAAAGGGTTGAACCACATAATATTTTTTGTATAAATGTAACAATTCACGAATATATATATATTGTGTATATAATTTATAAGATGAAACTATTGTGGTATAAATTAGAAGTGTCTGGATAAACTCAAGGGAAACAAAATATGTCATATTTCAACATAATCATTTCCTTCTCCATGTGAATACTCTTGAGAACCTAGTCTTTCCTCATTCTAAAATTCCTACTGTAGTGACTTTTCTTTGTTAGGATCTCTTACTTTTTTAGCTAAAGTAATCAGTTTCAATTGTAATATTTTATCTTCGACAAAAAAACCCTATTTATTCTATGTTAACTTATTTATGAAAACATTTTTTATTCTGATAATATTTTGAAACATTGGTAGAGGAACAAGATATTGGGTTTGTATGTCCAAAGAAACCAGTAGATATTTTGATTTGAATGTTATTTAAAAAATTTGTTTTATTGATAGTAGATGTAACTTTAAGGATATGGTTAATTATTATTATTATTATTATTATTATTAATAATAATTATAATAATAATGTGGTTTATGTATGATATTAAATATATAGAGAGGTTGTTCGTGAATATCTACTCAAGGTGGGTAGAAGTTATCAAAATAAGGTATGTTCTATTAGGTTTATCTCATGAACATTAATACTCTCTCGATACAGTTGTTACTTGTCAAAGTAAAGGTTATGGTGAGATAAGTTCATTTATGTGTGATTTACCTATAAATTAAAATTAATTTGGATAAGATCTCACCATTGAACTTGACGTGTATTGAACAAGACTAATAGTTTGACCTATGAAATGCTTAGTATCAGATATAAATAAATATTCAACATATAATTAATGAGAAAGAAATTATTTTTATCTTACATATGAGTTGATGAATTTACCAACTCAATTAATATTATTTGATGCACGATGAATGAAAATTTCTATTTATTGATGGGAAATTATGCATGTGTTATGTATATGATTTGGATTGATTAGTACATGCACGTGTCATATAAAATCTTCTTGATATCACCCATTTTTTACGATTTATAGTTTTTTTATAATATGAATGAGTGATATGAAAGGTTAATATTGAATATCCTATTTGTGCATCTCTCCTTATATATAGAATAATGTCTAAAACATTATGAGACAATAAATTTTGATATACTTATAAAAGAAATAAATAAAAACAGTAAATATTATTATCAAATAGTTATTTATTATTAATAGTTTTTTGGTCTAAGGTTTCACTTGGGTGTACTAACTACTGTAATAGAAAATAAGGTATCGGGAGGAGAGTATAGAATTACATACATGAGGCTTCCAATAGTAAAGGAATATGGAACCTTATTAAGTTTCTCTATCTAGTTGATCTCTTCATAGTGGTTCTCCATGTCAAAAAGGTATAAGTAATTTCAGGGATTTTTGCATGCCAAATATAGAAATGATCTTCTCAAACATAAGTTACATAATATAACATAATTTTCTATACAGAGACATTTTATAACATTTATACTTATAACATAGCTAGGATATTCCAAGGTATTTATTTGGATCTACGAAACCATCAAATATTGATATCATCGATGTGTAGACTATATATCTTACTACCTTAATACCAAAATGTTTGTGTATTCATGATTCATTAATGTTGTTGCAAAAATCAAAAGCCTGGTTCGATAGATAAAATAAGGTTTGATGAGCTGAGATCCTTCATGAATCCGTAAAAAAATTCCAATCAGACAAACAATAATTCCTTGTCACATAATAATAAATTATTTTGTTAATCCATATAGATATCCTCTCTGAGCTTTCAATAGAGAAAATTATTTTAGCACTGTTTTCCATATCTTATAATCATAGTTACATACAAATGATAAAGGACTATTAATGGACTCGAGTTTTGCTACACGAAATAAAGTTTCCTCATAGACAATTTCCTTTGAAATTTACTTTAAAGGTTGATTTAAATGTTCTAACATTTATTTCTATTCCCAACATTCTCTTATAAAGTCATTTGAACGCGATGGGGTAAGTCTTCTAAATTATTTTAAAAGTTCCAACCACCGATTAGAGTAATGGAACAATTTTAACATTTATTCTCATTATGGAAATTGTACGCATTCCTATAAGTAAATGTTTTATAATATCGTGTGGGGTTGGACTTGCAGTAGTGGTCATCTCTAGATAACGTACGATTTGTATAGTTCTTGTTTTATCTCACCATGATGGTGTAATAGGATTATTGTAGGTTAACTTTCAAAAATGACCTTGTGATTTTTATTTTGTCTTGAGTACTACATCTAATGTTATATTATATATGGTTTATGGGTGGGCTACATATTCGTACTCCACTCAAATGTTCCGTCATGGATCTTACCTTATCGAAAAGGTTAGCTATCACGTCAAGATATTTTGATTTATGTATGTTCTTTACTAGACATCATCTTTGTCAATTATGCGCTTTCATTTGTAGACAAGTCAAGAACTCACGCTACGTTTAATATATGAACCATGATAGATTTATAGATCCCAACCTCGTAGTCCTCTTCTAGGAATACTATCTGCATGCTTCATGACCGACTATCCAAGAGCTCTTAATAATTTATACATAAAAGAGGTTCCTATGAGGATCTAAAAATCAGGGTTTCAAAATTAAGTACTCAAAAACTTCTCAGCTTGCCCGAGTTTGATCTAGAATTTGTAATATGCAACAAAAATTGAAAACCCAAGTCTGGATGATCATATTGATAAATAATTACTTAGTTTATTTGTTAAACATATCGTTAGTCAATGCCTTCAAACTAAACAATAATTATAGTGTTTGTCATGTGGTGGAAATATGGTAGTAATCCTTGCATCACATTTTGTTAGTGTGCTTCCACAAAGGTGTACATGGTATATTATAGCACGGTGTGAATAAGAAAGATTTTAATTAATTAATATGCCAAAACCCCCTTATTTTATATCTAAATGATAGGATAATAAGCTTTATGTATACAATAGAAAGAGATCCTTACGTTATCGGATATCATGCTAAAATAACAGGTGCAAATTTGTCTCATGCCGGTGCATAAATAAATCTTCTTTATCAGATACAACTTTCTCAATGTCACTAGTTATTTCATTTGTCACATGTATTAAGAAAATAAATTTATTTCCTCGACCGGAGTGAAAATATCCTAACATGGTTGTGACGTTAACTGAAGAAGTGTTTAATATGGTACTCGCCAATGGAATACTTTGAGGATACAATGTAAGCAAACTAATTCTAGTGTATAAGATAGATTACAAATATATAATTCTCAAACTATTTTAGTAGAAGACAAATATTGTTTAGTAACCATTACATAACCACATAATAGTCATACCCCTAAATATGTGATAATCGAAAGCCTTGGAAAGTAGACCACATAATATTACATAGTGGGCAAACAATGTTTCATATAGTGTATCAGATAATGTTCGCCATGAAATTGAACATTATAGAATTACATGATGTCTTGGAGTATATAGTTGGAAGATGTAGAGTACACCTAGGGACCGAAATTGAGACTCGTTATTAACAAGACTTATGAGCCTAGTGGGTATTATAAAGAAGTGTGTAATTAGGACTTATTATAAATGATAAATGGGTGGGACGTTATTAATTTTATAAAAATGCTTAATTTTAAAGGTTAAGATTTCAATTATCTTTAGTATCCATGCAACTTATAGAGATAAACATATAGAATTTATAGGAAATATAGAAGGAATTATCTACATATGAGATATGATAAAGAAAAATGTTTATAAGAGAAGATTGAGGGAATTACGTTTTCTAGAAAAAAATTAAGTTAAATAGGTAAATGAAAATATTGAGTGATAAACAAAAAAATTGAGGTATTTTTAAAAAAAAGTATAGTTATATGATAAATAGAGAGATAAACAAAAAATTTGTGGTAGTTTTTCGAAAAAGTATAGTTATATGATATATAAAGGTGGTAATAAATGGTTAGAACCCAAAATTTTGATTCATTTATGGATTGTAGGCTTCCTACTTGATATAGTCATTGGTTTGTCCCCTATGTATGGTTAAGTATTCGTTTCAGTTCTGGATGTAATGTTTGATTAATAAGAAGATCTTTCAACCCAACAAATAAAAAAAATTATTTCATCTTGACCATTTAATTACAATGTGCAATTTAATATTATTGTATTGATCCATTCAAAATTAGCTAGAAGACATATAGCTAGAATATTGATATAATTTTTGTAACAAAAATTTCAAAAAAACGATAGATAAAAATTCTGAATTGTTTCCAGTTCAATTAGCTTTTAAAGTCGTAGTTGAAACCCTACATTGCAAAGTTATTCCTATAGAAATCTATGGTCTTTGTCAAACCACCTTCTTTAAAAAAATTCTAGTTCTTAATAAAACATGACAGATATAAGTTCCTACAGTTTTGAAACCATACATGCTAATGAAAACTTCACAATTAATTTCTTCAAGGGACCCATTATCAAGATGTTTAAGAATAAAATCAATAGAAAAAATAAAATTATAAATTTCTTAAATAATTATATAATAAATATAGAAAACATTTGTATGTAGATATTTATTTTTAGGCTATATACCATTATTTTCTCGGCTAATTTGGATTTTACTTATTCAATGCATAGCAATGGTATACAAAAATATTGTATAATCACCCATTAAAGTTAATATAGTCACTTGACAACTTCAAAATGATTCAAATATAGTAAATCTTTAGCTAATGCTCTTTGTTCATTTTATTATAGCGACAATCCATGATATATAAAAAGATAATTAAGTATAAAAACATTTAAATCCACTAAAAAGGGAAAAAAATTAAAAATACTGAAACATCACCCCAATCAAACTCCTTCTTTTGTAAAGGGGTAATGAACATAGACATAAATTCCTCTCTAGTCATACCTTCAGGTAGCATATTCTGTCCTTCCGGATATGCTGTGCGAATGTTTTCTAGAAGAAAGTTTTGTCCTTTCTTCTTTATGGGTTCTTTAATTAGCTGGCTGAGGATGGTGCGTCTCCTTCACCATTGATGGATTGACAACGGTAGTGAGATTTGATTAGTTGGTTGAGGACAATGTATCTCCTTCACTATGGATGGAGCGACATTAGGAGTGTACTTCTACAAAACAAAAAATAGAAATAAAAATGATAGAAGCCTAAGGATATACATTTAAAAATTACAAATAACGTTATATATTTTAGATATTTGGACTTATTACACTAATAAACTTTTAGATCTAATTTATCTTTAATTTTAAAGTAGAATAACTGGAAAGTGATTAAGTTTAAATGTACCTGATATAGTCATTCTTGTATAGTTTCACCTGATGCATCGAACTCAATCACATCCCATGGAGATTGATTGAGTTTTCACTTATTAATACGTATTTTCTGTGAACACCATGAACTACGCACAACCACTAGTACTGACTTAAAAAATATATTTATAGCATAGGTTTAGGTTATCTGTCCTTACAAGAATAAGGGCTCGGGTGGATTGTTCTTAGACTTTTTGGGGTTGTCGGATGTTTGCCTATGACATATATTATTTGTTCTTGCTAAAAATGCCTAGGATTCAAGAAGAGATCGATGTGCTCCCAATATTACAATAATACTCAAGGTAGTTATGTGAGTGTGGAAATAGGCCCTCAATGTTATATCTATCAACATAAGGGAAATAAATAACTATAACGTCTATATTTCACTACAATTTAAAGAATAAAATTAGATATTCATTAGTAATTAATCTACTTATATTTATAGGAATTGTATTTAACTTGTAAGAGACTCCCATATAGGGTTATGACAACAGTTATGGTGAGTAGTGGCCCTATGATAGGACTCTAGCCTAGAAAATCTGGGTTAAACACTTATATAGAAGATCTAATAAATTTTGATATCTCGGGTATTATATCTTTTGCGATATGCATTACCTATTTGGTTGCTTGTTTGGGTTAGATGAGATGCCCCAACACTCCTACGACAGAGTGACAGAGGATGAATATAGATATTAATATATCTTTCCACACCTAAGCGTGAGTTTGGTGAGCAGTCGATTGGGATGATTTTTCTGCACCTAGTTGGGTTAGTGAATTTTGTATCTTCTTTGCGAAGAAGTGTTGACTGATGATGATGGTCGAGCATGATGAGTTATAAATCTAACTTATGATTTTAGACACCGACATCTCATAGGTGATGATGCCTTGCTTTGAGTGTACTGAGAGCACTCACTCTGGATTTACTTTCTTGAATACTTACAAGGCAATATGAATTTTGTTTACTTGTCATACTTCCCCACGCACTTGATTTTTTCTCCCACTCTTTAATTGACTTATATTCTTCTGTCATAAGAATTGTAATAGATTTACTTTCTTGGAGATTCAAACAATTTGTGCACCCATATTTCACCCTTCTAATAATTAATCACACTTCTTGGAAACTCTTTTCCTTCTCTCCTTCTTTTAATAGGGAAACCTAATTTTATTCTCTCCTCCTTAGTCCTCACTTTTTACTTCTCATTAATTTTTTTCTTAAAACTATAATAGAAAGGTAACTATACACTCGAAAAGAAAAAAATAAAATGCGATGTGGTTGGTCCTTTCAACTCACAACAAGGTTTCTCATCCAAGTATAATCATGAACTCCTCAGGAACGTTACTTTTTCCCCTCATATAAATCCCACAGGTGGTTGTTCCTCTCAAATATCTTGCATCCCATATCTTAAATGTCTGCATCCTGAATTATACAAAAATTAATTGAGTGGCCGATTAGCAAGGTGTTGGACTTGATAAACCACATCTTTAAGAGAAATTCTCTAGCTTTCTTCATAGAGCATTTGACACATTAAAACTATGTATTCCATTTCTTAAATTTTTTATGAGAGGAAAATTTTAGAGGCTTTTGTGGTGGGCAAATGATTTACCAATCAACTTCCTTTTTCTCTTCAAATGGAATTCAATTGTTGCATTCTGCCTAGGGAATTGATCAGGGAGAAAAAGTTTTGTTAGTCAAATCCAAAATGGTTTTTGCGGGTGAGTGATAATCTTTTACGATGATGAACACACTAGGGCCCATAGGTATCCTATCACATGACTCTTTTCAAATTAAGGGACGCAATTACTAATGAAGGTGGTTGGAAATTCAGCTTTAAATATTTTACTTTTCTCTTTTTGTTTGTTTTATTAAGAATGACTGGGTGTGTTTGCATAGGATCCGAGACTTTCTTAAATAGGACAGATATAACGATGAGTTAATATATTAAACATACTAGCATAAGTGTCAAGTGGTCGAGTAATTATAGGATCGCAGTCTTCTTATAGAGAAAATACATTACTTACCCATGTACTATTACGCGATTGATAACTTACCCATTAATTTATATAACTTGATTTACTATCTGTATACTCTAGTTTGGTACCTAGTGACATTTGTTTTTACAGATTCCTTCAAATAAGTTTGGTACTCAATGCGGTGGTTTATTTAGATTGAATTATTAATATTTAAATTAATTAAATTTTAATGAATCTCATAAAATTCAAAAGACTATAAAAATTCCATTTTTCAAGTATCACCTCGATCCACTATATTAAAATTAAATTATGATCTCCAGACTTTTTCATCATAAACACTATCACACCCCATCCCATCAAAACTAAACATAAAAAAATACCACTTAAACTAACAGGTCATCATCAACAAATTTAGTTGCAAAATAGAATCAAATTACTTGTAAAATTTTAAAAATAACCATCCCAGAGAAAAAAAACACCCTCGTTTCTTTAAAAATTCAATTATCGACCGGCAAAGAGAGAAACCATTGATCAATCTGAACAAGATACTAAGCCTATGAAAACTATCAACTCTGTAAGTTAAGAAGAAAAAGTAAAATTATTCTCAACTCTCTCACCAACCTAAGCAATCAATCGATTAAGTAAAAAAGTATGCTCTAATAAAAATTCAAATTTTGTTTGATAATCAAGAAGTGACGTCTACCACTGGAAAATCCGTCAAGAAATACGTACTAATGTTGTCATTCATGTAATAGTTAATACTAATGAAACTATGAAGCAAAAAATAGTGATTGTTGATAGGAAGGATTTTACATAAATTATTGAAGATGATGAGTTTATAGAAAATTGTGAATATTCCTAAATAATGCTATCAGAAGAAAAGATTATTGAGGGAATTGAATTATTAATTATCAATGTCGTTGTTATTCGTTTATTCAGATCAAATAGAATCAAAGGTTTGATATAATTATTTGAACATAGTTATTTGGATATAATTGTTTGGATATAATCATTTGGATAAAAAATTGAAACAAATGTGAAACCCAAAAAATTTATTTGAGTTGGTTGACGTTGGACATAAATATTTAATGATGACAATAGAGAAAATTTAAATTTTTCTCTTGAAGGAGGAGGCATGTGGATGATTTTTTATCATTATCTGGTAGTGCGTGAATGGAATCCAAAATTGAAACCATACTACCACAGTCTGGGTTTGCGTATCAAATATGGTGATGCATAATTATACAAATCTTGAAAAAAATGAAAGATATCATAGACAAGACTTTTGAATATTTTTACACTAACTTAGATCAGGGTAATGACGCGAGAGTAGATGAACTAGACCTTGATAAATTTTGTTCCTAAAATACATATAATTGATCTAAAGATAAAATACATTTATTAAATGAAGCAGTAAATCTAACTTATACGAGAAGGTCCGAGAAGGTTTTCGATTCGAATCAGCCTCGAGTCTACACAAAGTTTTTCAAAACTTCTTTCAAGAAAATGAGAAACTAATCAAAGAAACTTGGGAGAGAGTATTGTATAATGCAGCATTTCTAGATGTGGAAATATGAAATTTTTAGCGACAATAATCGAAAGAAGGGACTCTTTCTCACGAGACTGAGGGTTATTTGGAGAACAATTATAACTCTTCCTTATATAGGATTAGTAAAAGTCATTAGAGGAAGCAGAAATATTGTCATTTGTCTACTATTCGAAAGAGGAAATCGACGAGAATAATACGACTAAGATAAGAGAATGAATTTGATATGCTATTTAACTTCTTACAAAATATAGTAGCCTCTTTATTAATGATATAACAAAAATGTTGATATAAAAGGTGATAAAATCTTGCAGGCTATTTATATATTAAAAATACTACTTAATGTTAGTATTAAGTATAATTTTAATTATTTGATCATTCATATAGTTCGTAACAATAGACTGAGTATGTCCAATTATTTGTTAAAATAACAAAATAGGGCCTACTATTCTATGTGGCACTTGAGAAAATTTAGAAACATGTTCCTAAATTTATTAAGGATATTTATTAAAAGAATCATCAATATCTCATAGATAATTAACCTATAATTTTTTTCTTAAAAACCATTTGACATGTTGAACTATTTGGTATTTTTATCTCTATCTTTAATTCATTTATCATGGTATCGTTCACGAAAACCTAGCTCTTCTTAAGCTCCTTAAGTCTAATTCAATAAAAGTTTTAATGTATTTATAGTCTACAATAAATATTTCCTAATTAATAAAAATATTATTTATTTTGGTACTGATTTGTTATGATTTGTAAAATAGATTCTAATATACATAATTACCCACTTGTGCAGTCTTCACTAATTAATTTAAAGACTATTAAACTAAACTAAATATTAGAAGTATTAACTTAAATGATTTCATCAATAATAAGGGGACATGTGTTAAACATAATCAATGGGGATAAAAGTTAAAAGATATATGTACCTTTACTTACATTTGTGAGAACTTTCATGTAAATTATAATAAGAGAACAATCCGATCAAATAGTATCCTATTAAAACACAAGTGTTATGCATTGTCTCAATTCATTCCGATTAATAAAAAGTCTATTCGGATTATTTTAGATAATGTTTCGATATCTTTAATGTTTTGCAAGTAAAATTTCTTCTTTTGTATTGTCTATTCAAAATATTTGCAGCACTACTAAATTACTTTAAATTATCAATATATGAAGCTTACTTTGGGAAACACCTCATTATTCATACCAAGAGAACTGATACATTGGTAATCACGTTTATATAAAGTGGTATGGATGTGTGCTTATTCTTGCAATCGTATAGTTTCAGAAAAATAATTCTTTCTTATTTGTGAATGTGTAGATAAGTATAATCACTACTGCAATACGCTTCTCTAGTGCCGAAATCATCTGTTACTACATTCAAGTCGTCGCTGGAGACATATCTTTAGCAACGAAATTGTATCGTCGACGGCTTAAGTCTTCCCCTACCTTATTTTTCATTCGCGACTAAAAGATGTCGTTGCATATAACATCCAAGTCATCAGTAGAGATATTAAATTAAAAAGATTTGTTTTATTCCCGTAAATATAGTCGTTGTTGACCATTTCTATTTGCGACTAAATTTTATTGTTGCAGTTGATTATTACTAGCGGCTACATTCCAATCATATGCGATGACTTTAATATCATCGCTAATAAAGTTAGATGTATTTATGAGCAGTGGAGCGGAATTTGTAAAACAAAAAAAATACCAAAAATATTATTCTCCCAACTTCTCCTGAAACCTTAACACCTTTTATATCTAGTCCTTCATCACTTTTTTCTCCACATCATCAAAGTCGTTAACACAAAATCCCAATCTACCGAGTCATATACCTTCATTATATTAAGATTTAAGCTAAATATCTTATACATAGATTTTCGTGAATATCCTTTGATAACTTAGGTTTTAATATATTTTTTCTCCAATTTGTCTCGTTTACACAAAGTCAGAATTGTTTGAAAATATATTTCCTTAAAAAGTAATCATCATTCTATTAGCAATGATTTTCTCCATAGACTTATAATATACGTTTCAACAATCAATTGGTATATAATCTTTAGTAGTACTTGGGATCTATTATTTTTGTACCAGAGTTGTATTTAAAAAATTAACTTCCTAGAGGAGGTGATTCTCAACAAATGAACTTTTCATAACTTCACAAAAGTCTTTATTTTGGATAAACTAACCTATTTTAAAGAAACATGTGGAGAATCAAGGGCCTGGCCATTTTGAGACATCAATGGACCAAAAAGCTACTTTGATCCTAATATTGGATATAGAATTAAATAACAAGCTGCTTTCCTTCTTTGTGACGACCTTCTTACATATCTTACTTATTATATTAGCCTCAAAATTATTATTTCCATCTCTTTTAGTTCACAAGGCTTGTTTAAAGTTTTGGACATTTTTTTGTGACATTTCCTATTTTTTGATGACCTCATTACCCATATTTTCAACCACTCTAGTGATAGAGTAAGGAGAACTTCTACCCCTGATAAATTTGTTAAAATATGATGTATCAAGGTCTGCCACATCAACCTAGAGGTACCTTGTTTTTTTCTTGGAAATAGATTTTTCATTTAGTAGTTCTTTAAGAGGACTTAGAGTAACATATTTTCCTCAATAATGTTATTGTATATAATAACTTGCATTCAAAGGCTTTCAATATTTATTTAATCTCTGTTTTAGTTGTATAATTTTCTCTTGATTATGTTTAAAGTTGTTATTGTTGATCTCCATATCCTTCACCTTGAATAGCTTCAATTTTCTTTTAATTTTATACTCCATACTATATCCACTAATGGTAAGAAGTGTGTATAATTTATCGAATAATTAATAATATAAATAGGAATGTTCTTTTATTGTTTACTATGATAATTTGCAAATGTTGACTACAACTCTCAGAAAATTCCAGATTATGTAGCTTGCTAATGAATTTGAAAACATCGTAGCCACTCATATTTGAAAAGTTTCCTATCTATCATGTTAAATCTCGTTTGATTTTAAGTTAATCTATTATTCTAAGTATATTTGGACCACTATAATTCAACTAAATAAGCTCAAAATCATTAGTACAGTGATGTCTCCCCATTTGTGATGATTTATTAGTAGTTGGAGACATCATTTTAGGTGTATTTATTAGAGTATATGTCGATTTTCTCATGATTTAGTACACTTTTCTATTTTGTGGCTTGAATTATTTATTTAGTGTGAACCTTTAAAGATATATGGTAATTAATTAGAGTCCAAGTCAAAGTCTAAGAGCTAAAGGAAAGAAGATAAACATGAGAATTGAAGATAAGGAAGTAAAAGGTAAAAATATGGAAAAGAAAAAGCTGCCATAAATTTGAATTTCACCACCCACGACCACAAATCAGCTCATATCTTAAAATCGGTGAGGAATTTGGAAAAACAGTCAAGAGCAAAGTTAAAGATCTTTCCGAGACGATGAATTTCGACTACTCATACACGTCAAAACAAAAGCGGGGTTACCTTCTCCTTCAAGAAAACGAATTAGGTCTTCTTATACACTATAAAAACAACCTCTTATCATAATAAAGTAATCCTTGGCAGATCCTAAGGGATACTTGGCTAAACCTTAAGCCAGGAAGAAACTACAACAGAAGAAGAGAAGTTTGGAAGGAGCTGTGCATCAATCATGTCTTCTTCAACCTTCAATTCTGTAATTTTTTTCTTTTCTTTTCTTTTCTTTTCTTTTCTTTTCTTTTCTTAGTATGAATTAAATAGAATTAGCTTGAGTTTTAGCATATATGTGTGAACCCTAATTTTGGTTGACATCTATCTAATTTGATTTTTATGTTTTGATTTCTTTGTTTATGTGTTAGATTTATATTCTGTGTTCTTTATGGTTGCAAACATATAGGATTACCATCATAGTAGTTAGATAACTATTGACAATGGCATATTTAACTAAAGAATTAGCACATAACGTCTAGAATAAGGTTTGATCTGACAATTCAGCCTAACTAGATAGTCAATGGTGTAGTGTATTGCTATTTAATCAATTGCAGGAAAAGTTTGCTTAGATTCTTATTGACACAGGTAAACCCTATTTGAAACTACCTAGCACAATTGAAACCAAACTATTGAAATACTACATGATTCATCCCTTACATGTCTAGAATGACAAAACTAGTGGGGATTACTTGCTAATTACTCAGGCTAAGCAATCATACTATCTTCTTTTCTTTTATTTAATTTTCTGTCTTTAATTTAGTAGTTTAATTTTCTTATTTAAAAACCAAATAAAAATATATCTTTCTCTTCTTTAACTTGCAGAACCGTGCTCAGCTTAGGGTGTTTATTTTCACTTATTTTATACATATTTTTATCACACCTTAAGCGACACCATACAGTGAAACATTTCTTGAGCTTCTTCTAATTATACTTCACATTTAGTTTCTCATTTATATTCATGATGTCAAACAATAACCCTAAATCCCTCTAGCTTGTCCTATAGTGGTATTTGTCAAATCTTTAATGTAATTCGTAGAACCACCCTTCATATGGGTGGTTCTACGCATATAAATGGTATAGTAAAATTCACAATCATTGTGAATGTTTCTATAGCCTTGTATAGTATAAATTGACTACCTTAAAAAATATTAAATTATCCATAATATTATTGAGAGCACTTGTTATTGTAACCTTAGTTTCCAAAACCTTAAGCATCAAAAGATATTTCTATTAACATTTTTAAGGCCATTTAGACCTTTTTTAGAACTCTTGTATTCAATATAACAATTAAAATATATTTGGGCCATGAGGCTTATCCATTAATACCTTAGTAGTACGTTCAGAAATAAGCTCATCAAGCATTACTTTTCAAGTTTTTTTTCTAGATAGTCACGACGGTTTATAGGAGTTGCTATGGAGATTCCTCAACTCTTTTTTGTGTTGGATACCTATTAGATTTTTTTTTTCAACTTAAACCCATAGGTATCCTTGAGTAACAGTTTGAGCCTGAACCTCATGCCCACTCTTTTCTCCTTTTGGAATTTGGTGTATGATTATATTGGCAACCTTTGGTTATTCAACCCAAACATGTTTTTTTTTTCATAATAAACTATTATGCCAAATAATAAGAAATTTAGAAAAAAAGGTTAGTTTCTAGTTGTTTTCTACTTTAGTCTGTCCTTCCCTCATATCAAGGTCAAATGTATCTATTATGTTCTTGTTTAGATTTATCTCTGCACAAATCCTTACATAACTTAGTGTTGTCTGGGATTCTTTAATATCATCAATATTATATGGTAACCCACTTCATACTACAATTTAGCTTCACCTATATTATGAATTTGAGAACCATAAAATTCTCAAAGTCAGTATTGGTCTTCCATCTTCTATGAATTAAAGGAATGTAATTAATAAGCCATAATTCTTCAAATATACTATACCAGGCTTCCTCATATTTAATTTAAAGGCACAGTGTTATACTATAACAGGCTTCTTCAAATATGCAATTTTCCCAAGTTTTACACTCGTCATCTTGTATCTTAACAACAACTCTGCAATTATTGATAATTGGTTGAACATATTCGGTTTTAATATCATCTCTAATTTTACCATCAAATAAATTTAACCAGACTAATGAAGGAGACTCACTAGGTGCATTTTTTATAGATGTGGTTATCCCTAGCAATGATGAATTATTTTATATACCGGATTTGTGTAAGGAACAAAATATTCAGTTATGATATCTTGATTTTTTGTAAAATCGAAGTTTAGATTTTGAAAAGCTTCCTCGATAACATGGGTATTCTTATTTAAAAGATATGGGTTTTATACCATATAAATCATTGGTTTAAAAAAACTAGAGAAATGGAAACCAAAAAGAAAAGTAATTTTTCGATTAATGTAAACTACAATATAACATTAATCTAAAAATACAAAACTTACACACGAAATAGAAAAAAATTACACGATAAATATTTCAATAATTAGATATTTCGTTCATACTGTCCATCTCTAACAGAAGTTTTCTAAGTGGAATATTGTCTTTTCTCATTTAGTTTCGTAGATTTTGTAAATGGGAGAGGTCAACTATTTATAGGTGTTGAGAAAGCCTTCAGAATAGTCGGAATAAATATTCTTTTATGAAAACATTATTGTTGATGTTTTGTATGTTAAATCTTTCCAAAATTCAGCATGAACCTAGACACTTTGCTAGCTTTTGGTTCATTTCGGTATTAAACAAGCTAGTAATTGATAAGCCTTGATTAGAGAATATTTTGTTTTAACGAGTCTTTATTTGGTAGATATTTTGCTTTTTGGCTGGAAGGTTATGAAGTGACAATGACAACTATAAGTATCAGCTACCCACCACCAGACTCACTTCAAAAGTTGTTTCATATTTTGACTCCGCAAACTCCCCAACTCACAAACTCTCAAAACTCCCCACAGCCACTCCCACGGCAAGCTAGGTGGTGGTGGTGGTGGTGTTATTGCGCGCATGTGGGGATTTTTCTTTTCTCTTTTGGCTTTAATAGCCTTTATTTTGTTTAGAAAGGATAGATAGGTAAGAAATTATATTCTTACTTTTTCTCTACTCCATTTCCTATATGGGACTTTTTACTCAATAAAAACTTTTTCCCACATCTTCCAACACCATGCAAAATTCTTAAAAGAAATCTATTTATATTAAGACTTTTCAATAGTTTTCTTCTCATCTTCTATTGTGCGACTATTCAATTAATGAATACCTTTTTCACGTCTCCCATAAGACCACGGAATAAACTTAATAATTAAAAATTCATTGTTAATTACAACAATAATTATATTACTAAGGTTTATATTCTGTAGCAAATGTGAAACACTCTTCATATTTGATCTATATTTATCACCAACTATTTTTTGACAAGATCTAGTAGGTATATTTACTACTTTTTCTGGTGTAATAATTGATTCTTCTAGACTAGAAGTCTTGTGACTTTCTAAAGGTTTTGGGAAAATTGAGTTATTGTAGCACTGATTTGTGAAGAAGATGATATGAAAAGAAGGTCTTTATGGATGGAGGCTGGAAGAGAAAGAATAAATAAGATGGGAAAAATAGTTTTCTATGAAGATTCACATTTAGAATAAACTAAAATGAGAAATTAATTGGAGTAGGAGTGGCAATTCTAGCAAAAGAAAAGTTTGTTATACATAACAAAACTAAATTTTTACTTAGAGCGAGGTGGAAACGTTTTTTACTCTCATTGGGGAAAAATCTAAATTTTTCAATGAAAATTAGACTTCGGGTCTCCAAAGAGGGTAATACACTACTATTACACTTTCTTATAACACTAATATAAGATCCATATGTGTTATTTAAATAATTTTTGTTTTATCTATAATCATAATCAATATAACTTACATGTTTTTAACAATTTATTTCAAGAAATTTGGAAGATTATTTGCATTATAAAAAATTGAGATTCCATTGATTGCTTTGAAATCTTTCACTGTGTCAAATTGAAATTTGGAGACCATGGCAATTAATTCTAAGATGGGTGATACATTTTATCATCACTTCATACTTTTTTTGATTTCGTTCTTTCAATATTAAACCTTTTTTAGTTTTTTATTTTATGAATCATTTAGACCTTTTCATTTACATTAATAGAAAACTTTTTTTATCAACTTATTTGCATAATTATTTTAAAGTATATAAATAATTTATTTCCTATGCTGATTTGGAAAATCTGACAAGAAATTTAAAAATCGACCATCAAACTTAATCTAAATTTGCTATAGTTCTTGTTGATTTGTATAGTTCTTGTTGATTTGTTATTCTCTCACCATAATGGTGTAATAGGATTATGGTAAGTTAATTTTAAAAATTGATCTTTTGATTTTGATATTGTTTGGAGTAATACTTCAACCGTAATATTATATATGGCATATGGGTGGGCTAAATATTAGTACTCAACTCAAATTTTGCATAATGGATTTTAACATATTGAAACGGTTAGTTACCATGTTAAGATATTTAAATTTATGTAGGTTCTTTCTGAAACACCTTCCTTTTAAATTATATGGTTTCATTTTGTAGACCAGACAAGAACTCGTGGTATGTTTAATGTATGAACCCTAATATATTCATAGATCCAAACCTCGTAGTGCTCTTCTAGGAATACTATTCGCATGCTTTATGTCAAACTATTCAATATCTCTTAATAATTTATACATAAAAGGGGTTTCTATGAGGATATAAAATTAGGGTTTCAAACATAAGTACTCAACAATTTCTTAGCTTGCCCGAGTTTTACCTAGAATTGGTAATATGCAACAAAAATTGAAACCCCTAGCCTGGATGATCATATTGATAAATAAGTACTTAGTGTATTTGTTAGACATATTATCATTGAAACTTCTGAGTTTTGTTTATATGCCATATTATGTTGGTCAATGCCTTCGAAGTTAATGATAATTATAATGTTTGTCATGTGGTGGAAATGTGGTAGTAATCCTTGTATCACATTTCTTAGTGTGCTTCCACGAAGAAGTACATGATATATTATAGCACAATGTGAATAAGAAAGACTTAATTGAATTAATATGCCAACCCCCCCTTCCATATCTAGATGGTAGGATACTAAACTTTTATTTATACAATAGAAAGGGATTGGTACGTTATCAGGTATCACGCTAAAAGAACAGGTACAAAATTGTCTCATACCCATGTATTAAAAAGAATCTTCTTTATTAGATACAACTTTCTCAATGTCCAATAGTTATTTCACACATGTATTAAGAAAATAAATTTATTTCTTCGACCAGAGTGAAAATCTCGTAACAGGGTAGTGACGTTCATTAAGAAGTGTTATATATGGTGCTCGCTAAAGGAATATTTTGAGGATGCAATGTAAGTAAACTAATTCTAGTGTATAAGATAGATTAAAAACTTATAATTTCTAAACTATTTTAGTAGAAGAAAAATATAGTTTAGTAACCATTAAATAACCACATAGTATCATAACACTAAATATGTATTAATCGGAAGTCGTGACAAGTAGAACACGTAATATTACATAATGGGCAAACCATGTTTCATATAGTCTACACGATAATGTTTGTCTTGAAATTTAACATTATAGAATTACATGATGTCTTAGAGTATATAGTTGGAACATGGAGAGTACACCTAGGGAACCAAATTGAGACTCGTGGTTCACAAGACTTATGTCTCTAATGGGTATTATAAAGAGTGTTGTGGTTAGGACATATAATCATGTATAAATGGGTCAGGCATTATTAGTCTTATACAAAATGCTTAATTTAAAAGGTTAAGTTTTCATTTTCCTTTAGTATCCATGTAACGTATATGAAAATCATGCAGAATTTATAGGAAAAATAGAAGGAATTATCTACATGAGATATGATAAAGAGAAATGTTTATATAAGAAGATTGAGGGAATTACGTTTTCTAGAAAAATATAAAATTATATAAGTAAACAACAATATAGAGAGATAAAAAACTAACTTTTGTTTTTCTGAGGTAATAAGGTTTACATTGAGTAAAAAATAAGTGTGTGGGAAGAAAATATATCTATAATGATAACATATATAAATTTTTAATCTAGTAGAGTAAACGAGGTAGAAGCCACGAGAGTGGATGCAGAATTAAGTCTTGGATGCCATTTATGAAAAAAAAAAATCTCGAGATAGTGTGGAAAATGAAAATTAAACCTTGAAGCTTAAAATAATCTTTTTCACACAAGAAAATGTTGAAGAGTTGTCCAGTTTAGTAGCCATAATTTGGTGGTGATTTTCTTTTGCAATATTATTTTCCAAAATTGTTAAGATCATATGTATTTAGAGAATTTTATAATATAAATGCATCATAACTAACAAATTGGGCTTGAAGAATTGTATTATCCCAAATGTTTAGTTTCTTAAATTCTTGTATGAATTTATTGTCCTAATCATGACATTTTGGAGTATAAAAACTATGTTTATGGTAAATTTTAAAAAGTATAATATATAAAGGTGGTAGTAAACTGTTAGTAGCCAAAAATTTATCCATTTTATGGATCTTAGGTTTTCTATTTGCATATAGTAAATAGTTTGTCCCCTCTGTATGGGTAAGTATTCGTTTCAATTCTAGATGGAATGTTTGATTAATAAGTCGCTTTTCTGTAAAAGGAATATTACAAGAATATTTGTACAATTGTTGAACTAAATTTTTGAAAACGCGATCGATAAAAATCCTTTTTGTTTCAATTAGCTTTACGAATTAGCTTTTAAACTTGTTGTTGACACCCTACATTGAAAATTTATTCTTATAGAAATCTGGGTCCTTTCCAACCCACATTCTTTAAAAAAATTCTAGTATTCTTAATAGAACATGATAGATATCATTTCCTAAAGTTTTGAAACCGTACATACTAAAGACTACTTCACAATTAATTTCTTTAAGGGATCCATTATCAAGATATTTGTGGACAAAACCAATAGAAAAACTATAATTATGTTTATTAAATAATTATATATTGAATATAAAGAATATTTGTATGGAGTATTGATATTTAGGCCGTATATTATTCTTTCCCCGCTAATTTTGTTTTTACTTATTCTATACATACAGATAGTATACAAAAATATAGTATAATCACCCATTAAAGTTAATACAGTCACTTGACAACTTCAAAATTAATTAAAATATAGTAAATCTTTAACTAATAATTCTTTTTTCATTTTATTATAACGATAATCCACGAGATATAAAAAGATAATTAAGTATAAAACATTCAAATCAACTCAAAAGGAAAAAAAATTAAAAATAGCAAACATCATATAAGTTAAACAAATAAAACATAAACTCATTCACTCTCATCATGACTAAGCCCAGAGGTATTCAGGTTTTCACCCCAATCACACCCCTCCTTTTGAAAAGGGGTAATGAATGTAGACATAAATTCCTCTCTAGTCATACCTTTAGGTAGCATACCCCGTCCTTCCGGATATGCTGCACGAATACGGGGTTTTCTAGAAGAAAATTTTGGCCTTTCTTCTTTTCCTTTCACATGGAGTGAGCTTTGATTAGCTGGCTGAGGATGGTGTGACTCCTCCTCTGTTGATGGAGCTACATTACGAGACCTTAATGCGCTTTGATTAATTGGTTGAGTACAATGTATCTCCTCCTCTGTGGATCCGGAGTGATATTAGGGGAGGATACGTTCTACAAAATAAAAAATAGATCGATGAAATAAAATGATAAAAGCCGAAAGATATACATTTAAGAATTACAAATAAGTTTAAATATTTTAGACATTTGGACGAATTACACTAATAAACTTTTCAGATCTAATTTATCTTCAATTTTAAAGTCGAATAACTGAAAACTAATTAAGCTTAAATGTACCTGATACAATGATTCTTGTATAGCTTCACCTGATGCATCGAACTCAATCACATCCCATGGAGATTTATTGAGTATGCACTTATTAATATTGACAACATCATCTGTCATAAAAGATGAATCTATATAAGCAATAGGGGAAATTTTGGCGTTCTTTCTTATTCTCATTGTTGGTTATTGAAAATGTCAATTTTTTTCAGATTTGTGAAATTTCCAGGTCTGTGTTTGAGTAAAGAGGAGAATCACTTGTACAGATCTAGGTTTCTTTATTTAATACTATTTTCCATTTGGTTATGTTGTATATTTTATTTCTTTTATCATTTTTTTAATTTGTAATATGTGGTTCCAATGTCAAAAGTCAAATGTAATATGTGTTATGACATCCTTTATTGTCTACTGTAATAAATAATCAATTTTTTATTTATACATTAATTGATAATAAATAAAAGAATATAAAAAAATTATAAAAAAGTAACAAAAAAAAATATATTAAACTATTATTTTGTTACTATATGAAAATATTGTATCACAAAAAAATTAATTTATATTTTTTTTACTTTGCAGACAAAAAATAATCAAATTATCAACATTAAATAAAATTTTATTCTTATTTATAGACCTGTTAAAATCTATTGTATTGAAGGATATTTAAAGTAGCTTCATAAATATATTATTTATTTTATACTATTTCTGGTAAAGGAAGAGATTAAATTATATACCATTAAACAATTCTTAACAATTCTTTAATACATAAGATTTCATTAAATATATTAAATAATTTAATATTTCAAAATTTAAATATTTATATATGGGCATCCTACATCTGAGTTGGATATTAAGGCTTTGCTTGTGACTTTTTATTAGTCTAAGAGTCATGAATTAATTATCCACCAACTCATTTATGCAAAAAAAACCCATATCTAATGTATATATTTTAAGAATATATTCATTAAATTTTATATAAGAGACTCTTTTAGAAAAATAACCTAGTAAAACATATGTTATATGTAGTTTTTTTTCTAATTTAATATTTATTTTGTATGAAGACCATGAACTACACACAACCACTACTACTGACTTAAAAAATATATTTATAGCAGATAAATTTGTTATAGGTTGCCAGTCTAGGATATCTATCCTTGCTAGAATAAGGGCTCGAGTGGATTTTTCTTAGACTTGTCAAGTTTGTCAGGATGGTTGCATATGACATATTTTCTTTGTTCTTGCATAAAAATGACTAATAGTCAAGAAGAGATCAGTGTGCTCCCAATATTACTACGACACTTAAGGCAGTTATGTGAGCGTGGAAATAGGCCCCCAATGTTATATTTATCAACATAGAGGAAATAAATACCTATAACGTCCATATTTCACTACAGTTCAAAGGGTAAAATTAGATATTCATTAGTTAATCATCTACTTATATTTATAGGAATAGTATTTAACTTGTAAGAGACTCCAATATAGGGTTATGGCAACAGCTATGGTGAGTACTGGTCCTATGAGAGGACTCTAGCCTAAAAATCTGGGTTAAACACTTATATAGAAGATTTAATAAATGTTGATGTCTCGGGTATTATATCTTTTGCGATATGCATTACCTATTTGGTTTCTTTTTTAGGCCGGATGAGATACCCCAACACTATAAAGTCAGAGTGACAGAGGATGATTATAGATATTAATTTATCTTTCCACACCTAAGTATGAGTTTGGTGAGCAGTCGAATGCAATGATTTTTCTGCACCTAGTTGGGTTAGTCAATTTTGTATCTTATTTGCAAAGAAGTGTTGGCTGATAATGATGCGAGAGCATGATGAGTTACTAACTCATAATTTTAGACATCGACATGTCGTAGGTGATGATGCCTTGTTTTGAGTGTACTGAGAGCACTCACTCTGGATTTACTTTCTTGAATACTTACGAGGCAATATGAATTTTTTTTACTTGTCATACTTCCCCACGCACTTGATTTTTTTCCCACTCTTAATTGACTTATAAACTTCTGTCATAAGAGTAGTATTAAATTTACTTTCTTGGAGATTCAAAAAAATTTGTGCACCCACATTTCACCCTTCTAATAATTAATCACACTTCTTGGAAACACTTTTGCTTCTCTCCTTTTTTTAATAGGAAAACCTAATTTTTTTTCTCTAGTTCTTAAATCATCGCTTTTTACTTCTCGCCATGTTTTTTTTTCTGAAAACTACAATATAAAGGTAACCATACACTCGAAAAGAAAAAATGCAACATTGTTGGTACCTCCAACTCACCACAAGGTCTCTCATCTAAGTATAATAATGAATTCTTAAGCCACGTTACTTTATCCCCTCGTTTAAATCCCACAAAAGGTTGTTCTTCTCTGATATTTTACATCACGTCTCCTTATGGTTTGCATCCTGTATTATATGCAAAATTGTTGAGTGACCAATTATCAAGGTGTTGTACTTGGTAAACCACATCTTTAAGACAAATTCTCTAGCTTTTTCGTAGATCGTTTGACTCGTTAAAAATGTACGAATTCCGTTTTTTAATTTTTTTTATGAAAGTAAACCCTTAGAGGCTTTTTTGGTGGGCGAATAATTTGCGGATCAACTTCTTTTTTCCCTTCAAATGAACTTAATTTGTTGCATTGTGCCTAGGATATTGATCATGGAGCAAAAAATTTGTTAGTTAAATCCAAAAATGGTTGTTGCTGGTGAGGGCTAATATTTTACGATATTAAACACACATTAGTGCCCATAATTATTCTAACTCTTTTTAAATTAAGGGACACAATCACTAACGAGGGTGGATGAAATTCAGCTTTTTCTTAATTTATTTTTCTCTTTTTGTTTGTATTATTAAGAATGACTAGGTTAGTAATCATAGGATCCTAGATTTTCTGAAATAAGACAAATAAATCTAAGTTAATCTGTTAAACATACTAGCATAATTGTCGAGTGGTCGAGTAATTATAGGAACCCTATATTCTTATAGAATAGATACATCACTTACCCATGTACTATTAAGTGATTGGTAACTTAACCTTTTAATTTATATACTTGTATTTACTATAGTATACTCTAGCTTGGTTCCTAGTGGCCATTTTTGTATAGATTCCGTCGAATAAGTTTGGTACTCAACGCGGTGAACAATTGAGATTAAATTATTAACATTTTAAATTAATTAAATTTTAAAATATCTTAAAATTAAAAAAACTATAAAAAGATAATTTTTTTTGCAATTACCACCTCCGATCTGCACCAATTACGCATCAACCAAACCAAAATTAAATTATGATCTTCAAACTTTCCCATCATAGACACTAACAAATCCCATCCCACCAAAACTAAAACATAATCTTCCAAATCAAGTTATGAATTAAGAATAACTAATAATGGGATAAAATCCCTTAATAATTAATAAAATGTACCTAAAATTATGTCTCTTGAATGGATTAATTCATCACAAATATGGAGACATCAAGAACCCTAACTCAAATTTGTATCGTCTAGATACAATAAAGAATAAGAACACATGGCAATCTCCAAAAATATACCTAAGTCAACTAAGCACAAGGGAATAAGATAAAAGAATGTGTGTAATAATCCCAGAGCAACTACTTAGCAAATTTCATGTAATAATACTTACAATATAAATTATCTATACACTTATCATACAAACAATCAACACGGTTCAAATTCAAGATCAAATTAGCTTTACAATGCACGAAGGAGAGGTTCTTCACTTAACTTGATATGTAGGCTATAGATTGTTCATCGAACTTCACTAGTATCTAAATATCCACTTAACTACTCTCTATTGGCTCAATCACTTCTCTATTACATAGCAAAGAATCAAAAGGTCTTTAAGGTTCTAATGTAGGCTTAGGGACGGTATGATAAGTATATTTGGATAATTTAGAGTGAGATTTTGGCTCTCTCCTCACTAGCCATCAACGAATCCCCCTAGAGCTTGAGTTACTCTCATAAAATGTTTCTCACTCAACCCAATAATTTCTTTGATGCACAAAGTAGAATCCCCAATAACCCAATAAAAGCATAAGGTGTTAACATAAAAATTCATCTTTGCCGGTCCGAATATATATTCTTTTCAAATCAATTTTTTCTTTTGTATAACTATGACTCTCTTTTTAATGTTCGAGATATCACGCTATTTTTTCATATATATTTGTTTTCTTTTCTTTTCTAGCTCGTAGCTTATTTTTCATTCACTATTACCCCGGAAAAGGGTTACAATATAAACCTGTGAATCATCATCTAAATAATAACAGAGCACAACTAATAAGCTCAAAAATCCCATCCCAATAATATTTTCCATAATGGTGGACCCACCACCCCAAACTCAAGCTCTAAAACAATTGTCTATGCATCGCGATTCGAGTGCGGGTCACATAGAAAAGTCCTATAATCTAAAGGAATATGGCTTATAATGTGGCTAAATAAAAAGGCTTTAGAAAAACTAGAAGGGGCTGAGAAGGATATAAAATATTAAATCAAATATCAGGGTAAAAAGGTATAAAAAGGCTTCAAGTGGCTTCAATATGAAAGAACTGCCTTAATCACTTTCTACACCGTGCAATTTCGTTATTCTCTTACCTTTAGCACTTTCATCAAACTGGTTTATCAACTAGCTTGGATCTCACGGCATACAAACCACTCAAGGTTCCCTGAGATCGAACATACTTTCTATCGCATTGCTAACTAATATTTTCTTTACTATTAATGTGTGTTTTCCTGCAAATACTCAAAGTATACAAAATAAAGCAGCTCATAAACATACTACTTTCTATCATTAACTTACTGAGCTTATGCTTTCAAGCTATTAAACACACTCTAAATACATCTATACCGTCTCATAAAAATTTTAAATTTTACCCAAAAACAGAAAATGGAGATGAGAGACAACGAATCCCCACACCCCCAACTCAAAAATGAGTCATGTCTCCACGACTCGAAAAGACTCAAAAATAAAATAAAAGAAAATTAAAATTTTACAGATATTGCATATAAAGATATGGTAAGGAAGAAAGAAAACATACTCTTCAAGGCTAGTTACCTCGCCTGATCAATACCAGGCATAGGGTGCAGTGCTTTCCATGTATGAAAACTTCTATGTATCACTAATTTCGCTTTCCCTTACATCCTTTTATGCTCTATCCACTCAATCACACTCTAGAAATCTCTTGTTTATCTTCTTCCAACTTTGCTCTTGAATAATCTCTCATGTGACAGTGTTCATCCAAGAATATGTTTTGAACACAGCTACTAGCGTCCCAGAAGCTTTTGTTCATCTTAGGTAAAGGACTATTGATTGTAGAGGTTGTAGTGTCTTCCTTATGAAAGTTCAAACCTTTTTTCTCTTTGAATTTACCACAGCTAGCTTTCCTCTATTCTCTTGATCCGATTTACCTTGTAGTTATTCCCGAACTAGTACCCATCTCAGTTGAAATCTTATTGATCTTACCCAATACCTTGCTTTGATTCTTCATCTCCCATAACAATATTTCCGTTATTTTCATCATCTCTTTTGACCCCCAACTCAAAGCTTTGAACACTCTTGAAATTTGTAACTCTTGATCATAGTTGGAACAAGCTTTATTTGGGTTAGGAAAGGTGTTAGGATGATAATTCTCTATGTGGGTATGATGGAATCATGCTTTAATGATGTGGGTTTAAGGAATTTTGGTAAAAGATTTTGAAATTCATGGTTTTGATTCTTGGTTTCTAGGTGTTTTGATATGATTTGGGTGCTTGAATTTTCTTTGTAATGATGTAGGGAAGGATTTGGATGTAAATTCATGGTGATTGGGTAGTGTTTTGGTGTTGGGTGAAGGTTTGTTGAAGTTTTAATGGAGTTGGGAGAGGTTTGGAGAAGAAAGTGAGGCTTAAGGATTGAAAAATTCGGATTAAAATTAACCTCCTTGCTTTTTATAACTAAAACGCAACTTTTTTCTCTCTCCAGCGGCTACCTGCGGTATACCGGAACTATGGTCCGGTATGAACTATGGTCCGGTATACCGGACCTTCTGCTCTTCGAAATTTTTAATCCTCGGCAAAAAACCCGAATCTCCTACCCGTGTTACGGGTTTTTGGTCCCGCGGTATACCGGGACTATTGTCCGGTGATTTTTTTTCGTCTCGGCCAAAAACCCGAGTCAATAACCCGTAGTACGGGTTTTCTCTGCTGCGGTATACCGGGGCTGAGGCGCGGTATACCGGACTGGTGGTCAGATTTTTCCGAAATTTTTTGTTTTCTCCTCCCGAACTCGATTCTTTAATACCTAACATCCAAAAACACTAATACCTTTCTCAAATATGCAATATCAACTAAAAACAACTAAACTAAACATAAACTAAAAACGTAAAAGACATAAAAAAAACTACTATGGGATGTCTCCCAAAGGTCACTTTTGTTTAACGTCTTTCAAAGTTAGACGAGTTACCTCAATTATTTCTTTTTATAGCCTCCCCAGCAGTGAGTGAGGCGATTAACACTTACCAATCTGAGCTTGCAACCTTCGATAGCTTTTATTTCGACCACTCCTTCTGAGATGATTTGCGTGATAATGTATGGCCCTTTCCAAGAACTGTTGTGTTTGGGATTGGGAGGTTTCCATGCCACCTCGTCTCCTACCCAAACTCAATCTTTTTCTCCATGGTTTCTTGGGGGCTTACAGGTTCAAGCTTCTTGGTTACAACTCTGATTGGATATAGTTCTTTTGACTCATTTTTCTTTTTTATCTTCATACCCGAAACATAGAACGTTTCAGAGTTATCTTCAATACGGAGAGTCACGGTTCCTTCATTCAAATTCACTATAGTATCGCTGGTGGCTAGGAATGGACACCCAATAATTAATGGGACGTTCTTATCTGCTTTATAGTCAAGAATAATAAAGTCTGTGGGAATAACAAGGTTACCTACTTGAACGAGTGCATCCTCAATTAATCCCCACGGCTTTGATGTTGATTGATCTGAAAGTTGTAAGATTACGGATGTCGGTTTCGCATCACTCATACCAATCTTCTTGAATATACTTTTTGGCATGATATTCACACTTGCCCCTAAATCACACGTGGCTTTTCCATGAAATATTCCACTTATAAAGTAATCATCATTCAATTAGCAATGATTTTCTCCATAGACTTATAATATACATTTCAACAATCAATTAGTATATAATCTTTAGTAGTACTTGGGATCTATCATTTTTGTACCAGAGTTGTATTTGAAAAATTAACTTCCTAGAGGAGGTGATTCTCTACAAATGAACTTTTCATAACTTCACAAACGTCTTTATTTTGGATAAACTAAGTTATTTTAAAGAAACTTGTGGAGAATCAAGGGCCTGGCCATTTTGAGACTTCAATGGACCAAAAAGCTACTTTGATCCTAATATTGGATATAGAATTAAATAACAAGCTGCTTTCCTTCTTTGTGACGACCTTCTTACATATCTTACTTATTATATTAGCCTCAAAATTCTTATTTCCATCTCGTTTAGTTCACAAGGCTTGTTTAAAGTTTTGGACATTTTTTTGTGACATTTCCTATTTTTTGATGACCTCATTACCCATATTTTCAACCACTCTAGTGATAGAGTAAGGAGAACTTCTACCCCTGATAAATTTGTTAAAATATGATGTATCAAGGTCTGCCACATCAACCTAGAGGTACCTTGTTTTTTTCTTGGAAATAGATTTTTCATTTAGTAGTTCTTTAAGAGGTCTTAGAGTAACATATTTTCCTCAATAATGTTATTGTATATAATACCTTGCATTCAAAGGCTTTCAATATTTATTTAATCTCTGTTTTAGTTGTATAATTTTCTCTCGATTATGTTTAAAGTTTTTATTGTTGATCTCCATATCCTTCACCTTGAATAACTTCAATTTTCTTATAATTTTATACTCCATACTATATCCACTAATGGTAAGAAGTGTGTATAATTTATCCAATAATTAATAATATAAATAGGAATGTTCTTTTATTGTTTACTATGATAATTTGCAAATGTTGACTACAACTCTCAGAAAATTCCAGATTATGTAGCTTGCTAATGAATTTGGAAACATCGTAGCCACTCATATTTGAAAAGTTTCCTATCTATCATGTTAAATCTCATTTGTTTTAAAGTTAATCTATTATTCTAAGTATATTTGGACCACTATAATTCAACTAAATAAGCTCAAAATCATTAGTACAGTGATGTCTCCCCATTTGTGATGATTTATTAGTAGTTGGAGACATCATTTTAGGTGTATTTATTAGAGTATAGGTCGATTTTCTCATGATTTAGTACACTTTCCTATTTTGTGGCTTGAATTAATTTTTTATTATTTTTAGAGCATATTGGGTTTAATTATTAATTTAGTGTGAAGCTTTAAAGATATATGGTAATTAATTAGAGTCCAAGTCAAAGTCTAAGAGCTAAAGGAAAGAAGATAAACATGAGAATTGAAGATAAGGAAGTAAAAGCTAAAGATATGGAAAAGGAAAAGCTGTCATAAATGTGAATTTCACCACCCACGACCACAAATCAGCTCATATCTTAAAATCGGTGAGGAATTTGGAAAAACAGTCAAGAGCAAAGTTAAAGATCTTTCAGAGACGATGAATTTCGACTACTCATACGTGTCAAAACAAAAACGGGGTTACCTTCTCCTTCAAGAAAACGAATTAGATCTTCCTATACACTATAAATACAACCTCTTATCATAATAAAGTAATCCTTGGCAGATCCTAAGGGATACTTGGCTAAACCTTAAGCCAGGAAGAAGCTACAACACAAGAAGAGAAGTTTGGAAGGAGCTGTGCATCAATCATGTCTTCTTCAACCTTCAATTCTGTAATTCTTTTCTTTTCTTTTCTTTTCTTAGTATGAATTAAATTGAATTAGCTTGAGTTATAGTATATATGTGTGAACCCTAATTTTGGTTGACATCTATCTAATTTGATTGAATTTATGTTTTGATTTCTTTGTTTATGTGTTAGATTTATATTTTGTGTTCTTTATGGTTGCAAACATATAGGATTACCATCATAGTAGTTAGATAACCATTGACAACAATATATTTAACTATAGAATTAGCACATAACGTCTAGAATAAGGTTTGATCTGACAATTCAGCCTAACTAGATAGTCAATGGTGTAGTGTATTGCTATTTAATCAATTGCAGGAAAAGTTTGCTTAGGTTCTTATTGACACAGGTAAACCCTATTGAAACTACCTAGCGCAATTGAAACCAAACTATTGAAATACTACATGATTCATCCCTTACAAGTTTAGAACGGCAAAACTAGTGGGGATTACTTGCTAATTACTCAGGCTAAACTATCATACTATCTTCTTTTCTTTTATTTAATTTTCTGTCTTTAATTTAGTAGTTTAATTTTCTTATTTAAAAACCAAATAAAAATATATCTTTCTCTTCTTAACTCTTGCGTATTATCTGTTCTAGCTTTCATATCTGCACTTGATAATTTGCATAAGTTCTTCCTAACTTTCGTAGTCTCTGAGGAACGAATCTTCTTATCATTAAAACTTGCATACGTCCTGTAATACTTGCAGAACCGTGCTCATCTTAGGGTGTTTATTTTCACTTATTTTATACATATTTTTATCACACCTTAAGCGACACCATACAGTGAAACATTTCTTGAGCTTCTTCTAATTATACTTCACATTTAGTTTCTCATTTATATTCATGATGTCAAACAATAACCCTAAATCCCTCTAGCTTGTCCTATAGTGGTATTTGTCAAATCTTTAATGTAATTCGTAAAACCACCCTTCGTATGGGTGGTTCTACGCATATAAATAGTATAGTAAAATTCACAATCATTGTGGATGTTTCTATAGCCTTGTATAGTATAAATTGACTACCTTAAAAATATTAAATCATCCATAATATTATTGAGATCACTTGTTATTGTAACCTTAGTTTCCAAAACCTTAAACATCAAAAGATATTTCTATTAACATGTTTAAGGCAATTTAGACCTTTTTTAGAACCCTTGTATTCAATATAACAATTAAAATATATTTGGGGCATGAGGCTTATCCATTAATACTTTAGTAGTACGTTCAGAAATAAGCTCATCAAGCATTACTTTTTAAGTTTTTTTTTTTCTAGATAGTCACGACGGTTTATAGGAGTTGCTATGGAGATTCCTCAACTCTTTTTTGTGTTGGAAACCTATTAGATTTTTTTTTCAACTTAAACCCATAGGTATCCTTGAGTAGCAGTTTGAGCCAGAACCTCATGCCTACGCTTTTCTCCTTTTGGAATTTGGTGTATGATTATATTGGCAACCTTTGGTTATTCAACCCAAACATGTTTTTTTTTCATAATAAACTATTATGCCAAATAATAAGAAATTTAGAAAAAAAGGTTAGTTTCTAGTTGTTTTCTACTTCAGTCTGGCCTTCCCTCATATCAAGGTCAAATGTATCTATTATGTTCTTGTTTAGATTTATCTCTGCACAAATCCTTACATAACTTAGTGTTGTCTGGGATTCTTTAATATCATCAATTTTATATGGTAACCCACTTCATACTACAATTTAGCTTCACCTATATTATGAGTTTGAGAACCATAAAATTCTCAAAGTTAGTATTTGTCTTCCATCTTCTAAGAATTAAAGGAATGTAATTAATAAGCCATAATTCTTCAAATATACTATACTAGGCTTCCTCATATTTAATTTAAAGGCACAGTGTTATACTATAACAGGCTTCTTCAAATATGCAATTTTCCCAAGTTTTACACTCGTCATCTTGTATCTTAACAACAACTCTGCAATCATTGATAATTGGTTGAACATATTCGTTTTTAATATCATCTCTAATTTTACCATCAAATAAATTTAACCAGACTAATGAAGGAGACTCACTAGGTGCATTTTTTATAGATGTGGTTATCCCTAGCAATGATGAATTATTTTATATACCGGATTTGTGTAAGGAACAAAATATTCAGTTATGATATCTTGATTTTTTGTAAAATAGAAGTTTAGATTTTGAAAAGCTTCCTCGATAACATGGGTATTCTTATTTAAAAGATATAGGTTTTATACCTTATAAATCACTGGTTTAAAAAAACTAGAGAAATGGAAATCAAAAAGAAAAGTAATTTTTCGATTAATGTAAACTACAATATAACATTAATCTAAAAAAACAAAACTTACACACGAAATAGAAAAAAATTACACGGTAAATATTTCAATAATTAGATATTTCGTTCATACTGTCTATCTCTAACAGAAGTTTTCTATGTAGAATATTGTCTTTTCTCATTTAGTTTCGTAGATTTTGCAAATGGGAGAGGTCAACTATTTATAGGTGTTGAGAAAGCCTTCGGAATAGTCGGAATAAATATTCTTTTATGAAAACATTATTGTTGATGTTTTATATGTTAAATCTTTCCAAAAAATTCAGCATGAACCTAGACACTTTGCTAGCTTTTGGTTCATTTCGGTATTAAACAAGCTAGTAATTGATAAGCCTTGATTAGAGAATATTTTGTTTTAGCGAGTCTTTATTTGGTAGATATTTTGCTTTTTGTCTGGAAGGTTATGAAGTGACAGTGACAACTATAAGTATCAGCTACCCACCACCAGACTCATTTCAAAAGTTGTTTCATTCTTTGACTCCGCAAACTCCCCAACTCACAAACTCTCAAAACTCCCCACGGCCACTCCCACGGCAAGCTAGGTGGTGGTGGTGGTGGTGTTATTGCGCGCATGTGGGGATTTTTCTTTTCTCTTTTGGTTTTAATAGCCTTTAGTCTGTTTAGAAAGGATAGATAGGTAAGAAATTATATTCTTACTTTTTCTCTACTCCATTTCCTATATGGGACTTTTTACTCAATAAAAACTTTTTCCCACATCTTCCAACACCATGCAAAATTCTTAAAAGAAATCTATTTATATTAAGACTTTTCAATAGTTTTCTTCTCATCTTCTATTGTGCGACTATTCAATTAATGAATACCTTTTTCACGTCTCCCATAAGACCACAGAATAAACTTAATAATTAAACATTCATTGTTAATTACAATAATAATTATATTACTAAGGTTTATATTCTGTAGCAAATGTGAAACACTATTCATATTTGATCTATATTTATCACCAACTATTTTTTGACAAGATCTAGTAGGTATATTTACTATTTTTTCTGGTGTAATTATTGATTCTTCAAGACTAGAAGTCTTGTGACTTTCTAAAGGTTTTGGGAAAATTGAGTTATTATAGCACTGATTTGTGAAGAAGATGATATGAAAAGAAGGTCTTTATGGATGGAGGCTGGAAGAGAAAGAATAAATAAGATGGGAAAAATAGTTTCCTATGAAGATTCACATTTAGAATGAACTAAAATGAGAAAAAAATTGGAGTAGGAGTGGCAATTCTAGCAAAAGAAAAGTTTGTTATACATAACAAAACTAAATTTTTACTTAGAGCGAGGTGGAAACGTTTTTTACTCTCATTGGGGAAAAATATAAATTTTTCAATGAAAATTAGACTTCGGGTCTCCAAAGAGGGTAATACACTACTATTACACTTCCTTATAACACTATTATAAGATCCATATGTGTTATTTAAATAATTTTTGTTTTATCTATAATCATAATCAATATAACTTACATGTTTTTAACAATTTATTTCAAGAAATTTGGAATATTATATGCATTATAAAAAATTGAGATTCCATTGATTGCTTTGAAATCTTTCACTGTGTCAGATTGAAATTTGGAGACCATGGCAATTAATTCTAAGATGGGTGATACTTTTTATCATCACTTCATACTTTTTTTGATTTCGTTCTTTCAATATTAAACCTTTTTTAGTTTTTTATTTTATGAATCATTTAGACCTTTTCATTTACATTAATAGAAAACTTTTTTTATCAACTTATTTGCATAATTATTTTAAAGTATATAGATAATTTATTTCCTATGCTGATTTGGAAAATCTGACAAGACATTTAAATCGACCATCAAACTTAATCTAAATTTGCTTTGTATTAATTTTGAGAGTAATAATCGTAGACACAAAAATAATATGGTCTACGTAGATTAGGATAATATATATATATAATAATTTTATCATCAAAATTGTGTCAGACTTCTCTTTAGTAGACCTTGGAATTAAAAAATTACTATTTTAACCTTGTATACCGTGTATAAGATGATTTTTACTTTCACTATATAAAACCTTCTAGATTTCCAATACAAGATATAAATTTTGGGAGCCGTAAAAAGGTTTCAACCACATAAATATTTTTTATAAATGTATTCGTTCACGAATATATACATTGTGTATATTATATATAAGATGAAACTATTGTGGTATAAAATAGAAGTATCAGAATAAACTCAAGGGAAAAAATATGTCATATTATGACAAGATTAATTCCTTCTCCATGTGAGTACTCTTGAGAACCTAATCTTTCCTCATTTTTAAAACCCTAATAAAGTGACTTTTCTCTGCTAGGATCTTTTAATTTTTTAGCTTAACATAATCAGTTTTGATGGTAAGATTTCATTTTAGACAAAAAAAAATCCCACCTCTATTCTATGTTAACTTATTTATGAAAATATTTTTTTATGATAATATTTTAAAACATTGCTTAAGGAACAAGATATTTGGTTTATATCTCCAAAAAAACGAGTAGATATTTTAATTTGAATGTTATTTAAAAAAATTAACTTTTTGATAATATATGTAAAATTGAGAATATAATTAATTCTTTTATTATTATTGGTATTATTATTCATATTATATTGGGTTATGTATGATGTCAAATATATATAGAGGTTTTTCATGAATACCTACTCAAGGAGGGTAGAAGTTATCAAAATAAGGTATGTTCTATTACGATTTATCTCATGACTTTATACTCCCTCGATATAGTTGTTACTTGTTAAAGTAAAGGTTATGGTGAGATATCTTCATTTATGTGTTATTTACCTATAGTTTCAAACTAATTTAGATAAGATCTCACCATTGCACTTGACGTGTATTGAAAACCACTAAAAGTTTGACTTATGGAATGCTTAGTATTAGAGGTAAAGAGATATTCAACATATAATTGATGAGTAAGAAATTATCTTTATCTTACGTATGAGTTGATAAATTTACGAACTGATCAATTACTTATTATTTGATGCACGGTGAGTGAAGCACGTGTTATGTATATAATTTTGATTGATTAGTACATGCACGTGTAATATAGAATCTTCTTTATATCACCCAATTGTGACGATTTATAGTTTTTTTAATAGTATGGATGAGTGATATGAATAGTTAATATCAAATATCCCATTTGTGCATCTCTCCCTAAATATAGGACAATCTCTACAAAATTACGAGACAATAAGTTTTGATTTCCTTATAAAAGAAAGAAATATAAACGATAAATATTACTATCCAATAGTTATTTATTGTTATTAGTTTTTTAGTCAAAGGTTTCACTTGTGTGTATTAACTATTGTAATAGAAAATAAGGTACAGGATGAAAGTATAGAATGAAATACATGAGGCTTCTAATTGCAAAGGAATATGGAACCTTATTAAATCTCTCTATCTAGTTGATCTCTTCATGGTGGTTCTCCATGTCAAAAGGGTATAAGTAATTTCATGGATTTTTGCATACCAAATATAGAAGTGATCTTCTCATTATAAAATACATAAGATAACATAATTATTTATAAGGAGATATCGCATGAATTTATTCCTATAATATAGCTAGGATCTCCCAAGGAATTTATTTGGATCTAGGAAACCATCAAAATATTAATATCTTTAATGTATACGAGTATCCATCTTACTAGCTTGATACCAAAATATGTATGTATACATGATTCATTAATGTTGTCGCAAAAAACACAAGCCTGGTTCGATTAATAAAATATAGTGTTTGATGCACTAAAATCCTCATATATCCATAAACAATTTTTTCAGTCAAACAAACAATATTTCCTTGTCACAAAATGAAATTGTTTGGTTAATCCATATAGATATCCTCTCTGAGCTTTCAATAAAAGAAATTAATTTTAGCACCTGTCGTCCATATCTCATAATCATAGTTACAGACAGATTTACTTCTAAATTTTTTTTCTAATCCTAACATTTTCTTATAAAGCCATTTGAACGCAATGGGGTAAGTCTTCTAAGTTTTTTAAAGTTCCAACCATCGATTAGAGTAATGGAACCATTTTAACATATAGTCTCATTATGGAAATTGTTTGCATTCCTATTAGTAAATGTTTTATAATATTGTGTGGGGTTAGACTTGCACTAATGGTTATCTCTAAATAACTCAAGATTTGTATAGTTCTTGTTAATTTGTTATTCTCTCACTATAATGGTGTAATAGGATTATTGTAGGTTAATTTTAAAAATTGACCTTTTGATTTTGATATTGTTTGGAGTAATACTTCAACCGTAATATTATATATGGCATATGGGTGGGCTAAATATTAGTACTCAACTCAAATTTTGCATAATGGATTTTAGCATATTGAAACGGTTAGTTACCATGTTAAGATATTTAAATTTATGTAGGTTCTTTCTGAAACACCTTCCTTTTTCAATTATATGGTTTCATTTTGTAGACCAGAAAAGAACTCGTGGTATGTTTAATATATGAACCCTAATATATTCATAGATCCAAACCTCGTAGTGCTCTTCTAGGAATACTATTCGCATGCTTTATGTCAAACTATTCAATATCTCTTAATAATTTATACGTAAAAGGGGTTCCTATGAGGATATAAAATTAGGGTTTCAAACATAAGTACTCAACAATTTCTTAGCTTGCCCGAGTTTTACCTAGAATTGGTAATATGCAACAAAAATTGAAACCCCTAGCCTGGATGATCATATTGATAAATAAGTACTTAGTGTATTTGTTAGACATATTATCATTGAAACTTCTGAGTTTTGTTTATATGCCATATTATGTTGGTCAATGCCTTCAAAGTTAATGATAATTATACTGTTTGTCATGTGGTGGAAATGTTGTAGTAATCCTTGTATCACATTTTTTAGTGTGCTTCCACGAAGAAGTACATGGTATATTATAGCACAATGTGAATAAGAAAGACTTAATTGAATTAATATGCCAACCCCCCCTTCCATATCTAGATGGTAGGATACTAAACTTTATTTATACAATAGAAAGGGATTGGTACGTTATCAGGTATCACGCTAAAAGAACAGGTACAAATTGTCTCATGCCCATGTATTAAAAAGAATCTTCTTTATTAGATACAACTTTCTTAATGTCCAATACTTATTTCACACATGTATTAAGAAAATAAATTTATTTCTTCGACCAGAGTGAAAATCTCGTAACAGGGTTGTGACGTTCTTTAAGAAGTGTTATATATGGTGCTCGCCAAAGGAATATATTGAGGATACAATGTAAGTAAACTAATTCTAGTGTATAAGATAGATTTAAAACTTATAATTTCTAAACTATTTTAGTAGAAGACAAATATAGTTTAGTAACCATTAAATAACCACATAGTATCATAACACTAAATATGTATTAATCGGAAGTCGTGAGAAGTAGAACACGTAATATTACATAATGGGCAAACCATGTTTCATATAGTCTACACGATAATGTTTGTCTTGAAATTTAACATTATAGAATTACATGATGTCTTAGAGTATATAGTTGGAACATGGAGAGTACACCTAGGGAACCAAATTGAGACTCGTGGTTCACAAGACTTATGTCTCTAATGGGTATTATAAAGAGTGTTGTGGTTAGGACATATTATCAAGTATAAATGGGTCAGGCATTATTAGTCTTATAAAAAATGCTTAATTTAAAAGGTTAAGTTTTTATTTTCCTTTAGTATCCATGTAACATATATGAAAAACATGTAGATTTTATAGGAAAAATAGAAGGAATTATCTACATGGGATATGATAAAGAGAAATGTTTATATAAGAAGATTGAGGGAATTACGTTTTCTAGAAAACTATAAAATTAAATAAGTAAACAACAATATAGAGAGATAAAAAAACTAACTTGTGTTTTTCTGAGGTAATAAGGTTTACATTGAGTAAAAAATAAGTGTGTGGGAAGAAAATATATCTATAATGATAACATATATAAATTTTTAATCTAGTAGAGTAAACAAGGTAGAAGCCACGAGAGTGGATGCAGAATTAAGTCTTGGATGCCATTTATGAAAAAAATAAAATCTCGACATAGTGTGGAAAATGAAAATTAAACCTTGAAGCTTAAAATAATCTTTTTCACACAAGAAAATGTTGAAGAGTTGTCCAGTTTAGTAGCCATAATTTGGTGGTGATTTTCTTTTGCAGTATTATTTTCCAAAATTGTTAAGATCATATGTATTTAGAGAATTTTATAATATAAATGCATCATAACTAACCAATTGGGCTTGAAGAATTGTATTATACCAAATGTTTAGTTTCTCAAATTCTTGTATGAATTTATTGTCCTAATCATGACATTTTGGAGTATAAAAACTATTTTTATGGTAAATTTCAAAAAGTATAATATATAAAGATGGTAGTAAACTGTTAGTAGCCAAAAACTTGATCCATTTTATGGATCGTAGGTTTTCTATTTGCATATAGTCAATAGTTTGTCCTTTTTGGGTAAGTATTCGTTTCAATTCTAGATGGAATGTTTGATTAATAAGTCGGTGTTCTGTAAAAGGAATATTGCCTGAATATTTGTACAATTGTTGAACTAAATTTTTGAAAACGCGATGGATAAAAATCCTTTTTGTTTCAATTAGCTTTACGAATTAGCTTTTAAACTCGTTGTTGACACCCTACATTGAAAATTTATTCTTATAGAAATCTGGGTCCTTTCCAAACCACATTCTTTAAAAAAATTCTAGTATTCTTAATAGAACATGATAGATATCATTTCCTGAAGTTTTGAAACCGTACATACTAAAGACTACTTCATAATTAATTTCTTTAAGGGATCCATTATCAAGATATTTGTGGACAAAACCAATAGAAAAAATATAATTATGTTTATTAAATAATTATATATTGAATATAAAGAATATTTGTATGGAGTATTGATTTTTAGGCCGTATATTATTCTTTCCCTGCTAATTTTGTTTTTACTTATTCTATACATACAGATAGTATACAAAAATATTGTATAATCACCCATTAAAGTTAATACAGTCACTTGACAACTTCAAAATTAATTAAAATATAGTAAATCTTTAACTAATAATTCTTTTTTCATTTTATTATAACGATAATCCACGAGATATAAAAAGATAATTAAGTATAAAACATTCAAATCCACTCAAAAGGAAAAAAAATTAAAAATAGCAAACATCATATAAGTCAAACAAATAAAACATAAACTCATTCACTCTCATCATGACTAAGCCCAGAGGTATTCAGGTTTTCACCCCAATCACACCCCTCCTTTTGAAAAGGGGTAATGAATGTAGACATAAATTCCTCTCTAGTCATACCTTTAGGTAGCATACCCCGTCCTTCCGGATATGCTGCACGAATACGGAGTTTTCTAGAAGAAAATTTTGGCCTTTCTTCTTTTCCTTTCACATGGAGTGAGCTTTGATTAGCTGGCTGAGGATGGCGTGACTCCTCCTCTGTTGATAGAGCGACATTACGAGACCGTAATGCGATTTGATTAATTGGTTGAGTACAATGTATCTCCTCCTCTGTGGATGGAGTGATATTAGGGGAGGATACGTTCTACAAAATAAAAAATAGATCGATAAAATAAAATGATAAAAGCCTAAAGATATACATTTAAGCATTACAAATAAGTTTAAATATTTTAGATATTTGGACGAATTACACTAATAAAATTTTCAGATCTAATTTATCTTCAATTTTAAAGTAGAATAACTGAAAACTAATTAAGCTTAAATGTACCTGATACAATGATTCTTGTATAGCTTCACCTGATGCATCCAACTCAATCACATCCCATGGAGATTTATTGAGTATGCACTTATTAATATTGACAACATCATTTGTCATAAAAGATGAATCTATATAAGCAATAGTGGAAATTTTGGCGTTCTTTCTTATTCTCATTGTTGGTTATTGAAGATGTCAATATTTTTCAGATTTGTGAAATTTCCAGGTCTGTGTTTGAGTAAAAAGGAGAATCACTTGTACAGATCTAGGTTTCTTTATTTAATACTATTTTTCATTTGGTTATGTTGTATATTTTATTTCTTTTATCATTTTTTTAATTTGTAATATGTGGTTCCAATGTCAAAAATCAAATGTAATATGTGTTATGACATCCTTTATTGTCTACTGTAATAAATAATCAATTTTTTATTTATACATTAATTGATAATAAATAAAAGAATATAAAAAAATTATAAAAAAGTAACAAGAAAAATATATTAAACTATTATTTTGTTACTCTAAAGAAAAAATAGTATCACAAAAAAATGAATATATATTGTTTTTACTTTGCAGACAAAAAATAATCAAATTATCAACATTAAATAAAATTTTATTCTTATTTATAGACCTTTTAAAATCTATTGTATTGAAGGATATTTAAAGTAGCTTCATAAATATATTATTTATTTTATACTATTTCTGGTAAAGGAAGAAATTAAATTATATACCATTAAACAGTTCTTAACAATTCTTTAATACATAAGATCTCATTAAATATATTAAATAATTTAAATTTTCAAAATTATAATATTTATATATGGGCATCCTACATCTGAGTTGGATATTTAGGGTTTGCTTGTGACTTTTTATTCGTCTAAGTGTCATGAATTAATTATCCACCAACTCATTTATGCAAAAAAAACCATATCTAATGTATATATTTTAAGAATATATTCATTAAATTTTATATAAGAGACTCTTTTAGAACAATAACCTAGTAAAACATATGTTATATGTAGTTTTTTTTCTAATTTAATATGTATTTTGTATGAAGACCATGAACTACACACAACCACTACTACTGACTTAAAAAATATATTTATAGCAGATAAATTTGTTACAGGTTGCCAGTCTAGGATATCTATCCTTGCTAGAATAAGGGCTCGAGTGTATTTTTTTTAGATTTGTCGGGTTTGTCAGGTTGCATATGACATATTTTCTTTGTTCTTGCATAAAAATGACTAATAGTCAAGAAGAGATCAGTGTGCTCCCAATATTACTACGACACTTAAGGCAGTTATGTGAGCGTGGAAATAGGCCCCCAATGTTATATTTATCAACATAGAGGAAATAAATACCTATAACGTCCATATTTCACTACAGTTCAAAGAGTAAAATTAGATATTCATTAGTTAATCATCTACTTATATTTATAGAATAGTATTTAACTTGTAAGAGACTACAATATAGGGTTATGGCAACAGCTATGGTGAGTACTGGTCCTATGAGAGGAATCTAGCCTAAAAATCTAGGTTAAACACTTATATAGAAGATTTAATAAATGTTGATATCTCGGGTATTATATCTTTTGCGATATGCATTACCTATTTGGTTTCTTTTTTAGGTCGGATGAGATACCCCAACACTATAAAGTCAGAGTGACAGAGGATGATTATAGATATTAATTTATCTTTCCACACCTAAGTATGAGTTTGGTTAGCAGTCGAATGCAATGATTTTTCTGCACCTAGTTGGGTTAGTCAATTTTGTATCTTATTTTGCAAAGAAGTGTTGGCTGATAATGATGCGCGAGCATGATAAGTTACTAACTCATAATTTTAGACATCGACATGTCGTAGGTGATGATGCCTTGTTTTGAGTGTACTGAGAGCACTCACTCTGGATTTACTTTCTTGAATACTTACGAGGCAATATGAATTTTGTTTACTTGTCATACTTCCCCACACACTTGATTTTTTTCCCACTCTTAATTGACTTATAAACTTCTGTCATAAGAGTAGTATTAAATTTACTTTCTTGGAGATTCAAAAAAATTTGTGCACCCACATTTCACCCTTCTAATAATTAATCACACTTCTTGGAAACCCTTTTGCTTCTCTCCTTTTTTTAATAGGAAAACCTAATTTTTTTTCTCTAGTTCTTAAATCATCACTTTTTACTTCTCGCCATGTTTTTTTCTGAAAACTACAATATAAAGGTAACCATACACTCGAAAAGAAAAAATGCAACATTGTTGGTCCCTCCAACTCACCACAAGGTCTCTCATCTAAGTATAATAATGAATTCTTAAGCCACGTTACTTTGTCCCCTCGTTTAAATCCCACAGAAGGTTGTTCTTCTCTGATATCTTACATCACGTCTCCTTATGGTTTGCATCCTGTATTATATGCAAAATTGTTGAGTGACCAATTAAAAAGGCGTTGTACTTGGTAAACCACATCTTTAAGACAAATTCTCTAGATTTTTCGTAGATCGTTTGACTCGTTAAAAATGTACGAATTTCGTTTTTTAATTTTTTTATGAAAGTAAACCCTTAGAGGCTTTTGTGGTGGGCGAGTAATTTACGTATCAACTTCCTTTTTCCCTTCAAATGGACTTAATTTGTTGCATTGTGCCTAGGATATTGATCATGGAGCAAAATATTTGTTAGTTAAATCCAAAAATGGTTGTTGCTGGTGAGGGCTAATCTTTTACGATATTAAACACACCAGTGCCCATAATTATTCTAACTCTTTTTAAATTAAGAGACACAATCACTAACGAGGGTGGATGAAATTCAGCTTTTTCTTAATTTATTTTTCTCTTTTTGTTTGTATTATTAAGAATGACTAGGTGAGTAATCATAGGATCCTAGATTTTCTTAAATAAGACAAATAAATCTAAGTTAATCTGTTAAACATACTAGCATAATTGTCGAGTGGTCGAGTAATTATAGGAACCCTATATTCTTATAAAATAGATACATCACTTACCCATGTACTATTACGTGATTGGTAACTTACCCTTTTAATTTATATACTTGTATTTACTATAGTATACTCTAGCTTGGTTCCTAGTGACCATTTTTGTACAGATTCCGTCGAATAAGTTTGGTACTCAACGCGGTAAACAATTTAGATTAAATTATTAACATTTTAAATTAATTAAATTTTAAAATATCTTAAAATTCAAAAAACTATAAAAAGATATTTTTTTTTGCAATTACCACCCCGATCTGCACCAATTACGCATCAACCAAACCAAAATTAAATTATGATCTTCAAACTTTCCCATCATAGACACTAACAAATCCCATCCCACCAAAACTAAAACATAATCTTCCAAATCAAGTTATGAATCAAGAATAACTAATAATGGGATAAAATCCCTTAACAATTAATAAAATGTACCTAAAATTATGTCGCATGAATGGATTAATTCATCACAAATATGGAGACATCAAGAATCCTAACTCAAATTTGTATTGTCTAGATACAATAAAGAATAAGAACACATGGCAATCTCTAAAAATATACCTAAGTCAACTAAGCACAAGGGAATAAGATAAAAGAATGTGTGTAATAATCCCAGAGCAACTACTTAGAAAATTTCATGCAATAATACTTACAAAATAAATTATCTATACACTTATCATACAAACAATCAACACGGTTCAAATTCAAGATCAAATTAGCTTTACAATGCACGAAGGAGGGGTTCTTCACTTAGCTTGATATGGAGGCTATAGATTGTTCATCGAACTTCACTAGTATCTAAATATCCACTTAACTACTCTCTATTGGCTCAATCACTTCTCTATTACATAGCAAAGAATCAAAAGGTCTTTAAGGTTTTAATGTAGGCTTAGGGACAGTATGATAAGTATATTTGGATAATTTAGAGTGAGCTTTTGGCTCTCTCCTCACTAGCCATCAACGAATCCCCCTAGAGCTTGAGTTACTCTCATAAAATGTTTCTCACTCAATCCAATAATTTCTTTGATGCACAAAGTAGAATCCCCAATAACCCAATAAAAGCATAAGATGTTAACATAAAAATTCCTCTTTGCCGGTCCGAATATATATTCTTTTCAAATCAATTTTTTCTTTTGTATAACTATGACTCTCTTTTTAATGTTCGAGATATCACGCTATTTTTTCATATATATTTGTTTTCTTTTCTTTTCTAGCTCGTAGCTTATTTTTCATTCACTATTTCCCCGGCAAAGGGTTACAATATAAACCTGTGAATCATCATCTAAATAATAACAGAGCACAATTAATAAGCTCAAAAATCCCATTCCAATAATATTTCCCATAATGGTGGACCAACCACCCCAAACTCAAGCTCTAAAACAATTGTCTATGCATCGCGATTCGAGTGCGGGTCACATGGAAAAGTCCTATAATCTAAAGGGATATGGCTTATAATGTGGCTAAATAAAAAGGCTTTAGAAAGGCTAGAAGGTGCTGAGAAGGATATAAAATATTAAATTAAATAACAGGGTCAGAAGGTATAAAAAGGCTTCGAGTGGCTTCAATATGAAAGAACTGCCTTAATCACTTTCTACACCATGCAATTTCGTTATTCTCTTACCTTTAACACTTTCATCAAATGTGTTTATCAACTAGCTTGGATCTCACGGCCTACAAACCACTCAAGGTTCCCTGAGATCGAACATACTTTCTATCACATTGCTAACTAATATTTTCTTTACTATTAATGTGTGTTTTCCTGCAAATACTCAAAGCATACAAAATAAAGCAGCTCATAAACATACTACTTTCTATCATTAACTTACTGAGCTTATGCTTTCAAGCTATTAAACACACTCTACATACATCTATACCGTCTTATAAAAATTTTAATTTTACCCAAAAACAGAAAATGGAGATGAGAGACAACGAATCCCCACACCCCCAACTCAAAAATGAGTCCTGTCTCCACGACTCAAAAAGACTCAAAAATAAAATAAAAGAAAATTAAAATTTTACAGATATTGCATATAAAGATATGGTAAGGAAGAAAGAAAACATACTCTTCAAGGCTAGTTACCTCGCCTGATCAATACCAGGCATAGGGTGCAGTGCTTTCCATGTATGAAAACTTCTATGTATCACCAATTTCGCTTTCCCTTACATCCTTTTATGCTCTATCCACTCAATCACACTCTAGAAATCTCTTGTTTATCTTCTTCCAACTTTGCTCTTGAATAATCTCTCATGTGACAGTGTTCATCCAGGAATATGTTTTGAACACAGCTACCAACGTCCCAGAAGCTTTTGTTCATCTTAGGTAAAGGACTATTGATTGTAGAGGTTGTAGTGTCTTCCTTATGAAAGTTCAAACCTTTTTTCTCTTTGAATTTACCACAGCTAGCTTTCCTCTATTCTCTTGATCCGATTTACCTTGTAGTTATTCCCGAACTAGTACCCATCTCAGTTGAAATCTTATTGATCTTACCCAATACCTTGCTTTGATTCTTAATCTCCCATAACAGTATTTTCGTTCTTTTCATCATCTCTTTTGACCCCCAACTCAAAGCTTTGAACACTCTTGAAATTTGTAACTCTTGATCATAGGTGGAACAAGCTTTATTTGGGTTAGGAAAGGTGTTAGGATGATAATTCTCTATGTGGGTATGATGGAATCAAGCTTTAATGATGTGGGTTTAAGGAATTTTGGTAAAAGATTTTGAAATTCATGGTTTTGATTCTTGGTTTCTAGGTGTTTTGATATGATTTGGGTGCTTGAATTTTCTTTGTAATGATGTAGGGAAGGATTTGGATGTAAATTCATGGTGATTGGGTAGTGTTTTGGTGTTGGGTGAAGGTTTGTTGAAGCTTTAATGGAGTTGGGAGAGGTTTGGAGAAGAAAGTGAGGCTTAAGGATTGAAAAATTCGGATTAAAATTAACCTCCTTGCTTTTTATAACTAAAACGCAACTTTTTTCTCTCTCCAGCGGCTACCAGCGGTATACCGGAACTATGGTCCGGTATACCGGACCTTCTGCTCTTCGAAATTTTTAATCCTCGGCAAAAAACCCGAATCTCCTACCCATGTTACGGGTTTTTTGTCCCGCGGTATACCGGGACTATGGTCCGGTATACCGGACCGATGGTCCTGGTTTTTTTTCTTCTCGGCCAAAAACCCGAGTCAATAACCCGTAGTACGGGTTTTCTCTTCTGCAGTATACCGGGGCTGAGGCGCGGTATACCGGACTGGTGGTCAGATTTTTCCGAAAAATTTTGTTTTCTCCTCCCGAACTCGATTTCTTTAATACCTAACATCCAAAAACACTAATACCTTTCTCAAATATGCAATATCAACTAAAAACAACTAAACTAAACATAAACTAAAAACGTAAAAGACATAAAAAATACTACTATGGGATGTCTCCCAAAGGTCACTTTTGTTTAACGTCTTTAAAAGTTAGACGAGTTACCTCGATTATTTCTTTTTATAGCCTCCCCAGCAGTGAGTGAGGCGATTAACACTTACCAATCTGAGCTTGCAACCTTCGATAGCTTTTATTTCGACCACTCCTTCTGAGATGATTTGCGTGATAATGTATGGCCCTTTCCAAGAACTGTTGTGTTTGGGATTGGGAGGTTTCCATGCCACCTCGTCTCCTACCCCAAACTCAATCTTTTTCTCCATGGTTTCTTGGGGGCTTACAGGTTCAAGGTTCTTGGTTACAACTCTGATTGGATATAGTTCTTTTGACTCATTTTTCTTTTTTATCTTCATACCCGAAACATAGAACGTTTCAGAGTTATCTTCAATACGGAGAGTCACGGTTTCTTCATTCAAATTCACTATAGTATCGCTGGTGGCTAGGAATGGACGCCCAAGAATGAATGGGACGTTCTTATCTGCTTTATAGTCAAGAATAATAAAGTCCGTGGGAATAACAAGGTTACCTACTTGAACGAGTACATCCTCAATTACTCCCCACGGCTTTGCTGTTGATTGATCCAAAAGTTGTAAGATTACGGATGTCGGTTTCGCATCACTCATACCAATCTTCTTGAATATACTTTTGGGCATGATATTCACACTTGCCCCTAAATCACACGTGGCTTTTCCATGAAATATTCCACTTATAAAGTAATCATTATTCTATTAGCAATGATTTTCTCCATAGACTTATTATATACATTTCAACAATCAATTGGTATATAATCTTTAGTAGTACTTGGAATCTATTATTTTTGTACCAGAGTTGTATTTGAAAAATTAACTTCCTAGAGGAGGTGATTCTCAACAAATGAACTTTTCATAACTTCACAAAAGTCTTTATTTTGGATAAACTAAGTTATTTTAAACAAACATGTGGAGAATCAAGGGCCTGACCATTTTGAGACTTCAATGGACCAAAAAGCTTTTTTAATCCTAATATTGGATATAGAATTAAATAACAAGCTGCTTTCCTTCTTTGTGACGACCTTCTTACATATCTTACTTATTATATTAGCTTCAAAATTCTTATTTCCATCTCGTTTAGTTCACAAGGCTTGTTTAAAGTTTTGGACATTTTTTTGTGACATTTCCTATTTTTTGATGACCTCATTACCCATATTTTCAACCACTCTAGTGATAGAGTAAGGAGAACTTCTACCCCTGATAAATTTGTTAAAATATGATGTATCAAGGTCTGCCACATCAACCTAGAGGTACCTTGTTTTTTTCTTGGAAATAGATTTTTCATTTAGTAGTTCTTTAAGAGGTCTTAGAGTAACATATTTACCTCAATAATGTTATTGTATATAATACCTTGCATTCAAAGGCTTTCAATATTTATTTAATCTCTGTTTTAGTTGTATAATTTTCTCTCGATTATGTTTAAAGTTTTTATTGTTGATCTCCATATCCTTCACCTTGAATAACTTCAATTTTCTTATAATTTTATACTCCATACTATATCCACTAATGGTAAGAAGTGTGTATAATTTATCCAATAATTAATAATATAAATAGGAATGTTCTTTTATTGTTTACTATGATAATTTGCAAATGTTGACTACAACTCTCAGAAAATTCCAGATTATGTAGCTTGCTAATGAATTTGGAAACATCGTAGCCACTCATATTTGAAAAGTTTCCTATCTATCATGTTAAATCTCATTTGTTTAAAAGTTAATCTATTATTCTAAGTATATTTGGACCACTATAATTCAACTAAATAAGCTCAAAATCATTAGTACAGTGATGTCTCCCCATTTGTGATGATTTATTAGTAGTTGGAGACATCATTTTAGGTGTATTTATTAGAGTATAGGTCGATTTTCTAATGATTTAGTACACTTTCCTATTTTCTGGCTTGAATTAATTTTTTATTATTTTTAGAGCATATTGGGTTTAATTATTTATTTAGTGTGAAGCTTTAAAGATATATGGTAATTAATTAGAGTCCAAGTCAAAGTCTAAGAGCTAAAGGAAAGAAGATAAACATGAGAATTGAAGATAAGGAAGTAAAAGCTAAAAATATGGAAAAGGAAAAGGTGCCATAAATCTGAATTTCACCACCCACGACCACAAATCAGCTCATATCTTAAAATCGGTGAGGAATTTGGAAAGATAGTCAAGAGCAAAGTTAAAGATCTTTTCGAGACGATGAATTTCGACTACTCATACGTGTCAAAACAAAAACGGGGTTACCTTCTCCTTCAAGAAAAAAAATTAGGTCTTCCTATACACTATAATACAACCTCTTATCATAATAAAGTAATCTTTGGCAGATCCTAAGGGATACTTGGCTAAACCTTAATCCAGGAAGAAGCTACAACACAAGAAGAGAAGTTTGGAAGGAGCTGTGCATCAATCATGTCTTCTTCAACCTTCAATTCTGTAATTCTTTTCTTTTCTTTTCTTTTCTTAGTATGAATTAAATAGAATTAGCTTGAGTTTTAGCATATATGTGTGAACCCTAATTTTGGTTGACATCTATCTAATTTGATTGAATTTATGTTTTGATTTCTTTGTTTATGTGTTAGATTTATATTCTGTGTTCTTTATGGTTGCAAACATATAGGATTGCCATCATAGTAGTTAGATAACAATTGACAACGATATATTTAACTATAGAATTAGCACATAACGTCTAGAATAAGGTTTGATCTGACAATTCAGCCTAACTAGATAGTCAATGGTGTAGTGTATTGCTATTTAATCAATTGCAGGAAAAGTTTGCTTAGGTTCTTATTGACACAGGTAAACCCTATTTGAAACTACCTAGCGCAATTGAAACCAAACTATTGAAATACTACATGATTCATCCCTTACATGTTTAGAACGGCAAAACTAGTGGGATTACTTGCTAATTACTCAGGCTAAGCAATCATACTATCTTCTTTTCTTTTATTTAATTTTCTGTCTTTAATTTAGTAGTTTAATTTTCTTATTTAAAAACCAAATAAAAATATATCTTTCTCTTCTTTACTCTTGCGTAATATCTGTTCTAGCTTTCATATCTGCACTTGATAATTTGCATAATTTCTTCCTAACTTTTGTAGTCTCTGAGGAACGAATCTTCTTATCATTAAAACTTGCATACGTCCTGTAATACTTGCAGAACCGTGCTCAGCTTAGGGTGTTTATTTTCACTTATTTTATACATATTTTTATCACACCTTAAGCGACACCATACAGTGAAACATTTCTTGAGCTTCTTCTAATTATACTTCACATTTAGTTTCTCATTTATATTCATGATGTCAAAAAATAACCCTAAATCACTCTAGCTTGTCCTATAGTGGTATTTGTCAAATCTTTAATGTAATTCTTAGAACCACCCTTCGTATGGGTGGTTCTACGCATATAAATGGTATAGTAAAATTCACAATCATTGTGAATGTTTCTATAGCCTTGTATAGTATAAATAGACTAATTTAAAAAATATTAAATTATCCATAATATTATTGAGAGCACTTGTTATTGTAACCTTAGTTTCCAAAACCTTAAACATCAAAAGATATTTCTATTAACATGTTTAAGGCCATTTAGACCTTTTTTAGAACCCTTGTATTCAATATAACAATTAAAATATATTTGGGGCATGAGGCTTATCCATTAATACCTTAGTAGTACGTTCAGAAATAAGCTCATCAAGCATTACTTTTTAACTTAGTGTTGTCTGGGATTCTTTAATATCATCAATTTTATATGGTAACCCACTTCATACTACAATTTAGCTTCACCTATATTATGAGTTTGAGAACCATAAAATTATCAAAGTTAGTATTGGTCTTCCATCTTCTAAGAATTAAAGGAATGTAATTAATAAGCCATAATTCTTCAAATATACTATACCAGGCTTCCTCATATTTAATTTAAATGCACAGTGTTATACTATAACAGGCTTCTTCAAATATGCAATTTTCCCAAGTTTTACACTCGTCATATTGTATCTTAACAACAACTCTGCTATTATTGATAATTGGTTGAACATATTCGTTTTTAATATCATCTCTAATTTTACCATCAAATAAATTTAACCAGACTAATGAAGGAGACTCACTAGGTGCATTTTTTATAGATGTGGTTATCCCTAGCAATGATGAATTATTTTATATACCGGATTTGTGTAAGGAACAAAATATTCAGTTATGATATCTTGATTTTTTGTAAAATAGAAGTTTAGATTTTGAAAAGCTTCCTCGATAACATGGGTATTTTTATTTAAAAGATATGGGTTTTATACCTTATAAATCACTGGTTTAAAGAAACTAGAGAAATGGAAATCAAAAAGAAAAGTAATTTTTCGATTAATGTAAACTACAATATAACATTAATCTAAAAAAACAAAACTTACACACGAAATAGAAAAAAATTACACGGTAAATATTTCAATAATTAGATATTTCGTTCATACTGTCTATCTCTAACAGAAGTTTTCTAAGTAGAATATTGTCTTTTCTCATTTAGTTTCGTAGATTTTGCAAATGGGAGAGGTCAACTATTTATAGGTGTTGAGAAAGCCTTCGGAATAGTCGGAATAAATATTCTTTTATGAAAACATTATTTTTGATGTTTTGTATGTTAAATCTTTCCAAAATTCAGCATGAACCTAGACACTTTGCTAGCTTTTGGTTCATTTCGGTATTAAACAAGCTAGTAATTGATAAGCCTTGATTAGAGAATATTTTGTTTTAACGAGTCTTTATTTGGTACATATTTTTCTTTTTGTCTGGAAGGTTATGAAGTGACAGTGACAACTATAAGTATCAGCTACCCACCACCAGACTCATTTCAAAAGTTGTTTTATTCTTTGACTCCGCAAACTCCCCAACTCACAAACTCTCAAAACTCCCCACGGCCACTCCCACGGCAAGCTAGGTGGTGGTGGTGGTGTTATTGCGCGCATGTGGGGATTTTTCTTTTCTCTTTTGGCTTTAATAGCCTTTAGTTTGTTTAGAAAGGATAGATAGGTAAGAAATTATTTTCTTACTTTTTCTCTACTCCATTTCCTATATGGGACTTTTTACTCAATAAAAACTTTTTCCCACATCTTCCAACACCATGCAAAATTCTTAAAAGAAATCTATTTATATTTAGACTTTTCAATAGTTTTCTTCTCATCTTCTATTGTGTGACTATTCAATTAATGAATACCTTTTTCACGTCTCCCATAAGACCACGGAATAAACTTAATAATTAAACATTCACTGTTAATTACAACAATAATTATATTACTAAGGTTTATATTCTGTAGCAAATGTGAAGCACTATTCATATTTGATCTATATTTATCACCAACTATTTTTTGACAAGATCTAGTAGGTATATTTACTATTTTTTCTGGTGTAATAATTGATTCTTCTAGACTAGAAGTCTTGTGACTTTCTAAAGGTTTTGGGAAAACTGAGTTATTGTAGCACTGATTTGTGAAGAAGATGATATGAAAAGAAGGTCTTTATGGATGGAGGCTGGAAGAGAAAGAATAAATAAGATGGGAAAAATAGTTTCCTATGAAGATTCACATTTAGAATGAACTAATATGAGAAAGAAATTGGAGTAGGAGTGGCAATTCTAGCAAAAGAAAAGTTTGTTATACATAACAAAACTAAATTTTTACTTAGAGCGAGGTGGAAACGTTTTTTACTCTCATTGGAGAAAAATCTAAATTTTTCAATGAAAATTAGACTTCGGGACTCCAAAGAGGGTAATACACTACTATTACACTTCCTTATAACACTAATATAAGATCCATATGTGTTATTTAAATAATTTTTGTTTTATCTATAATCATAATCAATATAACTTACATGTTTTTAACAATTTATTTCAAGAAATTTGGAAGATTATTTGCATTATAAAAAATTGAGATTCCATTGATTGCTTTGAAATCTTTCACTGTGTCAGATTGAAATTTGGAGACCATGGCAATTAATTCTAAGATGGGTGATACTTTTTATCATCACTTCATACTTTTTTTGATTTCGTTCTTTCAATATTAAACCTTTTTTAGTTTTTTATTTTATGAATCATTTAGACCTTTTCATTTACATTAATAGAAAACTTTTTTTATCAACTTATTTGCATAATTATTTTAAAGTATATAAATAATTTATTTCCTATGCTGATTTGAAAATTTGACAAGAAATTTAAATCGACCATCAAACTTAATCTAAATTTGCTTTGTATTAATTTTGAGAGTAATAATCGTAGACACAAAAATAATATGGTCTACGTCGATTAGGATAATATATATATATAATAATTTTATCATCAAAATTGTGTCAGACTTCTCTTTAGTAGACCTTGGAATTAAAAAATTACTATTTTAACCTTGTATACCGTGTATAAGATGATTTTTACTTTCACTATATAAAACCTTCTAGATTTCCAATACAAGATATAAATTTGGGAGCCGTAAAAAGGTTTCAACCACATAAATATTTTTTATAAATGTATTCGTTCACGAATATATACATTGTGTATATTATATATAAGATGAAACTATTGTGGTATAAAATAAAATATGTCATATTATGACAAGATTAATTCCTTCTCCATGTGAGTACTCTTGAGAACCTAATCTTTCCTCATTTTTAAAACCCTAATAAAGTGACTTTTCTCTGCTAGGATCTTTTAATTTTTTAGCTTAACATAATCAGTTTCGATTGTATGATTTCATTTTAGACAAAAAAAAAACCACCTCTATTCTATGTTAACTTATTTATGAAAATATTTTTTTATGATAATATTTTAAAACATTGCTTAAGGAACAAGATATTTGGTTTATATCTCCAAAAAAACGAGTAGATATTTTAATTTGAATGTTATTTAAAACAATTAACTTTTTGATAATATATGTAAAATTGAGAATATAATTAATTCTTTTATTGTTATTGGTATTATTATTCATATTATATTGGGTTATGTATGATGTCAAATATATATAGAGGTTTTTCATGAATACCTACTCAAGGAGGGTAGAAGATATCAAAATAAGGTATGTTCTATTACGATTTATCTCATGACTTTATACTCCCTCGATACAGTTGTTACTTGTTAAAGTAAAGGTTATGGTGAGATATCTTCATTTATGTGTTATTTGTTATCTCCAGTGATTTATTTTGATTCAGAAAGCAAAAATGGAGGAAAAACAAAAACAAAACAAAAATGCAGAAATGATAAAAATATAAATTAACAGAAAACCTGTTACTGATCGAGGCTAGGATTGGATCCTATGTCTTTAAGGTTTATTAGCCACGCACTGGTGTCTTACGTTTTGTAATGGCTTCAACCTCCAGGATACAACGATCAACACTGCAAATATCAGACACTTGAAAATCTGCAGAACTTCGAACTTTAAATGGCGTTTAATCTCTTTCTTTTATGATATTTGTTTGTAAAAAAAATATTTAATGATGAAAATGATTTTTGGCCAAGTATTTATAGGTGTAAAAGCACCTGTTTAAAACTGACCTGCAACGTTTCAGACATAGGAGATGACGTTTGAGGAAGAAGACAGAAGATTTTAAAAAATTAGAACGTTAAAACATAGCGTTTTAATTTTACAAAATATAGTCCAGCCAAGCCCAGGCCCAGGCCCAAAAGCTGGTGCCCCCAAAGGCCCAATCCTTAAGTGCTAAGCTAAGTGACTATTATTTCCTTACTTTTCCAAAACTCTTCACATACCTCACATTTAACACTCAATTTCTCATTCACCTTCCATTTGTTTTACACAAGTGAATACATGAAATTCATTACCAAAGTAAGACGAACAACATTTGTCTATGTCCTGGCCTATAAAGAGGTCCATAACCCACTTAAAAATTGAGCTAAAGTGAGCAGTTTCACTTGGGTAAAGTCCCAAATGATAACATTCCCCACATGAATGAAATTGACTGGTCATAATGCATATGAAAAACAAAATAAGAGAGAAAAAACATGGAAGAATACTACGTCGAGAAAGGTAGCTTTTGGCCTTGAACCTTCTCTAGTAAGGGCTATCGGATTTACTTGCTAACCAGTGAACTTGATGTCTTGAACTGTTCAGCTTTGATGTAAATCAAGTCAATAGAAATTACATAGTACCCTTCCGACCATTATATGGTTCTGACGGTTGTGTCCATTTTTTGGCCCTGGACAAACTCCTGGATTCATGAGTAATTTTTCAGAAAATCAGCCTTTCAAATTTTCTTAGGAGCGGCCCTCACTCCTTTACTCATATAGGTGGTCTCTTGTCAAGAGTATCATGTTATACCCTATGTTTTAATTTAATATACAAGAACCATTAAAATCTTTGCTTAACCTCATCTTTGTACAAGATGCATTGTATTTAGGTTCTAGGAATGGTTTCGGGAGAAATCCCCACAATGCTTAGCACCGAGTTGTTTTGTGCATAATTCGGTTTTCCCTTTGAACTTAGATCATGGGATATCCAATCTACTAAGTAGGGTTTCCATTATGGCAACTCATTTCAATAGGCTTTAGACCCATTCCCCTAGATAAGTTACGCACTTGCTCTTTTGGTAATCCTTTAGTCAATGGATCTGCAATGTTATCCTTTGACCTTACATAGTCAATTGTGATAACCCCGTTTGAGAGCAGTTGTCTTACGGTATTGTGTCTACGACGTATATGTCTAGACTTACCATTATACATTTCATTTGAGGCTCTACCGATGGCAGCCTGACTATCACAGTGTATGCAGATAGCTGGAACTGGTTTTGGCCAATTAGGAAAATCTTCTAGGAAATTACGAAGCCATTCGGCTTCCTCAGCAGCTTTATCCAAAGCTATAAATTCAGATTCCATGGTGGATCGAGCTATACATGTTTGTTTAGAAGATTTCCATGAGACTGCTGCTCCTCCTAACATAAAGACAAATCCGCTCGTGGATTTTGAGTCGGAGGAATCAGATATCCAGTTAGCATCGCTATATCCTTCTAATACAGCTGGTTCTCCAGTGTAGTGCAATCCTTCGTTTAGAGTGTATCTCAAGTACCGTAGAACTCTTACTATTGCAATCCAGTGATCTCTTCCTGGATTTATTGTAAATCTACTTAACTTACTAACTGCATGTGCAATATTAGGCCTTGTGCAGTTCATTAAGTACATTAGACTTCCAATTATACGAGAATACTCTAACTGATTAATTGTATCGCCAGTATTCTTTGCCAAGTGTAGATTTACGTCAACTGGAGTCTTTGCAATATTAGTATCGCCTTTACTAAACTTATTTAGTATTTTTTCAATGTAATGGGATTGATTTAATACTAACCCCTCAGATTTTCTCATTATCTTAATACCTAAGATAACATCAGCAATGCCTAAGTCTTTCATGTCGAACCTACTTGAGAGCATCTTCTTTGTAGAAGTGATTATGTCATTATTACTCCCAATAATTAACATATCGTCTACATATAAACAAACAATGACATATCCTTTATCAATGCCTTTTACATATACACATTTGTCACACTCATTTATTTTAAAGCCATTACCAATCATGACTTTATCAAATTTTTCATGCCATTGTTTGGGTGCTTGCTTTAATCCATATAAGGATTTGATCAGCCTACACACCTTCCTTTCTTTTGACGGAACTTAATATCCTTCGGGTTGTTCCATATAGATTTCCTCTTTAAGTTCTCCGTTGAGAAAAGCAGTTTTAACATCCATTTGATGAATTTCAAGCTTATAGATCGATGCTATTGCAATAAGCATTCTTATGGATGAAATTCTGGTTACTGGTGAAAAGGTATCAAAATAGTCTAGTCCTTCTCTTTGACTATAACCTTTTACAACCAATCTTGCCTTATACTTCTCGATAGATCCATCAGTTTTCAATTTTCTTTTGAAAATCCATTTACTTCCCAGTGGTTTACTCCCAGGGGGAAGATCTACTAACTCCCACGTATGGTTCTGCATGATAGAATCTATCTCACTTTTAACCGCTTTTTTCCAATAAGGAGCTTCTGGAGTAGACATAGCTTCTTTGAAAGTTTGCGGTTCATCTTCCAATAAAAAGGTAAGGAAGTCAGGACCAAAAGAAGTAGAGGTTCTCATTCTCTTACTTCTTCTCGGTTCATCGTTATCTTGTAATGCTTCTTGGTCCTTCTCTTGATGACCATCTTCAATGTCAACATGAGTCCTTTTTAAAGAACTTTGTTCTTGTGTAATTTTGCAAGGGAAAATTGTTTCAAAGAAATATGCATTTCTAGATTCAATTACCGTGTTAACACTGATGTCAACATTGTTTGATCGATGCACAAGAAACCGATAGGCTGCACTATTGTGAGCATATCCAATGAATACACAGTCTATCGTTTTTGGTCCTATCTTGACCATTTTTGGTGCTGGAACAGCAACCTTTGCTAAGCATCCCCACACTTTTAAGTATTTGAAAGAAGGCGGTTTTCCTTTCCAAAGTTCGTAGGGGGTCTTATCTAGTTTCTTGTGGGGTACTTTATTTAAGATATGATTTGCACTAAGCAAAGCTTCTCCCCACAAGTTTTGCGGTGCTCCCGAGTTTATCAAGAGAGCATTCATCATTTCTTTTAAGGTACGGTTCTTGCGTTCCGCAACACCGTTTTGTTGAGGCGAATAAGGGGCTGTTGTTTGATGGATTATTCCATGTTCGGCACAATATTCTTCAAAAGGAGAGACATATTCTCCTCCCCTATCTGTTCTGAGATTTTTTATCTTTTTACTTTGTTGATTCTCAACCTCAGTTTTATATTGCTTAAATGCTTCTAAGGCCTCATCCTTACTATGAAGCAAGTAGATATAGCAATATCTTGTGCAATCGTCTATAAAGGTAATGAAGTATTTCTTACCACTTCTAGTTTGCACGAACTTTAAGTCACATATGTCACTGTGAATTAACTCTAAAGGTTCTGATGACCTTTCAACATTTTTAAACGAGTTTCTTGTCAACTTGGACTCTACGCATATCTCACATTTTTCTTGAGATTTAAAGTTAACATTTGGTAACAAACCATCGTTTACAAGTTTAGTTAATGAACCAAAATTAACATGTCCTAATCTATCATGCCATAAATTAGGAGAATCCAACAAGTAAACAGAAGAAATATTCTTATTCATCACATCATTTGTTACATTTTTAGGAGGTACCACGGTCATTACATTTAGCTTAAACAGACCGTCACATAGGTACCCCTTGCCTACATACATCTCATTTTTCGAAAGTACAAATTTATCAGCTACAAATACAAGCTTAAATCCGGCCTTGTTAAGTAAGGAACCAGAAACCAGATTCTTACGAATATCAGGTACATGTAGCACATTGTTCAAGGTTAACTCCTTTCCAGAGGTCATCTTCAGCACAACTTGCCCCACTCCTTGAACTTTTGAGGTTGACGAGTTTCCCATATAAATAATTTCTTCATTTGGAGACGTCTTGTAGGTCTTGAACATGTTTTTCTCCGAACACACATGCCTTGTTGCTCCGGTGTCAACCAACCACTGTTTTTGGTTTCCAACGAGATTCACTTCAGAAATCATTGCAGCGAGATTCATCTCTTCAACACCATCAGAAAGCTCTGTCATATTTGCTTGACTATTGTTACCTTTCTTCTGGTTACCTTGTGCCTTCTTGTTTCGACAATCTTTTGCGCGATGACCATGTTTGCCACAGTTGTGACAATTTCCGTCAAACTTAGCTTTCTTCTTGTTGTCATTAGATTGTCCTTGCCTTTTCCGTTTGTTGTTGTGGTTAGACCTCGGTTGTTCCACAACATTAACCTTGGCTTCAAACGAACGAAAGTTACTTCCTTTCTCGGCTAGTCGGTTGTCTTCTTCAATCCTCAACCGAACGATTAAATCTTCAAGACTGATTTGCTTGCGCTTGTGCTTCAGATAGTTCTTGAAGTCTTTGTACATTGGTGGTAATTTTTCAACCAATGCAGCAACTTGGAAGGATTCCACCAATCTCATTCCTTCAGCATCTAACTCATGTAGTATTAACTGAAACTGTTGCACCTGCGACATCAGAGATTTCGAGTCTACCATTTTAAACTCCAAAAACTTACCAACCACAAACTTTTTAGTACCGGCGTCTTCAGTTTTGTATTTTTTCTCTAGGGAATCCCAGAGTTGTTTAGCCGAATTCATAGTGCAATACACATTATACAGAGAATTGTCTAGACAATTGAGAATGTAGTTTTTGCACAAAAAGTCTGAATGGTTCCATGCTTCTACGGCATGAACAGTTTGAGCATCGGGATCATCTCCCATTTCTGGAGCATCTTCTTTGAGAAACCTTGCAAGACTCAAAGTAGTCAAATAGAACAACATTTTCTGTTGCCATGTTTTGAAGTTTGCACCACCAAACTTCTCTGGTTTTTCAGCAGGACCCATAGGTGTTGTCATATGCATGTTATGCCTTGAACTACCACCAATTTCATTTTGCTTTTGCATTGTTGCAGTAGCATTTGCATTTTCTGATTCTTTTGACATTCTGTTACTGTTAGTGGCAACAAAACAGAATAGAAGATGAAATTTGATACAGTAGAAGTATAAAATAAAATCTTCTTACAACTGAATATCTAGATTCTTATCTTTCCCAAGAGTTTAGCTCTTGTTAGGCAGATTAAAGTCCCAAGTTTTTAGATCTTGTTGTAGAACTTAGAATTTAGATTTAACAGTTGGAAAAACAATGTCTGAATCAAAACAACTTGTGAAGTATTAAACCTTAAAATTGTTATCTCCAGTGATTTATTTTGATTCAGAAAGCAAAAATGGAGGAAAAACAAAAACAAAAAAAAATGCAGAAATGATAAAAATATAAATTAACAGAAAACCTGTTACTGATCGAGGCTAGGATTGGATCCTATGTCTTTAAGGTTTATTAGCCACGCACTGGTGTCTTACGTTTTGTAATGGCTTCAACCTCCAGGATACAACGATCAACACTGCAAATATCAGACACTTGAAAATCTGCAGAACTTCGAACTTTAAATGGCGTTTAATCTCTCTCTTTTATGATATTTGTTTGTAAAAAAAATATTTAATGATGAAAATGATTTTTGGCCAAGTATTTATAGGTGTAAAAGCACCTGTTTAAAACTGACCTGCAACGTTTCAGACATAGGAGATGACGTTTGAGGAAGAAGACAGAAGATTTTAAAACATTAGAACGAGCGTTTTAATTTTACAAAATATAGTCCAGCCAAGCCCAGGCCCAGGCCCAAAAGCTGGTGCCCCCAAAGGCCCAATCCTTAAGTGCTAAGCTAAGTGACTATTATTTCCTTACTTTTCCAAAACTCTTCACATACCTCACATTTAACACTCAATTTCTCATTCACCTTCCATTTGTTTTACACAAGTGAATACATGAAATTCATTACCAAAGTAAGACGAACAACATTTGTCTATGTCCTGGCCTATAAAGAGGTCCATGACCCACTTAAAAATTGAGCTAAAGTGAGCAGTTTCACTTGGGTAAAGTCCCAAATGATAACATTATTTACCTATAGTTTCAAACTAATTTAGATAAGATCTCACCATTGCACTTGACGTGTATTGAAAACCACTAAAAGTTTGACTTATGGAATGCTTAGTATCAGAGGTAAATAGATATTCAACATATAATTGATGAGTAAGAAATTATCTTTATCTTACGTATGAGTTGATAAATTTACGAACTGATCAATTACTTATTATTTGATGCACGGTGAGTGAAGCACGTGTTATGTATATAATTTTGATTGATTAGTACATGCACGTGTAATATAGAATCTTCTTTATATCACCCAATTGTGACGATTTATAGTTTTTTTTATAGTATGGATGAGTGATATGAATAGTTAATATCAAATATCCCATTTGTGCATCTCTCCGTAAATATAGGACAATCTCTACAAAATTACGAGACAATAAGTTTTGATTTCCTTATAAAAGAAAGAAATATAAACGATAAATATTACTATCCAATAGTTATTTATCGTTATTAGTTTTTTAGTCAAAGGTTTCACTTGTGTGTATTAACTATTGTAATAGAAAATAAGGTACAGGATGAAAGTATAGAATGAAATACATGAGGCTTCTAATTGCAAAGGAATATGGAACCTTATTAAATCTCTCTATCTAGTTGATCTCTTCATGGTGGTTCTCCATGTCAAAAGGGTATAAGTAATTTCATGGATTTTTGCATACCAAATATAGAAGTGATCTTCTCATTATAAAATACATAAGATAACATAATTATTTATAAGGAGATATCGCATAAATTTATACCTATAATATAGCTAGGATCTCCCAAGGAATTTATTTGGATCTAGGAAACCATCAAAATATTAATATCTTTAATGTATACGAGTATCTATCTTACTAGCTTGATACCAAAATATGTATGTATACATGATTCATTAATGTTGTCGCAAAAAACACAAGCCTGGTTCGATTAATAAAATATAGTGTTTGATGCACTAAAATCCTCATATATCCATAAACAATTTTTTCAGTCAAACAAACAATATTTCCTTGTCACAAAATGAAATTGTTTGGTTAATCCATATAGATATCCTCTCTGAGCTTTCAATAAAAGAAATTAATTTTAGCACCTGTTGTCCATATCTCATAATCATAGTTACAGACAGATTTACTTCTAAAATTTTTGTCTAATCCCAACATTTTCTTATAAAGCCATTTGAACGCAATGGGGTAAGTCTTCTAAGTTTTTTTAAAGTTCCAACCATCGATTAGAGTAATGGAACCATTTTAACATATAGTCTCATTATGGAAATTGTTTGCATTCCTATTAGTAAATGTTTATAATATTGTGTGGGGTTAGACTTGCACTAATGGTTATCTCTAAATAACTCAAGATTTGTATAGTTCTTGTTGATTTGTTATTCTCTCACTATAATGGTGTAATAGGATTATTGTAGGTTAATTTTAAAAATTGACCTTTTGATTTTGATATTGTTTGGAGTAATACTTCAACCGTAATATTATATATGACATATGGGTGGGCTAAATATTAGTACTCAACTCAAATTTTGCATAATGGATTTTAACATATTGAAACGGTTAGTTACCATGTTAAGATATTTAAATTTATGTAGGTTCTTTCTGAAACACCTTCCTTTTTTAATTATATGGTTTCATTTTGTAGACCAGACAAGAACTCATGGTATGTTTAATATATGAACCCTAATATATTCATAGATCTAAACCTCGTAGTGCTCTTCTAGGAATACTATTCGCATGCTTTATGTCAAACTATTCAATATCTCTGAATAATTTATACATAAAAGGGGTTCCTATGAGGATATAAAATTAGGGTTTCAAACATAAGTACTCAACAATTTCTTAGCTTGCCCGAGTTTTACCTAGAATTGGTAATATGCAACAAAAATTGAAACCCCTAGCCTGGATGATCATATTGATAAATAAGTACTTAGTGTATTTTTTAGACATATTATCATTGAAACTTCTGAGTTTTGTTTATATGCCATATTATGTTGGTCAATGCCTTTGAAGTTAATGATAATTATACTGTTTGTCATGTGGTGGAAATGTGGTAGTAATCCTTGTATCACATTTTTTAGTGTGCTTCCACGAAGAAGTACATGGTATATTATAGCACAATGTGAATAAGAAAGACTTAATTGAATTAATATGCCAACCCCCCCCCCTTCCATATCTAGATGGTAGGATACTAAACTTTATTTATACAATAGAAAGGGATTGGTACGTTATCAGGTATCACGCTAAAAGAACAGGTACAAAATTGTCTCATGCCCATGTATCAAAAATAATCTTCTTTATTAGATACAACTTTCTTAATGTCCAATACTTATTTCACACATGTATTAAGAAAATAAATTTATTTCTTCGACCAGAGTGAAAATCTCGTACCAGGGTTGTGACGTTCATTAAGAAGTGTTATATACGGTGCTCGCTAAAGGAATATTTTGAGGATACAATGTAAGTAAACTAATTCTAGTGTATAAGATAGATTTAAAACTTATAATTTCTAAACTATTTTAGTAGAAGACAAATATAGTTTAGTAACCCTTAAATAACCACATAGTATCATAACACTAAATATGTATTAATCGGAAGTCGTGAGAAGTAGAACACATAATATTACATAATGGGCAAACCATTTTTCATATAGTCTACACGATAATGTTTGTCTTGAAATTTAACATTATAGAATTACATGATGTCTTAGAGTATATAGTTGGAACATGGAGAGTACACCTAGGGAACCAAATTGAGACTCGTGGTTCACAAGACTTATGTCTCTAATGGGTATTATAAAGAGTGTTGTGGTTAGGACATATTATCAAGTATAAATGGGTCAGGCATTATTAGTCTTATAAAAAATGCTTAATTTAAAAGGTTAAGTTTTCATTTTCCTTTAGTATCCATGTAACGTATATGAAAAACATGTAGAATTTATAGGAAAAATAGAAGGAATTATCTACATTTGATATGATAAAGAGAAATGTTTATATAAGAAGATTGAGGGAATTACGTTTTCTAGAAAAATATAAAATTATATAAGTAAACAACAATATAGAGAGATAAAAAACTAACTGGTGTTTTTCTGAGGTAATAAGGTTTACATTGAGTAAAAAATAAGTGTGTGGGAAGAAAATATATCTATAATGATAACATATATAAATTTTTAATCTAGTAGAGTAAACGAGGTAGAAGCCACGAGAGTGGATGCAGTATTAAGTCTTGGATGCCATTTATGAAAAAAATAAAATCTCGACATAGTGTGGAAAATGAAAATTAAACCTTGAAGCTTAAAATAATCTTTTTCACTCAAGAAAATGTTGAAGAGTTGTCCAGTTTAGTAGCCATAATTTGGTGGTGATTTTCTTTTGCAATATTATTTTCCAAAATTGTTAAGATCATATGTATTTAGAGAATTTTATAATATAAATGCATCATAACTAACAAATTGGGCTTGAAGAATTGTATTATCCCAAATGTTTAGTTTCTCAAATTCTTGTATGAATTTATTGTCCTAATCATGACATTTTGGAGTATAAAAACTATGTTTATGGTAAATTTCAAAAAGTATAATATATAAAGGTGGTAGTAAACTATTAGTAGCCAAAAATTTGATCCATTTTATGGATCGTAGGTTTTCTATTTGCATATAGTTAATAGTTTGTCCCCTCTGGGTAAGTATTCGTTTCAATTCTAGATGAAATGTTTGATTAATAAGTCAGGTTTTCTGTAAAAGGAATATTGCCAGAATATTTGTACAATTGTTGAACTAAATTTTTGAAAACGCGATCGATAAAAATCCTTTTTGTTTCAATTAGCTTTACGAATTAGCTTTTAAACTCGTTGTTGACACCCTACATTGAAAATTTATTCTTATAGAAATCTGGGTCCTTTCCAAACCACATTCTTTAAAAAAATTTTAGTATTCTTAATAGAACATGATAGATATCATTTCCTAAAGTTTTGAATCCGTACATACTAAAGACTACTTCACAATTAATTTCTTTAAGGGATCCATTATCAAGATATTTGTGGACAAAACCAATAGAAAAAATATAATTATGTTTATTAAATAATTATATATTGAATATAAAGAATATTTGTATGGAGTATTGATATTTAGGCCGTATATTATTCTTTCCCCGCTAATTTTGTTTTTACTTATTCTATACATACAGATAGTATACAAAAATATTGTATAATCACCCATTAAAGTTAATACAGTCACTTGACAACTTCAAAATTAATTAAAATATAGTAAATCTTTAACTAATAATTCTTTTTTCATTTTATTATAACGATAATCCACGAGATATAAAAAGATAATTAAGTATAAAACATTCAAATCAACTCAAAAGGAAAAAAAAATAAAAATAGCAAACATCATATAAGTTAAACAAATAAAACATAAACTCATTCACTCTCATCATGACTAAGCCCAGAGGTATTCAGGTTTTCACCCCAATCACACCCCTCCTTTTGAAAAGGGGTAATGAATGTAGACATAAATTCCTCTCTAGTCATACCTTTAGGTAGCATACCCCGTCCTTCCGGATATGCTGCACGAATACGGGGTTTTCTAGAAGAAAATTTTGGCCTTTCTTCTTTTCCTTTCACATGGAGTGAGCTTTGATTAGCTGGCTGAGGATGGCGTGACTCCTCCTCTGTTGATGGAGCGACATTACGAGACCGTAATGCGCTTTGATTAATCGGTATTAGGGGAGTGATATTAGGGGAGGATACGTTCTACAAAATAAAAAATAGATCGATGAAATAAAATGATAAAAGCCTAAAGATATACATTTAACAATTACAAATAAGTTTAAATATTTTAGATATTTTGACGAATTACACTAATAAACTTTTCAGATCTAATTTATCTTCAATTTTAAAGTAGAATAACTGAAAACTAATTAAGCTTAAATGTACCTGATACAATGATTCTTGTATAGCTTCACCTGCTGCATCGAACTCAATCACATCCCATGGAGATTTATTGAGTATGCACTTATTAATATTGACAAAATCATCTGTCATAAAAGATGAATCTATATAAGCAATAGGGGAAATTTTGGCGTTCTTTCTTATTCTCATTGTTGGTTATTGAAGATGTCAATTTTTTTCAGATTTGTGAAATTTCCAGGTCTGTGTTTGAGTAAAAAGGAGAATCACTTGTACAGATCTAGGTTTCTTTATTTAACACTATTTTTCATTTGGTTATGTTGTATATTTTATTTCTTTTATCATTTTTTTAATTTGTAATATGTGGTTCCAATGTCAAAAGTCAAATGTAATATGTGTTATGACATCATTTATTGTCTACTGTAATAAATAATCAATTTTTTATTTATACATTAATTGATAATAAATAAAAGAATATAAAAAAATTATAAAAAAGTAACAAGAAAAATATATTAAACTATTATTTTGTTACTATAAAGAAAAAATAGTATCACAAAAAAATGAATATATATTGTTTTTACTTTGAAGACAAAAAATAATCAAATTATCAACATTAAATAAAATTTTATTCTTATTTATAGACCTTTTAAAATCTATTGTATTGAAGGATATTTAAAGTAGCTTCATAAATATATTATTTATTTTATACTATTTCTGGTACATGTAAAGATATATATCACCCTTTTTTGTTTTACCCATGTATCACCTGCTACGTGGAGGTTTTAAATACCAATAAAAATGTTTCTCTCTCTTAAATGATTATTTTCTCTTTCCTTTATTTAATGCCACATTAGATGACACATAGGAGGTGATAAATGGGTGAAGCAAAAAGGGGTGATATATAGCAATGCTCTTCTGGTAAAGGAAGAAATTAAATTATATACCATTAAACAGTTCTTAACAATTCTTTAATACATAAGATCTCATTAAATATATTAAATAATTTAAATTTTCAAAATTATAATATTTATATATGGGCATCCTACATCTGAGTTGGATATTTAGGCTTTGTTTGTGACTTTTTATTCGTCTAAGAGTCATGAATTAATTATCCACCAACTCATTTATGCAAAAAAAAAACCCATATCTAATGTATATATTTTAAGAATATATTCATTAAATTTTATATAAGAGACTCTTTTAGAACAATAACCTAGTAAAACATATGTTATATGTAGTTTTTTTTTCTAATTTAATATGTATTTTGTATGAAGACCATGAACTACACACAACCACTACTACTGACTTAAAAATATATTTATAGCAGATAAATTTGTTACAGGTTGCCAGTCTAGGATATCTATCCTTGCTAGAATAACGGCTCGAGTGGGTTTTTCTTAGACTTGTCGGGTTTGTCAGGATGGTTGCATATGACATATTTTCTTTGTTCTTGCATAAAAATGACTAATAGTCAAGAATAGATCAGTGTGCTCCCAATATTACTACGACACTTAAGGCAGTTATGTGAGCGTGGAAATAGGCCCCCAATGTTATATTTATCAACATAGAGGAAATAAATACCTATAACGTCCATATTTCACTACAGTTCAAAGAGTAAAATTAGATATTCATTAGTTAATCATCTACTTATATTTATAGGAATAGTATTAACTTGTAAGAGACTCCAATATATGGTTATGGCAACAGCTATGGTGAGTACTGGTCCTATGAGAGGACTCTAGCCTAAAAATCTGGGTTAAACACTTGTATAGAAGATTTAATAAATGTTGATATCTCGGGTATTATATCTTTTGCGATATGCATTACCTATTTGGTTTCTTTTTTAGGTCGGATGAGATACCCCAACACTATAAAGTCAGAGTGACAGAGGATGATTATAGATATTAATTTACCTTTCCACACCTAAGTATGAGTTTGGTGAGCAGTCGAATGCAATGATTTTTCTGCACCTAGTTGGGTTAGTCAATTTTGTATCTTATTTGCAAAGAAGTGTTGGCTGATAATGATGCGAGAGCATGATGAGTTACTAACTCATAATTTTAGACATCGACATGTCGTAGGTGATGATGCCTTGTTTTGATTGTACTGAGAGCACTCACTCTGGATTTACTTTCTTGAATACTTACGAGGCAATATGAATTTTGTTTACTTGTCATACTTCCCCATGCACTTGATTTTTTTCCCACTCTTAATTGACTTTTAAACTTCTGTCATAAGAGTAGTATTAAATTTACTTTCTTGGAGATTCAAAAAAATTTGTGCACCCACATTTCACCCTTCTAATAATTAATCACACTTCTTGGAAACCCTTTTGCTTCTCTCCTTTTTTTAATAGGAAAACCTAATTTTTTTTCTCTAGTTCTTAAATCATCACTTTTTACTTCTCGCCATGTTTTTTTTCTGAAAACTACAATATAAAGGTAACCATACACTCGAAAAGAAAAAATGCAACATTGTTGGTCCCTCCAACTCACCGCAAGGTCTCTCATCTAAGTATAATAATGAATTCTTAAGCCACGTTACTCTGTCCCCTCGTTTAAATCCCGTAGAAGGTTGTTCTTCTCTGATATCTTACATCACGTCTCCTTATGGTTTGCATCCTGTATTATATGCAAAATTATTGAGTGACCAATTATAAAGGTGTTGTACTTGGTAAACCACATCTTTAAGACAAATTCTCTAGCTTTTTCGTATATCGTTTGACTCGTTAAAAATGTACGAATTCCGTTTTTTAATTTTTTTATGAAAGTAAACCCTTAGAGGCTTTTGTGGTGGGCGAATAATTTACGGATCAACTTCCTTTTTCCCTTCAAATGGACTTAATTTGTTGCATTGTGCCTAGGATATTGATCATGGAGCAAAAAATTTGTTAGTTAAATCCAAAAATGGTTGTTGCTGGTGAGGGCTAATCTTTTACGATATTAAACACACCAGTGCCAATAATTATTATAACTCTTTTTAAATTAAGGGACACAATCACTAACGAGGGTGGATGAAATTCAGCTTTTTCTTAATTTATTTTTCTCTTTTTGTTTGTATTATTAAGAATGACTAGGTGAGTAATCATAGGATCCTAGATTTTCTTAAATAAGACAAATAAATCTAAGTTAATCTGCTAAACATACTAGCATAATTGTCTAGTGGTCGAGTAATTATAGGAACCCTATATTCTTATAGAATAGATACATCACTTACCCATGTACTATTACGTGATTGGTAACTTACCCTTTTAATTTATATACTTGTATTTACTATAGTATACTCTAGCTTGGTTCCTAGTGACCATTTTTGTACAGATTCCGTCGAATAAGTTTGGTACTCAACGCGGTGAACAATTTAGATTAAATTATGAACATTTTAAATTAATTAAATTTTAAAATATCTTAAAATTTAAAAAACTATAAAAAGATAATTTTTTTTGCAATTACCACCCCGATCTGCACCAATTACGCATCAACCAAACCAAAATTAAATTATGATCTTCAAACTTTCCCATCATAAACACTAACAAATCCCATCCCACCAAAACTAAAACATAATCTTCCAAATCAAGTTATGAATTAAGAATAACTAATAATGGGATAAAATCCCTTAACAATTAATAAAATGAACCTAAAATTATGTCTCATGAATGGATTAATTCATCACAAATATGGAGACATCAAGAACCCTAACTCAAATTTGTATCGTCTAGATAAAATACAGAATAAGAACACATGGCAATCTCCAAAAATATACCTAAGTCAACTAAGCACAAGAGAATATGATAAAAGAATGTGTGTAATAATCCCAGAGCAACTACTTATCAAATTTCATGTAATAATATTTACAAAATAAATTATCTATACACTTATCATACAAACAATCAACACGGTTCAAATTCAAGATCAAATTAGCTTTACAATGCACGAAGGAGAGGTTCCTCACTTAGCTTGATATGGAGGCTATAGATTGTTCATCGAACTTCACTAGTATCTAAATATCCACTTAACTACTCTCTATTGGCTCAATCAATTCTCTATTACATAGCAAAGAATCAAAAAGTCTTTCAGGTTCTAATGTAGGCTTAGGGACGGTATGATAAGTATATTTGGATAATTTAGAGTGAGCTTTTGGCTCTCTCCTCACTAGCCATCAACGAATCGCCCTAGAGCTTGAGTTACTCTCATAAAATGTTTCTCACTCAATCCAATAATTTCTTTGATGCACAAAATAGAATCCCCAATAACCCAATAAAAGCATAAAATGTTAACATAAAAATTCCTCTTTGTCGGTCCGAATATATATTCTTTTCAAATCAATTTTTTCTTTTTTATAACTATGACTCTCTTTTTAATGTTCGAGATATCACGCTATTTTTTCATATATATTTGTTTTCTTTTCTTTTCTAGCTCGTAGCTTATTTTTCATTCACTATTACCCCGGCAAAGGGTTACAATATAAACCTGTGAATCATCATCTAAATAATAACAGAGCACAATTAATAAGCTCAAAAATCCCATCCCAATAATATTTCCCATAATGGTGGACCCACCACCCCAAACTCAAGCTCTAAAACAATTGTCTATGCATCGCGATTCGAGTGCGGGTCACATGGAAAAGTCCTATAATCTAAAGGGATATGGCTTATGTGGCTAAATAAAAAGGCTTTAGAAAGGCTAGAAGGGGCTGAGAAGGATATAAAATATTAAATCAAATAACAGGGTGAGAAGGTATAAAAAGGCTTCAAGTGGCTTCAATATGAAAGAACTGCCTTAATCACTTTCTACACCACACAATTTCGTTATTCTCTTACCTTTAGCACTTTCATCAAATGGGTTTATCAACTAGCTTGGATCTCACGGCCTACAAACCACTCAAGGTTCCCTGAGATCGAACATACTTTCTATCGCATTGCTAACTAATATTTTCTTTACTATTAATGTGTGTTTTCCTGCAAATACTCAAAGCATACAAAATAAAGCAGCTCATAAACATACTACTTTCTATCATTAACTTACTGAGCTTATGCTTTCAAGCTATTAAACACACTCTACATACATCTATACCGTCTCATAAAAATTTTAATTTTACCCAAAAACAGAAAATGGAGATGAGAGACAACGAATCCCCACACCCCCAACTCAAAAATGAGTCCTGTCTCTACGACTCGAAAAGACTCAAAAATAAAATAAAAGAAAATTAAAATTGTACAGATATTGCATATAAAGAAATGGTAAGGAAGAAAGAAAATATACTCTTCGAGGCTAGTTACCTCGCCTGATCAATACCAGGCATAGGGTGCATTGCTTTCCATGTATAAAACTTCTATGTATCACCAATTTCGCTTTTCCTTACATCCTTTTATGCTCTATCCACTCAATCACACTCTAGAAATCTCTTGTTTATCTTCTTCCAACTTTGCTCTTGAATAATCTCTCATGTGACAGTGTTCATCAAGGAATATGTTTTGAACACAGCTACTAGCGTCCCAGAAGCTTTTGTTCATCTTAGGTAAAGGACTATTGATTGTAGAGGTTGTAGTGTCTTCCTTATGAAAGTTCAAACCTTTTTTCTCTTTGAATTTACCACAGCTGGATTTCCTCTATTCTCTTGATCCGATTTACCTTGTAGTTATTCCCGAACTAGTACCCATCTCAGTTGAAATCTTATTGATCTTACCCAATACCTTGCTTTGATTCTTCATCTCCCATAACAATATTTTCGTTCTTTTCATCATCTCTTTTGACCCCCAACTCAAAGCTTTGAACACTCTTGAAATTTGTAACTCTTGATCATAGGTGGAACAAGCTTTATTTGGGTTAGGAAAGGTGTTAGGATGATAATTCTCTATGTGGGTATGATGGAATCAAGCTTTAATAATGTGGGTTTAAGGAATTTTGGTAAAAGATTTTGAAATTCATGGTTTTGATTCTTGGTTTCTAGGTGTTTTGATATGATTTGGGTGCTTGAATTATCTTTGTAATGATGTAGGGAAGGATTTGGATGTAAATTCATGGTGATTGGGTAGTGTTTTGGTGTTGGGTGAAGGTTTGTTGAAGCTTTAATGGAGTTGGGAGAGGTTTGGAGAAGAAAGTGAGGCTTAAGGATTTAAAAATTCGGATTAAAATTAACCTCCTTGCTTTTTATAACTAAAACGCAACATTTTTTCTCTCTCCAGCGGCTACCTGCGGTATACCGGAACTATGGTCCGGTATACCGGACCTTCTGCTCTTCGAAATTATTAATCCTCGGCAAAAAACCCGAATCTCCTACCCGTGTTACGGGTTTTTGGTCACGCGGTATACCGGGACAATGGTCTGGTATACCGGACCAATGGTCCTGATTTTTTTTCTTCTCGGCCAAAAACCCGAGTCAATAACCCGTAGTACGGGTTTTCTCTTCTGCGGTATACCGGGGCTGTGGCGCGGTATACCGGACTGGTGGTCAGATTTTTCCGAAAAAATTTTTTTCTCCTCCCGAACTCGATTTCTTTAATACCTAACATCCAAAAACACTAATACCTTTCTCAAATATGCAATATCAACTAAAAACAACTAAACTAAACATAAACTAAAAACGTAAAAGACAAAAAAAAACTACTATGGGATTTCTCCCAAAGGTCACTTTTGTTTAACGTCTTTCAAAGTTAGACGAGTTACCTCGATTATTTCTTTTTATAGCCTCCCCAGCAGTGAGTGAGGTGATTAACACTTACCAATCTGAGCTTGCAACCTTCGATAGCTTTTATTTCGACCACTCCGTCTGAGATGATTTGCGTGATAATGTATGGCCTTTTCCAAGAACTGTTGTGTTTGGGATTGGGAGGTTTCCATGCCACCTCGTCTCCTACCCCAAACTCAATCTTTTTCTCCATGGTTTCTTGGGGGCTTACAGGTTCAAGGTTCTTGGTTACAACTCTGATTGGATATAGTTCTTTTGACTCATTTTTCTTTTTTATCTTCATACCCGAAACATAGAACGTTTCAGAGTTATCTTCAATACGGAGAGTCACGGTTCCTTCATTCAAATTCACTATAGTATCGCTGGTGGCTAGGAATGGACGCCCAAGAATGAATGGGACGTTCTTATCTGCTTTATAGTCAAGAATAATAAAGTCCGTGGGAATAACAAGGTTACCTACTTGAACGAGTACATCCTCAATTACTCCCCACGGCTTTGCTATTGATTGATCCGAAAGTTGTAAGATTACGGATGTCGGTTTCGCATCACTCATACCAATCTTCTTGAATATACTTTTGGGCATGATATTCACACTTGCCCCTAAATCACACGTGGCTTTTCCATGAAATATTCCACTTATAAAGTAATCATCATTCTATTAGCAATGATTTTCTCCATAGACTTATAATATACATTTCAACAATCAATTGGTATATAATCTTTAGTAGTGCTTGGGATCTATTATTTTTGTACCAGAGTTGTATTTGAAAAATTAACTTCCTAGAGGAGGTGATTCTCAACAAATGAACTTTTCATAACTTCACAAAAGTCTTTATTTTGGATAAACTAAGTTATTCTAAAGAAACATGTGGAGAATCAAGGGCCTGGCCATTTTGAGACTTCAATGGACCAAAAAGCTACTTTGATCCTAATATTGGATATAGAATTAAATAACAAGCTGCTTTCCTTCTTTGTGACGACCTTCTTACATATCTTACTTATTATATTAGCCTCAAAATTCTTATTTCTATCTCGTTTAGTTCACAAGGCTTGTTTAAAGTTTTGGACATTTTTTTGTGACATTTCCTATTTTTTTATGACCTCATTACCCATATTTTCAACCACTCTAGTGATAGAGTAAGGAGAACTTCTACCCCTGATAAATTTGTTAAAATATGATGTATCAAGGTCTGCCACATCAACCTAGAGGTACCTTGTTTTTTTCTTGGAAATAGATTTTTCATTTAGTAGTTCTTTAAGAGGTCTTAGAGTAACATATTTTCCTCAATGATGTTATTGTATATAATACCTTGCATTCAAAGGCTTTCAATATTTATTTAATCTCTGTTTTAGTTGTATAATTTTCTCTCGATTATGTTTAAAGTTTTTATTGTTGATCTCCATATCCTTCACCTTGAATAGCTTCAATTTTCTTATAATTTTATACTCCATACTATATCCACTAATGGTAAGAAGTGTGTATAATTTATCCAATAATTAATAATATAAATAGGAATGTTCTTTTATTGTTTACTATGATTATTTGCAAATGTTGACTACAACTCTCAGAAAATTCCAGATTATGTAGCTTGCTAATGAATTTGGAAACATCGTAGCCACTCATATTTGAAAAGTTTCCTATCTATCATGTTAAATCTCATTTGATTTTAAGTTAATCTATTATACTAAGTATATTTGGACCACTATAATTCAACTAAATAAGCTCAAAATCATTAGTACAGTGATGTCTCCCCATTTGTGATGATTTATTAGTAGTTGGAGACATCATTTTAGGTGTATTTATTAGAGTATAGGTCGATTTTCTCATGATTTAGTACACTTTCCTATTTTGTGGCTTGAATTAATTTTTTATTATTTTTAGAGCATATTGGGTTTAATTATTTATTTAGTGTGAAGCTTTAAAGATATATGGTAATTAATTAGAGTCCAAGTCAAAGTCTAAGAGCTAAAGGAAAGAAGATAAACATGAGAATTGAAGATAAGGAAGTAAAAGCTAAAAATATGGAAAAGGAAAAGCTGCCATAAATCTGAATTTCACCACCCACGACCACAAATCAGCTCATATCTTAAAATCGGTAAGGAATTTGGAAAAACAGTCAAGAGCAAAGTTAAATATCTTTCCGAAACGAGGAATTTCGACTACTCATACGCTTCAAAACAAAAACGGGGTTACCTTCTCCTTCAAGAAAACGAATTAGGTCTTCCTATACACTATAAATACAACCTCTTATCATAATAAAGTAATCCTTGGCAGATCCTAAGGGATACTTGGCAAAACCTTAAGCCAGGAAGAAGCTACAACACAAGAAGAGAAGTTTAGAAAGAGCTGTGCATCAATCATGTCTTCTTCAACCTTCAATTCTGTAATTCATTTCTTTTCTTTTCTTAGTATGAATTAAATAGAATTAGCTTGAGTTTTAGCATATATGTGTGAACCCTAATTTTGGTTGACATCTATCTAATTTGATTGAATTTATGTTTTGATTTCTTTGTTTATGTGTTAGATTTATATTCTGTGTTCTTTATGGTTGCAAACATATAGAATTACCATCATAGTAGTTAGATAACCATTGACAACGATATATTTAACTATAGAATTAGCACATAACGTCTAGAATAAGGTTTGATCTGACAATTCAACCTAACTAGATAGTCAATGGTGTAGTGTATTGCTATTTAATCAATTGCAGGAAAAGTTTGCTTAGGTTCTTATTGACACAGGTAAACCCTATTTGAAACTACCTAGCGCAATTGAAACCAAACTATTGAAATACTACATGATTCATCCCTTACATGTTTAGAACGGCAAAACTAGTGGGGATTACTTGCTAATTACTCAGGCTAAGCAATCATACTATCTTCTTTTCTTTTATTTAATTTTCTGTCTTTAATTTAGTAGTTTAATTTTCTTATTTAAAAACCAAATAAAAATATATCTTTCTCTTCTTTACTCTTGCGTAATATCTGTTCTAGCTTTCATATCTGCACTTGATAAGTTGCATAAGTTCTTCCTAACTTTCGTAGTCTCTGAGGAACGAATCTTCTTATCATTAAAACTTGCATACGTCCTGTAATACTTGCAGAACCGTGCTCAGCTTAGGGTGTTTATTTTCACTTATTTTATACATATTTTTATCACACCTTAAGCGACACCATACAGTGAAACATTTCTTGAGCTTCTTCTAATTATACTTCACATTTAGTTTCTCATTTATATTCATGATGTCAAAAAATAACCCTAAATCACTCTAGCTTGCCCTATAGTGGTATTTGTCAAATCTTTAATGTAATTCGTAGAACCACCCTTCGTATGGGTGGTTCTACGCATATAAATGGTATAGTAAAATTCACAATCACTGTGAATGTTTCTATAGCCTTGTATAGAATAAATTGACTACCTTAAAAAATATTAAATTATCCATAATATTATTGAAAGAACTTGTTATTGTAACCTTGGTTTCCAAAACCTTAAACATCAAAAGATATTTCTATTAACATGTTTAAGGCCATTTAGACCTTTTTTAGAACCCTTGTATTCAATATAACAATTAAAATATATTTGGGGCATGAGGCTTATCCATTAATACCTTAGTAGTACGTTCAGAAATAAGCTCATCAAGCATTACTTTTTAAGTTTTTTTTCTAGATAGTCACGACGGTTTATAGGAGTTGCTATGGAGATTCCTCAACTCTTTTTTGTGTTGGAAACCTATTAGATTTTTTTTTCAACTTAAACCCATAGGTATCCTTGAGTAACAGTTTGAGCCTGAACCTCATGCCCACTCTTTTCTCCTTTTGGAATTTGGTGTATGATTATATTGGCAACCTTTGGTTATTCAACCCAAACATGTTTTTTTTTTCATAATTAACTATTATGCCAAATAATAAGAAATTTAGAAAAAAAGGTTAGTTTCTAGGTGTTTTCTACTTCAGTCTGGCCTTCCCTCATATCAAGGTCAAATGTATCTATTATGTTCTTGTTTAGATTTATCTCTGCACAAATCCTTACATAAATTAGTGTTGTCTAGGATTCTTTAATATCATCAATTTTATATGGTAACCCACTTCATACTACAATTTAGCTTCACCTATATTATGACTTTGAGAACCATAAAATTCTCAAAGTTAGTAATTGTCTTCCATCTTCTAAGAATTAAAGGAATGTAATTAATAAGCCATAATTCTTCAAATATACTATACCAGGCTTCCTCATATTTAATTTAAAGGCACAGTGTTATACTATAACAGGCTTCTTCAAATATGCAATTTTCCCAAGTTTTACACTCGGCATCTTGTATCTTAACAACAACTCTGCAATTATTGATAATTGGTTGAACATATTCGGTTTTAATATCATCTCTAATTTTACCATCAAATAAATTTAACCAGACTAATGAAGGAGACTCACTAGGTGCATTTTTTATAGATGTGGTTATCCCTAGCAATGATGAATTATTTTATATACCGGATTTGTGTAAGGAACAAAATATTCAGTTATGATATCTTGATTTTTTGTAAAATAGAAGTTTAGATTTTGAAAAGCTTCCTCGATAACATGGGTATTCTTATTTAAAAGATATGGGTTTTATACCTTATAAATCACTGGTTTAAAAAAACTAGAGAAATGGAAATCAAAAAGAAAAGTAATTTTTCGATTAATGTAAACTACAATATAACATTAATCTAAAAATACAAAACTTACACACGAAATAGAAAAAACTTACACGGTAAATTTTTCAACAATTAGATATTTCGTTCATACTGTCTATCTCTAACAAAAGTTTTCTAAGTAGAATATTGTCTTTTCTCATTTAGTTTCGTAGATTTTGCAAATGGGAGAGGTCAACTATTTATAGGTGTTGAGAAAGCCTTCGGAATAGTCGGAATAAATATTCTTTTATGAAAACATTATTGTTGATGTTTTGTATGTTAAATCTTTCCAAAATTCAGCATGAACCTAAACACTTTGCTAGCTTTTGGTTTATTTCGGTATTAAACAAGCTAGTAATTGATAAGCCTTGATTAGAGAATATTTTTTTTTAACGAGTCTTTATTTGGTAGATATTTTTCTTTTTGGCTGGAAGGTTATGAAGTGACAGTGACAACTATAAGTATCAGCTACCCACCACCAGACTCATTTCAAAAGTTGTTTCATTTTTTGACTCCGCAAACTCCCCAACTCACAAACTCTCAAAACTCCCCACGGCCACTCCCACGGCAAGCTAGGTGGTGGTGGTGGTGGTGGTGGTGTTATTGCGCGCATGTGGGGATTTTTCTTTTCTCTTTTGGCTTTAATAGCCTTTAGTTTGTTTAGAAAGGATAGATAGGTAAGAAATTATTTTCTTACTTTTTCTCTACTCCATTTCCTATATGGGACTTTTTACTCAATAAAAACTTTTTCCCACATCTTCCAACACCATGCAAAATTCTTAAAAGAAATCTATTTATATTAAGACTTTTCGATAGTTTTCTTCTCATCTTCTATTGTGCGACTATTCAATTAATGAATACCTTTTTCACGTCTCCCATAAGACCACGGAATAAACTTAATAATTAAACATTCATTGTTAATTACAACAATAATTATATTACTAAGGTTTATATTCTGTAGCAAATGTGAAACACTCTTCATATTTGATCTATATTTATCACCAACTATTTTTTGACAAGATCTAGTAGGTATATTTACTATTTTTTCTGGTGTAATAATTGATTCTTCTAGACTAGAAGTCTTGTGACTTTCTAAAGGTTTTGGGAAAATTGAGTTATTGTAGCACTGATTTGTGAAGAAGATGATATGAAAAGAAGGTCTTTATGGATGGAGGCTGGAAGAGAAAGAATAAATAAGATGGGAAAAATAGTTTCCTATGAAGATTCACATTTAGAATGAACTAAAATAAGAAAGAAATTGGAGTAGGAGTGGCAATTCTAGCAAAAGAAAAGTTTGTTATACATAACAAAAATAAATTTTTACTTAGAGCGAGGTGGAAACGTTTTTTACTCTCATTGGGAAAAAATCTAAATTTTTCAATGAAAATTAGACATCGGGTCTCCAAAGAGGGTAATACACTACTATTACACTTCCTTATAACACTATTATAAGATCCATATGTGTTATTTAAATAATTTTTGTTTTATCTATAATCATAATCAATATAACTTACATGTTTTTAACAATTTATTTCAAGAAATTTGGAAGATTATTTGCATTATAAAAAATTGAGATTCCATTGATTGCTTTGAAATCTTTCACTGTGTCAGATTGAAATTTGGAGACCATGGCAATTAATTCTAAGATGGGTGATACTTTTTATCATCACTTCATACTTTTTTTTATTTCGTTCTTTCAATATTAACCTTTTTTAGTTTTTTATTTTATGAATCATTTAGACCTTTTCATTTACATTAATAGAAAACTTTTTTTATCAACTTATTTGCATAATTATTTTAAAGTATATAAATAATTTATTTCCTATGTTGATTTGGAAAATCTGAAAAAATTTAAATCGACCATCAAACTTAATCTAAATTTGCTTTGTATTAATTTTGAGAGTAATAATCGTAGACACAAAAATAATATGGTCTACGTTGATTAGGATAATATATATATAATAATTTTATCATCAAAATTGTGTCAGACTTCTCTTTAGTAGACCTTGGAATTACAAAATTACTATTTTAACCTTGTATACCGTGTATAAGATGATTTTTACTTTCACTATATAAAACCTTCTAGATTTCCAATACAAGATATAAATTTTGGGAGCCGTAAAAAGGTTTCAACCACATAAATATTTTTTATAAATGTATTCGTTCACGAATATATACGTTGTGTATATTATATATAAGATGAAACTATTGTGGTATAAAATAGAAGTATCAGAATAAACTCAAGGGAAAAAATATGTCATATTATGACAAGATTAATTCCTTCTCCATGTGAGTACTCTTGAGAACCTAATCTTTCCTCATTTTTAAAACCCTAATAAAGTGACTTTTCTCTTTAGGATCTTTTAATTTTTTAGCTTAACATAATCAGTTTCGATTGTAAGATTTCATTTTCGACAAAAAAAACACACCTCTATTCTATGTAGCTTATTTATGAAAATATTTTTTTATGATAATATTTTAAAACATTGCTTAAGGAACAAGATATTTGGTTTATATCTGCAAAAAAACGAGTAGATATTTTAATTTGAATGTTATTTAAAAAAATTAACTTTTTGATAATATATGTAAAATTGAGAATATAATTAATTCTTTTATTATTATTGGTATTATTATTCATATTATATTGGGTTATGTATGATGTCAAATATATATAGAGGTTTTTCATGAATACCTACTCAAGGAGGGTAGAAGTTATCAAAATAACGTATGTTCTATTACGATTTATCTCATAACTTTATACTCCCTCGATACAGTTGTTACTTGTTAAAGTAAAGGTTATGGTGGGATATATTCATTTATGTGTTATTTACCTATAGTTTCAAACTAATTTAGATAAGATCTCACCATTGCACTTGACGTGTATTGAAAACCACTAAAAGTTTGACTTATGGAATGCTTAGTATCAGAGGTAAATAGATATTCAACATATAACTGATGAGTAAGAAATTATCTTTATCTTACGTATGAGTTGATAAATTTACGAACTGGTCAATTACTTATTATTTGATGCACGGTGAGTGAAGCACGTGTTATGTATATAATTTTGATTGATTAGTACATGCACGTGTAATATAGAATCTTCTTTATATCACCCAATTGTGACGATTTATAGTTTTTTTAATAGTATGGATGAGTGATACGAATGGTTAATATCAAATATCCCATTTGTGCATCTCTCCCTAAATATAGGACAATGTCTACAAAATTACGAGACAATAAGTTTTGATTTCCTTATAAAAGAAAGAAATATAAACGATAAATATTACTATCCAATAGTTATTTATCGTTATTATTTTTTTAGTCAAAGGTTTCACTTGTGTGTATTAACTATTGTAATAGAAAATAAGGTACAGGATGAGAGTATAGAATGACATACATGAGGCTTCTAATTGCAAAGGAATATGGAACCTTATTAAATCTCTCTATCTAGTTGATCTCTTCATGGTGGTTCCCCTTGTCAAAAGGGTATAAGTAATTTCATGGATTTTTGCATACCAAATATAGAAGTGATCTTCTCATTATAAAATACATAAGATAACATAATTATTTATAAGGAGATATCGCATAAATTTATACCTATAATATAGCTAGGATCTCCCAAGGAATTTATTTGGATCTAGGAAACCATCAAAATATTAATATCTTCAATGTATACGAGTATGTATCTTACTAGCTTGATACAAAAATATGTATGTATACATGATTCATTAATGTTGTCGCAAAAAACACAAGCCTGGTTTGATTAATAAAATATAGTGTTTGATGCACTAAAATCCTCATATATCCATAAACAATTTTTTCAATCAAACAAACAATATTTCCTTGTCACAAAATGAAATTGTTTGGTTAATCCATATAGATATCCTCTCTGAGCTTTCAATAAAAGAAATTAATTTTAGCACCTGTTGTCCATATCTCATAATCATAGTTACAGACAGATTTACTTCTAAAATTTTTGTCTAATCCAAACATTTTCTTATAAAGCCAATTGAACGCAATGGGGTAAGTCTTCTAAGTTTTTTTAAAGTTCCAACCATCGACTAGAGTAATGGAACCATTTTAACATATAGTCTCATTATGGAAATTGTTTGCATTCCTATTAGTAAATGTTTTATAATATTGTGTGGGGTTAGACTTGCACTAATGGTTATCTCTAAATAACTCAAGATTTGTATAGTTCTTGTTGATTTGTTATTCTCTCACTATAATGGTGTAATAGGATTATTGTAGGTTAATTTTAAAAATTGACCTTTTGATTTTGATATTGTTTGTAGTAATACTTCAACCGTAATATTATATATGGCATATGGGTGGGCTAAATATTAGTACTCAACTCAAATTTTGCATAATGGATTTTAACATATTGAAACGGTTAGTTACCATGTTAAGATATTTAAATTTATGTAGGTTCTTTCTGAAACACCTTCCTTTTTTAATTATATGGTTTCATTTTGTAGACCAGACAAGAACTCGTGGTATGTTTGATATATGAACCCTAATATATTCATAGATCCAAACCTCGTAGTGCTCTTCTAGGAATACTATTCGCGTGCTTTATGTCAAACTATTCAATATCTCTTAATAACTTATACATAAAAGGGGTTCCTATGAGGATATAAAATTAGGGTTTCAAACATAAGTACTCAACAATTTCTTAGCTTGCCCGAGTTTTACCTAGAATTGGTAATATGCAACAAAAATTGAAACCCCTAGCCTGGATGATCATATTGATAAATAAGTACTTAGTGTATTTGTTAGACATATTATCATTGAAACTTCTGAGTTTTGTTTATATGCCATATTATGTTGGCCAATGCCTTCGAAGTTAAAGATAATTATACTGTTTGTCATGTGGTGGAAATGTGGTAGTAATCCTTGTATCACATTTTTTAGTGTGCTTCCACGAAGAAGTACATGGTATATTATAGCACAATGTGAATAAGAAAGACTTAATTGAATTAATATGACAACCCCCCCCCCTTCCATATCTAGATGGTAGGATACTAAACTTTATTTATACAATAGAAAGGGATTGATTACGTTATCAGGTATCACGCTAAAAGAACAGGTACAAAATTGTCTCATGCCCATGTATTAAAAAGAATCTTCTTTATTAGATACAACTTTCTCAATGTCCAATACTTATTTCACACATGTATTAAGAAAATAAATTTATTTCTTCGACCAGAGTGAAAATCTCGTAACAGGATTGTGACGTTCATTAAGAAATATTATATATGGTGCTCGCTAAAGGATTATTTTGAGGATACAATGTAAGTAAACTAATTCTAGTGTATAAGATAGATTAAAAACTTATAATTTCTAAACTATTTTAGTAGAAGACAAATATAGTTTAGTAACCATTAAATAACCACATAGTATCATAACACTAAATATGTATTAATCGGAAGTCGTGAGAAGTAGAACACGTAATATTACATAATGGGCAAACCATGTTTCATATAGTCTACACGATAATGTTTGTCTTGAAATTTGACATTATAGAATTACATGATGTCTTAGAGTATATAGTTGGAACATGGAGAGTACACCTAGGGAACCAAATTGAGACTCGTGGTTCACAAGACTTATGTCTCTAATGGGTATTATAAAGAGTGTTGTGGTTAGGACATATTATCAAGTATAAATGGGTCAGGCATTATTAGTCTTATAAAAAATGCTTAATTTAAAAGGTTAAGTTTTCATTTTCCTTTAGTATCCATGTAACGTATATGAAAAACATGTAGAATTTATAGGAAAAATAGAAAGAATTATCTACATGAGATATGATAAAGAGAAATGTTTATATAAGAAGATTGAGGGAATTACGTTTTCTAGAAAAATATAAAATTATATAAGTAAACAACAATATAGAGAGATAAAAAAAACTAACTTGTGTTTTTCTGAGGTAATAAGGTTTACATTGAGTAAAAAATAAGTGTGTGGGAAGAAAATATATCTATAATGATAACATATATAAATTTTTAATCTAGTAGAGTAAACGAGGTAGAAGCCACGATAGTGGATGCAGAATTAAGTCTTGGATGCCATTTATGAAAAAATAAAATCTCGACATAGTGTGGAAAATGAAAATTAAACCTTGAAGCTTAAAATAATCTTTTTCACACAAGAAAATGTTGAAGAGATGTCCAGTTTAGTAGCCATAATTTGGTGGTGATTTTCTTTTGCAATATTATTTTCCAAAATTGTTAAGATCATATAAATGTTTAGTTTCCAAAATTGGGAGAATTTTATAATATAAATGCATCATAACTAACAAATTGGGCTTGAATAATTGTATTATCCCAAATGTTTAGTTTCTCAAATTCTTGTATGAATTTATTGTCCTAATCGTGACATTTTGGAGTATAAAAACTATGTTTATGGTAAATTTCAAAAAGTATAATATATAAAGGTGGTAGTAAACTGTCAGTAGCCAAAATTTTGATCCATTTTATGGATCGTAGGTTTTCTATTTGCATATAGTCAATAGTTTGTCCCCTCTGTATGGGTAAGTATTCGTTTCAATTCTAGATGGAATGTTTGATTAATAAGTCGGTTTTTTGTAAAAGGAATATTGCCAGAATATTTGTACAATTGTTGAACTAAATTTTTGAAAACGCGATCGATAAAAATCCTTTTTGTTTCAATTAGCTTTACGAATTAGCTTTTAAACTCGTTGTTGACACCCTACATTGAAAATTTATTCTTATAGAAATCTGGGTCCTTTCCAAACCACATTCTTTAAAAAAATTCTAGTATTCTTAATAGAACATGATAGATATCATTTCCTAAAGTTTTGAAACCGTACATACTAAAGACTACTTCACAATTAATTTCTTTAAGGGATCCATTATCAAGATATTTGTGGACAAAACCAATAGAAAAAATATAATTATGTTTATTAAATAATTATATATTGAATATAAAGAATATTTGTATGGAGTATTGATTTTTAGGCCGTATATTATTCTTTCCCCGCTAATTTTGTTTTTACTTATTCTATACATACAGATAGTATACAAAAATATTGTATAATCACCCATTAAAGTTAATACAGTCACTTGACAACTTCAAAATTAATTAAAATATAGTAAATCTTTAACTAATAATTCTTTTTTCATTTTATTATAACGATAATCCACGAGATATAAAAAGATAATTAAGTATAAAACATTCAAATCCACTCAAAAGGAAAAAAATTAAAAATAGCAAACATCATATAAGTCAAACAAATAAAACATAAACTCATTCACTCTCATCATGACTAAGCCCAGAGGTATTCAGGTTTTCACCCCAATCACACCCCTCCTTTTGAAAAGGGGTAATGAATGTAGACATAAATTCCTCTCTAGTCATACCTTTAGGTAGCATACCCCGTCCTTCCGGATATGCTGCACGAATACGGGGTTTTCTAGAAGAAAATTTTGGCCTTTCTTCTTTTCCTTTCACATGGAGTGAGCTTTGATTAGCTGGCTGAGGATGGCGTCACTCCTACTCTGTTGATGGAGCGACATTACGAGACCGTGCGCTTTGATTAATTGGTTGAGTACAATGTATCTCCTCCTCTGTGGATGGAGTGATATTAGGGGAGGATACGTTCTACAAAATAAAAAATAGATCGATGAAATAAAATGATAAAAGCCTAAAGATATACATTTAAGAATTACAAATAAGTTTAAATATTTTAGATATTTGGACGAATTACACTAATAAACTTTTCAAATCTAATTTATCTTCAATTTTAAAGTAGAATAACTGAAAACTAATTAAGTTTAAATGTACCTGATACAATGATTCTTGTATAGCTTCACCTGATGCATCGAACTCAATCACATCCCATGGAGATTTATTGAGTATGCACTTATTAATATTGACAACATCATCTGTCATAAAAGATGAATCTATATAAGCAATAGGGGAAATTTTGGCGTTCTTTCTTATTCTCATTGTTGGTTATTGAAGATGTCAATTTTTTTCAGATTTGTGAAATTTCCAGGTCTGTGTTTGAGTAAAAAGGAGAATCACTTGTACAGATCTAGGTTTCTTTATTTAATACTATTTTTCATTTGGTTATGTTGTATATTTTATTTCTTTTATCATTTTTTTAATTTGTAATATGTGGTTCCAATGTCAAAAGTCAAATGTAATATGTGTTATGACATCCTTTATTTTCTACTGTAATAAATAATCAATTTTTTATTTATACATTAATTGATAATAAATAAAAGAATATAAAAAAATTATAAAAAAGTAACAAGAAAAATATATTAAACTATTATTTTGTTACTATTAAGAAAAAATAGTATCACAAAAAAATGAATATATATTGTTTTTACTTTGCAGACAAAAAATAATCAAATTATCAATATTAAATAAAATTTTATTCTTATTTATAGACCTTTTAAAATCTATTGTATTGAAGGATATTTAAAGTAGCTTCATAAATATATTATTTATTTTATACTATTTCTGGTAAAGGAAGAAATTAAATTATATACCATTAAACAGTTCTTAACAATTCTTTAATACATAAGATCTCATTAAATATATTAAATAATTTAAATTTTCAAAATTATAATATTTATATATGGGCATCCTACATCTGAGTTGGATATTTACTCTTTCCTTGTGACTTTTTATTCGTCTAAGAGTCATGAATTAATTATCCACCAACTCATTTATGCAAAAAAACCCATATCTAATGTATATATTTTAAGAATATATTCATTAAATTTTATATAAGAGACTCTTTTAGAACAATAACCTAGTAAAACATATGTTATATGTAGTTTTTTTTCTAATTTAATATGTATTTTGTATGAAGACCATGAACTACACACAACCACTACTACTGACTTAAAAAATATATTTATAGCAGATAAATTTGTTACAGGTTGCTATTCTAGGATATCTATCCTTGCTAGAATAAGGGCTCGAGTGGATTTTTCTTAGACTTGTCGGGTTTGTCAGGATGGTTGCATATGACATATTTTCTTTGTTCTTGCATAAAAATGACTAATAGTCAAGAAGAGATCAGTGTGCTCCCAATATTACTAAGACACTTAAGGCAGTTATGTGAGCGTGGAAATAGGCCCCCAATGTTATATTTATCAACATAGAGGAAATAAATACCTATAACGTCCATATTTCACTACAGTTCAAAGGGTAAAATTAGATATTCATTAGTTAATCATATACTTATATTTATAGGAATAGTATTTAACTTGTAAGAGACTCCAATATAGGGTTATGGCAACAGCTATGGTGAGTACTGGTCCTATGAGAGGACTCTAGCCTAAAAATCTGGGTTAAACACTTATATAGAAGATTTAATAAATGTTGATATCTCGGGTATTATATCTTTTGCGATATGCATTACCTATTTGGTTTCTTTTTTAGGCCGGATGAGATACCCCAACACTATAAAGTCAGAGTGACAGAGGATGATTATAGATATTAATTTATCTTTCCACACCTAAGTATGAGTTTGGTGAGCAGTCGAATGCAATGATTTTTCTGCACCTAGTTGGGTTAGTCAATTTTGTATCTTATTTGCAAAGAAGTGTTGGCTGATAATGATGCGAGAGCATGATGAGTTACTAACTCATAATTTTAGACATCGACATGTCGTAGGTGATGATGCCTTGTTTTGAGTGTACTGAGAGCACTCACTCTGGATTTACTTTCTTGAATACTTACGAGGCAATATGAATTTTGTTTACTTGTCATACTTCCCCACGCACTTGATTTTTTTCCCACTCTTAATTGACTTATAAACTTCTGTCATAAGAGTAGTATTAAATTTACTTTCTTGGAGATTCAAAAAAATTTGTGCACCCACATTTCACCCTTCTAATAATTAATCACACTTCTTGGAAACCCTTTTGCTTCTCTCCTTTTTTTAATAGGAAAACCTAATTTTTTTTCTCTAGTTCTTAAATTATCACTTTTTACTTCTCGCCATGTTTTTTTCCGAAAACTACAATATAAAGGTAACCATACACTCGAAAAGAAAAAATGCAACATTGTTGGTCCCTCCAACTCACCGCAAGGTCTCTCATCTAAGTATAATAATGAATTCTTAAGCCACGTTACTTTGTCCCCTCGTTTAAATCCCATAGAAGGTTGTTCTTCTCTGATATCTTACATCACGTCTCCTTATGGTTTGCATCCTGTATTATATGCAAAAATTTTGAGTGACCAATTATAAAGGTGTTGTACTTGGTAAACCACATCTTTAAGACAAATTCTCTAGCTTTTTCGTAGATCGTTTGACTCGTTAAAAATGTACGAATTCCGTTTTCTAATTTTCTTATGAAATTAAACCCTTAGAGGCTTTTGTGGTGGGCGAATAATTTACGGATCAACTTCCTTTTTCCCTTCAAATGGACTTAATTTGTTGCATTGTGCCTAGGATATTGATCATGGAGCAAAAAATTTGTTAGTTAAATCCAAAAATGGTTGTTGCTGGTGAGGGCTAATCTTTAACGATATTAAACACACCAGTGCCAATAATTATTATAACTCTTTTTAAATTAAGGGACACAATCACTAATGAGCAGCTTTTTCTTAATTTATTTTTCTCTTTTTGTTTGTATTATTAAGAATGACTAGGTGAGTAATCATAGGATCCTAGATTTTCTTAAATAAGACAAATAAATCTAAGTTAATCTGTTAAACATACTAGCATAATTGTCGAGTGGTCGAGTAATTATAGGAACCCTATATACTTATAGAATAGATACATCACTTACCCATGTACTATTACGTTATTGGTAACTTACCCTTTTAATTTATATACTTGTATTTACTATAGTATACTCTAGCTTGGTTCCTAGTGACCATTTTTGTACAGATTCCGTCGAATAAGTTTGGTACTCAATGCGGTGAACAATTTAGATTAAATTATTAACATTTTAAATTAATTAAATTTAAAAATATCTTAAATTTTAAAAAACTATAAAAAGATAATTTTTTTTGCAATTACCATCCCGATCTGCACCAATTATGCATCAACCAAACCAAAATTAAATTATGATCTTCAAACTTTCCCATCATAAACACTAACAAATCCCATCCCACCAAAACTAAAACATAATCTTCCAAACCAAGTTATGAATTAAGGATAACTAATAATGGGATAAAATCCCCTAACAATTAATAAAATGCACCTAAAATTATGTCTCATGAATGGATTAATTCATCACAAATATGGAGACATCAAGAACCCTAACTCAAATTTGTATCGTCTAGATAAAATAAAGAATAAGAACACATGGCAATCTCCAAAAATTTACCTAAGTCAACTAAGCACAAGGGAATAAGATAAAACAATGTGTGTAATAATCCCAGAGCAACTACTTAGCAAATTTCATGTAATAATACTTACAAAATAAATTATCTATACACTTATCATACAAACAATCAACACGGTTCAAATTCAAGATCAAATTAGCTTTACAATGCACGAAGGAGAGGTTCTTCACTTAGCTTGATATGGAGGCTATAGATTGTTCATCGAACTTCACTAGTATCTAAATATCCACTTAACTACTCTCTATTGGCTTAATCACTTCCCTATTACATAGCAAAGAATCAAAAGATCTTTCAGGTTCTAATGTAGGCTTAGGGACGGTATGATAAGTATATTTAGATAATTTAGAGTGAGCTTTTGGCTCTCTCCTCACTAGTCATCAACGAATCGCCCTAGAGCTTGAGTTACTCTCATAAAATGTTTCTCACTCAACCCAATAATTTCTTTGATGCACAAAGTAGAATCCCCAATAACCCAAAAAAAGCATAAAATGTTAACATAAAAATTCCTCTTTGCCGGTCCGAATATATATTCTTTTCAAATCAATTTTTTCTTTTGTATAACTATGACTCTCTTTTTAATGTTCGAGATATCACGCTATTTTTCCATATATATTTGTTTACTTTTCTTTTCTAGCTCGTAGGTTATTTTTCATTCACTATTACCCCGGCAAAGGGTTACAATATAAACCTGTGAATCATCATCTAAATAATAACAAAGCACAATTAATAAGCTCAAAAATCCAATCCCAATAATATTTCCCATAATGGTGGACCCACCACCCCAAACTCAAGCTCTAAAACAATTGTCTATGCATCGCGATTCGAGTGCGGGTCACATGGAAAAGTCCTATAATCTAAAGGGATATGGCTTATAATGTGGATAAATAAAAAGGCTTTAGAAAGGATAGAAGCGGCTGAGAAGGATATAAAATATTAAATCAAACAACAGGGTGAGAAGGTATGAAAAGGCTTCAAGTGGCTTCAATATGAAAAAACTGCCTTAATCACTTTCTACACCATGCAATTTCATTATTCTCTTACCTTTAGCACTTTCATCAAATGGGTTTATCAACTAGCTTGGATCTCACGGCCTACAAACCACTCAAGGTTCCCTGAGATCGAACATACTTTCTATCGCATTGCTAACTAATATTTTTTTTACTATTAATGTGTGTTTTCTTGCAAATACTCAAAGCATACAAAATAAAGCAGCTCATAAACATACTACTTTCTATCATTAACTTACTGAGCTTATGCTTTCAAGCTATTAAACACACTCTACATACATCTATACCGTCTCATAAAAAATTTAATTTTACCCAAAAACAGAAAATGGAGATGAGAGACAACGAATCCCCACACCCCCAACTCAAAAAGGAGTCCTGTCTCCACGACTCGAAAAGACTCAAAAATAAAATAAAAGAAAATTAAAATTTTATAGATATTGCATATAAAGAAATGGTAAGGAAGAAAGAAAATATACTCTTCAAGGCTACTTACCTCGCCTGATCAATACCAGGCATAGGGTGCAGTGCTTTCCATATATAAAACTTCTATGTATCACCGATTTCACTTTTCCTTACATCCTTTTATGCTCTATCCACTCAATCACACTCTAGAAATCTCTTGTTTATCTTCTTCCAACTTTGCTCTTGAATAATCTCTCATGTGACAGTGTTCATCCAGGAATATGTTTTGAACACAACTACTAGCGTCCCAGAAGCTTTTGTTCATCTTAGGTAAAGGACTATTGATTGCAGAGGTTGTAGTGTCTTCCTTATGAAAGTTCAAACCTTTTTTCTCTTTGAATTTACCACAGCTAGCTTTCTTCTATTCTCTTGATGATTTATTAGTAGTTGGAGACATCATTTTAGGTGTATTTATTAGAGTATAGGTCGATTTTCTCATGATTTAGTACACTTTCCTATTTTGTGGCTTGAATTAATTTTTTATTATTTTTAAAGCATATTGGGTTTAATTATTTATTTAGTGTGAAGCTTTAAAGATATATGGTAATTAATTAGAGTCCAAGTCAAAGTCTAAGAGCTAAAGGAAAGAAGATAAACATGAGAATTGAAGATAAGAAGTAAAAGCTAAAAATATGGAAAAGGAAAAGCTGCCATAAATCTGAATTTCACCATCCACGACCACAAATCAGCTCATATCTTAAAATCGGTGAGGAATTTGGAAAAACAGTCAAGAGCAAAGTTAAATATCTTTCCGAGACGATGAATTTCGACTACTCATACGCTTCAAAACAAAAACGGGGTTACCTTCTCCTTCAAGAAAACGAATTAGGTCTTCCTATACACTATAAATACAACCTCTTATCATAATAAAGTAATCCTTGGCAGATCCTAAGGGATACTTGGCTAAACCTTAAGCCAGGAAGAAGCTACAACACAAGAAGAGAAGTTTGGAAGGAGCTGTGCATCAATCATGTCTTCTTCAACCTTCAATTCTGTAATTCTTTTCTTTTCTTTTCTTTTTTTAGTATGAATTAAATAGAATTAGCTTGAGTTTTAGCATATATGTGTGAACCCTAATTTTGGTTGACATCTATCTAATTTGATTGAATTTATGTTTTGATTTCTTTGTTTATGTGTTAGATTTATATTCTGTGTTCTTTATGGTTGCAAACATATAGGATTACGATCATAGTAGTTAGATAACCATTGACAACGATATATTTAACTATAGAATTAGCACATAACGTCTAGAATAAGGTTTGATCTGACAATTCAGCCTAACTAGATAGTCAATGGTGTAGTGTATTGCTATTTAATCAATTGCAGGAAAAGTTTGCTTAGGTTCTTATTGACACAGGTAAACCCTATTTGAAACTACCTAGCGCAATTGAAACCAAACTATTGAAATACTACATGATTCATCCCTTACATGTTTAGAACGGCAAAACTAGTGGGGATTACTTGCTAATTACTCAGGCTAAGCAATCATACTATCTTCTTTTCTTTTATTTAATTTTCTGTCTTTAATTTAGTAGTTTAATTTTCTTATTTAAAAACCAAATAAAAATATATCTTTCTCTTCTTTACTCTTGCGTAATATCTGTTCTAGCTTTCATATCTGCACTTGATAATTTGCATAAGTTCTTCCTAACTTTCGTAGTCTCTGAGGAACGAATCTTCTTATCATTAAAACTTGCATACGTCCTGTAATACTTGCAGAACCGTGCTCAGCTTAGGGTGTTTATTTTCACTTATTTTATACATATTTTTATCACACCTTAAGCGACACCATACAGTGAAACATTTCTTGAGCTTCTTCTAATTATACTTCACATTTAGTTTCTCATTTATATTCATGATGTCAAAAAATAACCCTAAATCACTCTAGCTTGCCCTATAGTGGTATTTGTCAAATCTTTAATGTAATTCGTAGAACCACCCTTCGTATGGGTGGTTCTACGCATATAAATGGTATAGTAAAATTCACAATCACTGTGAATGTTTCTATAGCCTTGTATAGAATAAATTGACTACCTTAAAAAATATTAAATTATCCATAATATTATTGAAAGAACTTGTTATTGTAACCTTAGTTTCCAAAACCTTAAACATCAAAAGATATTTCTATTAACATGTTTAAGGCCATTTAGACCTTTTTTAGAACCCTTGTATTCAATATAACAATTAAAATATATTAGGGGCATGAGGCTTATCCATTAATACCTTAGTAGTACGTTCAGAAATAAGCTCATCAAGCATTACTTTTTAAGTTTTTTTTCTAGATAGTCACGACGGTTTATAGGAGTTGCGATGGAGATTCCTCCACTCTTTTTTGTGTTGGAAACCTATTAGATTTTTTTTCAACTTAAACCCATAGGTATCCTTGAGTAACAGTTTGAGCCTGAACCTCATGCCCACTCTTTTCTCCTTTTGGAATTTGGTGTATGATTATATTGGCAACCTTTGGTTATTCAACCCAAACATGTTTTTTTTTTCATAATTAACTATTATGCCAAATAATAAGAAATTTAGAAAAAAAGGTTAGTTTCTAGGTGTTTTCTACTTCAGTCTGGCCTTCCCTCATATCAAGGTCAAATGTATCTATTATGTTCTTGTTTAGATTTATCTCTGCACAAATCCTTACATAACTTAGTGTTGTCTTGGATTCTTTAATATCATCAATTTTATATGGTAACCCACTTCATACTACAATTTAGCTTCACCTATATTATGACTTTGAGAACCATAAAATTCTCAAAGTTAGTAATTGTCTTCCATCTTCTAAGAATTAAAGGAATGTAATTAATAAGCCATAATTCTTCAAATATACTATACCAGGCTTCCTCATATTTAATTTAAAGGCACAGTGTTATACTATAACAGGCTTCTTCAAATATGCAATTTTCCCAAGTTTTACACTCGGCATCTTGTATCTTAACAACAACTCTGCAATTATTGATAATTGGTTGAACATATTCGGTTTTAATATCATCTCTAATTTTACCATCAAATAAATTTAACCAGACTAATGAAGGAGACTCACTAGGTGCATTTTTTATAGATGTGGTTATCCCTAGCAATGATGAATTATTTTATATACCGGATTTGTGTAAGGAACAAAATATTCAGTTATGATATCTTGATTTTTTGTAAAATAGAAGTTTAGATTTTGAAAAGCTTCCTCGATAACATGGGTATTCTTATTTAAAAGATATGGGTTTTATACCTTATAAATCACTGGTTTAAAAAAACTAGAGAAATGGAAATCAAAAAGAAAAGTAATTTTTCGATTAATGTAAACTACAATATAACATTAATCTAAAAATACAAAACTTACACACGAAATAGAAAAAAATTACACGGTAAATTTTTCAACAATTAGATATTTCGTTCATACTGTCTATCTCTAACAGAAGTTTTCTAAGTAGAATATTGTCTTTTCTCATTTAGTTTCGTAGATTTTGCAAATGGGAGAGGTCAACTATTTATAGGTGTTGAGAAAGCCTTCGGAATAGTCGGAATAAATATTCTTTTATGAAAACATTATTGTTGATGTTTTGTATGTTAAATCTTTCCAAAATTCAGCATGAACCTAGACACTTTGCTAGCTTTTGGTTCATTTCGGTATTAAACAAGCTAGTAATTGATAAGCCTTGATTAGAGAATATTTTGTTTTAACGAGTCTTTATTTGGTAGAAATTTTTCTTTTTGGCTGGAAGGTTATGAAGTGACAGTGACAACTATAAGTATCAGCTACCCACCACCAGACTCATTTCAAAAGTTGTTTCATTTTTTGACTCCGCAAACTCCCCAACTCACAAACTCTCAAAACTCCCCACGGCCACTCCCACGGCAAGCTAGGTGGTGGTGGTGGTGGTGGTGGTGTTATTGCGCGCATGTGGGGATTTTTCTTTTCTCTTTTGGCTTTAATAGCCTTTAGTTTGTTTAGAAAGGATAGATAGGTAAGAAATTATTTTCTTACTTTTTCTCTACTCCATTTCCTATATGGGACTTTTTACTCAATAAAAACTTTTTCCCACATCTTCCAACACCATGCAAAATTCTTAAAAGAAATCTATTTATATTAAGACTTTTCAATAGTTTTCTTCTCATCTTCTATTGTGCGACTATTCAATTAATGAATACCTTTTTCACGTCTCCCATAAGACCACGGAATAAACTTAATAATTAAACATTCATTGTTAATTACAACAATAATTATATTACTAAGGTTTATATTCTGTAGCAAATGTGAAACACTCTTCATATTTGATCTATATTTATCACCAACTATTTTTTGACAAGATCTAGTAGGTATATTTACTATTTTTTCTGGTGTAATAATTGATTCTTCTAGACTAGAAGTCTTGTGACTTTCTAAAGGTTTTGGGAAAATTGAGTTATTGTAGCACTGATTTGTGAAGAAGATGATATGAAAAGAAGGTCTTTATGGATGGAGGCTGGAAGAGAAAGAATAAATAAGATGGGAAAAATAGTTTCCTATGAAGATTCACATTTAGAATGAACTAAAATAAGAAAGAAATTGGAGTAGGAGTGGCAATTCTAGCAAAAGAAAAGTTTGTTATACATAACAAAACTAAATTTTTACTTAGAGCGAGGTGGAAACGTTTTTTACTCTCATTGGGAAAAAATCTAAATTTTTCAATGAAAATTAGACTTCGGGTCTCCAAAGAGGGTAATACACTACTATTACACTTCCTTATAACACTATTATAAGATCCATATGTGTTATTTAAATAATTTTTGTTTTATCTATAATCATAATCAATATAACTTACATGTTTTTAACAATTTATTTCAAGAAATTTGGAAGATTATTTGCATTATAAAAAATTGAGATTCCATTGATTGCTTTGAAATCTTTCACTGTGTCAGATTGAAATTTGGAGACCATGGCAATTAATTCTAAGATGGGTGATACTTTTTATCATCACTTCATACTTTTTTTTATTTCGTTCTTTCAATATTAACCTTTTTTAGTTTTTTATTTTATGAATCATTTAGACCTTTTCATTTACATTAATAGAAAACTTTTTTTATCAACTTATTTGCATAATTATTTTAAAGTATATAAATAATTTATTTCCTATGCTGATTTGGAAAATCTGACAAGAAATTTAAATCGACCATCAAACTTAATCTAAATTTGCTTTGTATTAATTTTGAGAGTAATAATCGTAGACACAAAAATAATATGGTCTACGTCAATTAGGATAATATATATATAATAATTTTATCATCAAAATTGTGTCAGACTTCTCTTTAGTAGACCTTGGAATTACAAAATTACTATTTTAACCTTGTATACCGTGTATAAGATGATTTTTACTTTCACTATATAAAACCTTCTAGATTTCCAATACAAGATATAAATTTTGGGAGCCGTAAAAAGGTTTCAACCACATAAATATTTTTTATAAATGTATTCGTTCACGAATATATATAAGATGAAACTATTGTGGTATAAAATAGAAGTATCAGAATAAACTCAAGGGAAAAAATATGTCATATTATGACAAGATTAATTCCTTCTCCATGTGAGTACTCTTGAGAACCTAATCTTTTCTCATTTTTAAAACCCTAATAAAGTGACTTTTCTCTGTTAGGATCTTTTAATTTTTTAGCTTAACATAATCAGTTTCGATTGTAAGATTTCATTTTCGACAAAAAAAACACACCTCTATTCTATGTAGCTTATTTATGAAAATATTTTTTTATGATAATATTTTAAAACATTGCTTAAGGAACAAGATATTTGGTTTATATCTGCAAAAAAACGAGTAGATATTTTAATTTGAATGTTATTTAAAAAAATTAACTTTTTGATAATATATGTAAAATTGAGAATATAATTAATTCTTTTATTATTATTGGTATTATTATTCATATTATATTGGGTTATGTATGATGTCAAATATATATAGAGGTTTTTCATGAATACCTACTCAAGGAGGGTAGAAGTTATCAAAATAAGGTATGTTCTATTACGATTTATCTCATGACTTTATACTCCCTCGATACAGTTGTTACTTGTTAAAGTAAAGGTTATGGTGAGATATCTTCATTTATGTGTTATTTACCTATAGTTTCAAACTAAATTAGATAAGATCTCACCATTGCACTTGACGTGTATTGAAAACCACTAAAAGTTTGACTTATGGAATGCTTAGTATCAGAGGTAAATAGATATTCAACATATAACTGATGAGTAAGAAATTATCTTTATCTTACGTATGAGTTGATAAATTTACGAACTGATCAATTACTTATTATTTGATGCACGGTGAGTGAAGCACGTGTTATGTATATAATTTTGATTGATTAGTACATGCACGTGTAATATAGAATCTTCTTTATATCACCCAATTGTGACGATTTATAGTTTTTTTAATAGTATGGATGAGTGATACGAATGGTTAATATCAAATATCCCATTTGTGCATCTCTCCCTAAATATAGGACAATGTCTACAAAATTACGAGACAATAAGTTTTGATTTCCTTATAAAAGAAAGAAATATAAACGATAAATATTACTATCCAATAGTTATTTATCGTTATTATTTTTTTAGTCAAAGGTTTCACTTGTGTGTATTAACTATTGTAATAGAAAATAAGGTACAGGATGAGAGTATAGAATGACATACATGAGGCTTCTAATTGCAAAGGAATATGGAACCTTATTAAATCTCTCTATCTAGTTGATCTCTTCATGGTGGTTCCCCTTGTCAAAAGGGTATAAGTAATTTCATGGATTTTTGCATACCAAATATAGAAGTGATCTTCACATTATAAAATACATAAGATAACATAATTATTTATAAGGAGATATCGCATAAATTTATACCTATAATATAGCTAGGATCTCCCAAGGAATTTATTTGGATCTAGGAAACCATCAAAATATTAATATCTTCAATGTATACGAGTATGTATCTTACTAGCTTGATACCAAAATATGTATGTATACATGATTCATTAATGTTGTCGCAAAAAACACAAGCCTGGTTCGATTAATAAAATATAGTGTTTGATGCACTAAAATCCTCATATATCCATAAACAATTTTTTCAGTCAAACAAACAATATTTCCTTGTCACAAAATGAAATTGTTTGGTTAATACATATAGATATCCTCTCTGAGCTTTCAATAAAAGAAATTAATTTTAGCACCTGTTGTCCATATCTCATAATCATAGTTACAGACAGATTTACTTCTAAAATTTTTGTCTAATCCCAACATTTTCTTATAAAGCCAATTGAACGCAATGGGGTAAGTCTTCTAAGTTTTTTTAAAGTTCCAACCATCGACTAGAGTAATGGAACCATTTTAACATATAGTCTCATTATGGAAATTGTTTGCATTCCTATTAGTAAATGTTTTATAATATTGTGTGGGGTTAGACTTGCACTAATGGTTATCTCTAAATAACTCAAGATTTGTATAGTTCTTGTTGATTTGTTATTCTCTCACTATAATGGTGTAATAGGATTATTGTAGGTTAATTTTAAAAATTGACCTTTTGATTTTGATATTGTTTGTAGTAATACTTCAACCGTAATATTATATATGGCATATGGGTGGGCTAAATATTAGTACTCAACTCAAATTTTGCATAATGGATTTTAACATATTGAAACGGTTATTTACCATGTTAAGATATTTAAATTTATGTAGGTTCTTTCTGAAACACCTTCCTTTTTTAATTATATGGTTTCATTTTGTAGACCAGACAAGAACTCGTGGTATGTTTAATATATGAACCCTAATATATTCATAGATCCAAACCTTGTAGTGCTCTTCTAGGAATACTATTCGCGTGCTTTATGTCAAACTATTCAATATCTCTTAATAATTTATACATAAAAGGGGTTCCTATGAGGATATAAAATTAGGGTTTCAAACATAAGTACTCAACAATTTCTTAGCTTGCCCGAGTTTTACCTAGAATTGGTAATATGCAACAAAAATTGAAACCCCTAGCCTGGATGATCATATTGATAAATAAGTACTTAGTGTATTTGTTAGACATATTATCATTGAAACTTCTGAGTTTTGTTTATATGCCATATTATGTTGGCCAATGCCTTCGAAGTTAAAGATAATTATACTGTTTGTCATGTGGTGGAAATGTTGTAGTAATCCTTGTATCACATTTTTTAGTGTGCTTCCACGAAGAAGTACATGGTATATTATAGCACAATGTGAATAAGAAAGACTTAATTGAATTAATATGACAACCCCCCCCCCTTCCATATCTAGATGGTAGGATACTAAACTTTATTTATACAATAGAAAGGGATTGGTACGTTATCAGGTATCACGCTAAAAGAACAGGTACAAAATTGTCTCATGCCCATGTATTAAAAAGAATCTTCTTTATTAGATATAACTTTCTCAATGTCCAATACTTATTTCACACATGTATTAAGAAAATAAATTTATTTCTTCGACCAGAGTGAAAATCTCGTAACAGGATTGTGACGTTCATTAAAAAATGTTATATATGGTGCTCGCTAAAGGATTATTTTGAGGATACAATGTAAGTAAACTAATTCTAGTGTATAAGATAGATTAAAAACTTATAATTTCTAAACTATTTTAGTAGAAGACAAATATAGTTTAGTAACCATTAAATAACCACATAGTATCATAACACTAAATATGTATTAATCGGAAGTCGTGAGAAGTAGAACACGTAATATTACATAATGGGCAAACCATGTTTCATATAGTCTACACGATAATGTTTGTCTTGAAATTTGACATTATAGAATTACATGATGTCTTAGAGTATATAGTTGGAACATGGAGAGTACACCTAGGGAACCAAATTGAGACTCGTGGTTCACAAGACTTATGTCTCTAATGGGTATTATAAAGAGTGTTGTGGTTAGGACATATTATCAAGTATAAATGGGTCAGGCATTATTAGTCTTATAAAAAATGCTTAATTTAAAAGGTTAAGTTTTCATTTTCCTTTAGTATCCATGTAACGTATATGAAAAACATGTAGAATTTATAGGAAAAATAGAAAGAATTATCTACATGAGATATGATAAAGAGAAATGTTTATATAAGAAGATTGAGGGAATTACGTTTTCTAGAAAAATATAAAATTATATAAGTAAACAACAATATAGAGAGATAAAAAAAACTAACTTGTGTTTTTCTGAGGTAATAAGGTTTACATTGAGTAAAAAATAAGTGTGTGGGAAGAAAATATATCTATAATGATAACATATATAAATTTTTAATCTAGTAGAGTAAACGAGGTAGAAGCCACGATAGTGGATGCAGAATTAAGTCTTGGATGCCATTTATGAAAAAATAAAATCTCGACATAGTGTGGAAAATGAAAATTAAACCTTGAAGCTTAAAATAATCTTTTTCACACAAGAAAATGTTGAAGAGATGTCCAGTTTAGTAGCCATAATTTGGTGGTGATTTTCTTTTGCAATATTATTTTCCAAAATTGTTAAGATCATATAAATGTTTAGTTTCCAAAATTGGGAGAATTTTATAATATAAATGCATCATAACTAACAAATTGGGCTTGAATAATTGTATTATCCCAAATGTTTAGTTTCTCAAATTCTTGTATGAATTTATTGTCCTAATCGTGACATTTTGGAGTATAAAAACTATGTTTATGGTAAATTTCAAAAAGTATAATATATAAAGGTGGTAGTAAACTGTCAGTAGCCAAAATTTTGATCCATTTTATGGATCGTAGGTTTTCTATTTGCATATAGTCAATAGTTTGTCCCCTCTGTATGGGTAAGTATTCGTTTCAATTCTAGATGGAATGTTTGATTAATAAGTCGGTTTTTTGTAAAAGGAATATTGCCAGAATATTTGTACAATTGTTGAACTAAATTTTTGAAAACGCGATCGATAAAAATCCTTTTTGTTTCAATTAGCTTTACGAATTAGCTTTTAAACTCGTTGTTGACACCCTACATTGAAAATTTATTCTTATAGAAATCTGGGTCCTTTCCAAACCACATTCTTTAAAAAAATTCTAGTATTCTTAATAGAACATGATAGATATCATTTCCTAAAGTTTTGAAACCGTACATACTAAAGACTACTTCACAATTAATTTCTTTAAGGGATCCATTATCAAGATATTTGTGGACAAAACCAATAGAAAAAATATAATTATGTTTATTAAATAATTATATATTGAATATAAAGAATATTTGTATGGAGTATTGATTTTTAGGCCGTATATTATTCTTTCCCCGCTAATTTTGTTTTTACTTATTCTATACATACAGATAGTATACAAAAATATTGTATAATCACCCATTAAAGTTAATACAGTCACTTGACAACTTCAAAATTAATTAAAATATAGTAAATCTTTAACTAATAATTCTTTTTTCATTTTATTATAACGATAATCCACGAGATATAAAAAGATAATTAAGTATAAAAAATTCAAATCCACTCAAAAGGAAAAAAAATTAAAAATAGCAAACATCATATAAGTCAAACAAATAAAACATAAACTCATTCACTCTCATCATGACTAAGCCCAGAGGTATTCAGGTTTTCACCCCAATCACACCCCTCCTTTTGAAAAGGGGTAATGAATGTAGACATAAATTCCTCTCTAGTCATACCTTTAGGTAGCATACCCCGTCCTTCCGGATATGCTGCACGAATACGGGGTTTTCTAGAAGAAAATTTTGGCCTTTCTTCTTTTCCTTTCACATGGAGTGAGCTTTGATTAGCTGGCTGAGGATGGCGTGACTCCTCCTCTGTTGATGGAGCGACATTACGAGACCGTGCGCTTTGATTAATTGGTTGAGTACAATGTATCTCCTCCTCTGTGGATGGAGTGATATTAGGGGAGGATACGTTCTACAAAATAAAAAATAGATCGATGAAATAAAATGATAAAAGCCTAAAGATATACATTTAAGAATTACAAATAAGTTTAAATATTTTAGATATTTGGACGAATTACACTAATAAACTTTTCAGATCTAATTTATCTTCAATTTTAAAGTAGAATAACTGAAAACTAATTAAGCTTAAATGTACCTGATACAATGATTCTTGTATAGCTTCACCTGATGCATCGAACTCAATCACATCCCATGGAGATTTATTGAGTATGCACTTATTAATATTGACAACATCATCTGTCATAAAAGATGAATCTATATAAGCAATAGGGGAAATTTTGGCGTTCTTTCTTATTCTCATTGTTGGTTATTGAAGATGTCAATTTTTTTCAGATTTGTGAAATTTCCAGGTCTGTGTTTGAGTAAAAAGGAGAATCACTTGTACAGATCTAGGTTTTTTTATTTAATACTATTTTTCATTTGGTTATGTTGTATATTTTATTTCTTTTATCATTTTTTTAATTTGTAATATGTGGTTCCAATGTCAAAAGTCAAATGTAATATGTGTTATGACATCCTTTATTGTCTACTGTAATAAATAATCAATTTTTTATTTATACATTAATTGATAATAAATAAAAGAATATAAAAAAATTATAAAAAAGTAACAAGAAAAATATATTAAACTATTATTTTGTTACTATTAAGAAAAAATAGTATCACAAAAAAATGAATATATATTGTTTTTACTTTGCAGACAAAAAATAATCAAATTATCAATATTAAATAAAATTTTATTCTTATTTATAGACCTTTTAAAATCTATTGTATTGAAGGATATTTAAAGTAGCTTCATAAATATATTATTTATTTTATACTATTTCTGGTAAAGGAAGAAATTAAATTATATACCATTAAACAGTTCTTAACAATTCTTTAATACATAAGATCTCATTAAATATATTAAATAATTTAAATTTTCAAAATTATAATATTTATATATGGGCATCCTACATCTGAGTTGGATATTTACTCTTTCCTTGTGACTTTTTATTCGTCTAAGAGTCATGAATTAACTATCCACCAACTCATTTATGCAAAAAAACCCATATCTAATGTATATATTTTAAGAATATATTCATTAAATTTTATATAAGAGACTCTTTTAGAACAATAACCTAGTAAAACATATGTTATATGTAGTTTTTTTTCTAATTTAATATGTATTTTGTATGAAGACCATGAACTACACACAACCACTACTACTGACTTAAAAAATATATTTATAGCAGATAATTTGTTACAGGTTGCTATTCTAGGATATCTATCCTTGCTAGAATAAGGGCTCGAGTGGATTTTTCTTAGACTTGTCGGGTTTGTCAGGATGGTTGCATATGACATATTTTCTTTGTTCTTGCATAAAAATGACTAATAGTCAAGAAGAGATCAGTGTGCTCCCAATATTACTACGACACTTAAGGCAGTTATGTGAGCGTGGAAATAGGCCCCCAATGTTATATTTATCAACATAGAGGAAATAAATACCTATAACGTCCATATTTCACTACAGTTCAAAGGGTAAAATTAGATATTCATTAGTTAATCATCTACTTATATTTATAGGAATAGTATTTAACTTGTAAGAGACTCCAATATAGGGTTATGGCAACAGCTATGGTGAGTACTGGTCCTATGAGAGGACTCTAGCCTAAAAATCTGGGTTAAACACTTATATAGAAGATTTAATAAATGTTGATATCTCGGGTATTATATCTTTTGCGATATGCATTACCTATTTGGTTTCTTTTTTAGGCCGGATGAGATACCCCAACACTATAAAGTCAGAGTGACAGAGGATGATTATAGATATTAATTTATCTTTCCACACCTAAGTATGAGTTTGGTGAGCAGTCGAATGCAATGATTTTTCTGCACCTAGTTGGGTTAGTCAATTTTGTATCTTATTTGCAAAGAAGTGTTGGCTGATAATGATGCGAGAGCATGATGAGTTACTAACTCATAATTTTAGACATCGACATGTCGTAGGTGATGATGCCTTGTTTTGAGTGTACTGAGAGCACTCACTCTGGATTTACTTTCTTGAATACTTACGAGGCAATATGACTTTTGTTTACTTTTCATACTTCCCCACGCACTTGATTTTTTTCCCACTCTTAATTGACTTATAAACTTCTGTCATAAGAGTAGTATTAAATTTACTTTCTTGGAGATTCAAAAAAATTTGTGCACCCACATTTCACCCTTCTAATAATTAATCACACCTCTTGGAAACCCTTTTGCTTCTCTCCTTTTTTTAATAGGAAAACCTAATTTTTTTTCTCTAGTTCTTAAATCATCACTTTTTACTTCTCGCCATGTTTTTTTCCGAAAACTACAATATAAAGGTAACCATACACTCTAAAAGAAAAAATGCAACATTGTTGGTCCCTCCAACTCACCGCAAGGTCTCTCATCTAAGTATAATAATGAATTCTTAAGCCACGTTACTTTGTCCCCTCGTTTAAATCCCATAGAAGGTTGTTCTTCTCTGATATCTTACATCACGTCTCCTTATGGTTTGCATCCTGTATTATATGCAAAAATTTTGAGTGACCAATTATAAAGGTGTTGTACTTGGTAAACCACATCTTTAAGACAAATTCTCTAGCTTTTTCGTAGATCGTTTGACTCGTTAAAAATGTACGAATTCCGTTTTCTAATTTTTTTATGAAAGTAAACCCTTAGAGGCTTTTGTGGTGGGCGAATAATTTACGGATCAACTTCCTTTTTCCCTTCAAATGGACTTAATTTGTTGCATTGTGCCTAGGATATTGATCATGGAGCAAAAAAATTGTTAGTTAAATCCAAAAATGGTTGTTGCTGGTGAGGGCTAATCTTTAACGATATTAAACACACCAGTGCCAATAATTATTATAACTCTTTTTAAATTAAGGGACACAATCACTAATGAGGGTGGATGAAATTCAGCTTTTTCTTAATTTATTTTTCTCTTTTTGTTTGTATTATTAAGAATGACTAGGTGAGTAATCATAGGATCCTATATTTTCTTAAATAAGACAAATAAATCTAAGTTAATCTGTTAAACATACTAGCATAATTGTCGAGTGGTCGAGTAATTATAGGAACCCTATATACTTATAGAATAGATACATCACTTACCCATGTACTATTACGTTATTGGTAACTTACCCTTTTAATTTATATACTTGTATTTACTATAGTATACTCTAGCTTGGTTCCTAGTGACCATTTTTGTACAGATTCCGTCGAATAAGTTTGGTACTCAATGCGGTGAACAATTTAGATTAAATTATTAACATTTTAAATTAATTAAATTTAAAAATATCTTAAATTTTAAAAAACTATAAAAAGATAATTTTTTTTGCAATTACCACCCCGATCTGCACCAATTACGCATCAACCAAACCAAAATTAAATTATGATCTTCAAACTTTCCCATCATAAACACTAACAAATCCCATCCCACCAAAACTAAAACATAATCTTCCAAATCAAGTTATGAATTAAGGATAACTAATAATGGGATAAAATCCCTTAACAATTAATAAAATGCACCTAAAATTATGTCTCATGAATGGATTAATTCATCACAAATATGGAGACATCAAGAACCCTAACTCAAATTTGTATCGTCTAGATAAAATAAAGAATAAGAACACATGGCAATCTCCAAAAATATACCTAAGTCAACTAAGCACAAGGGAATAAGATAAAAGAATGTGTGTAATAATCCCAGAGCAACTACTTAGCAAATTTCATGTAATAATACTTACAAAATAAATTATCTATACACTTATCATAAAAACAATCAACACGGTTCAAATTCAAGATCAAATTAGCTTTACAATGCACGAAGGAGAGGTTCTTCACTTAGCTTGATATGGAGGCTATAGATTGTTCATCGAACTTCACTAGTATCTAAATATCCACTTAACTACTCTCTATTGGCTTAATCACTTCCCTATTACATAGCAAAGAATCAAAAGGTCTTTCAGGTTCTAATGTAGGCTTAGGGACGGTATGATAAGTATATTTGGATAATTTAGAGTGAGCTTTTGGCTCTCTCCTCACTAGCCATCAACGAATCGCCCTAGAGCTTGAGTTACTCTCATAAAATGTTTCTCACTCAACCCAATAATTTCTTTGATGCACAAAAGTAGAATCCCCAATAACCCAAAAAAAGCATAAAATGTTAACATAAAAATTCCTCTTTGCCGGTCCGAATATATATTCTTTTCAAATCAATTTTTTCTTTTGTATAACTATGACTCTCTTTTTAATGTTCGAGATATCATGCTATTTTTCCATATATATTTGTTTTCTTTTCTTTTCTAGCTCGTAGCTTATTTTTCATTCACTATTACCCCGGCAAAGGGTTACAATATAAACCTGTGAATCATCATCTAAATAATAACAAAGCACAATTAATAAGCTCAAAAATCCAATCCCAATAATATTTCCCATAATGGTGGACCCACCACCCCAAACTCAAGCTCTAAAACAATTGTCTATGCATCGCGATTCGAGTGCGGGTCACATGGAAAAGTCCTATAATCTAAAGGGATATGGCTTATAATGTGGATAAATAAAAAGGCTTTAGAAAGGATAGAAGCGGCTGAGAAGGATATAAAATATTAAATCAAACAACAGGGTGAGAAGGTATGAAAAGGCTTCAAGTGGCTTCAATATGAAAAAACTGCCTTAATCACTTTCTACACCATGCAATTTCGTTATTCTCTTACCTTTAGCACTTTCATCAAATGGGTTTATCAACTAGCTTGGATCTCACGGCCTACAAACCACTCAAGGTTCCCTGAGATCGAACATACTTTCTATCGCATTGCTAACTAATATTTTTTTTACTATTAATGTGTGTTTTCTTGCAAATACTCAAAGCATACAAAATAAAGCAGCTCATAAACATACTACTTTCTATCATTAACTTACTGAGCTTATGCTTTCAAGCTATTAAACACACTCTACATATATCTATACCGTCTCATAAAAAATTTAATTTTACCCAAAAACAGAAAATGGAGATGAGAGACAACGAATCCCCACACCCCCAACTCAAAAAGGAGTCCTGTCTCCACGACTCGAAAAGACTCAAAAATAAAATAAAAGAAAATTAAAATTTTATAGATATTGCATATAAAGAAATGGTAAGGAAGAAAGAAAATATACTCTTCAAGGCTACTTACCTCGCCTGATCAATACCAGGCATAGGGTGCAGTGCTTTCCATATATAAAACTTCTATGTATCACCGATTTCACTTTCCCTTACATCCTTTTATGCTCTATCCACTCAATCACACTCTAGAAATCTCTTGTTTATCTTCTTCCAACTTTGCTCTTGAATAATCTCTCATGTGACAGTGTTCATCCAGGAATATGTTTTGAACACAGCTACTAGCGTCCCAGAAGCTTTTGTTCATCTTAGGTAAAGGACTATTGATTGCAGAGGTTGTAGTGTCTTCCTTATGAAAGTTCAAACCTTTTTTCTCTTTGAATTTACCACAGCTAGCTTTCCTCTATTCTCTTGATGATTTATTAGTAGTTGGAGACATCATTTTAGGTGTATTTATTAGAGTATAGGTCGATTTTCTCATGATTTAGTACACTTTCCTATTTTGTGGCTTGAATTAATTTTTTATTATTTTTAAAGCATATTGGGTTTAATTATTTATTTAGTGTGAAGCTTTAAAGATATATGGTAATTAATTAGAGTCCAAGTCAAAGTCTAAGAGCTAAAGGAAAGAAGATAAACATGAGAATTGAAGATAAGAAGTAAAAGCTAAAAATATGGAAAAGGAAAAGCTGCCATAAATCTGAATTTCACCATCCACGACCACAAATCAGCTCATATCTTAAAATCGGTGAGGAATTTGGAAAAACAGTCAAGAGCAAAGTTAAATATCTTTCCGAGACGATGAATTTCGACTACTCATACGCTTCAAAACAAAAACGGGGTTACCTTCTCCTTCAAGAAAACGAATTAGGTCTTCCTATACACTATAAATACAACCTCTTATCATAATAAAGTAATCCTTGGCAGATCCTAAGGGATACTTGGCTAAACCTTAAGCCAGGAAGAAGCTACAACACAAGAAGAGAAGTTTGGAAGGAGCTGTGCATCAATCATGTCTTCTTCAACCTTCAATTCTGTAATTCTTTTCTTTTCTTTTCTTTTCTTAGTATGAATTAAATAGAATTAGCTTGAGTTTTAGCATATATGTGTGAACCCTAATTTTGGTTGACATCTATCTAATTTGATTGAATTTATGTTTTGATTTCTTTGTTTATGTGTTAGATTTATATTCTGTGTTCTTTATGGTTGCAAACATATAGGATTACGATCATAGTAGTTAGATAACCATTGACAACGATATATTTAACTATAGAATTAGCACATAACGTCTAGAATAAGGTTTGATCTGACAATTCAGCCTAACTAGATAGTCAATGGTGTAGTGTATTGCTATTTAATCAATTGCAGGAAAAGTTTGCTTAGGTTCTTATTGACACAGGTAAACCCTATTTGAAACTACCTAGCGCAATTGAAACCAAACTATTGAAATACTACATGATTCATCCCTTACATGTTTAGAACGGCAAAACTAGTGGGGATTACTTGCTAATTACTCAGGCTAAGCAATCATACTATCTTCTTTTCTTTTATTTAATTTTCTGTCTTTAATTTAGTAGTTTAATTTTCTTATTTAAAAACCAAATAAAAATATATCTTTCTCTTCTTTACTCTTGCGTAATATCTGTTCTAGCTTTCATATCTGCACTTGATAATTTGCATAAGTTCTTCCTAACTTTCGTAGTCTCTGAGGAACGAATCTTCTTATCATTAAAACTTGCATACGTCCTGTAATACTTGCAGAACCGTGCTCAGCTTAGGGTGTTTATTTTCACTTATTTTATACATATTTTTATCACACCTTAAGCGACACCATACAGTGAAACATTTCTTGAGCTTCTTCTAATTATACTTCACATTTAGTTTCTCATTTATATTCATGATGTCAAAAAATAACCCTAAATCACTCTAGCTTGCCCTATAGTGGTATTTGTCAAATCTTTAATGTAATTCGTAGAACCACCCTTCGTATGGGTGGTTCTACGCATATAAATGGTATAGTAAAATTCACAATCATTGTGAATAAATCTATAGCCTTGTATAGAATAAATTGACTACCTTTAAAAATATTAAATTATCCATAATATTATTGAGAGAACTTGTTATTGTAACCTTAGTTTCCAAAACCTTAAACATCAAAAGATATTTCTATTAACATGTTTAAGGCCATTTAGACCTTTTTTAGAACCCTTGTATTCAATATAACAATTAAAATATATTTGGGGCATGAGGCTTATCCATTAATACCTTAGTAGTACGTTCAGAAATAAGCTCATCAAGCATTACTTTTTAAGTTTTTTTTTCTAGATAGTCACGACGGTTTATAGGAGTTGCTATGGAGATTCCTCAACTCTTTTTTGTGTTGGAAACCTATTAGATTTTTTTTCAACTTAAACCCATAGGTATCCTTGAGTAACAGTTTGAGCCTGAACCTCATGCCCACTCTTTTCTCCTTTTGGAATTTGGTGTATGATTATATTGGCAACCTTTGGTTATTCAACCCAAACATGTTTTTTTTTTCATAATTAACTATTATGCCAAATAATAAGAAATTTAGAAAAAAAGGTTAGTTTCTAGGTGTTTTCTACTTCAGTCTGGCCTTCCCTCATATCAAGGTCAAATGTATCTATTATGTTCTTGTTTAGATTTATCTCTGCACAAATCCTTACATAACTTAGTGTTGTCTGGGATTCTTTAATATCATCAATTTTATATGGTAACCCACTTCATACTACAATTTAGCTTCACCTATATTATGACTTTGAGAACCATAAAATTCTCAAAGTTAGTAATTGTCTTCCATCTTCTAAGAATTAAAGGAATGTAATTAATAAGCCATAATTCTTCAAATATACTATACCAGGCTTCCTCATATTTAATTTAAAGGCACAGTGTTATACTATAACAGGCTTCTTCAAATATGCAATTTTCCCAAGTTTTACACTCGGCATCTTGTATCTTAACAACAACTCTGCAATTATTGATAATTGGTTGAACATATTCGGTTTTAATATCATCTCTAATTTTACCATCAAATAAATTTAACCAGACTAATGAAGGAGACTCACTAGGTGCATTTTTTATAGATGTGGTTATCCCTAGCAATGATGAATTATTTTATATACCGGATTTGTGTAAGGAACAAAATATTCAGTTATGATATCTTGATTTTTTGTAAAATAGAAGTTTAGATTTTGAAAAGCTTCCTCGATAACATGGGTATTCTTATTTAAAAGATATGGGTTTTATACCTTATAAATCACTGGTTTAAAAAAACTAGAGAAATGGAAATCAAAAAGAAAAGTAATTTTTCGATTAATGTAAACTACAATATAACATTAATCTAAAAATACAAAACTTACACACGAAATAGAAAAAAATTACACGGTAAATTTTTCAACAATTAGATATTTCGTTCATACTGTCTATCTCTAACAGAAGTTTTCTAAGTAGAATATTGTCTTTTCTCATTTAGTTTCGTAGATTTTGCAAATGGGAGAGGTCAACTATTTATAGGTGTTGAGAAAGCCTTCGGAATAGTCGGAATAAATATTCTTTTATGAAAACATTATTGTTGATGTTTTGTATGTTAAATCTTTCCAAAATTCAGCATGAACCTAGACACTTTGCTAGCTTTTGGTTCATTTCGGTATTAAACAAGCTAGTAATTGATAAGCCTTGATTAGAGAATATTTTGTTTTAACGAGTCTTTATTTGGTAGAAATTTTTCTTTTTGGCTGGAAGGTTATGAAGTGACAGTGACAACTATAAGTATCAGCTACCCACCACCAGACTCATTTCAAAAGTTGTTTCATTTTTTGACTCCGCAAACTCCCCAACTCACAAACTCTCAAAACTCCCCACGGCCACTCCCACGGCAAGCTAGGTGGTGGTGGTGGTGGTGGTGGTGTTATTGCGCGCATGTGGGGATTTTTCTTTTCTCTTTTGGCTTTAATAGCCTTTAGTTTGTTTAGAAAGGATAGATAGGTAAGAAATTATTTTCTTACTTTTTCTCTACTCCATTTCCTATATGGGACTTTTTACTCAATAAAAACTTTTTCCCACATCTTCCAACACCATGCAAAATTCTTAAAAGAAATCTATTTATATTAAGACTTTTCAATAGTTTTCTTCTCATCTTCTATTGTGCGACTATTCAATTAATGAATACCTTTTTCACGTCTCCCATAAGACCACGGAATAAACTTAATAATTAAACATTCATTGTTAATTACAACAATAATTATATTACTAAGGTTTATATTCTGTAGCAAATGTGAAACACTCTTCATATTTGATCTATATTTATCACCAACTATTTTTTGACAAGATCTAGTAGGTATATTTACTATTTTTCTGGTGTAATAATTGATTCTTCTAGACTAGAAGTCTTGTGACTTTCTAAAGGTTTTGGGAAAATTGAGTTATTGTAGCACTGATTTGTGAAGAAGATGATATGAAAAGAAGGTCTTTATGGATGGAGGCTGGAAGAGAAAGAATAAATAAGATGGGAAAAATAGTTTCCTATGAAGATTCACATTTAGAATGAACTAAAATAAGAAAGAAATTGGAGTAGGAGTGGCAATTCTAGCAAAAGAAAAGTTTGTTATACATAACAAAACTAAATTTTTACTTAGAGCGAGGTGGAAACGTTTTTTACTCTCATTGGGAAAAAATCTAAATTTTTCAATGAAAATTAGACTTCGGGTCTCCAAAGAGGGTAATACACTACTATTACACTTCCTTATAACACTATTATAAGATCCATATGTGTTATTTAAATAATTTTTTTTTTATCTATAATCATAATCAATATAACTTACATGTTTTTAACAATTTATTTCAAGAAATTTGGAAGATTATTTGCATTATAAAAAATTGAGATTCCATTGATTGCTTTGAAATCTTTCACTGTGTCAGATTGAAATTTGGAGACCATGGCAATTAATTCTAAGATGGGTGATACTTTTTATCATCACTTCATACTTTTTTTTATTTCGTTCTTTCAATATTAACCTTTTTTAGTTTTTTATTTTATGAATCATTTAGACCTTTTCATTTACATTAATAGAAAACTTTTTTTATCAACTTATTTGCATAATTATTTTAAAGTATATAAATAATTTATTTCCTATGCTGATTTGGAAAATCTGACAAGAAATTTAAATCGACCATCAAACTTAATCTAAATTTGCTTTGTATTAATTTTGAGAGTAATAATCGTAGACACAAAAATAATATGGTCTACGTCAATTAGGATAATATATATATAATAATTTTATCATCAAAATTGTGTCAGACTTCTCTTTAGTAGACCTTGGAATTACAAAATTACTATTTTAACCTTGTATACCGTGTATAAGATGATTTTTACTTTCACTATATAAAACCTTCTAGATTTCCAATACAAGATATAAATTTTGGGAGCCGTAAAAAGGTTTCAACCACATAAATATTTTTTATAAATGTATTCGTTCACGAATATATATAAGATGAAACTATTGTGGTATAAAATAGAAGTATCAGAATAAACTCAAGGGAAAAAATATGTCATATTATGACAAGATTAATTCCTTCTCCATGTGAGTACTCTTGAGAACCTAATCTTTTCTCATTTTTAAAACCCTAATAAAGTGACTTTTCTCTGTTAGGATCTTTTAATTTTTTAGCTTAACATAATCAGTTTCGATTGTAAGATTTCATTTTCGACAAAAAAAACACACCTCTATTCTATGTAGCTTATTTATGAAAATATTTTTTTATGATAATATTTTAAAACATTGCTTAAGGAACAAGATATTTGGTTTATATCTGCAAAAAAACGAGTAGATATTTTAATTTGAATGTTATTTAAAAAAATTAACTTTTTGATAATATATGTAAAATTGAGAATATAATTAATTCTTTTATTATTATTGGTATTATTATTCATATTATATTGGGTTATGTATGATGTCAAATATATATAGAGGTTTTTCATGAATACCTACTCAAGGAGGGTAGAAGTTATCAAAATAAGGTATGTTCTATTACGATTTATCTCATGACTTTATACTCCCTCGATACAGTTGTTACTTGTTAAAGTAAAGGTTATGGTGAGATATCTTCATTTATGTGTTATTTACCTATAGTTTCAAACTAATTTAGATAAGATCTCACCATTGCACTTGACGTGTATTGAAAACCACTAAAAGTTTGACTTATGGAATGCTTAGTATCAGAGGTAAATAGATATTCAACATATAACTGATGAGTAAGAAATTATCTTTATCTTACGTATGAGTTGATAAATTTACGAACTGATCAATTACTTATTATTTGATGCACGGTGAGTGAAGCACGTGTTATGTATATAATTTTGATTGATTAGTACATGCACGTGTAATATAGAATCTTCTTTATATCACCCAATTGTGACGATTTATAGTTTTTTTAATAGTATGGATGAGTGATACGAATGGTTAATATCAAATATCCCATTTGTGCATCTCTCCCTAAATATAGGACAATGTCTACAAAATTACGAGACAATAAGTTTTGATTTCCTTATAAAAGAAAGAAATATAAACGATAAATATTACTATCCAATAGTTATTTATCGTTATTATTTTTTTAGTCAAAGGTTTCACTTGTGTGTATTAACTATTGAAATAGAAAATAAGGTACAGGATGAGAGTATAGAATGACATACATGAGGCTTCTAATTGCAAAGGAATATGGAACCTTATTAAATCTCTCTATCTAGTTGATCTCTTCATGGTGGTTCCCCTTGTCAAAAGGGTATAAGTAATTTCATGGATTTTTGCATACCAAATATAGAAGTGATCTTCACATTATAAAATACATAAGATAACATAATTATTTATAAGGAGATATCGCATAAATTTATACCTATAATATAGCTAGGATCTCCCAAGGAATTTATTTGGATCTAGGAAACCATCAAAATATTAATATCTTCAATGTATACGAGTATGTATCTTACTAGCTTGATACCAAAATATGTATGTATACATGATTCATTAATGTTGTCGCAAAAAACACAAGCCTGGTTCGATTAATAAAATATAGTGTTTGATGCACTAAAATCCTCATATATCCATAAACAATTTTTTCAGTCAAACAAACAATATTTCCTTGTCACAAAATGAAATTGTTTGGTTAATACATATAGATATCCTCTCTGAGCTTTCAATAAAAGAAATTAATTTTAGCACCTGTTGTCCATATCTCATAATCATAGTTACAGACAGATTTACTTCTAAAATTTTTGTCTAATCCCAACATTTTCTTATAAAGCCAATTGAACGCAATGGGGTAAGTCTTCTAAGTTTTTTTAAAGTTCCAACCATCGACTAGAGTAATGGAACCATTTTAACATATAGTCTCATTATGGAAATTGTTTGCATTCCTATTAGTAAATGTTTTATAATATTGTGTGGGGTTAGACTTGCACTAATGGTTATCTCTAAATAACTCAAGATTTGTATAGTTCTTGTTGATTTGTTATTCTCTCACTATAATGGTATAATAGGATTATTGTAGGTTAATTTTAAAAATTGACCTTTTGATTTTGATATTGTTTGTAGTAATACTTCAACCGTAATATTATATATGGCATATGGGTGGGCTAAATATTAGTACTCAACTCAAATTTTGCATAATGGATTTTAACATATTGAAACGGTTAGTTACCATGTTAAGATATTTAAATTTATGTAGGTTCTTTCTGAAACACCTTCCTTTTTTAATTATATGGTTTCATTTTGTAGACCAGACAAGAACTCGTGGTATGTTTAATATATGAACCCTAATATATTCATAGATCCAAACCTCGTAGTGCTCTTCTAGGAATACTATTCGCGTGCTTTATGTCAAACTATTCAATATCTCTTAATAATTTATACATAAAAGGGGTTCCTATGAGGATATAAAATTAGGGTTTCAAACATAAGTACTCAACAATTTCTTAGCTTGCCCGAGTTTTACCTAGAATTGGTAATATGCAACAAAAATTGAAACCCCTAGCCTGGATGATCATATTGATAAATAAGTACTTAGTGTATTTGTTAGACATATTATCATTGAAACTTCTGAGTTTTGTTTATATGCCATATTATGTTGGCCAATGCCTTCGAAGTTAAAGATAATTATACTGTTTGTCATGTGGTGGAAATGTGGTAGTAATCCTTGTATCACATTTTTTAGTGTGCTTCCACGAAGAAGTACATGGTATATTATAGCACAATGTGAATAAGAAAGACTTAATTGAATTAATATGACAACCCCCCCCCCCTTCCATATCTAGATGGTAGGATACTAAACTTTATTTATACAATAGAAAGGGATTGATTACGTTATCAGGTATCACGCTAAAAGAACAGGTACAAAATTGTCTCATGCCCATGTATTAAAAAGAATCTTCTTTATTAGATACAACTTTCTCAATGTCCAATACTTATTTCACACATGTATTAAGAAAATAAATTTATTTCTTCGACCAGAGTGAAAATCTCGTAACAGGATTGTGACGTTCATTAAGAAATATTATATATGGTGCTCGCTAAAGGATTATTTTGAGGATACAATGTAAGTAAACTAATTCTAGTGTATAAGATAGATTAAAAACTTATAATTTCTAAACTATTTTAGTAGAAGACAAATATAGTTTAGTAACCATTAAATAACCACATAGTATCATAACACTAAATATGTATTAATCGGAAGTCGTGAGAAGTAGAACACGTAATATTACATAATGGGCAAACCATGTTTCATATAGTCTACACGATAATGTTTGTCTTGAAATTTGACATTATAGAATTACATGATGTCTTAGAGTATATAGTTGGAACATGGAGAGTACACCTAGGGAACCAAATTGAGACTCGTGGTTCACAAGACTTATGTCTCTAATGGGTATTATAAAGAGTGTTGTGGTTAGGACATATTATCAAGTATAAATGGGTCAGGCATTATTAGTCTTATAAAAAATGCTTAATTTAAAAGGTTAAGTTTTCATTTTCCTTTAGTATCCATGTAACGTATATGAAAAACATGTAGAATTTATAGGAAAAATAGAAAGAATTATCTACATGAGATATGATAAAGAGAAATGTTTATATAAGAAGATTGAGGGAATTACGTTTTCTAGAAAAATATAAAATTATATAAGTAAACAACAATATAGAGAGATAAAAAAAACTAACTTGTGTTTTTCTGAGGTAATAAGGTTTACATTGAGTAAAAAATAAGTGTGTGGGAATAAAATATATCTATAATGATAACATATATAAATTTTTAATCTAGTAGAGTAAACGAGGTAGAAGCCACGAGAGTGGATGCAGAATTAAGTCTTGGATGCCATTTATGAAAAAATAAAATCTCGACATAGTGTGGAAAATGAAAATTAAACCTTGAAGCTTAAAATAATCTTTTTCACACAAGAAAATTTTGAAGAGTTGTCCAGTTTAGTAGCCATAATTTGGTGGTGATTTTCTTTTGCAATATTATTTTCCAAAATTGTTAAGATCATATAAATGTTTAGTTTCCAAAATTGGGAGAATTTTATAATATAAATGCATCATAACTAAAAAATTGGGCTTGAAGAATTGTATTATCCCAAATGTTTAGTTTCTCAAATTCTTGTATGAATTTATTGTCCTAATCGTGACATTTTGGAGTATAAAAACTATGTTTATGGTAAATTTCAAAAAGTATAATATATAAAGGTGGTAGTAAACTGTCAGTAGCCAAAAATTTGATCCATTTTATGGATCGTAGGTTTTCTATTTGCATATAGTCAATAGTTTGTCCCCTCTGTATGGGTAAGTATTCGTTTCAATTCTAGATGGAATGTTTGATTAATAAGTCGGTTTTCTGTAAAAGGAATATTGCCAGAATATTTGTACAATTGTTGAACTAAATTTTTGAAAACGCGATCGATAAAAATCCTTTTTGTTTCAATTAGCTTTACGAATTAGCTTTTAAACTCGTTGTTGACACCCTACATTGAAAATTTATTCTTATAGAAATCTGGGTCCTTTCCAAACCACATTCTTTAAAAAAATTCTAGTATTCTTAATAGAACATGATAGATATCATTTCCTAAAGTTTTGAAACCGTACATACTAAAGACTACTTCACAATTAATTTCTTTAAGGTATCCATTATCAAGATATTTGTGGACAAAACCAATAGAAAAAATATAATTATGTTTATTAAATAATTATATATTGAATATAAAGAATATTTGTATGGAGTATTGATTTTTAGGCCGTATATTATTCTTTCCCCGCTAATTTTGTTTTTACTTATTCTATACATACAGATAGTATACAAAAATATTGTATAATCACCCATTAAAGTTAATACAGTCACTTGACAACTTCAAAATTAATTAAAATATAGTAAATCTTTAACTAATAATTCTTTTTTCATTTTATTATAACGATAATCCACGAGATATAAAAAGATAATTAAGTATAAAACATTCAAATCCACTCAAAAGGAAAAAAAATTAAAAATAGCAAACATCATATAAGTCAAACAAATAAAACATAAACTCATTCACTCTCATCATGACTAAGCCCAGAGGTATTCAGGTTTTCACCCCAATCACACCCCTCCTTTTGAAAAGGGGTAATGAATGTAGACATAAATTCCTCTCTAGTCATACCTTTAGGTAGCATACCCCGTCCTTCCGGATATGCTGCACGAATACGGGGTTTTCTAGAAGAAAATTTTGGCCTTTCTTCTTTTCCTTTCACATGGAGTGAGCTTTGATTAGCTGGCTGAGGATGGCGTGACTCCTCCTCTGTTGATGGAGCGACATTACGAGACCGTGCGCTTTGATTAATTGGTTGAGTACAATGTATCTCCTCCTCTGTGGATGGAGTGATATTAGGGGAGGATACGTTCTACAAAATAAAAAATAGATCGATGAAATAAAATGATAAAAGCCTAAAGATATACATTTAAGAATTACAAATAAGTTTAAATATTTTAGATATTTGGACGAATTACACTAATAAACTTTTCAGATCTAATTTATCTTCAATTTTAAAGTAGAATAACTGAAAACTAATTAAGTTTAAATGTACCTGATACAATGATTCGAACTCAATCACATCCCATGGAGATTTATTGAGTATGCACTTATTAATATTGACAACATCATCTGTCATAAAAGATGAATCTATATAAGCAATAGGGGAAATTTTGGCGTTCTTTCTTATTCTCATTGTTGGTTATTGAAGATGTCAATTTTTTTCAGATTTGTGAAATTTCCAGGTCTGTGTTTGAGTAAAAAGGAGAATCACTTGTACAGATTTAGGTTTCTTTATTTAATACTATTTTTCATTTGGTTATGTTGTATATTTTATTTCTTTTATCATTTTTTTAATTTGTAATATGTGGTTCCAATGTCAAAAGTCAAATGTAATATGTGTTATGACATCCTTTATTGTCTACTGTAATAAATAATCAATTTTTTATTTATACATTAATTGATAATAAATAAAAGAATATAAAAAAATTATAAAAAAGTAACAAGAAAAATATATTAAACTATTATTTTGTTACTATTAAGAAAAAATAGTATCACAAAAAAATGAATATATATTGTTTTTACTTTGCAGACAAAAAATAATCAAATTATCAATATTAAATAAAATTTTATTCTTATTTATAGACCTTTTAAAATCTATTGTATTGAAGGATATTTAAAGTAGCTTCATAAATATATTATTTATTTTATACTATTTCTGGTAAAGGAAGAAATTAAATTATATACCATTAAACAGTTCTTAACAATTCTTTAATACATAAGATCTCATTAAATATATTAAATAATTTAAATTTTCAAAATTATAATATTTATATATGGGCATCCTACATCTGAGTTGGATATTTACTCTTTGCTTGTGACTTTTTATTCGTCTAAGAGTCATGAATTAATTATCCACCAACTCATTTATGCAAAAAAACCCATATCTAATGTATATATTTTAAGAATATATTCATTAAATTTTATATAAGAGACTCTTTTAGAACAATAACCTAGTAAAACATATGTTATATGTAGTTTTTTTTCTAATTTAATATGTATTTTGTATGAAGACCATGAACTACACACAACCACTACTACTGACTTAAAAAATATATTTATAGCAGATAAATTTGTTACAGGTTGCTATTCTAGGATATCTATCCTTGCTAGAATAAGGGCTCGAGTGGATTTTTCTTAGACTTGTCGGGTTTGTCAGGATGGTTGCATATGACATATTTTCTTTGTTCTTGCATAAAAATGACTAATAGTCAAGAAGAGATCAGTGTGCTCCCAATATTACTATGACACTTAAGGCAGTTATGTGAGCGTGGAAATAGGCCCCCAATGTTATATTTATCAACATAGAGGAAATAAATACCTATAACGTCCATATTTCACTACAGTTCAAAGGGTAAAATTAGATATTCATTAGTTAATCATCTACTTATATTTATAGGAATAGTATTTAACTTGTAAGAGACTCCAATATAGGGTTATGGCAACAGCTATGGTGAGTACTGGTCCTATGAGAGGACTCTAGCCTAAAAATCTGGGTTAAACACTTATATAGAAGATTTAATAAATGTTGATATCTCGGGTATTATATCTTTTGCGATATGCATTACCTATTTGGTTTCTTTTTTAGGCCGGATGAGATACCCCAACACTATAAAGTCAGAGTGACAGAGGATGATTATAGATATTAATTTATCTTTCCACACCTAAGTATGAGTTTGGTGAGCAGTCGAATGCAATGATTTTTCTGCACCTAGTTGGGTTAGTCAATTTTGTATCTTATTTGCAAAGAAGTGTTGGCTGATAATGATGCGAGAGCATGATGAGTTACTAACTCATAATTTTAGACATCGACATGTCGTAGGTGATGATGCCTTGTTTTGAGTGTACTGAGAGCACTCACTCTGGATTTACTTTCTTGAATACTTACGAGGCAATATGAATTTTGTTTACTTGTCATACTTCCCCATGCACTTAATTTTTTTCCCACTCTTAATTGACTTATAAACTTCTGTCATAAGAGTAGTATTAAATTTACTTTCTTGGAGATTCAAAAAAATTTGTGCACCCACATTTCACCCTTCTAATAATTAATCACACTTCTTGGAAACCCTTTTGCTTCTCTCCTTTTTTTAATAGGAAAACCTAATTTTTTTCTCTAGTTCTTAAATCATCACTTTTTACTTCTCGCCATGTTTTTTTCTGAAAACTACAATATAAAGGTAACCATACACTCGAAAAGAAAAAATGCAACATTGTTGGTCCCTCCAACTCACCGCAAGGTCTCTCATCTAAGTATAATAATGAATTCTTAAGCCACATTACTTTGTCCCCTCGTTTAAATCCCATAAAAGGTTGTTCTTCTCTGATATCTTACATCACGTCTCCTTATGGTTTGCATCCTGTATTATATGCAAAATTGTTGAGTGACCAATTATAAAGGTGTTGTACTTGGTAAACCACATCTTTAAGACAAATTCTCTAGCTTTTTCGTAGATCGTTTGACTCGTTAAAAATGTACGAATTCCGTTTTTAAATTTTTTTTTGAAAGTAAACCCTTAGAGGCTTTTGTGGTGGGCGAATAATTTACGGATCAACTTCCTTTTTCCCTTCAAATGGACTTAATTTGTTGCATTGTGCCTAGGATATTGATCATGGAGCAAAAAATTTGTTAGTTAAATCCAAAAATGGTTGTTGCTGGTGAGGGCTAATCTTTTACGATATTAAACACACCAGTGCCAATAATTATTATAACTCTTTTTAAATTAAGGGAAACAATCACTAACGAGGGTGGATGAAATTCAGCTTTTTCTTAATTTATTTTTCTCTTTTTGTTTGTATTATTAAGAATGACTAGGTGAGTAATCATAGGATCCTAGATTTTCTTAAATAAGACAAATAAATCTAAGTTAATCTGTTAAACATACTAGCATAATTGTCGAGTGGTCGAGTAATTATAGGAACCCTATATACTTATAGAATAGATACATCACTTACCCATGTACTATTACGTTATTGGTAACTTACCCTTTTAATTTATATACTTGTATTTACTATAGTATACTCTAGCTTGGTTCCTAGTGACCATTTTTTTACAGATTCCGTCGAATAAGTTTGGTACTCAACGCGGTGAACAATTTAGATTAAATTATTAACATTTTAAATTAATTAAATTTTAAAATATCTTAAAATTTAAAAAACTATAAAAAGATAATTTTTTTTGCAATTACCACCCCGATATGCACCAATTACGCATCAACCAAACCAAAATTAAATTATGATCTTCAAACTTTCCCATCATAAACACTAACAAATCCCATCCCACCAAAACTAAAACATAATCTTCCAAATCAAGTTATGAATTAAGAATAACTAATAATGGGATAAAATCCCTTATCAATTAATAAAATGCACCTAAAATTATGTCTCATGAATGGATTAATTCATCACAAATATGGAGACATTAAGAACCCTAACTCAAATTTGTATCGTCTAGATAAAATAAAGAATAAGAACACATGGCAATCTCAAAAAATATACCTAAGTCAACTAAGCACAAGGGAATAAGATAAAAGAATGTGTGTAATAATCCTAGAGCAACTACTTAGCAAATTTCATGTAATAATACTTACAAAATAAATTATCTATACACTTATCATACAAACAATCAACACGGTTCAAATTCAAGATCAAATTAGCTTTACAATGCACGAAGGAGAGGTTCTTCACTTAGCTTGATATGGAGGCTATAGATTGTTCATCGAACTTCACTAGTATCTAAATATCCACTTAACTACTCTCTATTGGCTCAATCACTTCTCTATTACATAGCAAAGAATCAAAAGGTCTTTCAGGTTCTAATGTAGGCTTAGGGTCGGTATGATAAGTATATTTGGATAATTTAGAGTGAACTTTTGGCTCTCTCCTCACTAGCCATCAACGAATCGCCCTAGAGTTTGAGTTACTCTCATAAAATGTTTCTCACTCAACCCAATAATTTCTTTGATGCACAAAGTAGAATCCCCAATAACCCAATAAAAGCATAAAATGTTAACATAAAAATTCCTCTATGCCGGTCCGAATATATATTCTTTTCAAATCAATTTTTTCTTTTGTATAACTATGACTCTCTTTTTAATGTTCGAGATATCACGCTATTTTTTCATATATATTTGTTTTCTTTTCTTTTCTAGCTCGTAGCTTATTTTTCATTCACTATTACCCCGGCAAAGGGTTACAATATAAACCTGTGAATCATCATCTAAATAATAACATAGCACAATTAATAAGCTCAAAAATCCCATCCCAATAATATTTCCCATAATGGTGGACCCACCACCCCAAACTCAAGCTCTAAAACAATTGTCTATGCATCGCGATTCGAGTGCGGGTCACATGGAAAAGTCCTATAATCTAAATGGATATGGCTTATAATGTGGCTAAATAAAAAGGCTTTAGAAAGGATAGAAGGGGCTGAGAAGGATATAAAATATTAAATCAAATAGCAGGGTGAGAAGGTATAAAAAGGCTTCAAGTGGCTTCAATATGAAAAAACTGCCTTAATCACTTTCTACACCATGCAATTTCGTTATTCTCTTACCTTTAGCACTTTCATCAAATGGGTTTATCAGCTAGCTTGGATCTCACGGCCTACAAACCACTCAAGGTTCCCTGAGATCGAACATACTTTCTATCGCATTGCTAACTAATATTTTCTTTACTATTAATGTGTGTTTTCCTGCAAATACTCAAAGCATACAAAATAAAGCAGCTCATAAACATACTACTTTCTATCATTAACTTACTGATCTTATGCTTTCAAGCTATTAAACACACTCTACATACATCTATACCGTCTCATAAAAATTTTAATTTTACCCAAAAACAGAAAATGGAGATGAGAGACAACGAATCCCCACACCCCCCAACTCAAAAATGAGTCCTGTCTCCACGACTCGAAAAGACTCAAAAATAAAATTAGAGAAAATTAAAATTTTACAGATATTGCATATAAAGAAATGGTAAGGAAGAAAGAAAACATACTCTTCGAGGCTAGTTACCTCGCCTGATCAATACCAGGCATAGGGTGCAGTGCTTTCCATGTATGAAAACTTCTATGTATCACCAATTTCGCTTTCCCTTACATCCTTTTATGCTCTATCCACTCAATCACACTCTAGAAATCTCTTGTTTATCTTCTTCCAACTTTGCTCTTGAATAATCTCTCATGTGACAGTGTTCATCCAGGAATATGTTTTGAACACAGCTACTAGCGTCCCAGAAGCTTTTGTTCATCTTAGGTAAAGGACTATTGATTGTAGAGGTTGTAGTTTCTTCCTTATGAAAGTTCAAACCTTTTTTCTCTTTGAATTTACCACAGCTAGCTTTCCTCTATTCTCTTGATCTGGTTTACCTTGTAGTTATTCCCGAACTAGTACCCATCTCAGTGGAAATCTTATTGATCTTACCCAATACCTTGCTTTGATTCTTCATCTCCCATAACAATATTTCGTTCTTTTCATCATCACTTTTGACCCCCAACTCAAAGCTTTGAACACTCTTGAAATTTGTAACTCTTGATCATAGGTTGAACAAGCTTTATTTGGGTTAGGAAAGGTGTTAGGATGATAATTCTCTATGTGGGTATGATGGAATCAAGCTTTAATGATGTGGGTTTAAGGAATTTTGGTAAAAGATTTTGAAATTCATGGTTTTGATTCTTGGTTTCTAGGTGTTTTGATATGATTTGGGTGCTTGAATTTTCTTTGTAATGATGTAGGGAAGGATTTCGATGTAAATTCATGGTGATTGGGTAGTGTTTTGGTGTTGGGTGAAGGTTTGTTGAAGCTTTAATGGAGTTGGGAGAGGTTTGGAGAAGAAAGTGAGGCTTAAGGATTGAAAAATTCGGAATAAAATTAACCTCCTTGCTTTTTATAACTAAAACGCAACTTTTTTCTCTCTCCAGCGGCTACCTGCGGTATACCGGAACTATGGTCCAGTATACCGGACCTTCTGCTCTTCGAAATTTTTAATCCTCGGCAAAAAACCCAAATCTCCTACCCGTGTTACGGGTTTTTGGTCCCGCGGTATACCGGGACTATGGTCCGGTATACCAGACCGATGGTCCTGATTTTTTTTCTTCTCTGCCAAAAACCCGAGTCAATAACCCGTAGTACGGGTTTTCTCTTCTGCAATATACCGGGGCTGAGGCGCGGTATACCGGACTGGTAGTCAAATTTTTCCGAAAAATTTTGTTTTCTCCTCCCGAACTCGATTTCTTTAATACCTAACATCCAAAAACACTAATACCTTTCTCAAATATGCAATATCAACTAAAAAAACTAAACTAAACATAAACTAAAAACGTAAAAGACATAAAAAAAAACTACTATGGGATGTCTCCCAAAGGTCACTTTTGTTTAACGTCTTTCAAAGTTAGACGAGTTACCTCGATTATTTCTTTTTATAGTCTCCCCAGCAGTGAGTGAGGCGATTAACACTTACCAATCTGAGCTTGCAACCTTCGATAGCTTTTATTTCGACCACTCCTTCTGAGATGATTTGCGTGATAATGTATGGCCTTTTCCAAGAACTGTTGTGTTTGGGATTGGGAGGTTTCCATGCCACCTCGTCTCCTTCCCCAAACTCAATCTTTTTCTCCATGGTGTCTTGGGGGCTTACAGGTTCTAGCTTCTTGGTTACAACTCTGATTGGATATAGTTCTTTTGACTCATTTTTCTTTTTCTTCTTACCCGAAACATAGAACGTTTCAGAGTTATCTTCAATACGGAGAGTCACGGTTCCTTCATTCAAATTCACTATAGTATAGCTGGTGGCTAGGAATGGACGCCCAAGAATGAATGGGACGTTCTTATCTGCTTTATAGTCAAGAATAATAAAGTCTGTGGGAATAACAAGGTTACCTACTTGAACGAGTACAACCTCAATTACTCCCCACGGCTTTACGGAAGTCGGTTTCGCATCACTCATACCAATCTTCTTGAATATACTTTTGGGAATGATATTCACACTTGCCCCTAAATCACACGTGGCTTTTCCATGAAATATTCCACCTATTTTGATTGGGGGGTTGAAACCTCCAGGGTCTTTAAGCTTCGGTGGTAATCTTTGCTGCACTTGTGCTGATATCCCTTTATTGAGTGTCACAGATTTGGATCTTGTGAACCTTTCTTTAATGGAGAGTGCCTCCATAAAGAATCGATCATAGTTTCGCCTTCCTTCCATAGCTTCGAGTAAAGGGACGTTAATTTTCACTTGTTTTAACGCCTCTATACACTTCTGTTGTTGCTCCTTTGGACAAGCGGGATAGTGGCAATGTATGGGTGGTTGTCTTGCTCTATTTCTCTCTTCAACTCTTGGTTCCTCAATCACTCTTGGCTTCTTAATCTCACCTTGTTCAAATTCTTCAATCTTCAACAATTATCTCATCTAAGTTCATCCGTTTTACGTTTGACTTGTTTAATAGGACATCCCCTTTTGAGGTAGATGGTAGCGTTTCCTTTATCTTTTCAGCATGAAGACTAATAGTCTTAACTTGTCGTCAACGTATTGGATCTTCTTCATGTTAGTAGTTGTATCTTGGGTTAATTGTAGGAGTTGACTTTGCATTTGTTCTATGATTGTAGTGAGCCGCATCACATTCTTCTCTAAAAGTTGATTATGTTGTCTAAGATCTTGATTCTGTTGTTGCAGGCTTTGCACTACTGATGCATAGATCTTTGATTCAAGTCTGCTCATATTATCCTTCGAGAAGTTGATGAATTGACTAATAGTCTCTTTTAACTCATTGATTTCTTCTTGAGGACGTGATGGAGCTTGACTTCCATTGTGCACATTGCAGCCCGGTGGATGATTAGCGTGATTTTCATAGGCTTGTTCTTGTAGGTATAATGGTTAAGGTGGCACTTGGATGCTTTCCTTAACAGTTATAGCGAGTTGTTGTATTTGATCTTGCAAGCTTGAAATTTTCGCTTTTTCTTCTTCTTTAGTGGTAGGAATTTGTTCTTGTGGCCAACTTATGTTGTTCTCAATGATTGTTTCCATACCACTCTTTGCTTCTTTTGGATCCACAGAGACAAAATTACCTCGACCCATATTATCTGCTCTCAGCCTTGACTCTCTATCGAGTCCATTATAGAACATGGATAATTGTAATCGTGGCGTGTATCCATGTAGTGGACATCTTGCCAACATCTTTTGAAATCTCGTCCATGCTTCGCCAACACTCTCTCCGGCTTCTTGTAAGAAATTCATAGGCTCCAATAGTTCCTTCACTCGCATACTTGTAGGATAAAATTTAGCGAGGAATCTTTCTTGAAGCTTGTCCCAATTTGTTATTAGCTCGGGAGGTTGATCATCTAACCAATCGCTTGCTTTCCTGGTCAAGAAAAATTGAAACATTAAATGATACATCTATTCTTGCGTAACACCTTCATTAATGTAGGCATCACAGAATTGCATGAATTTTTGAACAGATCTAACTGGATCTTGATTTGTATCACCATTAAATTCCCATTGCTCGCGAATTGATTAATTAAATCAGGATCAGGCTTGAATCTAACGGCTTGAATGGTTGGGACGCGAATTCCAATGCGTTGAACTCGAAATTGGCTAGGAAGACCTAGCTCTAACCGTTGATTAGTCATCTAATATCCTGAGAAAGACTAAAACAAAGAGAAAGCGTAAAACTGAAAACAAATCAAAACTTCTACACTAAATAAACACAAAATAGATTTAACTTAAAGATAAATCCCCGGCAGTGGCGCCAAAAACTTGGTGGGTGCAAAGGTGTGATAAATAATAGATAAATAAAGATAATAATAAAGAGCACACACCCTTGAGAACCACGGAACTCACTGCAAGTATCACATATTGTTTGCAAGTTTTAATGATAAGTCAAGTTCGTTCGCAGGGATTTAATCTGTTAGATCTATTTATATTTAACAAGCGTAGATGAATTTAGATGTTTTAGAATAAAATATAAAAAGATGAAATAATATGAATAACTATCTGATATGAAATAAACAAATACGAATGCTAGAATAAATAAATTTGGATGTAAGTCTAATAGATTAGGATTAATATTATGAGTCTATTTTACTAAGTTGTTATTCTAACCTGTCACAGATTAAGCATTATATATTAATCAGGATTCTAAATTCTACCTAGCCTCTATTAGGCTTAGGAGCAACCTCTCCACTACTAGGGATTCCTGAGTAATGATTGGTGGTTAAATCAAACTTTTATGGCTATCTAGTTTGGCAAAGGATCAAAACTAGACGATTATGTGGTGTGTCAATTACTAAGAATAATCCTAAGATTGGCCAAGTCTAGGGATGTAACAATAAGTCAAAACACATAATAACAATATACGCCAAGCTCAATAAATTAAAATAACAAATAGTATTAATGAATTTAAAGACAAATAATAACCCAAATAATTAAAAGTAAAACTTACAGAATAAAAGCTTAGAAATATGGTTGAGCATAAATCTATAGCTAAATACCCTAAATATAGAGAAGGTGAGATGTAGAAGAGGAGTTTGTCACTCTCCAACTTCTTCTTCTTGTCTTCCTCTATAGGTCAGCTTGCTTCGTGGATGAATAGCTTGATTCTAAGGATGAATAATTAATCAAAGGACTAAGCTATTATTTAAAAGTGAGAAAATACAAGTAAGGACTAAGCCTAAGCTTGAAACTGAGCAAGGACATGTTTACAATGGTATAAGGGTGTATTTATAGGTGTTTAGGAACCCTAATTCGTTTTCTTGAAGGAGAATGAAAGTAATGGACTCCTAGCCCAACTCAAATTCGTAGGTAGATAAGGATAATTACTGCTGACTTGTTTTTACCATATCTTCTTCGTTATTGTACCGTTTTTTACCCATAAGATATCAAAAGAATCCTCACGGAGTTATCTACCTCCCTATGAAAGGGATCTTCCAGAATCGGCTCGGTTTTGGAGTTATCATCAGTTCTTTAACGTAGCTGCAGAAATTCAGATTTATTTGGCACCTTTTCCTTTTCCTAATTGAACTCTGTTTCCTTCTATCTCCAATTACCATGCTTACCTCTTTCCATATCTCTTAGTTTTTGACTTGGAATCTATTTAATCTCCATAATTATCTTTAAAGCTTCACACTAAATAAATAATTAAACCCAATATGCTCTAAAAATATTATTTTACAAAATCAAGACTCAAAATAGGAAAGTGCACTATTTCTCAAGAAAATCTACTAAATGACTTCCTAAATCACTAAAAATGATGTCTCATCCTAATATAAATCTATCACAAATGAAGAGACATCATAGAGTAAGTGTTCTTGTTTGCTTTGTTACTTTCCCATAAATGTAGGGATGTGGGTAGATTTTTTAATTCATTTTCATCTATGGCGTGAATGTAGGGATTTAGAGTTGTTCATATCTAAAGGGATTATATTATTAATTCTTAATGTGCACGTTTTAGGTATTCAGTTACCATATTTGTAGCTAAATTATGTATCAATTTGTTGCTAAGTTAATGGGTATTTAACGTTTTGGGTGTTTATTAAGCATTAATTGATAGATAATATAATGTTCGATTAGTTGTATTTAAATTTTTTCCTTTATAATAGTGAAATTTTCACTGCGAATTCAATACGGAGTTTCTTTAACAAAGACAAAATCGTGTACACGATGTAGGGCTTCAATATGTAGACAAGTGTCACTATGATAAATTTAGCTTACTCATACTTCATAAGGCTTGTACAAAGCTAGGTATTAGTGGTAATTTGAAGTTTTTCTAAACAAAATCAGGTTATAAACTTCCTGATGGTCTAGTGTATCTGGATTGTGGCGCGAAAGCATTATGAATGTGTATAGCTATGACTCTCTTTTTGATGTTGAGATATCATGCTATTTTTCCCATTTTTTTTCTTTTCTTTTCATGTCTTTCAGCTTTTTTCATTCACTCTTACCCCGGAAAAGGGTTAAAATATAATAAACTTGTGAATCATCATCAAAATATAGAACAGAGCACAATTAATAAGCTCCAAAATTCCAACCCAATAACAATTCCCATAATGGTGGGCCCACCACCCCAAACTCAAGCTCTAAAACAATTGTCTATGCATCGCGATTCGAGTGTGGGTCATATGGAAAAGTCCTATAATCTAAATGGATATGTATTATAATGTGGCTAATAAAAAGTCTTTAGAAAGGCTAAAAGGGCTGAGAAGGATATAAAGTTATTAATTGGACAGCAAGCTAAAAGGCAACAAGGGGCTTATGAGAGAACCGCCTTAATCACTTTCTAAACTATGCAATTTCGTCATTCTCTTACCTTTAGCACGTTCATCAAATGGGTTTATCAACTAGCTTGTATCTCATGGCCTACACACCACTTAAGGCTCCCTGAAATTGAACATACTTTCTACCGCATTTCTTTCTAATCTTTTCTTTACTATCAATGTGTGTTTTTCTGCAAATACTCAAAGCATACAAAATAACGCAGCTCATAAACATATTACTTTCTATCATTATCTTACTGAGCTTATGCTTTCAAGCTATTAAACACACTCTACATATAATTCCCATGTATCAAAAATTTAATTTCTATCTAAAAACAGAAAAATCACATAATAATGGAGATGAGAGACAACGAATCCCAACACCCAACTCAAAAATGAGACGTCCCCACGACTCGAAAAAAGACTCTAAAAATAAATTAAAATTAGCAGATAAGGCATATACATAAATGGTAAGGAAGAAAGAGAACATACTCTCGAGGCTATTGCCTCGCATTATCGACATCCAGGATAGGATTTGCTGGATCTCTGTAATTGCTCAAGGAGTGTCATGATGTGCACTTGATTAGTTTGAATTTGTGCCACATCTTCAGCTAAGGAAGTTTGAGCTGCTTCGACTTTATTTAATCGCTCCTCTACCTTCTCTTGCCAAATACGATCCTTTTCTTATTTTGAAAGTTGTGTAATTCCCGCTCCTCTCAAAATTTTCTTGATCCAAGCATTGTCAATATTATTACACGTCTTAAACTCTAGTTTCTCTCCTTCACCTAGAATCACATTCGCTTTTTGAACAAGACACGTGATCATAGTAAGATATTTCACATTAAATAACGAAATGGGAGAGATCGAAAATCGCATCACCTCCTCAAAGATCAACTGTGCCACATCCACTTCTTCTCCCCTCAAAATACAATTCGGCAAGATTGCGTTCTTCTTAGTTACATCCAAATTTCTTGTGTTTCCAAAGGCATTAGTTGTAAGAAAGTGGTGCCAAATTCTTGTATCCGGTTGGAGATATTTGTAAGGCCAAGGTTCCTTTAACTCTCCCTTATGTGACTGCACTCTTTCTTTATCTAATACATGCTCAAAAAGTAAATTCTAATCGAAAGTTTTTATATTGTCCACCGCTTCTCTATACTTACATGGTTCAACCAATTTCTTAAACTGGAAGTGGTTCGGAATCTCTTCAACTGTGAAAGGAACTAACTTGCCTCTAACTGGAACACAACCTTTACTATCTCGGCTAAAGAGGCCTAAATAGAAATCGGAAACTAACTCATGGCATAAATTAAGACGTCTTACCATGAACGTAGACCAACCCAATATTTCACCGATCTCCAAGAATCTCTTGAACTCTCCTGTACCAATTTCTTCTCCAAATATTTTCTCATAAGCAAAAGGAAGTTCCTCTAATTGTTTCTTTGTAGAAGCTATCATGGCCCTTGAATCTTTCTCTTTTTCTTCAGGTGTAGGACCTTCGATCTGTAGAGGTTGTGGCGTTTTCTTAACAAAAGCTGGAACCTTTTTGCCCATTACATTCACCACAGCTAGCTGACCTCTCTTCTCTTGACCTGTTTTACCCTTTGTGTTGGAACTAGAACTTTTCTCACTTTATTTCTTCTCAATAGAACCCAATACCTTTCTTTTCTTCATCTCCCTCATAGTAGATAATGTTTATGTTCTCTTAGTCATCTCAATTAACCTCCAACTCAAAGCTTTAATCACTCGTGAAATTTGAAACTCTTGATTATTGGTTGAACAAGCTTTATTTTGGTTAGGAAAGGTGTTTTGATGATGATTCTCTATATGGGTAAGATGGATTCTTGATGGATTGGTATGGATCTAAGAAATTGTAGGATAAATTTTGGAAATTTAGGCTTTTGATTCTTGGATTCAATGTGTTTTGGTATGAATTGGGTGGTTGGATCTTCTTTGTAATGATGTGGAGAAAGGATTTGATGTGTTTTTATGGTGATTGGGTAGTGTTTTGATGTTTGGTGAAGGGTTGTTGAAGCTTTAAATGGAGTTGGGAGAGGTTTGGAGAAGAAAGAGAGGCTTAAGGATTGAAAAATTCGTACTAGAACTAACCTCTTCATCTTTATAACCTAAAAACGCATTTTTTTCTCTCTCCAGCAGCGCTGGCCGGCACACCGGTCATATGACTGGCTTACCGGTTGCAGACCGTGTCGACCATCGCGCCCACGGTTTTTCCATGTTTCTCTCGACATTGTTCCTAATTTCATAAACCGTGCCACGGTTTTTCTTCGGGCCGGCATACCGGTGGTTAAGTTTTTTGAAAATCTTCGTCTCGGCATGGAACCTAATTTCACGAACCGTGCCACGTTTTTTTTTTACCCACCAGCATACCGGTGCGATGATCAGTATGTGCTCAAAAAATTTGTTTTTCTCCCTAACTCAATTTTCTTAATACCTGACATCAAAAAACACTAATACCTTTCTCAAATATGCAATATCAACTAAAAAAACTAAACTAAACATGAATTAAAAACATAAAAACCTAAAAAAACTGCGGGTTGTCTCCCGTACAACACTTTTATTTAACGTCTTTCAAAGTTAGACGCGTTACCTCTATCAAGATTTGAAAATATAGCCTCCCCAACAACGAGCAAGGCTATGAACGTCTACTAGTCTCCGTTTAATGCCCCTCTTGGGCCTGATCTCTATCACCTTAGCTGAACCAACTTTAGTGACTACAAATGGTCCCATCCACGGGTCTTTGTGCTTTCGTGGCCTATTTTTTGGTTTGTGGGCTTTCCATATAACTTCATGGCCGACCCCAAACTCAATCTTTGGCTCAGTATCCACAGGTTTTGCGTGAATCTTTTCTTTAGGGACTTTTTGATGTGAAAGGTTGTGGATATTAGGAACGGTGGGATCTGACTTCCTTGGTTTCTTACCCCAGACATAGAATGTTTCGGATATATTTTTAGCATGAAGGGTAACTGTCCCTTCTTGGAAGTTAATTATGCTCTGACTTGTGGCCATGAAAGGCCTTCCAAGTATGACTGGGACCTGCTTATCTGTATCAAAATCAAGTATAACAAAGTCAGTAGGGATGGTGATATTACCTGATCGGGCGTGTACGTCCTCCACTGTTCCCCATGTCTTGGTAACTGAGTTGTCAACAAACTGCAACTTCACTGGAGTTTTCTTTGATTTCTGACGTCTAAGTCTCTCGAACACGGACTTTGGCATAAGATTCACACCTGAACCCACATCACACATAGCTTTCACCTTGAGCTTACCATTTATCTGAATAGGAAGGTTAAAGCTTCCTGGATCTTTGAGCTTCACTGGTAACTCTTTCACTACGTTTCTTGAGACTCTCACAGTCTCTTTCCTGGCTTCGACACCCGCTTCTTTCTCTGGAATAACTTGTGTGAATAATTGTTCTAGTGTAAGACTTTTCTTTTCAGTCTCAAGCATTTGGGCGTTGATATTTTCAGGAGTATACGCCTCTACAAATGTCTTGATTTCAATGTCAACCTTTGGATTTGTATCAGGAATAGTTGGTGACATTGTTTGAACAACTGGTGGCGATTCCACCTTCTCTTCTTCTTTCTTTTCTTGCACAGCAGGTGCAACTTTTACTTTCTCTTTTGAGGCTTCTTCCTATTTCTCTTTAGCTCTGGAAGCTTGTAACTCAATAACCGATCTAATCTCTTCTCGCATATCTCTTTGAAGCTGTATAAAATTTGGATTTTTCTGAATCTTCATCCTCAGAGCAGTCAGAGTCCACGGGGCTATACTTGGTTGGTTCTTCTTTGGTTGTAGGAACTTCCACGGTAATTTCTGCAGCATGCGGTACTTTCTTATTCTTTTCAATTTCAAGGCAAATAGCCTTACAAGCTTCGAACCCAACATTGGCATCACCTCCTTCGATATCCTTCAATTCTTTTGCTTCCATAATATTAGTAAGAACTTTATTCAGTTGTTCTACTTGTGTATCTAAGATCTGAATTGAAGCTTCTTGTTCTCTTAACTTCTCTTTCTGTGAATGCATATTTGTTGTTATAAGATCCATAAAATTCTTATATTGTTGATCACCCACAACTCCTTCTTGAGGATATTGTGGTAGAGCTTTCTAAGCTAAAGCATCGGTATATGCATCATTGACAGGTTGTTATGAAAGGGCAGGTCGATTATAATTTTGATTTCCCTGATATGGAGTTTGACCTCTTGGTTGGAACAAATTATTCTGGGGACGAGGTTGATAATGACCTGGATTAGCGGCCCCCTGTGGATTTGAATACTGCATACACAGATGATTCCTGTTACAAAATTGATAATTTCCTCGGTTGGATATGGGATAAACAGATGCTAGATTTCCTTTGCACTCTTCCATGTATGATTCGTGACCCCACACTGTGGACAACCTTGTACTTCTTGCACTATATTTGATGCGGCTAAATTCTTCTGCATCTCAAGTTTAACTCCTTTGATTTTATTCTCTAATGCGGCCAATTGAGCTGAATTTGCAGTTTTTGCATCTAATGGAAGCGTACCTCTGGTATTTGTGACAGGAGCTCGCGAAAGTGGCCAACTCCTTTCTGTTTCTATTATGTTTTCCATACCTTTGGTGGCTTCTGCAGGATTCATGGATACAAAAATTCCTTTTCTAAGATTATCTACCCTCAGTCTACTCTCGGCATTGATACCTTGATAAAATATAGCTAACTGTAAAGACGGGGTGCAACCATGAAGTGGACATCTAGCTAATTTCTGTTGAAACCTTGTCCATGCGTCTCCTACTTCTTCTCCATTCTCTTGATAAAACTTAGCAAGCTAGGATTTATCTTTGAGTCTCGTACTCTTCGGATAAAAATAGTTAAATAATGTGTCTTGAAGTTCTGCCCAAGTAGTAATTGTACTTGGTGGTTATCTATCTAGCCAATCACCAGCTTTGCCGCTCAGAAAGAACGAAAACATGTGACAATACAGTTGCTCGCGTGTAATGCCTGAAGTAACATAGGCATAACAAATCTGCATGAACATCTGAATCGCTCTTACCGGATCTTGAACTGCTGCACCACTATGAAGTCCGAAATTCTGGAATAGACTGAGCATGCCCGGATCGGGTCTGAACTTGATATTCTAGATCTCTGGAGGACGATAACCTAATGGTTGAACTTGAAAAGGTTCTCCCAAGCCTGGGAGATCTTGTTCAATTATTTTGTTGTTTATGTTATCTCCTGGTGGTGGTGGTGGTGGTGGTGGTGGTACTTGACCTAAAGGACCAAGTGGTGGATCCATAACTGGTGGATCTAATGCTTCTTGATGTTGTGCCATAGCTCTTCTTCGGTTCTCTCTTCTCTGATACGTTTATTATAAAATCTGAAGCTCCTTTCGGGCTCCGCAAGAGGAGGCCAAGGATGCACTCCTAAAACCTGAAAAAGACTAAAACAAACCAACAAGCGTAAATCTGGAAAAATAAAAATAAAAACTGGAAAATAAAAAAATTTAACTAAAAACTACTACTACTAAAATAAATAACCCACACACTAGCGAGCCACAAGTCCCCGGCAACGCCGCCAAAAACTTGGTGTCGCCTAGTGTGTGATTAAAATATAGAATAAATAACGCAAATAAGAACCCTAGACTAGCACAATACTGCAAGTATTACAGGACGTATGCAAATTTTAATGATAAGAACATCCGTTCCTCAGGGACATAAATGTGTTAGACGAATAGGTAAATAAATCAGAATAGAAATAATTAAGTAAAAGACATAAAATAAATATGATTGATTGAGAGATGAGATTAATAACTAAATAAATTAAAAGACAAATAATTAAATACGAGAGAAATAAGATGAAGAGTATAGCTTAGGTTCTACTAGTATGCACTAATCCTTCTAATTTTTTCTATCAGTTTCAGTTTATAAGGGAGATAATAGCTCTTAGATATGTAGTCAGCATTCTAAATTCCCTCCTATCCCTGGAGAGCGAACTAGGGTGGCGACCTCACAATCACTAGGGGACTCAAATAGAGTTATCCTGCGCTACTAGGGTCCAGGTGCAGTCTGGCCTACTAATGATGTTTGGTGATTAAATTAAACCCTAATGACTATCTAGTTAGGCTGGTGTTGTCAGGACCAATTCCATGTACTAGACGTTTTTGTGGTGTTTCAATAATTAGACACCCCTTCCGGGCAATAAATCAAAGCACAAAATCAAATATATGGTTAAGCAGCTAGAATCAGATTAAAACATATAATTCCCAAAGAAACTTAGATAGAAAGAAAATAGAATTCATAGATTATACATAATGCTTAACCCAAGCTATGGGAAAATTAATTCATACCTGAAGGAAATAAACTAAAAGAATGATACATGATTGTCATCTTGCTCTCTTCAATAACACTAATGATATAAAACTTAAGGACTAATTTATGAGAGACAAGGATGATCTTATAAAGGTTTAAGGGTGTATTTATAGTTGTTTAGAAGACCTAATTCGTTTTCTTGGAGTGGAAGACAAGTAACTTGGACTCCTAGCCCAACTCAAATTCGTAACCCTAAAATATAGAAAAGGTAATAATATGCCGCTGTTTTGTTTTAGCCGTAACTTCTTCGTTTCAACTCCGATTAACGCGTTCTTCATATCGAAACCGATAATCTCGGAAAGATCTATAATTTTGTTTCATATCATTATTCCAAATTCCTATCCAGGCTTGAGTTATGATCACTTTAATGTACGTGGCTGCTGGAATTCGGATTTACTTGGCAACTTTATCTTTTCATACTTATCCTTTCATTCCTTTATCTCCAATTTCCATGCATATCTTCTTTCCTTTATCACTTAGAATTAATTTGGCATTTAATTAATTTCCATATATCTTTAAAACTTCACACTAAATAAATAAATTAAACCCATTATGCTGTAAAAATAATTAATCATTAAATCAAGACAAGAAATAGGAAAGTGTCATAATATGTGGGAAAATCGATTAAATGACTTCCTAAAATCCTAAAAATGATGTCTCCAATTAAGACTAAATCATCACAAATGGGGAGACATCAGTTTTACTAGCATAGTAAATAGAATGAAATACCTTCTCCTTTCTCTAACCCAAAACATCGTCCATAGCAAGATCACTAGTATCACACATAACTTTAAACGGAATCTTCCAATTAGGAGGTAAAACAATAGGTGTAGATATGAGTTTCTCCTTGATCTCTTTGAATGCCGCCATGCAAGCTTCATCAAAAAGGAATTTGGTGTCCTATTCGAGTAAGTTACACAACAGCTTAGTGATCTTTGAGAAATTTTTAATGAAACGGCGATAAAAATCAACATGACCTAAAAAGCTTCTCACCCTTTTACAGAAATGGGAGGGGGGAAGAGTCTTGATTACATCAATCATTGCACGATCAACTTCTAAGCCTGAACCCAAAACCTTGTGTCCTAACTCTATTCCCTCATGAACCATGAAGTGACACTTCTCCAAATTTAAAACCAAATCAGTCTCCTTATATCTAATTAACACCTTTTCTAAATTCTGTAAACACTTATCAAAGTTATCACCAAAAACAGAAAAGTCATCCATAAATACCTCAAGGAAGTGATCGATCGTGTCCCAGAAGATTGCCATCATGCATCTTTGGATAGTAGCAGGTGCATTACACAATCCAATTGGCATTCTTCGATAAGCAAAGGTACCAAAAGGACATGTAAAGGTTGTTTTGTGTTGATCTATATGGTCTACATATATTTGATTATATCCGGAGTACCCATCTAGAAAATAATATTACTCTCTTCCAGCTAATTTATCTAACATCTGATCTATGAACGGAAGGGGAGTATTATCTTTTTTGGTGGCCTTTCTCAACTTACAATAATCCATACACACTCTCCAACCAACAATGGTTCTTGAGGGTATGGCTTCATTCTGTTCATTCAAGAAAGTAGTGATGCTACCCTTCTTTGGTACGCATTGAAGCGGACTCACCCACTCACTACTAGCTATGGGAAAAATGATTCCCGCATCTAGCAATTTGATAACTTATTTCATTACCACCTCCTTCATAATTGGCATCAATATTCTTTGCCCTTCAACTTAGTGTGCACTTTTATCTTCCAAAATAATTTTGTGTTGACAAATGGTAGGACTAATGCCTTTGATATCAGCAATAGTCCATCCAATTGCCTCTTTATTGGCTCTTAGTACACGCAACAGTTTGTCTTCTTGAGGACATGTTAAAGTAGCTAAAGTAATAACAGATAAAGTGGTGTTACTTCTCAAATATGCATACCTCAAGTGTGACAGAAGCGACTTCACTTTTAATTGTGGGGAGATTCGATTGATGGTTTCTTTTTGGGTTCCATCTCCCCCAGTTCTCTCAGAGGTTCATAGGCTAGACGCCTATACTTTGGATTGTCAGAACTCAGAGGTGCCACTGTTTCGGCAAGCTCTTCCATCAACTCCGGTAAGTTAAGTGTTAGGTCAGCCTGCAAGACATCATCAAAATTCATATAATTAAATACCTCTTGTGTGGCTTGATCAATTGTATCCACCCGAAAACATTTCTCCTTGGAATCTGGAAACTTCCTTGCCCCAAAAACATTGAACTTTACCTCCTCGTATTGAATATGCATGGTTGATTCTCTGTTTTCTACATCAATCAAAGTACACCCCATGGCTAGGGATGGTCTTCCCTAAATAATAGGGACATTCCTATCCGTGTTGTATTCAAGTATAACAAAATCAACGGAAAAAATTAAAGTACCTGCCTTGACGAGGACATCTTCTATTCGTCCCTCTGGATGTGCGAGGGATCTGTAGGCCATTTACAAGACCATAGAGGTCGGTCTTGCGTCTCCTATCTTTAACTTCTCAAATATTGATTTGGGCATGAGATTAATACTCGCACCAGAATCACACAAATCTTTTTATTTCCACTTATTACCAATGGAAATAAGAATCGTGAAACTTCAAGGATTAAGTAGTTTAGGTTGCAACTTACTTTGGCATATGCCGCTACAATCTTTTGGCAAACCTATCATTTCATTCTCAAGATATGGCCTTTTGTTGGTGATAGCTCTTTTCGGGAATTTTATATATTTCGGTGCATCTCTGATAGCATCTAGGAATTGTATATTGATGTTAAGCTTACTCACCATGTTCATAAATTTCTGATAGTCCGCCATACTTGGTTTCTTCTGAACTCTTGAGGGGAAAGGTGGAGGAGGACGGTTTGCTTCCACCACAACATCTTTCTTCATAGACTTTTCCGGAGTTTTCTCAACTTCCACCTCAACTGCTTCTGGTTTGCCTTCTTTATCCACCACATCTTTTACCGTTTTATCCTTCACAGATGTCTTTTTTCTTTCATAATGTGAAAAGGAGGTGGTGTTAGCTTCTTACCACTTCTAAGCACTATAGCATTACAATCTTCTCTTTGATTCGGATTTTCAGTATCACTTGGGATTTTCCCTTGTGGACACTGATTCAATTGTTTTGCCATCTGAGCTTTTTGATTTTTTAACATTTTAAACGTTGCGGTAGAAGCTTGCTGATCTTGTTGCGTTTTCTCCTGCATAGCAATTAATGTCTGTAAAGTTTGTTGAACATCTAATGCACCTTCTTGAGGTTGAGTAGGTAGAGCTTTCTGATTCATAGTATATGTATAGTTTTCTTGAGGAGGTTGTTTTTTAGCTTGATTTCCGTAATTTTGTCCCCCTTGGTAGTTATTTTGTGTTCTTGGTTGATAGTTATTACCTTGGGGACGTGGTTGATATGCATAAGTCGGATTTGCGACCCCGTTTGGATTCAAATATTGGAAACCCGGATGGTTTCTGTTTGGTTGATAACCCTTACCACCTGAATTATAGTTCCCTCGGTTGGAAACAAACATCACGGATTCTGGGTTGCTTTGATAGTTTCCTTATTCATGATCTTGTACACCACAATTTGAACACCCATATATTTCCTGTGTAACATTAACATCATCTCTCTTACCTGAAAACCCTCTTTTAACAGCTAAAGTAAGTTGTTTCAATTGTTGCTCGAGTGTGTTCTTCAATTTATTCTCTAATGAAGAGAATTTCTCATCAATTCTAGCACTAATCTCTTTATAACATGTACATGGGATAGGTGCTCTCACAGTATTCCAACCTAACTCATTCTTCACTGTCCTATTCAATATAATTTTGGCATTAGCTGGTGTTCCCTATAAGAATCCCCCACCAAAAAGTAAGGCTAAATTTTTTCTTAAGCGTCCTTCAAGGCCTTTATAAAATATTGACATTTGTTGTTCTTCTGAAAGATCATGATCTCGAACTCTTCTCAAACATAATTGTAATCTTGTCCAACAATTTCCTACGGATTCACCTTGTTCTTGTCAGAAGGATGTCAACTCGATTTGTGCATTCAATTTCATGTTTCTCGAATAATTACGATCAAAGAAAGTTGTTTGTAACTCATCCCAACTATTGATCATTCCTGGTTCTTGTGAATCATGCCATAAACTCGCTGCGTCTATTACAAAAAATCTGAAATTCGCAAAGTACATTTGTTCTCTTGTTACACCTTGTGTCACATACGCATCACATATTTGCATAAACTTTTGTATTGCATGAATTGGGTCTTCTCCGGCCACTCCTCGATTGTTTCTAAAATCTCGGAATTGAGTTAACATACCCGGATCGGGTCTGTATCTTACGACATTATTATCTGGAGGACCAATACCAAGAGCAGGAGCACGATATGGGATTTGTTCAGGACCCTGTACGAACCATGGATCATAAAAGAGTTGAGGTTGAGCTTGTCCTCTAGGTGGACAAGGACTTTCTTGATTTTGATTATTGATAATTGGAGGACTACGGATAATGGTATTTCCGTTTTCATCCACTTCCACCTGAGGGGCATTGAGATTGTTGACATTGTTGTTGTTTACATTAGTCATTTCCTCTTCTCTGGCTAATCTTTCTTCCTCTTCTCTTGCTTCTTTTTCTTCCTTCTTTCTTTTGTTATGAAGTCTGAATAATATCTCAGGGTTATCGAGCATACACCATACCTATAAAACCTGAGAAAGAAAGAACAAACCAAAGCGTAAAACTGGAAAATAAAAGATTAATTAAACTACTATGGATTAACACCAAGGTCACACGCTACCGTCCCCGGAAGCGGTGTCAAAACTATGTGGGTCCTGGGGTGTTATAAAATTACTTAATAACATAGGGGATCTACAGACCGCAAGTGTACGGGTCGTCCAAGTAATAAACTGATAACCGAGATTTCGTTCTCAGGGACGGATGGAGATAACTCTGGTATTAATCAACTAAGTAGAGATAATTGTTAAAACTGAAAAGTAAAATATGAAGATATTTGTTTGGTTTTGATTTAAAACTAATGATGTCGTAAAGTAAAGTATTAAAATGATTAACTCAAATGAAATACTGAAAGTAAATAGATTTAGACGCTGAGATGAGAGATTTACTTGAGTCTCGCAAGGGATCCACCTAATTTTGTCTAATAAATGTTTTTGTTTAAGGTTAAAGTTAGTATTTAAATATTAGTCGGGACTCTAATATCTTTTAGCCCCCTGTCGGGTGGACCTAGAAGCTATCCTACGGTGAGACAAATCCCTCTAAGGTAGTAAGCTTACTTACGAATGTGAAGTTCTTTACCTCTTTGGCTATGTGATTAGTCAAGCATGTCGGTCAATAACGGACATCACATGGATATTACCTATTTCTGTAATCAAACTCCCATGTCAGATGATCACTTCGCCACTAAAGTGAATAGCCCAATTACTAAAACCTATTCCTAATTAGCTAGGTCCAAAATAGTAAATAAGTGCAAAATAATATCCTATATAAAATACCCAACTTAGATTAAATTAAACATCCCAAATTAAAAAATAGAAATTATATTAAACATAGGACTTCAACCCATTTATTGTGATTCTCAATAACTAAGAAATTTAGCTCATGTTCGAATTAAAAACTGAAAATAAATAAAAAGAATTCAACATTCTCAATTACAGAAAATAAATAAATAACCTAAGGATTGGATTGACTGTTGGAGAAATGGAAATTCTCCCGCTCTAGCTTTCCCCTCTGCCTTTTTGCTTTGACTTGAAAATAATGAAGCGTAATAGTTGAATCGTATCAAGTGTGTCTAAAAAGGAGGTCTACAAACCTATTTATAAAGCTCTGGTTCGGATTGGGCTTTTACTTAAGAATAATAGGTCAAGATATCAAAAGCCAAAGTCCATCTTTAAGAATATCGTAATTGTTGTACATCATGTAGTAAAACTACCGTAACTTTTGCGTCTCACTTCCAAATCACCTGATTCTAGTACTCAAATCTTTCTAACTCAAAGGCGCAACTTTCTCTTTTGAATCTCCAAACCTGAATTAGTGTCAAAGTGGCTCGAAATCAGCAATAAAAAACAGCTTTCCAGATTTTCATCTCTTTTGGTCAACTCTTCGGGTAATCTTTTCTTGCTTTTGACCTCTCCGCTCGATCTAAGACTTTAATTCTCACTTCTCCTCCTTATCTTGGTGCTCCAAAGCATCCATGAACCTAAGAACTTATACTAAAAACAAACAAATTAACACACAAAAGCTCTAAAAATGCAAATACATAATTCTAAGGGGAGAAAATGTAATATACCAAAATAAGCATAAAATTCTATTAAATAAATATAATATTCACCTAAAATTATGTCTCCTAAGGGCATATATTTAGAACAAAATAGGAGACATCGGTTGGTTAAGAATATTTTAAGTGGGGTGAATTTCAAAGGATCTCCTTGGCAAGATAAGTTTAGTGAGCAACTAAAGCAAATTGAAACAGCTCAAACCCTTCTTGCTAATGATATGGCATTAATCAAAGCCAATCAAATGCACATCATTACACTCCTCGAGAAACTAATCCGCGACACCGCGAAGGATTGACCGCTACTTCTCTTAAACGATGATCACGAGAGGCAATAGCCTCACGAGTATGTGTCTCTCTTCTCTACCACCTTTCTCTATTTGTATTTTAGGTATTTTTATTTATTTTTATTGAGTCTGTTTCTAGTCATGGACGTCATGGCTCACCTTTGAGTTGTGAATTGTGGATTTTTTGTCCCCTCCCACTTTAGGTGATTTATTTGCTTTTAATAAGTGTGAAGGTTGTAGTAGAAACTAATGAATATGTCTATTAAGTTGAATTTTAGTGAGTTAATGATAGCAGAGTATTTATAAACTTATTTTGTATATACTTGATAAATTTTACATGAAGTGCAGTTAGTAAGTAAAGATGAGATTAGTAAGCATACAATTAAGTATGTTCGGTTTTAGGTAGCATGAGTGGTGTGTAGAACATGAGGTCTAAGCTAGTGTATAAACCATTTGATTGACATGCTAGAAGTAATGAAGCAACTAATTTGTATAAGATAGGACATGATTAATGCGGTTCTTTGTTAGCCCTTTGAGCCTTTTATCTTTCTACCCATACTTAATTGTTATATTATCCGTCTTAGCCCCCTCTGTGCCTTTCTAAAGCCTTTTATTAGCCGCATTATAAGCCTTATCCTTTAGATTATTAGGACTTGACCATATGACCCGCACTCGAATCGCGATGCCTTGACACTCGTTTAGAACTTGAGTTATGGTTAGTGGTTCTAATGAGATTATCATTTGTTGGAATTTGGTATTTTTAATTGAGCTTCATGATCACATTGTTATATATATATATATATATATATATATATATATATATATATATTGTGTAAACCTTTGCCGGTGTAAAAGAAAAGAAAGAAAAAGGTTTGAAATGAAAAAATTGAGAAAAATATATCGGAAAAGAAAAAGAATCAAAGTGACATAAAGTCTCACATTAAAAAGGAAGTCATTGTCACATACAATAGAAAGATATATACATATTCTTCGACCGGCAAAAGAGGAAATTAATTAAGTGATCATGAAAGGTTTATTTTGAGATAATTGGGGATGCTACTTTGTGCATCAATTGGGATGAGTGGGGAGCAAATTTGAGAGTAACTCAAGCTCTAGGGAGACTCGTTGATGGCTAGTGAGGAGAGGGGAAAAAGCCCACTCTAAATCATCCAAATATACGCAGCATAGCTACTCTAAGCCGACATTACAACCTTAAAGACCTTACGATTCTTGACTATGCATCTTAAGATCTTTCACATTATAGAGAGTAGTTAAGTGGACCTTAGAAACTATGTGAGATCGATGAACAACCTATAGCCACGATTGTGAACCAAGAAAGAACCTCACTTACGCATTGCAAAACTAATATGATCTTTAAATCTATTTGTGTGAATTGTATATGTGTTAGGTATATACTTTATTAGTTTGTAATTTATACTATATGAAACTTGTTAGTATTCTAGCTTTAATGTCTTTCATTATGTTTTTCTATATTTCTCTCTTCTTTGGCTTATTTGACTTAGACCCTTCTAAACTCTATTTTTGTGACAAATAAATCCATATATTTTTTTAGGAGTTTATTGGGCCTCAATGAGGTATTTTTCCCTATATTTTGCTATATTGCACTTTTACTTCTCATTTTGGACAATTTGTTGTTCATAGAGATTTATGTGCTTTAGTGGTGTGTTTAGTGTGTATTTTTGGTAAATACTTGATATAAGGGTCCAAAGTTAAGAGAATGAGTCCAAATATAAAGAGAAACTCCAAATCAAAGTGAAAATGAAGCTAGAAGCCACTATGGGAAGTTAGAGCAATTATTGGAGTAGTCTTGCACCGTAGAGATGGAGTTATCGCGATATTTTTATGAAGAGTTATGGACATGATCCTTATTTAATTGGAAAGATCTTGAAGTCAAGATCGCGTGGCAAGTGAGAATTCAATTCAGATTTAAGATGAAGAAGTTATGCCAAAAACCGTTCTTGTGGCTCGAACCTTAAAGCTGCAGTATCCAAAAATGGGTTAGACCTCATCTTAACTTAATCAAAAGGGGCCCAAACGAATTTGGCGAGATATAAAAGCCTCATTTCAGCCATTTTATGATCACACTTCATACATGTCCTTTTATCCAATATTTTCAAGCCACCGGAAGAGAAGCGGGAGAAGAAAATGAGAGGAAGAACAAGGGTTTATCCATGAACCCTTCATTTCTACCTCAACGAAGCTTCATTTCACTTCACCTTCAACAATAGCTATAACTTATTTTCTATTTTAAACATGATTATGCTTTAATCTTAATTAGTTTTTCTTTATTATGTATTAATTTGATTATTAGCTAAAACTCTTTATGCTTGAGGATGTTAATTTAATAACTATTGATTAGTTATTTAATTGTGTTATTACATTTCGGATGTTATATTGTGTATTGATTAATTTCATTCCATTTTTCTTACATTTTCTTTAGATACTCATGTGCTCTGGCCAAGAAGTGGGAGCTCTTGTAACTTAGTTGACATCTGTGCGAGGCGAGGTTACAGAATTAATATTTGAACGCCTAATGCCTTGGACGAGTGGGTTCCTCGCTCGCTAGGTAATATTTGAGTTGTGTTCTTTGATACATCGGATAACTGGAGGTTGTGTAAGGTAGATGCTCTAAGAGTGGCTTAAAATCCCGACTAATGTGAATATGTAAACCAATTCACCCTTATATAATAGCAAGATCAATTAACGGCATAATAATTTACTTAACAATATCCTCAAACATCCTTCCTAATCAAGTTAATCACATATTTTATTTCTTGTCATCTTTTTCTTAGTTGATAATATAAAAACCCAACAAACAATTGTTCGTATTCGCTTTAATCTATTGCTTTCGTAGATTATAAACTCTTCACTTTTATTAGAATAAAATACATCTCTGATCTTTATGGAACGAGAACCTACTTACTATTTCTTGTTCTTTTGGTTCCATTTGTTTAGTAGAAATTATTCAGTTTTAAAAAAAAAATAAAAGTCGAATCAATTAATTTTTTGATTTTTTATTCTTTTGGTTCCATTTGTTTTTCTGGTTTAATTTGTTCGGTCCTATCCATCATCAAGAAATTTGTGGACCAAAATCCACATCACATAAGACTAAAAAGATCCTTTTAATAACCATTGGGACTAGTTCAATGGTCATGACATAGTCTCTCCTCTAGGAGGTATAGGATTCGAATCTTCTCATCCTTGTTATTTCTTGAGCCCACAAACATAAATTCATATCCGAAGAGGATACTAATGGGGGAAATATTGTGTAGTTTCAGAGTAAACTATATACGGATATTAATGGGGGAATATTGTGTAGTTTCAGAGTAAACTGTATAAAGGTGGGGGAATGACCAACAATTAACGGAATTAGGATTTTAGAGAAAATCATTATCTCTGGAGAAGACGACTCTCTTAACGGAAGTGAATTTATGAGTTGGAAATGTTTGAGCTTTTTGTTTTATTATGTTTCTAAGTCATTTGTACTCTGACCAAGCTTTTATGGACAAGTTCCACTTTAAATTGGAATGGTCTTTATTTGACTATTCTATTATTGTAAATGTGTGATGTATTTGTACACCTTATTTTTTCTGTAAAGCTGATTAATAAATAAAAACTAAGGCGGCAAAAAGAAAAAAGACTCAAAAACTGTCAATAAGCACTTCAAAAATATCTAATAACTTCAATGTAGTCTTAAAATAATCAAAAGATAATAAATCCTGTGCACAATGCACCGAGACATATAAAAGAAGAAAAGAGTCACTACAGAAATAAACTAAAGTTTAAGAAATATAACCATTTCTTATCTCCAATCCTTATTTCTGTTCTCCACTACCACGGATACGCTTCTGTAAATGCTCCAAACTAGCAACTCGTTGCATAGAAGCTGTTCTTCCCATCTTGTTCGCCCCAATTCCCACATTTTCACCTAAATTATCTACTGGATTATGAGTATTCATATGATTGCTAGTAGTTTGAACCGGGTAATAAGTCTGTTTTGAATTCGAATTATCTTGAACCGGTACACCTACACCACCATCAACTGAAGCAGCACCATCACCAGATGGACTACTCGAAAAGTTTGGCACCACGATTGTTGAAAAATCAGTCATAGCTTGAAATAGTGGATTTAATCCCGTTATCCTTTTTACTGTCTCTTCCGCCATTTTCACCTACAACAAATAAATAATTAAATAATATTCGACTAAAAGGAGATATCGCCGTTTATTTACCTTAGCCCTTAATGTCTCGACATCAGCTTTCAAAACCCTGTTATCAACCGCCGCATCATTGTACTTTGTACTTATATCAGTAAGTCGCTTCAATAAAGAAGAATTTTCAACTCTTAGTTGAGAAACCTAGCAAAATAATTTCATTAATTCAAATTATTTTAACACATGACAATTCGCGGAAAAAAAAAAAAAAAAAAAACATACCTGTGTTTCAAGTTCAGTGAGGTGAGCTTGTTTTCTCCTTCGTGAGCGACGAGCTGATTCTCTATTGGAAAGCATTCTGTATAAAAACTTGTTACATATATGGTATACATATAAAGACATTCATGACATACACAGATTATTTAAAATTTATTACCTTCTCATACGTTTCGCATCAGTAGTAGGATTGGTATTATCTGCATCACCTTCACCTTCACCTTCACCTTCATCATCATCTGATTGATCATCATCTGAGTAACTAGTGGTTGACCTTACTTGAACACTTGTTTTCTTCTGAATTACAGGTAATGCAGGAATTCCGATAGGTTGTGCGTTAGTAATAGCTTCCTTGTCTAGTCTTTTCGCTTGATCAAACACAGATCCTATAGTAAACACGATTTGTAAATAAGGCAATTGATCATAACTGTATAGAATTTTTGTAATATATATATTTCTCATTACTTACCTTTAGGAGGAACTTGAGAAGGTAACTGCTGCACGGTGTTAATGGATGCCTGTGACACGTTATCGGGTGCAATAATAACAGGGGGCTCTCGTGGCCTTACACAACTTGCCTATGATCAGAACTTACAATATTAGTTTTAATTTCTTCTACTTGTATATCGAAAAAAGAATAATAAAACAAAAAGCAACTACGTAAATGTAAAAACTCGTCGTGAAATGAGTGGTAAAGAATTTAACTCCATGCAACTTTTTTCGCGAGAAATATTTATGTGCGGTTTCATAGTATTTATTTTCTAGTGGAAAATCGATTACTATTTATGATAACGACTCACACGTGACAAAATATATGTGGAAAATAAGTTATAGATGGAAAAAAAATGTTATGAAAGAACAACTTGTATGGAAAAATTTAGGAAATCAAACTCAGCCTAATTGATTTACAAAATTGATTTTCGCTTGGTTTGGATATCAGCTTGAAATTAGATTTAACCCAGAAACAAAAATTGAGGGTAAATTTCTAAGTTGGAGTATTGATCTTAGTGTTATGTGATATAACCAGATATACTCTATGTGTATGGAAAAAGAAGCAAACAGGGATTATTTTGCTCTTATACCAAACACAAAGGTATATTTGACTATCTCAGATTACACAAGGAGCAATTGTGCAATTAACCCTAATATGAAAAAGGTTTTTGATTAGGTTATTCTAAAGTAAAATGGTGACAAATACAAGTTAGAATTGGAAGAAAAAAATGAGATTTTCTAAGATTTTAGATCAGCTCAAAAATCTGAATTTTCTCCATTTTGGATGAATTTATGTAGGTCTAAATGCAAAATTCCAATCTTTATGTAACAAAAAAAATATCATGAAATGAAAAAAGAAGAGTAAGATATGTATATACCCGAGTCAAAGCAACGGCGGCGCAGGCCATGTCGAGGCGGCTCTTGAGAAACGCTTGGTACTCTTCAGAATCGACCGGAATATTAGGAGGTGGACCGGCACCAAACACCGGCAATTGCTGCTTCGCATTTTCCATATTAGATGAGCCGCTCCGTCCAATGTTATTCACATCATTTGTCTTGTTCTGATTAGTATCAGACTCAATGTTTTTGTCATTGATCTGAACAGTGTCGTTCTCCGACGACGAAGAAGGTGGTTGCGGTTGTGGTTGTGGTTGCGGAAGTGATGGAGGTGGTGGTTGCGATTGAGACAAGACAGAATGATCAGATGCGTTAGCGTTAGCGTTGACGGTGACAGCTTCTTGAAGGAATTGTTGAAAAGCCCATTCAGATGAGCTTCGATTCATCATCACCTTAGAAGAAGATGATGCTGAAGATGACACGTCATCTTTATCAGCGAGAATCGACGTCGGCGGCGCAGACCAAAACTGGCCCGCAATATCGTCCACTGAAAATACCCTATCCATAAAATTAAAACACTATTTGTCTCTCTCTCTCTCTCTCTCTCTCTCTCTCTCTCTCTCTAAAAAAATGTTTCACGTTGTTGGTGTGGTGTATTTCGTAAATATAGTGAAGCTCACTTTTGTGCCTGTATCTAAGGGGGGTGTATTCAATTGGGAGTTTGTTGGAATTTTTTGGATTTTTAAAATCCATAGACTTTGCAAACTCTACGGATTGTTTCAATTCCGTATAGAGTTTATAAGATTCTTTTTAATTCTATATAGATTCTAACGGATTCTTATATAAGGATTTTAATAGATTGTAATGGATTTTAATAGATTTGATCTTCTTCTAAAAAAATAAATATACCTTCATTCATTATACAATTCAACAAAAAAAAAAGGTGTTCCTTCACCATGGTGGTCTAATGATAACGGGAAATGACTTCCACCGTGATGGTCAATTTAATTTTTATTTTCGATTTGTAATTCTAATTTTACTTTTTTAAATATTAAATAAATAATAAATATTTAGATAAAAAAATACACATCTAGAAATTTTTCAAAGAACAGAAAAAAAAAATAAACAATGAAAAAAATGTTTTAGTTCGAAAAAAAAATGCAATGGAACATGATAAAACCTAGAACCTATCACAGTCGCTTTGGAAAAATAAACAAAGGCAAACCTTTATACGTTGACAAAATTTTAGAAAAAGAAAAATTAATGAGAAAAAAAATGAGAAAAAAAATGAAACATTGTTTTATGTTTGTAAAGGAAAATATATGAAACATGATAAAACCTAAAACCCAGCTCTTCACAGCCGCATTGGAACAAAGAAAAAAAGAAATCCCTTCATATAATTTCATAACAGAAAAAATGAAAAATGGAACATTCTTCTATGTTTTGAAAAGAATACAATGGAACCTGATAAAACATAAAACCCAACTCTTCACCTTTGCATCGAAACAACAAACAGAAAGAAATTCCTTCACATTCACTTTTTTAGCTAAAATTTTCAAAAAATAAATATAACTGATATATATATATTAATTAGTGGAATTTTAATTTTATTTTTAAAAAACATGGTTATGAATGATTAGATATTAGAATAATTACAAAATAATTTAGATTTTTTTTTTACCTCAGTCGTTGTTTTGGTTGGAGTTTATAAAATCTCTACTTCTACAGAAAGATTTGTAAAAGACTTTTTATTTATACTTAAAGCCTTAAACTCCTACAAAATCCAATGACTTGGAAAGTCTAATAACTTTTGAATACCCTAAAATTTTAATGGATTTAAAAAAGTCTTGATTGAATACATCTAGATTTTAATAGACTTTTTAAAATCCTGATTGAATACCTCAAGATTTTAATAGACTTTTTAAAATCCTGATTGAATACCCCTAGACTTTTAAAATCCAAAAAAATCCAACAAACTCTAAGTTGAATACACCCCCCTAAGATTTGTTAAGGATGTTGTGTCCCCACTATGTTTTGACCGCTGTAGAAAAGAAAAATACCTTTTTACTTTTGTTATATTTGGTAAAAGGAAAGCTTGATTGTGTGTTATTAATAATAGTTTACAAAATTGGCAATATTTCTACAAATTTGGAGTTTTTGGATAAAAAATTGGAATTTTTGGATAAAAATAATCCACTCTTATTTATATTTGGATGGTAAGAGTATCTTATTACTATCTATTGTTATTTTTTTATCTTTATCTATTACATTGATTTAATTTTTCAATATTATTCTTTTCTAGAATTTTAAGTTTTATAATTTCAGTGCTTGTTTGGGATTGATTATTTTAAAGATAAAAGCGCTTTTTAATTAAAATTTTGATATTTGTAAAAATTATTAAAAAATTATTTTAACATCTAAAATCACTTTAAGTGGTTTTTTTAATAATCACTTGGTCAGTGCTTTTTCTAAGAGCCCGTTTAGGATTGATTATTTTAGAGATAAAAGCGCTTTTTGATTAAAATTAAATTATTTGTAAAAAAATATTAAAAAATATTTTGACATCTAAAATCACTTTAAGTGATTATTTTAATAATCACTAATCTAGTGCTTTTTCTAAAAGTGATTTTAAGAGTCTAAAATATTGTTATGGAAATAAAATCACTTTAAGTGATTATTTTGAAAATCAATCCCAAACGGGCACTAAAAGTGATTTTAAAGGTCTAAAGTATTATTACGAATCTAAAATCACTTTAAGTAATTATTTTAAAAAGCAATCTCAAACGGGCTCTCAATATTATCGTTAGGTTTTACTCTTATTATTGTATTTCTTTTTTTTTTTTTGATGAATGTGTTTTGAATAAATCTTATAACTTTTTTATTTTGAAGCAGACTTTGTGCAATTATTACATAAGAAAATATTAAGTTATTAGATTCTCATTAATATTCTAGTTGATAGCCTATCATCTCTTAACTAATTCTTGAATATTGATATTGCAACAATGATAGAGTTGACACCTAAAGTTATGAAAGCACATTTTGGTCAAAATCGGATTATGCAGAAGCAATGTCAAAAAAACACGATCGCACAAAACCCTATGGAAATTCAGGTTGCTACCTAGACTACCGACGTTTTTTTTGTGATACTTCATTTACTAATTCTTGGTCACCAACGGGAATGAAGTTATTAAAGATCATCAAAGGAATGGGATAATACTTTCGCACTCGTGTTCTTTGTTTTGTGTGTCGGCGACCAAAGGGGAAGTAAATGCGATACTGGCGGCTACAGAGAGAAACGAGGATTTCGTGGACACTGAGAAATGTATTTTCCTTAATAACCTTGAGGTCATTCAAGGTATTAGACTATCGGTAGATGCAAAGTGGTATGTTTAGTTAGTTATGAGGAAGATTGCGGAATTAAAGTAGAAGTACGGTCTAATACGTTCTCACCAGGGCCGATCCTGACTGCTTCAGACCCCCAATTTTGTAATATTTTTAAGAGCCTCAATTTATAAACTTTTTACATAGAGGTGTCTCATTTTGTAATTTCGCTTTAGACCCATGTCAGAACATATCTTGTCAGAAATGGTCCTGGTTTTTGCCACATCCAGAGATACATTAATGGGATAGCAAATGGCATTGCAAAAGTTGCTAGGTAGAGGGTCGGCGGACAGGTTTCTAAAATTGATGTGGACATAACATTCACTAAGATGGAAATCGGCTGATTGTGTTGGGATCGATCACTTTTCATGAAAAATGGTCATTATGATGATGGAGATATGCAAATATCGAATCTCAACTAAATGTCTCATCCAACGATCATCCAAAAATCGTTTTATCCGATTTGTTATATTTTTAAAAGGGAATAATGATCATTATATGCTAGATCTTCCTATTTAATGGGAAATATAATATTTGATCCAACTGTATACCAAACTAAACACCTTTTATTTCATTATGTGTCCAGTTCCAAATGCATTATATTTTAGACACTATATTATGGGTGTTTAACATTAATGTATCAGCCAAAAATAGCTCATGTAGAGATAATCGGTCTAAAAGAAAATTATCTTACATCGTCTTGTTTGTGGATATTTCATACTATAGATAAACTGGATATGAAATTAGAGATGTGCTTGGGATGCCACAAGTCTAAGTTTGGATGTTGTGATTATGTATGTCACATCGTCATAAATAAATATCGAGTGTATGTCTAAGGTTAATTTATTATACATGTATGATGTATGCATAATCTATTTTTTTGCATTATTGACTCAAGAATACACTTTTTGGATTGCACGCCCGTCACCTTATAAGGATGACTCCACATATAATGTTTCTGTAATAATTGATGGTTGCAATAAAAGTTTCCATAAACATATAAATAAATGAATTATTACATTTGGATTATGTTTCTTTTTATGTTTGATACTATTGGAGTATATTTGTATTTTAAGTGATATTTTTTTGGAAAAGATTATCTCGTGTTGTTGTTATTATATTGCCCTATTTAATCGCATATATCTTAGTCATTTATCGAGCATTATGTTATAAATGAGACCTTATAGTCTATAATCTATCGTAGAAGTTCTATGTCGAACCTCCAATAAATCAGGATACGGGCCCTCGAACTCCGTTTTTTAGAATTATCCATGTAAACATTAATACATAGGAATTTTGATAAAGTAGACCTCTAGACCCCTGCACTCCATGTGAGAAAACTAACAAGTATAGGAAAGAAGTCAAACCCCACGAAGGAGAAGAAGACTCTTCCTTCAAATAAGTTGAAAGATGATGTCCAATAGTGAGAAGCCAACCCTCTACGATCCATTGGAGAAATTAGAAATTCGACCATTGCTAAGAGCAGACCTTTGAGGATCAGAGTGTTAAAACTCCGACCAAGAAAAATATATCCAATCATTTGGTGCCACATAGGTTATGATTGTTGGAGATTTTTCTTACCATAAATATAATGTATTTATCCAACAAAAACAACTCTTCTCAACATCTACGAATCAAGCTATCAAGTTCAAATCTCAAAGTAGAGTTCCAAATCAATTCAAGCCCAAGTTGTAATATATTTGTAGTTGCTTTAAAAGCTTAATAGTTGTATCTAATCATCAACTAGTACAGTGTTAGGTATGTAAAATTATATAGCCAACCCTAGGTTTCTCCTCTTGTACTAGGTTAGAAGTGAAATTATCATAGACTAGAAAGAGAGAGTTGTGAGTCCTTGTGTGTTATACGCATGAGAGAAGCCTTTGTGGCCTTGCAAAGTGATTTTAGAGTATTGTGTGAATATTTGGGTACTTATGTTGCGATAACACATGACAAGATTCATTTTTTTTGTAAGTGTTTATAAGTGTTTGTAATAGTTTGTGTTCTCACCTTGATTAAATAGACACACGAGAGTAGGGGAGAATCTTTGTGTTGCCCCGAGAATTTTCCTAAAGAGGGTGGATATGGACTATGAAGAATTAAAAATCTAACACAACTAATACAAAAATTATCTATTAAAACAAGACTATTGGATGCAATGAGATGTACAATTTATAGATAGACTATGGATGTACTAACTACTAAGATATAGAATTTAGGCAATTTAGTAAACACTTAGCTTGCAACATTACTAATATAAGCTAAAATACTATAGCAGGGCAATCAATGAAACACATAACATGCATGAAAGTAAACAGTAAGAAAAGAAAAGTGATACACACTATTTTGAAGTTGTTTAGGTCCCTTGGGGTTAGTCTGCTATCTAATTTTGATTTGACCTTTGGAATTTTTTCAAGATCCTCTATTATCTTCTGTGACTCTTACTGAGCTCACAAACCTTTACAACCACCTCAAGAACCCTTCGAAGCAAACCCTTGTGTTATCCCAAGATGCCCTTTTCTCTCTTAAAAGAAATAAAACATTCTTAATCTAGATAAGAAAAGATACCCAAAAACTACAATTTGTGGATCTCAATCTAATTAATATGTGTTTCAATTGTTCATAGCTTTGATTAATTCAAGTTGCATGGGAATAGCCATTTGTTTTGCCTAGAATTCAATGTGCTCAGTAGCCGTAGTGGATTCATGTTCTTAGTTTAGTTGATTTTTAATTTTCATATTTCGAGTCTTATTTTTTTTAATTTTTAGTGTGTATTGTTTTTTTCTTGATTAAATGCTGTAATTTTATTTTATTTGGTAATAGAAATGACTTTTATCTTTTTTTTTTGTTATACTTAGTGTTTTTGGAAGTGTACTCAGTGTTTTCTATGAGTAGTGTTTTTGCTGAATACTAAGTGTTTTTTGCTTAGTACTCATAGGGATGGCAATGGTTACGGTTAAAAACCAAAACCGGTGATAACCAACCGATTAATAACTTAATGATGTAACCGTGGTTAAAACCATTAGGTTATGGTTTTGAGAAGTGTAATTGATGGTTAAAATCGTTAGGTTATGGTTTTAGATAAAAATAAAATCGAATAACCGAAAACTGGTTATTATCATATAGATTTTCATATTCTATAATAATCTAGGTTAAATTAGATAAATTAAAATTCCAAAAGCAAAATTAAAATACTAGATTTAACCAACTAAATAATAAATATGCAATTTAATAAAAAACCAACAAAATAATTTATATATCACATAGATTTTTCTTATATGTATGGTTTGATTTTATTAAAATTAATATATTTTAAAATTATCATTAGGTAATAAATATGCAATTTAATAAAAAACCAACAAAATATTTTATATATCACATAGATTTTTCTTATATGTATGGTTTGATTTTATAAAAATTAATATATTTTAAAATTATCATTAGGTTATGGTTAAAAACCACAAGTCCGTTTAAAAATTCTGAAATCGAATCATGCGGTTATGATTTTGAAATGTGTAACCGATGGTTTTACAATTAGGATATGGTTTTTAATAAAATAAACATTTATAGTTATGGTTTTAGATATTTTTTGCACTGAATCATTGTCATCCCTAGTACTCCGTGTCTTTTGCTGAGTACTTAGAGATTTTTTTAAAACTCAGAATAATTTTCATGTACTCGAAGAAATTTTCCGGTATTCGGAGAAATGTCCGGTGGTGGTGCAGATAGTGGTGACCGGAGATGACTCGGTGGTCAGTGTGGTAGATGACTCAATGACTCAGTGGTCCATTTGTTTTTTGTCTTTATAAATTTTTATCATTTAATTTTTTTTTGGTAATTATTGTTTTTGTAAGGTATTAGTATTATTTTATTTTTTCTACTCTTTTTAGAAAATAAAATCTATCAACAAAATTTTTATATGCCATAAAATTTATCGCCAAAATTCCATATATCAATCGTCCATATTTTTGTTATTAAGGATAATATTCTTACGGAGCTTGAGTGTTTAAGGTTTTGGGGTGTGTTTAAGGTTGAGTGGTAAAAAAATGATTGAATTAGTGAACTGTCAAATTACGTAAACCGCACTCTTGAAAGACATTTTTTTTTTTTTTTTTGTCAATCCTTGAAAGACATTCACATGATTTGTCAATGCGACAAGTAGTTGTCTAAAGAAAGAGATGGCTTTTCCTATATATGCTAAGAAGTCTATTGGATAATCACATTGGGATATGGGAGACGAGCCCATTTACGGATAAACATGGAAGTAGGCCCACGTTTGCTTTGGCCCACATTTGAAGTGGGTCCCGAATAATTTTTCAGTTTTAAATGGCTATTTGGCAATATAGTATACTTCACCATTTTCCTTTCGGAAAATTCTTCCATCCAATATTGGATGATCCTACACCAATGATATTAATACACATACCCCATGTTTTGAACTTGCAAAATTAACTAACATATTAATCTAGTGACATGTGTTTTGCTAAAATAAATAATGGTTGTGATAGGAATATTGGACCATCCAATATTGGATGGAAGTATTACCCTTTCCTTTCAATGCGTATTCCATGACCGAATGTTGACAAAAAAAAAATTGACAAAAAAAAAATATTCGTGACCGAACACTTCCAATATTTTCGTGTAAACAAAATAAAAAAATTCCTAAATCAAAATAAAGAACTATATTCTCTTAATAATAAATTTATATTTTATATTTAAGAAAATTATCCAAAAACTCTTAAAAACACCCCTAGAAACCCAACAAGACTTTACTCTTTTTTCTTTTTTTTTTGAATACATGAGAGAGCCACTTCGGACTCGGAGTCATTTTGACTCCAATGAGATTCGATCCCAGGACCTCTTGGTCTCTGCGGAATAACCTAACCACTAGGCCAACTATCAATCTCACTTTACTCTTTTCTTACTAAAGGTTACAAACAAAAATTAACACTATATTCCAAAATCTCTATTAATTTCTTATCCTCTTTTGTATTTTATTTTCCTATATATACTATTCTTTTCAGATATTATTTTGAAAGCCCTAAAAATTATTCTCTCTCTCTCTCTCTCTCTCTCTCTCTCTCTCTCTCTCTCTCTCTCTCTCTCTCTCTCTCTCTCTCTCTCTCTCTCTCTCTCTCTCTCTCTCTCTCTCTCTCTCACGTCCCTTTTCTTTATTTTCACGGTCCAACCAACAACGGAGCGAAGCTGGGAGTTGAACAATTCAGCAATGGATCTTATTCATCCTTATCAAAGAAGCAACAATGAAGTGTGCCTGTGAAGCCTCACGAACGGCGAAGAGAAAACCGGCCTTCATTGGTGCTGAGTTCGAGCTCCGGTGACGAGGAAAGGCGACAAAGACAGCTTCGCTGGTGCTGAGTTCAAACTCCAAATTTGATGGTTGTTCGTGATCCATGGAAGGGCGGCAAAGACAACTTCCATGGTGTTGAGTTCGAAAAGAATTTGTTGCGTTGAGAGATCAGGAATGGTGTTGCATTGAGAGATCTCCGAGAAGAAGCTGTTGCGAGCGCCGCTGGGGACCGTCGTGTGATCTGTTCCACGAATGGTGGTGCGTTGGTGGGAGCTGGAGCTGTTGCGAGCTCCGGCCAGATAAGCAGCTCAAATGCCCGATTTGGAAGTCATGGATGAGTGATCGGATTTGGAAGCCATGGATAAAATGGTCAAATCTGTGAAGACAAGATCGAATAATTGTTGTATTATTTAAAGTTGAATTGTTTATTTTTGTGCGATTCAAATGGCGTACATATGAATCAAATGGTGAAATATTTGTTTCTCAAAATTGCTTCAATGGCTTAGTGCTGGAGGTGTACATCTGTTTTTCTTTTTCATTTTTTTAGTTTAAAATTAGTGTAATGCTATTTATTTTAATTTTTTATGTAATTTATTAACTTTTGATTTTTCTAAATAAATATAACTTTGGTATTGTAAAAATTGTTTAACTTTCCCAAAAACTCAAGGATATTTTTCCCGATACTCAGTTAAGTGACTGAGCACTCAGTAAAGTTATTGAGCATACTTAGTCTAGTTACTGAGCATATGAGCATACTTAGTAAAGTGACTTAGTATAAAAAAATCGAATACTCAATAACTTTTTCCGATACTCAACACTTTTTCCGATACTCCAGCACTTTTTCCGATACTCAGCACTTTTTCCGATACTCAGTAACTTTTTCCATACTCAGTACTCCAGACCTATGTTGTAGATCTCCCCGCATAGGCGTCAACTCCCCCCTCAGCCGCTTACGCCTAGTTAAAATTCTAGGCGTTTTCGTCTAGCGCCTTAGTCGTCGTGGAATAGGTGTCTAGCCCGTCTAGGCGCCGACTAATGGCAAAAAATGACGCCTAGGCGCCGATTAATGGAAAAACATGCCCGTATAGTCCTTCTTGTTATTTTTTATTATTTTCGAGAATTTTTTAATTGATATTATAACTCAATTTTTAGTATTTTTATATTTACTATAGTGTTGTTAGATGAATTTTATGACTTAAATAGTTATTATTGCTATAATTACTACATATATATTACTAGATATACAAAATTACACAACGCGATTCAAAAACGTATAATTCCACCTAGGCCCCGTGGCAATCCCGCCTAGGCGCTAGGCCTCGGTCGACCATTTAGGCTGCAAAATTAAGATCTACAACATAGCTTCATACTCAGTAACTTTTTCCATACGCAGTAGTCCATACTCAGTAACTTTTTCCATACTCAGTAATTTTTTCCATACTCAGTACTTTTTCCGGCAGTGGTCGGCGGTGATCGGCGATGGTCGGTGGTTATGGTCGGAGCTAGAAATTATTGATACTTAATGAAGGAGGAGAAAGAAAAATGATAAAGGAGGAGAAAGATTAATGGTAATAGAGAAGAGAAGAATTTTTTTTTTTTGTCTTATACACACTATAAGAGTAGTAATGACTATTGGCATTTTAAAAGCCTATTTAGAGAAGAGAGAATGAGAAAGTTCTTTTATAACACTAAAAAAATCTCTAAAACCTTATAGGAAATTCATCTTATTTATTTTTAATAAGCAAAAAGTTTAGGTCAATTTTCTTGACTTCTAACCGCTCTTTTATGTTTTTTAATTTGTCCTAAAAAATTAGTAGAAAGAATGTTTTCACTTTTTAATAAATTATAAGTTAAAAAAGTTTTACTTACTATATTAAAGATTAAATTTATATTAAAAAAAATTCAAATTTCTTCAAAGCCATTGCCACCACCTCCATATTCTTTAGCGACCATTACGTTTGTCCACAAACACCATTGATTAGCTCTGTTGGCGTAGCCGTCACCAATCACCACCAACCAATTTCACCACTACCTACTAGGATTACAACCGACTATGGTTAGTGTATTTTTCTATTATATATACATATATATACATGTATATAGAGAGAGTTATTAACTTATTAGGTCCAAATACACAAAACCTAACCTCCACAAAGTCTATAATTTTTTTACCTCCTCAAAAGGTCTATATTTTTATGATTTACCATTTTTACCCTTTAATTATAATAATGAACATTACCTTATATATTAAAATTTAAATTTAAGATAAAATAAAGTCAATGTCAAAAAAAAAAAAAACATAAAATCTAAAACTCATCTCTCACCTTCGCATAAAAAAACAGTCGTCTCTTTACACTCATCTTCCAAATAAGCTGCTCTCCTGGCTACATGGGGATCACTCTCCATCATCATCAACCTTGCTCAGTTACGCCATCAACAGTCAAATAAACCAAGGTAAAAAATAATTTTTTGTCACTGAAACTATACAAAACCTAATCTCATTACATTTATAATGTTTCAGAATTATCAATTTTATCACTTTTATAATATTTTGAGGCCCCATGTTTTACAATGACGGATGCAATTAGAAATTTGGTCTTACAATGCATTTTTTGATTTTTTTTAAATAAATATCTAATTGGCGCACTGTTTTTTTCTTCAAAAAACGCAACTGATGGACATATTCTAAAGTTCTCAATTGTTTTGATGAGCTTTAAGTTTCATGTTCATTCTTTTTTTCCTTATAAATACGAGTTTGACAAATATGAGTTTTATATATTTTATTGTTTTTAATGTTTTACTTTTTATTTTATTTTATTTCTTTATGAAAAATTTCAATATTTCAGATTATATTTTTTTACAGTTAACCTATTGTTTTATACTATCACTCCAGTGTTTTTGTACCGTTCACTTACGGTTTTTGCTTTGCCACACTCACTGTCAACCCACTGTTTTTGTGGTGTCACCCACTGTTTTTACACTATCAACCCATGGTTTTTGTAGTGTCACCCGGTTATTTTATACTGTCAACCCACTACGTTTTATTCATTCTTTTAGTCACATATTCTAATTGATTTTTTTTGTTTTTATTCATATGCAGGTTTGAGAATTCAAGAAGGTGATTTATTTATCGGTTATAAAATAGAAAAATATTATGGAATAAGTTAGTTTTAGAATAGAAAATATTGTAATTATAGAAAAGATTCAATTTTAGAATTTTAAAATGTTTGAATGTTTTATTTTTTGGTTATGGAAAGTAAATATTCTCTTATGGAATGATTTGTTTGAAAAGGGGTATTTTGGACATTTGTTTGGATTGGATCTTTTCTGCCGAAATTGGTAGGTTATGGACTTCATGAGTAAATCACCCATATATATATATACACGGTATTGCCTGTGCCTGAAGTCACTTCGGAAATAAAAATTCAATTCCATTTTTAATTTTACTTACTTTGAGTTGCCACGTTGAGAAGTTAAGATATAATAAAAATGCACAAAGATCGTATATTCAATAGCACGTGTCACAAATTCCCGTAATACCAAATAATAAACCTCGTTCATTCGTTAGTTACATAGCTCAATTTTTTTAGGTTAGGTTCCACCTGGTTAATGTTAGGTGGAGGTGGTGATTGATCGCTCTTGTGTGGTGTTTGTATTTCTGGTTAGGCCCTTCTCGGTTGAGTGCTACCAAGATACTCGTTAATGCATTTCACTTTGACTTTACTATATATAGTTAAGCTAATTTTGTATTAAAACTACGTTGGAGGTGAACGTTGACATGGTAGTTGACATTCAATGACTATACTTTTTTGGTGATGATTACTAAGCCAGTTAACACAGATTGAGTTATAGTTATGTTAGGAACGAACCCACAACTATATATTATAATATATTGTGCAAAAATAATAAATAAATTATATATAAAAGAAGTGCAAATCATTCCATTACTTGTAAAAATTAAGTTAAAAAATGATAAAATATACCAATACATATAATCACCATCTTATATATGTATTTATGCATTCCTCTCATAACTTTATAAACATAGGATGAATATTTATCTAGTACTTGGACAAAATTTACTTACACTATATGGAAAAGTCTGCACAATTTAATTATATTTGACTCTGAATTAAATTTAATTTAATGGAATTTGAGGGATAAACACTAAATTAAAATTCTTTATGGAGAAAAATGTAAGTACCAATATGATGTATGTATTTTTTGTAATCGTGAGTGACAAAACTGATTTAACCATTTCTCTAAAACAAATCAGTCGGGAATAAAAGGTCAATCACAATTGATTGTCTTGACAAATAGTTTGTATTATTTTAAACCATAATCTTTAGATTATTTTTTCAGGTTTGAGACCGAAAACTATTTTAGCTAAGAGACTTGAGACAATATGTGTGCTATCACTTCTTTGTAGGTGAATAAGGAAACTCTAGCAAGTACGAACATATGATTGAGTACATGAGAAATTTGTTAGTCAGAAAGATTGTTATGGTAAATTATAGAAAGGGTGAGAGTGTCTCATTATAAGTGGAGATAAACTCATATGTTTCTTGCAAATGCCTTCTACATCTCTTTCTTGCAGCAGTTTAAATATGTGATAAATAGTAACAAATAAGATAAAATAGAAAGGGTAATGTGGTAAAAAAATTAAGCAAAATTTAAAAATATTTGCATAGTTTCAATATGTGCCTATGATACGGCAGAAGATTGTTCTCCACCGCCAACACTACCGCAAGATAAGTAATCTCCAAAAACGAAAAGAAAAGGTGAAATCTTATAACCTATATCACTCATTTTTTGCTTTGGTTATGTAAAACATTTTGTTGGAGCCCTGCCACAGCATATGAATAGGTCGAGCAAGCTCTCATATTCTGCTATTACTTCAAACGTTTCTTTCGCATTGTCAAACTGAGAAAATCTGCAATATTATGTAAAACCACTTTCAAACACAGTTCATACATACACACACATGTATGTATGGTACAAATTGGCAGTTAAAATGGTTCATACATCATACAACATAAATTTTCACTTCTATATCACAAATCGCACAACTGATAATAATTTGACACCTTAAGCTGTAAATTTGTGTCAAGCTAAAGTTTCCAAAACTAAAATAGTATACAACTCTACAATTACAACAAATATGGTCTTTGTACAGTATCAAGAATAGATGACAATGTCGAAGAAATAACTTAATGTTGAGCTTACTCACCATACTCATGAATTTCTGATATTCAGCCATATCTCCTTTCTTCTAAACTCTTGAGGGAAAGGGTGGAGGAGGACGGCTCACTTCCACTACTGCATCTTCCTTCTTGGATTTTTTTTCTTGTGGCCTTAACAGACTCTTCAATAACATCTTCACTCACATTATCAACTAATTCCTCAACTACATTCTCAACTATCACAGGTTCCTCTTCTTTCCCAACCACATCTTCTACATCCTTTGGTTTAACAAGTACCTCTTTTTCTTTCATAATCGGGAAAGTAGGTGGCTGCAATTGTCTATCGCTTCTAAGTGAATTCGCATTACAATATTCAATTTGGAGAGGAATTACTGTGTCACTTGGAAATTGTCCTTGGGGACGCTAATTTATCTGTTTTTCCAATTGAGACACTTGTTTTTCGAGAATTGTCAACGCAGATGCTTGTTATTTTACCTTCGCATTAGTCTCTTGCTGCTCTTGTGCACTCCTTGAGATATACCCACGAGTGCATGCAAGTGTTATTCTAAGTGTGTTGACTTTTGATCAGATTTCCGCATGAATTGGCTCAGTTGTTCTTCTATCCTAATTGAGGTTTGAGCGAAAATTGCCATAAACTGGTTCATTTGGAGAGATAATCCATTTGCAGTAATTGCACCTTCTTGAGGATGGGCAGGGAGTGCCTTCTAAGCAAGAGTCTCTGTATACGCATCATGTTGGACTTGACCTCCCTGATATTGATTCTGCTGTTTGAATTGATAATTGTTTCCTTGGGGCCTCGATTGATAAGTTCCTGGATTAGCAGCCCTTGAGGATTTGAATATTGGAACCCTAGATGACTCTTATACTGATTACCATATCTTTGACCATTTGAATAATTATTACCTAGATTATTTATAAGGCATACTGATCTTGGATTATGAGGACAATCTTCCCACGTATGATCAATTGACTCACACTTGGGACATAATTCTGGTTCTTGTACCACATGAATATTAGCTCTTGTTTCAGAAACGAATAGTTGTTTAATTTTGTTCTCTAGAGCAGCAATTTTCGCATTTAAAGCAGTTTCTGTGTCTACAATCAAGGTACCATTTTCCGAAAATCGAACTGGTGATCTTGATGGTTGCCAACTCATTTCATTCTTTACTATTCGATCCATAATACCAAACGCTTGATTCACATGAACCATCATAAGACCACCTTGACACATAGTATCCACTTTTTCTTTGGATGCTTTATCTAAACTACGATAAAAAATTCCGAGTTGTAATTCATTTGAATACCTATGTAATAGGCATTTCCGTAATAAAGATTGAAAACGAGTTCAAGCAACTCCTGCAGTTTCTCCACGTTCTTGACAAAAACCTGCTACATCAAGTTGTCCACTAAGCCTAACACTCTAAGGATGATACCTATCGAAAAATACAGTTTGAAGTTGATCCCAAGTTAAGATTTTATCATGTTGTTGCTGATCATACCACTCACTAGCTCTTTCAGTGAGGAAAAACGGAAACATATGAAAGTACATTTGTTCTTGGGTTACTCCAGGAGTGACATATGCATCACATATTTGCATAAACTTGTGCATAGCTCGAAAAGGATCCTCACGTGCCGCACCACTATATTGCCCAATATTGATAAATTGATTGATCATACCCGCGTCTGGTCTAAATCGGATTCCTTGAATTGCGGGTGGACGGAGGCCCAATGGTGGTAGACGGAAAGGTCTGTATTCGTTCGGTTGGATGAATTGCGGAAGTTCTTCTTGAATTCTTGCAACATTATTGTTGAGCGGTTGTTGACCTACCAGAGGAATTTGGAATTGAGCATTTTGGATTCCTACCGGTTGATCTTGCACAACTGGTGGTAATATCGGGTCACCATGTTCATCCAACTCAAGTTTGGGATCTTCAACATTATGGATGTTTAGATTCTCCATTTCTCTTTCACTTCTTGCTTTTTCTCTTGTTTCTTTTTCTCTTTTGTTCTTAGCTCGGATTAATCTCTCGGAATTCGAGAGCATACACCAAACCTGTAAAACCTGAGAAGAGACAACACAAAGAAAAGTGTAAAACTGAAAAATAAAACTAAATAAAAATAACAACTAAATCACTTACGGATAACACCGTGGTCACACGCCACCGTCCTCAGAAGCGACGCCAAATCTTGGTGTCTCATGGTGTGTTATAAAATAACACCCCTAAAAAGGAAAGACGCGTACCGCGAGTGTACGGGTTGTCCAAGTAATAGCCGATAAACGGGTTTTTGATCTCAGGGACGGAATGGATATGACTTAAAATGTTATGCAATAAGTGATGATAATTGTTATATGACAAGAAACGTAAATGGTAAAATATTTATTTGGTTTTTTGTTGTTTAATAACTAAGATGCAAAAATAAATTAAAGACTAAATTAATATAACTGAAATGAAAATAAAGTGAATAAATAAGCTAGACGGAAGATGATAATGGTACTTGAGTCTCGCAAGGGATCTACCTATATTTAGCTAATTAATGTTTCCGTTTAAGGGCTAAATTGATATTTATGTATTAGTCGGGACTCTATAATCTCCTAACCCCGGTTAGAGTGGACTTAGGAGCTATCCTACGATATTATAAACCCCGTCAGGGCGATTATACCTACTTTCGAATGGTTTTAGTCTCTTACCCAATTGGTTGTATGGTTAGTCAAGCCCGCCAGGGTTATTGACCACACGTCTATTATCTAGGTATGTAATTAAATCCTCCGTCAAGGTGATCACTTCCCCACCAAAGTGAATAGCTTAATTAATCAATCCTATCTCTAATTGGACAGAATAAAAATAGTAAATTAACCTGCGATAATAGTTAATACAAAATACCCAATTCAATTTAAATCAAATAATCTCAGATTCAGAAAAACGTCGATTAAAATAAATAAGGGCTTAACCCATAATTGCGATTCTCAAGTACTTAAATGTTTAGCTCATATTCAAAGGACAAACCAAATTAAAATAAAAGGAATTCATAATCCTAAATTACAGAATAAAAATAAAGAACCTAATTGAGGCGTTGGAATTGACTTCTGGTGGAAGAATGAAGATTCTTCACCTTTAGCTTTCAAATTTACGCGTAGAATGAATTATGTGTAAAATAAGAGTCAAAAGGTCTATTTATAAGGTGAAAATCGGACTTGGGCTTTACTTAAGTGAATTAGTGAAATATTAAATAGCTCAATTCCAATCTTTAATTACAAATTTCGTAACTGGTGTACACCCTTCACTAAAACGGCTGTAACTTTCTCAAATCAACTCTGAATTGATCCATTCAACTTGCTAAATCTTCGTAACTTGATAAGGAACTAATCTCATTTATAACTCAGAGGCTGAATCCATGTATAAGTGGATCGAAATAAGCAATTACTATCAGCCTTCCAAATTTGCCGCTTCAACTTGTCAACTCTTCGGGATTTTTCTTCTCGCCTTTGATTTTTTTACACGATCTAAGACTTTAATTCTTGATTCCTATCCTTTCTAGCATTAAGAACCTACAAACTTCGCACTAAAACAAACCATTTAACGTGCAAAAGTTTAATAAATGAAAAATAATATAATCCAAGGAGGTAAAATGAAATATAACGAATTAACACTAAAAGTCTATCGAATTAGTCAAATAATCACCTAAAATGATGTCTCCTAATGGCATAAAATTAGAACAAAAAGGGAGACATCAAAGGTCCAATTTTTTAAAATAATAGGCGGACCATAGATTGGCAAAGAATAATTCACGGATCCCAAATCCAATGTGAATCACTACTTTTTCGTTTTTTTTTATATGTAACATTAACTTACTCTGCCCCATCTTATGGCCTCTAACCATTATTCTTTATTTTGTTTTTTCGTTCCTTACTCTCAATCTCTCCGATAAAAAACTCACCTTTGCTCTTTCACCCTCTCTAATAATAAGACCTAGTTTTTCGAATACTCCCTTGCCCGTCCAATCTAATTGGTAGTCGTTGGAGACTGGATTGATTGGGTTTTCAAATGTCTTTAAAAGGCACAACTAGGATTTCCGAATGTATTAAGCCCCTTTTCAGGTATGAATCTTTACGAAAATCATATACTTTGATTGTTATTTGAAGTATATGCATGTTTAGATCTATTAGATTTGGCTGGTTTTTTTTTTAAATTTTTTTTCTACAAATTAAATATTCTAATGAAAGAATAAAATTATGAAATTCTAATTAACTTGGTCATATGCTTAATGTTTCTTTGATTTCCTTTTTTTTATGTAGAAAGAAAGCGACTTCTTGCACAATAATAACATTTAATTGAATGCTTCTTTCTTTGACATATGTCGACTAAGTAAGATACATAAGCTCATACATAAAATGTTGCAATCATATTGATAAAATATTTTCAATGGTTTCATCGCAGAAATTAACACAAGTTATATGACAGAAATCAATAAATTGACCGATTCGCGACAATCACATTTCAAAACTAGGGTAATAAGAGTATCATTGATATGTCCAATAGAAGAATTATGTTTGAAAAATTTGAGCACCATATGATAAATATTGTTTTTAAGAATAATCGGTATTCATATTACTAATAAGATTGTCCAATCCCGGTGCTTTAGAGCCAGTCATACTAAGAACGACTTCCCAGACTTCCCCAAGAGTTTGATCCTTTGTAAGAGAGGAATTCATGTCTCGATTTATTTTACATGGAGTAAAATTGGCCACAAGATTAGGAGAAACTGTAGCTTTACATGAATATAATGGTGTAGAAGTTGAAGAAAATATCTTGAAGACTTTTAGGATTTTAGGTATGTTCCGCATATTTAAGACGAGATTCGCGAATACAAATTCTTCTTTAACGAGTCATGGAACCAAATTTTTTGGTGTTATTATATCCTTTATCAATCCAAGTTACTCTCACACGATCTTACCTATAAGATTCCTCCTTGCTCCATAGATTATCCAACTTCTGGGTAATTTGAAGATAAAGAGCGATTTTCCTCTAAAGGCATCACATTTTGAAAAGCAGTGAGGAATTTTGGATAGTCTTTTATAAGAGTCATGTGGTTGACATTAGTGTACTTGTTCCATCCTACCAATGCAAGACATGTAAGATATATTTTAAGACAAAGATCTTGAATCGACAATACTAATAAAGGTCATCCCACAAGAATTTGATAAGATCACGATATTGTGGATTCTCTGCCCATTTGGATTTAAAAAGAAAACTCATGTTCTTGTTATATTGTTGTTCCCATGAATGATAATAAAATTATGGACTGATCCAATAGTCAATAGAACCACAATAATAGAGTTCAGAAAATCAGTAAGCCATTCCTTGCAAGTTAGGCCTCTATCAAGTTTCTCCTTAGTAAGTTGGTCATCCTTTAGATGGTTACGAAACACCCATTTGAGAGGATATTAATAAATTCATTGTTGTTATGAATTGAAGAATACAGTCAAAACTAACCTCTTTGAGACTCATTTTTTCAGACAATTTTGGTAATTTCATTGAAATCTCTAGATTAGATCCATGGATCTGGATGAGCCTCTTTCCAAGAAGAGAGTTGTTCCAATAACTTACATCGATCATCAGAATATGCAGGAGCATGAATAAAAAATATACCAAAACTGATAATTGAATTCACTAATTTTAGCTATAACAACTCTCTAGACAAAAAAAAACTCTAAGATTGACACCGTTTTTCCACAAAAGAAGAATTCCCCTTATCCTATGAGATCCTCCTTTGGTTAAACAACATGAGAGTTATCAATACCTTGCTAGAGACTACGTGACTGACATATTTTTTCATAACTCGAGACTTTAAAAGACAAGAAGTAACATGATTAAATTTAGAACACACAAACTTAAACATCTTACGAGTCAAAGGTGCCCTAATCCCTTGATAGTTCAAACATAAAATACTCACTTATCCATTCTAACCACTTAAGAGAATTGGGAGTCGTCCTTTAGCAACTCCTTCATCGAAAATGAACTTTATTAGATTTTGAAAACTGTTTACGAGATTTAACAAACAAAATTCTCCATTTTATAATATCAAAATTAATTTATTGTAAGGTAGTCTTATGTATCTACAAAGTGGTTATATAGTGCTTCAAAATCCCTGGTCAAACTTGTTGGGTCAAATGAGTATTCTCTCGATCTCAAATGTTCAACTAGTGGTAGAAATCGGATTTGAAATTTTCGATTTTTCCGATTAGAAAATTCTGATTGCGGAACAGATTTTTAAGGTTCCGATTTCCGATTTTTCTAAAAAAATTAGATCGAAATTGGAACTACATAAAAATTTCTGAAATTTCCGGTTTTTCCGATCCAATTTTATTTCCTAATTATATTTCTATTTTTTTTTACGAATAGTATTTCCATTTTTTTTGGACTTTACATTTCGTATATTAAATAAATAAAAAATTTAAAATAAAGAAGCAAAGTATACCACCAGACATGTTGAAAAATACAAAAAAAGAAAATAAATACTAAACGTTGAAAAACAGATAACCATTTTTTTATAAGAATGCAACACGAAAAACCCATTTCTTCACACTATTATTTACTGGAACGAAACCAAAAGCTCTGAAATTCCAAACCTAAAGTTATGAAATTTCCGAATATCAGTTAAATTACGCATTCGGAATTTCTTTTTCCAGTTCCAAAAAATAGGAACGGATTTGGAATGGAAAAAATCTATTCCTGAAAAAATTAGGAATTTTCCAAAAGACCTTTTTTTCCATATGTTCCTTCCGATTTCCACCCCTATCTTCAACCCAACTTTTATGAAGTTGTGTGCCTTATTGTGGTTAGCTAAGACCCATACTGTAGTATGACCAATCCACTTGTAATATTGTAATCACTTAATCTCTTGTAATATTGTAATCACTTAATCTTTTGTTCTTGGTATTCAGCAAGTGTCGGCTGCAGGCTGGAGGCTACGACCATGGGTGAGGCATATTAACAGGCTGGCCACAGAAGTTAGTTCAGTGGTTTTTAAGCACATCCCGAGAAATCTCAATGGTCGAGCTGACGCCCTAGCGAAAAAAGCAAGGCACAGGGCAAGGAAGGACGCCATGACATCAGAATCTTTAACGATGCAATTCTCTCGATTAGGAATCGATTAATCGTACAGTAGGATAGAGTTTTCTTTGTCGTCAAAAAAAAAAAAAAAATCTCTTGTTCTTGGTGAGGTCATTTCCTTTGTTAGGAGTTCACTTTGGGATCTATTACTTGGCAACTTCTATTCTAAGTCATTTACTCAACTCTTATGAGCCTTTATCCGAACTTTCCTATGTGAATTAGAGAATTGTTGCTCATATATGTGGGCCTCCATGATCGTGTAGAAGTCCTTCACCTAGAAAATTCCAAAACTACAAACAATAGACCAAATCGAAACAAAGACTCCCTAGACTAAGAAATACAAAAAAGTTCTCAAATTGCGTATACAAGTATGCGATTGCAGCGGAAAGGCATCCAAAATTATGTCGCACACTAGGAAAAATCATCTTACATATCTTGACATCACATATGAATATATTAATAGTAAACTAAGCGTGGTCAGTCACACAATTCCTTGTGGTAATCTGTGCTACTACACGTTTAAGATTATTTTCAATTGTAAAGTTTGACCATGAACTAATCACCTATGGTTGACCATGAGCACTTTTGACCAATTTTTCTTATAGGCCGACGTAGATATTGTTGCTAGTTTTATTTTAGATAACAGTTTTTATAAACACACTTAGCAACATAAGCTCGGTCAATTGTGGCTAATGTAAATTTTGTATCATTGATGATATATCACAAAAATTACCATATTAACTATCATAACTAAAAGAGCCAAAGACGAGTTGATTAACGCTAATATCACAATGTTTATCTACAAATTATGTTGAATAGCTTCCAAAACAAGCTGGTTGGCTTTGAAATCTGAGGGTCTCTAAGTTTCATTTTATACCTACATATCCTAGAATCATACTCGGGTTAGGTTCAAGTTGAGGTTCACTTGATGATTCATCGAATCTCAATTCATTTTCCGTGTGTGTATTCAATAAGTGAGAGAGAAAAGATATAACATAGAATGTGTACCTTTCTAAGGATATGTTGGGGTGTTTATAGGCGCTCATGGAGCCCAATATATCTCACATTTGTATTTATTCATGAAATTCTTAGTAGGGTGGTCGAGGGGGATAACCATTCCCAACCCTCCAAGTCTTTATGTCATATAACTCTTCAGATCTTATCCTAGGGATGGGCTTGTGTATCCTCTTAAGGTACAACTCTGAACCGTGTGTTTGTTATATTAACTCATCCCGAATTTATGACGTAATGCAGACGTGTATGTGGTTACCTTGTCATTTGGGACCTACCAGTCACCTCCTTTAATTTTTTTTAAACTCATCCTATCGCTTCGAGGGGATTGTTTAAAGATTCACTTCAGACACTTTCCACGTATGACAACAAGGTATTCACTTGCACTGTGAATTTAAAGAAGGGAAAACTCTTGAGGCTCATTATTGACACATTTGGCAGAGCTACGTAATACTTCACTACACACGTGGTGTGATTTGAAGTGTTTTGTCCTAGAACTCGACATTCGCCCATCAATAATGAATAACGCTTGAGGCGACATGATATAATTGTTATCCTAGATAATATGAATAGGTTTGACTTTCCAATATACATATGAGGTAGTAATGTCATTTTATGGTTTCTCAATATATATATATATATATATATATATATATATATATATATATATATATATATATATATATATATGTTCTCCTAGATAAACACGCTTATTCAAGACAATATTTTCTTGATTTTCTTTTTTCCTTTTTCTTGTTCTTGTCTTTTGCACATGACTAACTTTCCACCCCTTGATTGTTTAAGGCCTTAATCCACATGCATACCTCATTCGGAGAAAGGGACTCTCCGATATGTTCTCCAAACAACGTTTTTGCTTTACCTAGGTTCTTTGATACCATTCCTCATATGATGACTTTGGGGCATGGGCTTCCTATCATGCTTCCTTCTCTTAGCGGTTTGGATACCGCACCATTCGCTGACTACAGACTAATCATAATTCAGTAGTGGAACCAATGATTGTAATTTTCTGCCGGTTAGTAATGATCTCTTTACGATAGAGATGGAATGGAGTATTGGTGCCTCTCCTTCTTCTCATTCAAACAGAAGCTTATTGTAGATGATATTTTTGTAGAATCATTTAACCCTTATTGGGTAGCAAGGAAGGGATGCTCGAAGTTCAAAGAGATGGATTTCTTCAAGGCCTCACTTAGGCCTCCTTGTACAAGCGTTTCTAAAATTTTAGATGAATTTCATGGGGGAGAGTCTGTCATTTGAGTTTATATCCGTTGACCAATTACTGATGAGGTGTCGGTTAGAATATTTAAACTAGATTCCAGCATATTTTGGTCGCTGGATATGGGTTTACGGTTTCCTCTCCCATTGTTTATAACTAATTTATTAGAGGTGTACGCATTGTGTTCTAGCCAAATAGGTCCAAATGATTGGGTCAATATTTTATTCTTCTATACTATTTGTGTTATCTGAATACCCTTTACACCCTTAAAGAACATTTTTCTTAATTTATACACATTGAAGAAGTATCACGTATGATCAGAATTTGGCTAGTACACTCTTACACCTTGTTTGGGGGTATTCAAACAGATTATAGATATGTTCTCCCTATCCATGACAACTATGTGTTCATCAAGGATCACCTTGATTGGGATCCCCCGACTGTGTAGTGGCCTTACTAAGAAGTGGAATGCTCCAAGTTTTCCAAGGTGGGGAAGCGACATCATGAGAAGATCAAATACATTGGTGACCAGAAGAAGATATACGAAGTGGCGAGCTTCTCTAAAATAAATTATACTATACTTCAATTTATATCCTTAATACATCCCAATTACCCACTAGATGAGGGATTTTGTGGTCGTCTTGGGTCAGACCAGCTATAGTTATTCATATCCCACTAGTGGTGGATCCGGTAGTCACTGAATAACATTCATATACAGATGTTGACCTCTTGGATCTTATAGAACTTTGACTTAGGATCTTCCAATTTTTATGCATGTATCATAATCTCTTTTTTAAGGTGGGGTCTTAATTTTGGTTTTCCCCCTTCTTATTGTAGCAAGCTCCTTTGTTATCATATAACGGGGCTCAGTTGGAAGACGACTTTGTAGAGGGCAACTCGTTAAGGTGAATCCTCTAATAGACCTTGTGTGGCTAGCACTATAGTGAATATTTTATTACACTTTCACAAGGATTGTAGAACCTGAGAGTAACTGTAGACTTAGGTTTGGGATTGTGTAATTTCATTTTGTATTAGAGGGATTTTACGGTGCGAACTTCATATCTAATTATCATGACTTGAGATATAGTAGTGGTTATATGTTCACCTAGGGTGGATGTGTTATATCGTTGATTTTCCTATAACATGCATGCATAAGACACTTCACTATTGAGTTTAAGTTTATTTATATAGTGTTGGAAGGGCATGAAGTTGAATGGTTAAGGATTCTCCAAGATGATGTGTCATTGCGGGAGGTGAAAGACACATTGCACTCCATCCTTTATGATCTACGAACGACAATTAATGTCTTAAAGAAAATCCTATATAATTGCACACAAAGACATATACACACATGACATAGTTTTAGTAAAATAATAACTAAAAAATTATGTAATTTTCTTAAATTATGTAAAATCATAAAAGAATTTTGTTGATCCATTTACTAAAGGCTTGACTAGGAGAGGGATAATAGTGATGTCAAGAGAATAGTACTAAATCCCATCAACCAAGGTAGTATGGTAGATTACCATTCGTAGGTTAAGCAAAGCCATATGATCATAGGGCGCATTACATTCTCATCCACATAATTTTAGGTACTTCTTAATATATCGTTGATTGTACGCTTGATAAATCTGTACCCCTTGGTGGTGGTCATTTTAAGATGGAATTGTTAGATACATCATTTATTCATAAGTTAGTTCTATATATAACTCTTAATACTTTCAAATCCAAAGTGGAGTAATCAATGAGTGATAAACGTTTATGACAACACGTTTATAAGTGTGAAGGTTAATGATGTCTTTTTCTTACGAGATATGTGTTGTCTCCTTAGAGAATGAGAAAAAAAAGGTGTGTGCATGGTTCTAAAGATGTGTATATTATATGATGGACTTCACTTATAACCACATAAACGATATACAACTATGAATACAAAGCAAAAAAGTGAGCCTACACTCTCCGCATTTTATGTAAACATTAATAATAATACTCCAGGCCTTTAGTCGTGAGTGTATACTTTTGGTGAAACCTAATGTATTACCTTAAAAACGATCAACAAAGATAGTAGCATCCTAATTACGTCGTAACTATTTGTAAGGTATTGGACTCTCCATGCCAAAACAAGTGAAATCGTTTTAAGTTCTTGTTTTAAAACTCCTTTTATCTTATTTATTAGTTTTAGTCAATTTTAATAATATATGCTTCCAAAATAATTTGAATGTTAAGGATACATTGTAAAAATTTGTATGCAAGGGAATCTTTTCCTTGATTGTAATTTATATTTCTTTTTTCCCCCTCTTTTAGTAATATGGAGATAGAGACATGGGAGGCAAAATAAGTGTCCTACATGTTATTCTCATTGATATCACCTATACATACCACGCAGATTTAAGATGTCTTCAACTATCACTTGTACAATGGGAATTTTTTCTTAAAGCTTTAGCTCGTATGACATTTAGTGAGATCTGGATTGAATGAATCACGCAATGTATTTCATTAGTTTCCTTTTAATTAAATCTCAATGGAGAAATATTAATGAGTCTCACCTCAAAGTGTGGTTTACGCCAGAGGGATCCTCTATCGCCTTTCTTATTCTCTCTTATGACAGAGGTTCATATTAGCCTGATTGAGGGTCGCGTTACTAAAATCTATTAAAGGTATTCAAATCACTTGTAATTGTCTGGTACTATCTCATTTATTATTTGCAAATGATTTCTTGGAAGGTACATAAATTATTTACTTTCATGAGATTATTGACATTTACTACGCAATTTTGAGACAACGAATAAATTTTAATAAGTCATCAATTTGATTTAGTAAATAAGCACTATGTGATCTAAAGATTGATACCATGGATATTTTACAAATTCATGAGAATAAGGATTTAGGAAAGTATATTGGCATACCTCTATGCCATAAGAGATCTAAAATGGACGCAATGGAATAGATATCGGATAAAGTTTTTACAAATTTACAAGGATGGAAAGTGAAACGGTTATCTGAAGGTGAAAAAAATATGCTAACTAAAGAAGTTTTACAACCTATTCTGGCTTACGCGATATCAATTTTTCTTTCCCTAAAGCACTCTACAAGAAGTTGTCTGGTATGATCATCAACTTCTGGTGGAATTTGGTGGAGCGCGATCGTATTCACTGAGTGGATTGAGAGAGGCTTTCAGTTGGTAAGATGGTAGGTGGATTTGGGATTTTTGGATTTTAAAATAATTAATGTTACTCTTCTATCGGCTCAGGTATGTAGGATCTTGTATAACCCAGAGTCCTTGGCAGTACATCTTCAAAAAGGTATTTATTATCCTAAGACAAAATTTTTGGATGTGAACGTAAGACATGAGGGATCTTAGTCATGGGCTAGTATATTGGATGGGGAAAATTTGTTGCTCAAACACAGGATGGGTCTAAATGGTTATGGTCTTAATTAAACGATATAGTAACATACATGGTTGGATTGTCATTTTCAATTGGAAAAACCCGCGGCTACAAACATCGAGGTTGTAGCTCAACTTATGCATGAGGATAAGAATGAGTGGAATAAAGAATTGCTCGACAACATTTTTCCAACCCCAGTTGTATCTGAAATCTTGCGAGTACAGATTCTACAATGGAAGAGTTAGGATAAGTTCATATGGACTAATTCCAAGACATGTTTTTATTCAACCAAAACGGGTTATCACGTGCTGAACAAATAGAAAATTATAGCCTTGCCTCAGTCAGTAGCGACTAATGAACAATATGGTTGAACATTTGGAATTCAGTGTGGAAATATAATTTGTTGACTAAGGTACGCATTTTTGGTTGGGAATGTTGTAATAATACTCTTTTTACGTCGCTTAACCCAAAGAAGCTGATGTCTCCCTATTTAGTATGAATTAATCTAAGTTGGAGACATCATTTTAGGTGTATTTAGGAATTTAATTATCGATTTTTATTCATATTTAATATTTTCCTATTTCTTGTCTTGATTTGATGATTTATTATTTTTAGAGCATATTGGGTTTAATTGTTTATTAATTGTGAAGCTTTAAACGTATATGGTAATTAATTAGATGTCAAATCAATTTTAAGAGATAAGGGAAAGAAGATAATGATGGAAATTGGAGATAAAAGGAAGTAAAGATTAAATAGGAAAGGAAAAGTTGCCAAGTAATCTGAATTTCAGCAGCTACGTCCATTAAATTGATCATAACTAAAAAATGGCTTGGAATTTGGAAGAATAGTCTGAAGAAAAAGTGTAGAACTTTCTGAGTCGATCAGTTTCGATATAAAGAACGCGTCAATCGGAACAATATTAAAGAATTTACAGCCAAAAGAAGACAACAACAATTTATTACCTTTTCTATATTTTAGGAAACGAATTTGATTTGGAAAAGAGTCCCATTACTTGCCTTCTACTCCAAGAATCCGACCTAGGGTTAGGAATACCCGATAAATACATCCTCTATTCAGTAGAAACAGATCCTTGGCCAATCCTTAATTCAAGAAGAAGCCTACATCAAGAGAAGAGAAGTCTAGAAAGAGCTGAATATAAAATTATGTCTTCACAAGCCTTCAGATTTGTAATTGTTTTCTTTTCTTTCTCTAGTATGAACTAATTCTATTTTAGCTTGAGATTTAGCATATGGGTATGAACCCTAGACTTGTTTTACATACATTTTAATTTGGTATTATAATTATTTAAATGAATGACTGTTTTGTTCTCTGTTTTATGTGCTTTGATTTATTGTCTGTTTTCCTTGCGGTGCGCAACGTATAGGATTACCTTAATAATAGTTAGATGGTCACCCGGAAGGGGTGTCTAATTATTGAAACACCACATAAACGTCTAGTGTGCGGTAGTGATCCTGACGGGCCTGCCTAACTAGATAGCCCTTAGGGTTTGATTTAACCACCGATCATTATTTGCAGGCCAGACTCATCTAAGAACCTAGTGGCGTAGGAGCACCTTAGTTAAGTCCCCTGGTAATTGTGAGGTCGCCACCTAAGTCCACCCGGAAGAGGGTTAGGAGGAATTTAGAATCCTGGTTATTGCAATTCTACATAATTCTTCTTACATGATTAGAATAAACAAGACCAGTGGGGATTACTTGCTATATCTTGAGCTAAACTCTCATACAATCTGTTCTTCTCTTATTTAATTTTCTGTCTTTAATTTATTTAGTTAATTTTTCTTATTTTGAAAAACCAAACAAAAATTCTATTGTCTTTTATTTATAGCGTATTACTCTTCTAGCTTTCTTATTTGCACTTGATAATTGCATATGTTTTCTCTAACTTTCGTAGTCTCTGAGGAACGAATCTTAATTATCATTAAAACTTGCATACGATCTGTGATACTTGCAGTGAGTAACGTGCTAGGCTAGGGTGTTTATTTGCATCTATTTTATCTATCATTTTATCACACCTTAGCCGACACCAGAAGCGTAGATGTGTTAGAAATAAGAATTGCTAGTGGTGTCTTTTGGATACAAATTAAGAGAGCACTTGCTTTTAATTTGCTTGTTCATCACTCAGGTCTGGGTGGGGTCGACGTTATAAATTAAGTTGCATAGGTCTTTCTATGACAGTATTGGGGATTGGATGCTGAAGATTGTTTGTTCATATTCAGACGGTGGTGGGATGCAAACATCATCAGATCGTAGATTTTGTTATTTATATGGAACATATGGAAAGAAAAGATGAATGCATTTCACGAATCACATCGTTTGGATTGTAGGCAAGTGATCTTCTCGACAGAGAAGACATCATCTGAGCTTTTTAGGACAAAATGGTAGAGATAACCTCGGGGCCAACTAGGAAGCAATAATACCAGTGAGAATGCATAGCCTGGTTTGACGGAGGATATCTCGTTTTCGTGTGATAATTCTTTCACATAATAATGGGAACTCAAAGATTAGGAGTGGTGGAAGTCCACAAGATTAATGGAGTTAAAGTCACATACTCGAAGTTTGGAGTACCGAAAAAGTTGTCTTCTTTGAAAATTTTGGCGTAGTGCAGGACATTAGGTCACCATCGGCAGAAAGGTGAACCTTTCAACACGGGTTAAGAAGGACCGTAGAGATGACGGAGCGTTACGAGCCGTTAATATTCCACCTTATCGCGAGAATCCTGAACAGTCGGGCGGACATTGTTTCCAAGTCAATTAGATAGAAGGTCACAGTTCGAGGATCTATTAGGGAGACACATCTTTTCAACATATTAGGTATCAGTTGTGTTTGGGGATAGTACTTTTATAGAACCTAGGCTTTGGGTCAAGAAATAAAACTATCCCTAGCTAATTTAGACAAAGAATGGTTAAATAATAATTATGATTAAAAGTTCTTGAAAAAATAAATGAAAAAAGAAGTTAGTAATGTAAATTGAAACATGTGAATTTGCTTAATAAAAAAATAACTCTAATTAAGAGACGAATGTAACTGAATTTTATTTCTTATTTGGAGTTTTAATGTAATATAAAATATATATTTAAAATTTTTGAACAATTAATTATATAATTTTTTCTGTTAATAAAAATATGTGAGTCATTTTTAACTATATATTTTATGTTTTTTGAAATCCTTAATATATAAATAATTTTAATATACCATTTATAATGGAATGGAAGTAGTAATAAATTACAATAAATGTAAAAGATTGGTCAACTTTTATGCTAGGCTAGATACACACAATAGATGATAAATAGGTGATGAAAATAGTGTGAGAAGGAGTATCACTCTTTTTCTTGCTGAACGCCATGGCAACTACTAAATACCTAGTTCAATGCATTCTAGTTTTTGTTGTTTTGGCTAATTTCAATGTTTTTCATGAGTGTAAGTATACCGTAATTATCACTCTTTGATCTGTTTTCTCCTACATAATTGATGGAAATCAACAAATTCATCTAAGTTGTTATATGACATATTTGCTTATATATCTAATGAATTTTTCACTTATCAGGCTTAACTGATAACAACCTTCATCACAACCATATCAATAACATGACCTTGCCAAAGATGAACAAAAGTGACGGCTCCAAATCGGGAGATGACATCCACATAAATCCTATTTTATGTCATAAAAAATGGAGGGGTGACACATATAGATGGTGTTGTGATGGTACTGATCCTATAAGATGTTACGAAAGTAAGGTTATATGTTTCCTTTTATGCTAAGCAACCATAGATGAAATGTAACTTTTAATGTCAGATTGAGGAGTTAATGAAATGGTAACTAAATATTTTTATTTTCGCAATCACACTTTGCTTTGCAATTAAAATGTTTTATTTCAGCAACAAGGCCGTATCTACTATGACTGTTTTCTCGTGAAAAAGGACCGTGACAATTCAATCAAACTGTATAACATAATAAACATATGTAAAATGTAGTATTGTGGTAACTATCTAAATCAAAATTAGGATACATTATTCATTAACTCCTTAATTAGACTTTTTAGACTGAAATATCTTGCTTTTCTTCAGATTTCTGTTTCTCTCCATCAGTTACAGCTACTACAACTTTTTCACTTGCTTCAGCTTCTTCTGGCTCCTTCTTTAATTCTGATTCGAATTCTTTTGCTGCCTAAAATCAAATACATGCTCTTATTATAAAAGCATGATCTCTCTCAAAAATAAACTATTTTCTTTTTAAGTGTTAAATGCAATCATACCAAATTAAAAATAAAAATAAAAATAAATTGTAGCCTATTTATTCATTTACCAATTGAAAAAGAAAAACAATATGTAATAGCAAATCAATAATATTAGAAACACAGATCCATCTCCAATATATATGTATAAAAATAATTGTAATAGCTGACCTGTTGGAAGCTCTTTATGGTCTTGCCAAAGCTACGACCAACTTCGGGTAACTGTTTGGGCCCGAATACGAGGGCGGCGACACCAACAATGACAGCGAGTTCAGGAACACCAAGCCCGAATAAGCAATTACAAGACATGCCCCTGTTCTTTTCATTATTATTATATTTGATGCTTGTTTGGGCCTTAAATGCTAGCTCAAGACCGGCCCGTTTGGTGTCAGTCAAGAATAAAGAACTGGATGAAGCAAAAGATGATGGTGAAGAAGAAAGATAATTAATGGGTACTCTTCTTCCGGTTGTTGAAGATAAGGCAAGTGTTGCAGCTGAAGTTGTAGAGAGTGCCATTATTCTGATGAGAAAATGAAAAAGACCGTTTGTTTTTGTTTAAGTTTATGATGGTGACAAAAAATTTAAAGGAAGTAAACTTTCGATGTTTTTATATGGGAAATGATCAATTAATAATGAGAAAATAGTGTTTATTTAACTTCTTTTTTTTTTTTTTTACAAGAAAGCAAAAAACAAAAAATAATTATCCAATACCACTTTTACCACAAAGATTATTAAAATATTCAAAACAATTGAAAAATAATGTTGTGCATCTCTTTTTTTTTTTTTTTTCAATCGTACAAGTAGTGAATTACAAGAACTAATTAGCCTATTCCTAGCCGCGAAAAAGCCAACCCTAACTCCAATACATCTCTATCCAATGATATAAATATTTCTTGCAACACATTTAGCAGTGTGAGTCTACAACCCTATTGAGATTTTTTTTAATGTTCAGAGTTTTCCATTCCAAAAATTTACCCATCCATTTCCTAAGTTTCATCCATAATAGGCTGGATCCTACAAGTTTCTGTCTTTTTGTGCATACCTTATATGACTTCAAAGTTATCAGGAGTAAAAAGAACAACTTTTTTGATTAAGGTCAACCGATAACCTCATAACCATAAAAATGACTCAAACTTTCCCCTCTAGACATGATCTGATTCTACATCTTCTTGTTACTTTGTGGGTAATATCACCATTCCTATTAGCCGCTATTGAAACATTTCCTGCTAATTTCTATTTCTTGGTAAACTATGCATCGCTAAGTCAACTAAAATCTGACTCATACTTAAGAATCACGTTTTCCTTTATAACCTCATCCCATACTGTCAGGGGCGGATCCAGACACCAAATTGAGGGGGGGGGGGGGGGGGGGGGCTTGAAATATATAGGAGTTCGAGGTCAATTTTTCTTAAATTTTTAAGGTAAAAATATGATACATAAATGTAAAACTAGCAATGTCAAAATGCAAATATGAGAATCTAAAACCATTACGTTCCTCGTCTCTTTAGTTGATGAACTTAGCAGTTAGTATTTGTGCAAAAAATATACAAATCAACAGCATTACACTTAATTTATATAGTGTCTTTAGTGTTATATTAATATACGATATGTTATATTAATATACTATATGTTATATTAATATTCTAATTTATAAATATGATGAATAAATTATATAAAAAGATTAAACATTGAAGTAATATAAATAATAAATTACTAAGTATTGTTACGTCAAATTCAAAATAAAGACATGTATTCGTATACAAAAATTGCAATATTTATTAAGTCGATCTTATGAAAATTGATATATTTATAACTTTAATCTAGTATGTTAAAAAATAAGAATTTTTTGTTAAGAATTAAAATATAGAGTAATGATATATGTCACCCCTTTTCATGTCACCCTTTTATCATCCTTCTATATATATGATTTGATTTCCTTGAATAGAAGATAGAAAAAAATTAATTAGGATAGAGAAATCAATTCATTGGTACATGTAGGGATACACGTAAGAGGTGATAAAATGGTGATACAAAAAGGGTGACAAATATCATTACTCTAAAATATAAGATTAAAGTTGAAATCTTATTCATATTTTATATTGAACTTATTTTCGAATCAAATCAAGTTTAAATTTAGTTTAAAAATGATTTTCTATTATGTGTGTATTTGGGAAAAAGATAAAATATATGCTAAGATTCGGACACTTAATCTCTATTCTAAATACTAATATATAGAGATACTAAACCACTAAACCACAATAACTTATGTTGCTCTTAAAACATGCATGTTTAACATAAACGTTCAGAAAAAACTAATTATTTTTTGAGACAAGATTACATTAACCTATCATAAAATTTACGAGTTGGGGAGGGAGGGGGGGGGGGGGGGGCTTCAGGCCACCTGACCCACTTAGGATCCGCCCATGCCTACTATTGTACTCTTTACTAAAATTTCTTCTTGATGCACTACTTATTCTCCGAAAAGATAGTTAATTAACTTATATAGTCTTGAGAATTTTGTTTTCCATCCACTATTTATTCTCGAAAAATCCGCCCATCCTAGCTTTCCAAAGGAACCACATCATCTCCAGGATGGTTGCTCCAACTATTTTCCAATCACCTTAGCTGGAAAAAGCATCGATCGTGTTAATAATCCAGTCATTAATACTTTTCCCAAATTATCTATTGGTTTTGATTTGCATTATGAGCAACGTTCTTAACCAGGCAAGTAAAAGATCGATCTATGCATTGATTTGAAGTGGTGGTAGTTGTCCTTCTATTTCCGATGATGGGTTTGTTTACTACGTGGAACACATCTTCCTCAACTAGTATTGGTGAGAACCCATAATCTACATGTATCACAACCCTTTTGGCCCTGTTCAAATGACATGATAATGAACTTTCTATAATTCAATTAAGGAAATTGTTATGTTCTCACAAGTAACACCAAACTGGCGGTGTACAAAAAAATCTTCGGTGACAGAGGTGTAGAACTGGAACTACGTCACAACTACGTCACAACTGGACAAACTTTCTTTGATCTACCATTAACTACACGAGTAAATGTGATGCAAACACGTATATCAACACTCCCATAGAGAAACACTTCTACTTCTGATGATCCTTCATATCTCAAACTAGTAATGGCTATGATGGAGTCCCCCAAAAAGAATTTGGTAAAGATAATATGTAAAAAAATATTAAAGTTGAGTTGATCCATGTTGTGTGTGTTGGAAAACTTGAAAAGTCAGAAAGTGAACATATTGGACCTTTTTGTTTCTCCCACATCGGAAGTGGGAAAGGAGAATTACCTCCTTTTATAAGGTCTAATTTTAACTATGTCCAAATGGCCCACAACCATGCACATAGCAAAGCAATGGAATAACCCACACGCGCGCACCACCACCACCCACCCACCCGACCCGGCCCGGCACCGGCGACGGCGACGGCGTGAGGCGTGGAGCGTGGGTCGTGGTTCGTGGTTCGTGGGGAGTTTGGGGAGTCAAAAAATGAAAAATGAAATGGATTTTGTACCAGCTCTTATAGTGTGGAGGGTTGACTACTCAACTTAAACGTAGAGACAAAGCTCCACGAATCTCGCACACGTTAAGATGAAAGAATATCCCAGCTGTTACTTAGTCAAGTCAAATACGTGGGTCAACTAAGCTGTTACAGGAAATCAATCAAATCAAAACGTGGGGGTTACAAGACAATCAAAACGTCAACCCAATTAAGCCAATTTCGGGAGGAAATCATGGGCCTTAATGGGGACGTTTCTGAAGGCTTGAGTCCTCCTCTCCACTCCCCTATATAAGGAGCACTCACTCCACTCTCAGAAGCTACGAAAATACACTAAGGAAAGACTCTCTGTCTCACCACCTACTCTCTCTATATTTTCCTAAACGTAGTTTTAGTTCTATTAGAGATACCGGTCACCCCGGAATATCTTTTTAACAACCATAGATTGACGGTGACTTCGTTTTTCCATATCGTGTAAGTGTATTTCTGTTTTCCGTGTATTGTTATTGGAATTTCCGTGTATTGTTATTTCCATTTCCTTGTAAACGTTATTTCAAATTCCGTGTAATTGTTATTTCGTTTATTTTCGTGTAAGAGTTTGTTTACACTTAAACTCTTTTTCTTTTTCATTATTTTTCTTTTCGGAAACCATTTTTCTCTTGTAAAACTGGTGGTTATTTTTAATAACAATTTAAAAAGATATTCATTTTCTTTTCCACCGGTTATTTTAGAAAATGGCTCTTCCTATTTCGGCTGTTGGTTCCTCTTTGAACACTAAGCCACTTCTCGACGCGAACAAGTTAGAGCCCCTTAATGGTTTTAACTATAAGCGTTGGGCGCAAAAAATAATGATATGCCTTGAACAGTATGAACTTGACTTTGCTATAGTCGAGGCTCCTCCACTTTTGGAGATTGGAGCTCATACTGAACAAGAGCTAGCTAGGCATGCTGCCCTCGAATCTAGGTTCAAAAGAGCTAACACCATGGCTCGGGGCTGGATGTTGAACAATGTTACTAATCCCATCTTTGACCTCCTTGCCAAAGAGAAATCGGCAAAGGTCATATGGGAAACTCTCGAGAAGAAATATGGGGCTGATGATTCGGGTAAGAAAAAGTACGTGACTGGGAATTGGTATAACTTTAGACTTACGGATCAGAAACCCATGACTGAACAACTTCACGTGTACGAGAACCTATGCGCGGAGGTTATCGCCGAAGGCATGAAGATGTGTGAAATTCTTCAAGCCAACATTTTGCTTGAGAAATTTCCCCCATCTTGGAGTGAATACCGCAACCACCTCAAGCACAAAAAGAAAGAAATGACCCTCCAAGAGCTCATCAGCCACATCCAAGTCGAAGAAGCGAATCGATTAAAGGATAAGTCAATCTCTTTCCCTTCTCATTCCTCCAAAGCTAATCTAGTCGAAGGTTCTGGCCAAGGTAACAAAGACAGGTTCAAAGGGAAGGGAAAGCAACAAGACATGCCTCTGTTCTTTTCATTATTATTATATTTGATGCTTGTTTGGGCCTTAAACGCTAGCTCAAGACCGGCCCGTTTGGTGTCAGTCAAGAATGAAGAACTGGATGAAGCAAGAGATGATGGTGAAGAAGAAAGATAATTAATGGGTACTCTTCTTCCGGTTGTTGAAGATAAGGCAAGTGTTGCAGCTGAAGTTGTAGAGAGTGCCATTATTCTGATGAGAAAATGAAAAAGACCGTTTGTTTTTGCTTAAGTTTATGATGGTGACAAGAAATTTAAAGCAAGTAAACTTTGGGTGTTTTTATATGGGAAATGATCAATTAATAATTTGAAAATAGTGTTTATTTAACTTTTTTTTTTTTACAAGAAAACGAAAAACAAAAAATAATTATCCAATACCACTTTTACCACAAAGATTATTAAAATATTCAAAACAATTGAAAAATAACGTTGTACATCTCTATCCAATGATATAAATATTTCTTGCAACATATTTAATAGTGTGAGTCTACAACCCTATTGAGATTTCTTTTAATGTTCAGAGTTTTCCATTCCAAAAATTTAATTATCCATTTTCTAATATCGTCCATAATAGGCTAGATACTACAAGTTTTTGCCTCTTTGTGCATATCTTATATGACTTCAAAGTTATCAGAGTAAAAAGAACAACTCTTTTGATTAAGGTTAACCGATAACCTCATAGCCATAAAAATGACTCAAACTTCCCCTCTAGACATGATCTGATTCTACATCTTCTTGTTACTTTATGGGTAATATCACCATTTCTATTAGCCGCTATTGAAATATTTCCTGCTACTTTCTATTTCTTGGTAAACTATGCATCGGTGAGCTATGTTGTAGATCTCGGTTCCGCGGCCTAGGCGGTCGACTGGGGCCTAGCGCCTAGGAGGGACTACGCGGGGCCTAGGCGGGATTACGCGGTTTTGAATCCTGCTATGTAATTTTATATATTTAGTAATACACGTGTATAATTATGATAATTTTATCTATTTAAGTCATAAAATTCATCTAACACCACTATATTGAATATGAAAAATACTAAAATTAGAGTTATAATATCAATTCAAGAATTTCCGAGTGTAAAATAAATTTAATGGAGGGCCTAGGCGGCAAGTTTTTACCATTAATCGGTGCCTATGTGGGCTAGGCGCTTCTTCCACGGCGACTAAGGCGTTGGGCAAAAATGCCTAGTATTTTTACTAGGCGTAAGCGGTTGAGGGGTGAGTTGACGCCTAGGCGGCGATATCTACATAGTCGGTGAGTCAACTAAAATCTGACTCATACTTAAGAATCATGTTTTCCTTTATATCCCCATCCCCTACTGTTGTACTCTTAAATTCTTCTTGATGCACTACTTATTCTCCGAAAAGATCGTCAATTAACTTATATATTCTTGAGAATTTTGTTTCCCATCCACTATTTATTCTCGAAAAATCCGCCCATCTTAACTTTCCAAAGGAACCACATCATCTTCAGGATGGTTGCTCCAACTATTTTCCAATCACCTCAGCTGGAAAAAGCACCGATCGTATTAATAATCCAGTCATTAATACTTTTCCCAAATTATCTATTGGTTTTGATTTGCATTATGAGCAGCGTTCTTAACCATGCAAGTAAGAGATCAATCTATGCATTGATTTGAAGTGATGGTAGTTATCCTTCTATTTTCGATGATGGGTTTGTTTACTACGTGGAACACACATCTTCCTCAACTACTATTGGTGAGACCCCATCATCTACATGTATCACAACCCTTTTGTCACTGTTCAGATGACATGATAATGAACTTTCTGTAAGTCAATTAAGGAAATTGTTATGTTCTCACAAGTAACACCAAACTGGTGGTGTATAAAAGAATCTTCGGTGACAGAGGGGTAGAACTGGAACTACGTCACAACTGGACAAACTTTCTTCGATCTACCATTAACTACACGAGTAACATGTGATGCAAACACGCATATCAACACTCCCATAGAGAAAGACTTCTACTTCTGATGATCCTTCATATCTCAAACCAGTAATGGCTATGATAGAGTCCCCCAAAAAGAATTTGGTAAAGATAATATGTAAAAAAAGATTAAAGTTGAGTTGATCCATGTTGTGTGTATTGATTATGATCGTGCTATATGCAATTGAAAGAAAAAGAATGTGTAGTTATGTCATGCAGACCAACTTACAGATTGTCCATTAGTATTACATATGGTGAGACCAAGCAGTTAAAATAATTACCCTGCTGCCTAGGAATGGCTGATTACTCGTACTCCAATGTATTCTGGGGTTTCTGAATTTTTGTCTATATTGTTGGATATAAGTCAACTGTTTCAACTAAATATTTCGGAGGAGAGCATGGGTCGGTTTTACCCGGTTTTGAGGTTAGGATAACCAAGGGTAATATATTTCGGTTTAAGGAATTGCTAAGGTAACCCAAGGGTAGGGTAAAAAAAAGTTTACCCTTGGGTAATTTCGGTTTACCTTTCGGTTACCATCTGTTTACCCCCGTTAGTCAATATTAGTCAACTTTTTTTTAACGTATGATAAAGAACAATATTTGAAATAACTGATATTATTTAAAGATCAAAGTTACAAATTTGACATTACAAACCAAAAAGTCGTAAATCGAATACTTCAAAATAAGTTATGCATAATTTAAATATGCGAGAAGCCAAATGAAATGACTTCTCTGATATGCATGTTTTGTATTTTTTTTATTAAACGGTTTTTCGGTTTGGGTAACCCCAACCTAATAGTTGGGTAATTTATAGGTAAAATATATGGATCCGAAAAATCATAAGGTAAACCGATGGGTAAGGTTGGCCTAGGTTAAATTAACGTATATTTCGGGTCGGTTTAGATAAAATTAACACGGTTTTTCGGTTTGCTTAAAATTTTGCTCTCCCCTACTAATAGGAATCTATCGAACATCTTAAATTCTAGTTGTTACATGCTCTATACCGTGTCTGCTGCAAGATGGTGTTTTTCTTTAAGCACAAATTGACGCTGAAACACAAATTCAATCCATTTTGAAAAATAAATTCTTCGGCTTTTGTCTCAAACCATTAAAATTTTATGAAGGAATTGGATTGTCCAAATATTAAATACTTTCAAGTAATATAATTAGTAGTGAATCTCTATGTAATTTTTATTGTATAATGTTGATTTAATATGGAGAGATGGATGATACTTTTGCTTCAATATTGTTACTAAGGTTTATTGTGAAACTTTATGGAGAGATGGGATCTTGCACAAAAGACAATCAATTAATACTGAATAAAAACTGCATAATCGTTAGCTGGAAATGGTAACTCTGAAATTTTGTATCCATTCCTTAATCTCTAGGAACAAAGTTTTTTGGGTGATTAAATTCATAGTTTTTACTTAATTAGCAAAACAGCTGAATTACAACATGAGAACAACTCAATGAGCATGAAAATCAATCTTCTTCAAGGTTAATGGAGTCCTTGAATTTTGCATACAAGATCTTCTTTAGTTGAGCCATTTGAGCAACCACTGATTCCTTTTCTTCCTCTAATTTTTCCAAGTTCTTGCTAGTTACTTCATTCATCTGCTCTATCCTACTCTCAACTTCTTCTTTGGGGACATGAGCAAACACTTCCCCAATTTGGAATCTCACTACATCCTCATCTGTAAGAATTAACTCATTGCTTGCATCTTCAAGACTTTCATGTGTTTCCTGACCAAAAACATCATTATTCAGCAAGCAGATTACTAATTCATACGCTATTAATTAATCTCAAACATTAATTATTTAAAATTTAAAAACAATTAAAAAAACTCTTCAGAGTAGATCCGAGTAATCAAATACATGATAATAGTGTGTATGTATTTATTTACCTTAGCGGCCTTGATCTCGTCTTCAAGTTCATGAAAGCGGTTGTTTAAACGACCAAATTTGTTAATGTTTTGCTGATCCTCCCATGTTACCTCAGTCTCTGAACCTGATTTTCCAGCCTTTTTTTCAAAATAAATCAAACACCCATTTACAAAAAATTAAATGAAAAGATATAATGGAAACAAAATGGAGAATTTGACGAACCTGCTGCATGTTTGACTTCTGGCAATGGAGAATAACAAGAGGGGTTTCGATTAGGAGTTGCTAATTCAATAAAACTAATAAACGGGCTTATTCAGGATGGTTCAGCCCAATATTAGATAAGATGCTTTGGGCTTCAGAAGAATTCCTCCTATCTTATCTTTTATATATTTAAGGCCATGTTTGTTTACTAATAACACTTTGGATAAAATTTCCATCTAATATCAATGTTCTAAAAGGTGCTAGAGAGGTGGTGATAAGGTACTTTCGAACACCTACGAGTTTGGACGATTTTAAATTATATATTATTAATTATATAATTTTACAAAAATAAACTAGGTTATTTCAAATTATTAGCTCGTAGGTGACATATGTCGTATAGATAGTATTCAGGCGGTCAACCACCTTCTAACATCTAGGAAGAGCCTTGCAAACCTAAGGGGAGATTTTTAGAATAATGTCCAATATTCATCAATTAATTTTAGTCATTAACAAATATAATAGCCATATTACATTTGATTAATAAATGTAACATGCCTTACCTTTTTTCTCCATAGAGCGTCTGTTTTATATTTTTGTAGCCACTTGAGGAGCTAGATATGACATTAATCTCTCTCTATTCCTATTCATCTTATCATGTCACACCAAACACCCCTCGGCAGGCCGCACTCGAAAAACAAGTTCCTAATCGACTCAAAATCACCCCTAAAAAAACCATAAATTGGAATAAGTTCTTGAAAACCAACCGATCCTTTGTGTGGAGTCTGTCTAGAAGCTTCATCTAGACAATAAACACATGCTTAAGTGGTTCCATACATGAATCTCAAATAATGTTGACCCACGGTTTACGGGAAGACCACTTTCGAAATACATTATCGGTGGTTTATATCACAAATAATACTCTTGACCACCCAAAATCGACCACACAGGATGATGCGTATGATCAGACTGCTCACACATGGTCTATATCCATGTCATTAACAATGGAGGGCCAACCTCCCCCCTCCACACGCCTGCATGCGCATTTTAGTTTCCTGGAACGTCGTTCCCAGCCACACGGAATTATCCATTCGTTGCACCTGCAACGACGTCAACCACGTCATGCATCAGTCTTTAGCACACATGGTACTCTCATCCCCACGTGGCCCCTACTGATGTCATTATGAGACAAAGGTTGCATCATCCTCCCACTATGAATAATAGTATTGTCATTATTATTATTATTATTATTATTATTATTATTATTATTATCATTGTCATTATTATTATTATTATCATTATTTATTATTATTTAATATTATCGAAATATATCTAGCATTCGACCACTTTACTTTAGCAAACCACAACCTTAAAAATTTACCCCTAAACCTTTTTAAGAGAGATTTTGATTTCATCTTTTTAATTTTTCAAATCTCTTTCATCAAAGGCGAGACTTTTTTATCTACCTTCGAATCTTAAATTTCCCAGACTTTTAAGAGCTTTATAATCACCCATTTAATCTATAACAAATCTCTTTTATCCCTAATACTCCACATCATTTTCATGAGAAACTTAGTTTAAACACCCAAATCCTTTATTCTGAATCCTACCTCCACCTTAGACATACATATTTTATTTTATGTAATTTGGGAAGACCTTCCATCCCAATATAACTAGGACAAATACTTGTAACTCGATCCTTAATTGCCCGACGTTAAAAAATTGACAACCAAAAGCAAACAACCCATTGTAACACTGACTGGAAAAGTTTCGGACGACCCGCATATGACAATGACAGAGAATTAAATGATATAATGTAGCCCTATAATTTATCAATAAGGGTTTTATAGTCCATTACACTAATACTGATGTGACAAGAGGAACCCCAAGCTAGAGAAAAGGCATGTCACCTTACTTAATTGCGATATCTCAAACACCTCCTCAAGCATATTCTCTTTTATCCACACATAGTAGGTATTAGATTTAAGCACATTCAAATGTATCCCCGAGCATGTTGTAAACATATGCATACAATTAATGAGTACCTTGACAGAAACCAAATTACCTCTAGCCAATAGCATAAAGTCGTTGAGAAATGCTAGATGCATGATCTTGAGTTTAGAACACTTTATATGGTACTTGAACCTATTCTTCATCTCACGCTTAAATAGCATGGATATATTTCAAACACGAAATAAAGAGATAAGGTTATAAGGGGTCTCCTTGGGAAAATACCTTTTACCCTTTAAAATATTCATGCATGCCCCTATTTATCAACACCGAATAAGTTGAAGATGTCATACACATGCCAATTTATGTACTAACCAGATTTTTTATTCCCCTAAGCACTTCACATAGGATACACCATGACAATAGTTCATAAGACTTTTGGAGATCAATTTTAATCGTGAATCTTAGATAACTATTCCCTTTATTGTACCCCCTCAGAATTTCTTGCATTCAATGTACATTATCGACCATAAGTCTCCCCCAGTACAAAATCACTTTGTGCTTTATCGACTAATCTGTCCATCATCGACTTCTACTGATATGCAATTATCATCACAATAACTTTGTAAACCATATTACACCAAGATATTGGTAGAAAACCGTCTACCTTAAGAGGTTGTATGTTTTAGGTATGAGGGTAATAATAGTATTATTCAATTGCTTTAGAAGGAACCCTGATGTAAAGAACTCTCTAATCACTACAATAGCCTACTTACCCACTATATTCCAGGTTTTAAAAAGCATGAAATGTCTTTCCAAACCTAGAGCCTTGTCATTAGAAATCCAAAATATTACATCTTTAATCTCCTCATCCGTCACCTAGATGCATAATGAAACTCCTTGCAATTGAGTCGATAAACTACCCAATCAGCTCATTCTCTTCCTTAGTGCCCAACAAGCTCTTATATAGTTAATAAACGCTTCATATACTTCCTCAATATTAATTGAGTCAGATCTATCCAGAAGTATTAACCAAAGCTATGAACTTTACCTTTTCCTTTATTTCACAATCTTGTGAAAGATATTTGTGAAAGATATCTCTTCAAAATATATTCAAATCTTTCTTTTTGCCTGTAGAGACTACTTTTCTTTTCAGCTAAACAAGTTTCTTGATCTGAAGCGCCATAACCTTTTACATGATAGATACATTACTCATATCTTGGTGTAGTCTTACTATGGACTCCTCAAGATCCAATTGAATCCTTTTAACCCGTCCATAGATGTTAAAAAACACTTCTTGTTCAAACCACTCACCTCAAATGTTAAACTTCTTAATTTTTTACAAAGGACAAATTGTTTGATTTCCATACTTTGATCTCGGTTCCAAATATTTTCCACCACTTCTTCATACCCTTTGTTCTCTATCCACATATGAAATAATTAAATGGGTGTGAGATTCTTTGTGGCTTGCATATAAAGTGTAACTAAAAAAAATTAATGATCTAAGATAAAAGACTGTATATATATATGTAGTAACCTAATGCATATAACTTTTTTACCCATGACCCTATCTATCCGTCTTAGCATATGGTTATTATGCCACATGTAGAGCAGAGCAAGTATTTGCAAATCCTCTAATCCCACCGTGTTACAATAATCCACAAATTCTTTGATATCACTCTTAGTCCCCGTTTTATGTTTTCCTCTTCTCATAGGATAAGATATTATTGAACTCACCCATAAAAACTGAAACCTAATCAAATGTAGAGACATGGTCAGTAAAATCATTCCACAACTCTCTTTTTTGTTTCTTCTAGTCAAACCATATATAAATAAGGTACGAAGGCTAATCGACGTGACCTTACATTTTATCTTGCAATGTATGACTTAGAGAGTTATTGATATAACCTGAATTTATACCTTATATGGGTTCTAAACAAGAAAGACCCCTTTACGTATTATTTATATCAAAATTATCCAAAAATTACAAACCACCAAACACCGACTTCATTAATTTATTCGCGCCTGCTCGGTTACTTTTTGACTCCAAGATGCCTAACATATCTATATTTTTGCATTGGAAAAGTCAACCATCCATGCCTTTTATGGGGCAACGTAAAATTCCATCATGTTCTATGTTGTGATAATCATGGGAGGATCACATGGTTCTTCCTCATTTCCCCTTCTCCTGCATAGTGATTCCTTTCACTCTTCATAATACCCTCCTTTATGATGTCTTTACTATTCAAAGATATTCTGCTTTCTTCATACTTGCTTCATGTTTATGAAATATTTTACTTATATAGGTAGTAAAATATTAATTCAGATGCCCTATTAGACCAACCTACAAACTGTAAAATCCAACCACAACTTCCCCATATTATTTTCCTCAAGGCAAATCTAGCACTTGACAAAGTTATCCGTTTTGTACAATTTTTCTTCTTTGGAAAAACTTATTTCTAGGAGCCAAAATATCACTAAAACTAGTCCAAATTTGGTCGTTCAGTCTTGGTAGATTGCTGCTGCAAACTAGCTCATGGGTCTATGTTATATTTCACAACGGCTCAAACATGACCTTTGATATGTTGTATGTCGGGCCCATCAATATTTTCCCCTTAATTTTTTCACAATCCTACTTGAGTTTCCGTCGCTTGATAGTTACACTACATGCAGGAGATGCACTTATTGCATTGAAGACCCCTGCAATCCCCTTTCCCATATATACTGCCTCTTTGGTACTAAACACCCATGTATTACTCTTTTTTGAATTCCCAAGCTTTACACCTAGTTTGTTCCAAGGTGTGATAACAAATACACACCTGAAGGATGGAAAACTCGTAAGTGAATAAGTGTTCACAATTAATAAAGTGTGTAAGTGGCTTCGTCTCCACTTAGATGCGTTAATACGAAAATTAGTTCTAGATTTAGTGATTTGTTGGGAGAGTAGTACAACAAAGTAAATATTTTTATTTTGCTTTTGATTAAACAACTAATAAGACTATATAATTAACTAATGATTAACTATAAAGCAAATTAACTAATGAGTTTTAAGAATAAGGAAAGGATAACTCGATAATTTCTAGTAATCCCCACTAGACACGATTTAAACTTTTCTTGACATAAGGGAAAATTTGGTATTTAACCTCAAATCAGGAATTCAGGATTATATATTCCTCCTACATCTGTCCTAGGTAGATAAGGAGTACCATATGATGCTATAGAACTCTTATGAGTGACCCCACAAAAGCCTCTGGACGATATACTCTAACCCTATTGATTATTTGACTAGTTAAGAACTCCCAGTTCAGTAACGCATATCAAACGAATATAAGATATGGTCACAAGCCGACTCCCTTTCGGACTATACTCAAGTTTTAACCTACTAATTGGACAAAATAATAGCTTCGTACAGTTATTTATACTCAAAGAAAATAGCACAAAGTCATTTAAACGTAAAAAATGCCAAATTATAAGAAACACATGAATATCAATATCTAGGGTGCATACTGATATATCCATTTTTATTCTAAATATTATCCCATATGAGACATCATTTTAGGTATAATTTGGACTTATTAGATAAAATTTTGTGCTTATTTCGTCATATTACACTTTTTCCCCTTGGAATTATGTTGTTTGCATTTTTAGAGCTTTTGTGCGTTATTTTGCTTGTTTTTAGTATAAAGTTCTTAGGTTCATGGATGCTATGGAGCACCACGATAAGGAGGAGAATAGATAATAAAAGTCTTAGATTGATCAGAGAAGTCAAAGGCGAGAAAAGATATCCCGAAGAGTTGACTAGAAAAGCTGCAAATGTGGAAGGATGATGTTAATTGCTGATTTCGAGCTACTTAGACGTAGATTCCGCCTCTGAGTTGTGAAGAATATTTATTCCTTATTGAGTTATGAATATTTATAAACTATAACGAGTCGATTTGGAGTTGATATGCAAAAGTTACAGCCATTTTACTAACAGATGTATACCAGTTACGGGAATTACCGATTGGACTTCGGCTTTTACTTACTTAATTAAGCCCAAGATTACACCTAATCCGTTTTCACAATCTATATATGCCCTCTTAGACCTCATTATTCATCACCTCTCAATTATTCCTCAATTTACAACATCTTTAGAGAGAGAGAGAGAGAGAGAGAGAGAGAGAGAGAGAGAGAGAGAGAGAGAGAGAGAGAGAGAGAGAGAGAGTCAAAACCACCTCTCAATTAAACTTCAATTTAAATCATCTTTAGAGGGAGGAAAGGCAGAATGCTTGGAAGAGGCAAAAGCAGAAATTGGAGAAGTCATTCTTCCTTCAACAACAGCTCAACCATTCCATTAATTAGGTTCTTTATGTTTTATTCTCAGTAATTAGGAATTATTTGTACTTTTAATTCAAATATGAGCTAAACTAATTAATACTTGAGAATCGCAAATTGGGTAAAGCCCTAGTTCATATAATTTAATGTTTTCTTTTAGTTTTGGGATTTGTTAATTTATTTCTAGCTTGGATATTTTATATTGACTATTATTTCATGCTTGTTTACTAATTCTAAATGGTACACTTAGAATTAGGTATTAGTAGTGAGGCTATTCACTAGTGGTGGTGATCACCTTGACAGGGGGTTAAACTACTGAACTAAATAATAGACGCGAGGTGTCCGTTATTGACCCTGACGGGCTTGACTATCCTTGTAGCTAATTGGGTAATCATTAATCACCTGAAAATAGCTTATAATTGCCCTGACAGGGTTTGTAATATTGTAGGGTAGCATCTAGGTCCACCCTAACGGGGGCTAGATTGATTTTAAACTCCCGACTAGTATAATTTATATCCAATTGATCCTAACATAAAACATTAAGTATATGAATTGAGGTAAATCCCTAGCGAGGCTCAAGTACTTATCTCATATTTGCATATTATCTTAATTCATGCGTTTGCCATTTATTATTAATTTAAAATCAAATCAAATATCTATTTTATTTATTGCTACAATTAATTTTATTTCTCATTTAAACACATTTATCTTAGCTCACAATCCCTGTGGAGACGATAATCCCTATTTACTTACTTTATTGCTTGGAACGACCCGTACACTTGCGATCTGTGGATTTTCTATTTTATTGCGTAATTTTATAACACCCCAGGACCCACCAAGTTTTTGGCGCCGCTGCCGGGGATTGCAGCGTGTGATTTTTTGTGTTTAATTTCTAGTAGAGTTAATTGTTTTATTTTACGCTTGTGTTGTTCTAGTCTTTTTTCAGGTTTTTCTTTAGGTATGGAGAATTCTTGTTATCAAGTTCAAACTTTACCACAGTCCTGGTTGGATCAACTGCAAGACTCCTTTAATAAAATATATACTTTCGCAAATTTTACACGAGGGAGTTTCAGAGATCACGAGGAAAGGCTCAGGAAGTTGGAAGGCTCACTCAATTGTTTCATCAACACTTCAAAGGTCCATATGAGAAATAATGAGGCAAAAATCAATGCTACCGCATCATTAGTGCAAGACATGCAACAACAACATCAAATTATGGAGCAAAGATTGATGCAACTCATAGAAACAATTGAGAGGCTACAACAAGTACCATTTAGGCAAACTGGCCAAGGTACAAATTTTGATGATGAGGCCATTCAAATTGATAGCGATGTTTGGATTGATGTAATTGAAGAGTTTAGCCTTCAAGAAGAGAAGGAAGTGGAATCTCCACAAGTTGCTATTAGTGAACTAGAGATTCCAATGAGAGAAGAACTAACCACGCTAAGCATGGATGAGGTAAATGTTGATAAGCAAGTTGATGATGAGGTTGAACCTTGTATAGATGATTTTTCAGCCATGGAAAAACTTACCAAGCCACGTTTAGAGGTATCAAATATTGAGTCCTTGGTTGAATAAAGACAGAAGAAAAAGAGGAGATTAGGATGGATTCTCCACCTAATACTCCATTGTTATCACCTCCAAATCTGGAAAAGATATACATGTTATAGAGTCATACAATATATGAAGCATTTGTAGAGGCGTCCAGCGAAACTAGAATCAACGCTCAAATGCTTGAGATATCTAAAAATGGACTCACACCGCAACAAGTATTTACAGAAGCTATCTCAGAAATGAGTGAGGATGCGAGTGTAGAGATCAAAGAAGAACAAGTGGACCTAATGATTGAAGAGAAGTCTGAAACATCACTTGTTTTGGACAAAAAGCTTGAGGAGGTGCCACTTGAGTTCCCCATTGTTCCAGAAGTGCCTAAGGATGTTAGAGAGAAGGACCACCACCATGAACCAGTGGAAAAAAAGAGTTGAAGATGAGTTAGGGGTTGGAACCAAGGTTGCTTGGAAGGCTTCTAAACAAGAGAATAGGCCAAGAGGTTTCAAGAATGAGTGGATGGGGCCATTTGTTGTTACTCGAGTGGTGACAACGAAACTGATAGAAATAAGACCTTTGGAAGGTCATAGGCTTCGAATTGTAGATGTTCATAGCCTCACCCACTACTGGGGAGGCTACATACTCAAGGGATAATGGAGGTAACCTTTCGAGCTTAACGACGTTAAACAAAAGCCATTTCAATTGTATATTAGTTTTTCGTTTTCATGTGTTTTAAATTCTTAGTGTAAACTAGAGTAATTTATGTTTATTAGTGTATAATTTTAAAGAAATGAGAAGGGTGTAGTGTTTTTGATGATTTGCAGGTGTTAAGAATTGAGTTTGGGGTGTTAGGTATAAGAAATGATCACTTTTGTACCTTCCAGATGCGTATAATAAGCTTTTGAACAGAAGTTAAACCGGGTACCCGTTTGTCTCAAACCGGGTTCCCGGTTTGTGAATTGATACAGTTCGTGCTCAAAAGGAGAAAACTCCGGAAGACCATTACTTGACGCTTGGAGGTCGAAATTAACTTTTTCTCGAGCCTAAACCACTTATTTTTCTGAGCTCTATCCAACGGCGAAGTCAAAAAGTTCTGATGAACAGCTAAAGTTTCTGACCTGTGCGGTGGAGACGCAACTCGTTGGTGCGAAAGGGAGAAAAACGAAATTTTGAAAAAAATGATACCCTCAATGAAAAATCTGAGTACTCCAATGGATCGGGAGCGCAATTTCCAATAGATACGAGTATAAAGTTCGTAAGAATCCGAGGTGGAGGCAAGGAGAAATCGAAAAAAATACGATGAAAATTTCTGTGCGAATACGCAACACTTGCGTCCAGCGAGTTGGCAATTCGCGCATGAATACCCTTCATGTTTTTCACAAGTAGGGACCCCAAAAACCAAATCTCTGACATGTGCGTCGGCGTAGACGCAAGAGAGTTGCGTCCAGCTATTAAAAAAATCAAAACCGGGTACTCAGTTTCTAAAAACGGGCGCCCGGGATCTGTTGGCGAAAATTGACCTTAACCTTGAGGAAACCTTATTTTTCCCTTTACTTTGGCCTTCCACACATGAAACACCATTGATGACGAACCAAAACTCCAAAAACACTCAAATTTCATCATCAAACACCAAAACATCACCAATCCATCTCTCTAAACATCATCCAAACACATAATCATATCATAAATCTTCCCAAAACACCAAAGGATTCACACTTTAATCCAAATTTTTCCTTCACCAAAGCTTACAGTTTATCCATTAAACCTTTCCCAAACCTTGAAATATTTATGACCCAGCCCAGAATAAACCATAATTCATATCCATACACCTTCAAGAACACCAAAATCACAAATTTCATCCAAAACTTTTTAGAGTTATTGAAGCTTTGAGTTTGGGGTCATCAGTGATGACCATGAAGGTTGGAAAAGGTACGAAGAACATGATGAAGAAAGAAAGTTGGGTATTAAGGGAAGATTTTCGTAGAGGTGATGATGACTTAGAGGGCTAGGAGGAGATGATTAATTAAAAAAAACATGAATTCGAGTTGAGGAAACGCACTTTACAGAAGATGGAAATTCCATGGTGTATGATATATACATCGCAACTAAGAAGACTTCATAACCTCGACGCAATACTACATATACATTACTTAAAGACTTCGCAACTAAGAAGACTTTACAAACTTTATACATTTACTTTTGCCTTGAAAGCCTTAAATAACACTCAATCCATGTGAACGATAATCTTACTTATCATTTCTTGCTAACCTGCAATCCGTACTCTGCGGAGTTGATTCCCACATTAGTTGTACTTTATTTTATTAACGGGAACGGTAGAAGGTCAGGTCTGTATACCGTTTGATTTCTCTAAGGATTCTTACCCATTACACTGTGTCACACAAACACACCACGGTCTTCGTTCGCGAATCATATACTGCTCATCGGGGCCAGTATACTGCTCAAGCATAAAAGTTACTGGTCATTTTGTCTGTCGACTTACCTACAGATGGTGTAAATGGGCAGAATCATAATTTTTTGTTGAGAGCTTCTATCGAGGTGTTCTCCTCTCCAGTGGATAGATCTAAAAAAAATGTAATTATGTTCTAGAAAAAATAAATTTTGACACTTAAGTGCCAAGTTATGTCCTTTCGAAGTTTGTTTAATTTTGTTCGCCGATAGGTGTGGTAAACCGCCCGTTTCGGCCGGTATACCGTTATACCAGCTATTGAGCACGAATTTTCTTCCACTTACCTACACATAAAAAAAACTTTCTATCTTTCTCATTAACGTAATTTACATCTAAAACAAAAATAAAACTTACTAATTTACATTAAGAACGTAAAATTAAACTAATAAAGCATTAAAAACATGGGGTGTCTCCCAAGAAACACTTTTGTTTAACTTCGTTGAAATTTGACGTGTTACCTATGTTATTTCTTGAATATGTAGCCTCCTCAGCAAGGGGTGATGCTATGCACGTCTACTATTTAGAGATTTTGACCTACCATGGGTATATTTCTATCAATTTTTCCATCATTACTCAAGTAACGATAAATGGTCCCATCCACGTATTCTTGAAACCTCGTGGCATGTTCTCTTGTTTGGGTGCCTTCCGAACGACCTCGTCGCCGACCCCAAACTCATTTTTAGCTCTCTTCTTCACGGGTGCATGGTGGACCTTCTCTTTGACATCCTTTGTCACCATTGGAATAATGGGGAACTCAAGTGACTCATCCTCAAGCTTCGCGTTCAAAACATGGAACGTCTCAGACTTCTTTTCTATTATGAGGGCCACGGTTTTGACCTCGATCTCTACACTCGTACTCTAACTTGTTTTCAAGATAGCCTTCGTGTAAACTTGTTGCATTGTGAGTCTAATAATTGGTGACATCAATGGAGTAGTAGGTGGCGAATCTACCCTACTCTCTTCTTTTTCTATCTCTTTTTCAACCAAGGTCTCAATATTCGATTCTTCTAAGCTTGGCTTTTCTAGTTCCTCTATGTCTGGAATGTCAAATTTCATTAGGTTCAACTTCATCTTCAACCTTATTTATCATTGGAATATTCAATTCACTAGGTGCGACTTGAGGTAATTCCACTTCCTTCTCATCTTGAAGGCTAAACTCTTGGCTTATTTGCATACATGTGTGAAGTCTCCCTGTTTGTGATATATATATTCCCTTAGGAGACATCATTTTAGGTAGGAATTAGACTTATTAGATAGACTTTTATGCTTATATTATCATATTGCATTTTCACCCCTCAAAATTATGTTATTTGTGTTTCTAGAGCTTTTGTGCGTTAATTAGTTTGTTTTTAGTATAAATTTCTTAGGTACATGGATGGTATGGCGAACCAAGATGAGGAGGAAAAGTGAAGTTTAAAGTCTTAGATCAAGAGGAGAGATCAAAAGAGAAAAAGTACAACTCGAAGAGTAGAAGAAAAGTATAAGAATTTGGATAACAGTTACTTCTTGTTGATTTCGAGCCAAAACGGCACTAATCCATGTTTGGAGATTCAGATGAGAAAGTTGAGCCTCTGAGTAAGCTCGAATTGAGGACTAGAATCAGGTGATTTGGACGTGATACACTAAAGTTACGGCTGTTATACTGGAGTGTGTACAACAGTTGCAGTATTTACTAATTGGACTTGGGCCTTAATTACTTAATTAAGCCCATAATTAGACCTAATCCGATTTTAAGCACTATATAAGACCCTTCAGACCTCATTATGCAGCACCTCTCAATTCTTCGTCAAATTAAATCATCTTTAGAGAGAGCGTCAAAAGAAATAGGCAAGAGCAGATGCTGGAGAAGTCTTTCTTCCTCCAACAACAGTTCTTTTCACTCATGTAATTAAGTTATTCTTTATTTTATTTATGTTATTAGGAAAATGTATAATTTTATTTTCCTTTCTGTTTTTATTTTTAATATGAGCTGAACTTAAACATACTTGAGAATCGCGTAATGGGATGAACCCTAATTTATTTAATTAATGTATTTCAATTTGGGATTAGTTTCTAATTTAAGTTGAATTGGGTATTTTATATTGCTTATTATATTATATTAATTTCACTGTCAATGAATTAGCTAATCAAATATAGGATTGAGTAATTAAGCTATTCACTAAGTGTCGAGTGATCATCTGACACGGGGTTTAATTACAAACATAGGTAATAGATGTGTGGTGTCTGTCAATGACCAACAGGCTTGACTAACCACATAGCCAGTGAGGTAAGATAATTCACATCCAAAAGTAGATATAATCACCCAGGAGGGGTTTGTAATATCGTAGGATAGCTCCTAAGTCCACGCGATAGGGGGTTAGGAGATATTAGAGTCTCGACTAATATATAAATATGAGTTATGCCCTTAACAAAAGCATTAATTATGTACGTTTAGTTGATTCCCTAGCAAGACTCAAGTATAGCTCATATCTGCGTCTAATCTTCTAGTCTTTAGTTTAGTAATTTCTTTATTTGCGTCTAGTAGTTAAGTCTTTGAAAACCAAACAAAAATCATTTATCTTTTATTTTCTGTATTTGCATTTATTACTACTTATCTCTTGAACACCTTGGTTGTACCAACAAATCCCTGAGAACTAAATCATGTTTATCTAATTATTACTTGGACGACCCGTACACTTGCGGTCAATGGATCCTTTTATATATTGTTTAATTTTATCACACCCCAGGATCCACCAAGTTTTTGGCGCCGCTGTTGGGGATTTCAGTGTGTGACCTCGGTGTTTAATCCCTAAATAGTTTTAATTGTTATTTTCCGTTTTACACTTGTCTTTTGTTTTTGTTTTATTTCACATGTTCTATATTTAGGGTAATGATAAAGATATTCCACTAAGGATATTATCCAAATTCCGGCCCATTCGACTACAAGGAAAACATTGGGGTAGTTACTACTACCAACCACCTTATCAACACCCGCAAGAGCAAGGATGGAACAATCAATGGACCGGGCATATCCAACAACCTCCACGACTAAATCTCTCTGAATTGAACAAAAATGTGAATGGATTTCAAAGTTACGAACTGAATTTGATGCAAGAGCTACATGTGGATTTGTTGACGGAGTCTCGTATGGAGGTAAGTGAGTTACAAGGAATTGAAAGAACTAGGCTCCGAAAACTACTAGATGACCATAACTCGACCCTCCGGGACATGATGCTAGATTGGGGGTGTCCCATAGTTCTGCCCACACATAATATAATCATGGATACCAAAGCAGAGATTGGAAGGAATTCATGGATTCTAGTAATAATAAATATGTGAATGGAGAGGTTGGATTACCCGAGATAGAATAATGTATAAAGGAATGTTTTCTTTCTAAGAAATGAATTCGAGCTAAGCTTGTCGAAGATCAATAGGTAATTAACCCAGCAAGAAAAATCCTAATACACCATGTGGAAGAGAATGAGTTTCACCATGAGAGAAAGATTGTGAAACGAAGATATTACTCACCCCTTTTCAGAGATCGAATGAATCAATTCTAGGTGGGAAAGTTCTAAAACTTCCATATCAAGGGAGAGGCGAGTTTAAGCGGAGGAATTTCGTAAAGGCCTCAATACCATCTTTATGGAAGGTAACACGTCGAACTTAAAGACGTAATAAACAAAAGTGCTTCTTATTAGACAACCCATGCTTTAAGTTGCTTTCAGTATATAAATCCGTGGTGTATAATAGAGTAATTTGATGTTTATTAGTGTTAAGTTTTAAGACTTGAGATGGGTTGGAGTGTTTTGATGTTCATAGTTTTGTCAAGGATTCGGGAATAAACGGAGGGTAAAATGAAGAAAAACTGAAATTTGAGAAAATTAGTACCCCCAATGAAAATACGACTAGTCCGGTGGATTGGGAACACAAATTCCAATGAAAAAGAGTATAAATTTTGTAAGAATCCAAGGTGTAGGAAAGGAGAAGATGAAAACTTTAAGTGGAAATGCGCAACCCATTGCGTCAGCGAGTTGGTCATTCACGCTCGGTATGCCGACCCAACTCTCTGGAATAGAGTTGCCTATACGCAATGACAATGTGCATCAACGAGAGTTTTTATTCGCACTTGGTATGCCGACCCAACTCTCTGGAAAGAGTTACCTATACACAACTAAAATTTCGGAAGGCAAACAATTTACGTTCGGGTGTCGGAATTAACTTTTTCTCAAGCCTAAACCGTGTATTTGTTCGAGTTCTATCCAATAAAGAAGTCATAATACCGATCATACGTCAAAAAACCCACTGTAACTTGCACACATAGACGCAACAAAGGGAAAATACATGCAATCTATACCAATCCTAACATCGAATCATATCACAAATCTTTCCAAAACACCAAGAATTTCATAATTTAATCCAAATTTTTTCTTCACCGAAAACGTAAATTTTATCTATTAAACCTCTCCAACACCATAGATATTGATTACCCATCTCAAAAAATCACCGTCATCACTACTTGGCCACCTTCAAAAACATCAAGAGACATAAATTTCATCAATAGCTTATGTACTTTGATGGTTGGAGATTGCAAGTGCGAGGTATCAAATCCTCGTAATTCCACGATCAATCCGGTAAAATAGCTAGAACTCTTCTTTTCTTTCTATGATTAGTTGGGAATTAAGAACGTGTAGTTATTTATTGGAGGAATTACGAATTGTTTGAACCTACCATTATATATATTGTGCAAATAATCTTTCAAGTAGGTGAAAAGTTGAGTTTGGGGTCATTCAATATGACATGAAGGTTGGAGAAGTTACAAAGAACATGAAGAGAAAAGAGAGTTTGGTGTTGAGGAAGAATTTCGAGGAGGATATGTTTTAGAGGGCCATGAACCGATGAATATGCAAAGGGAAATATGAGTTCGAGTTGATGAAGACTACGTTACAGAAGATTAATTCAATGGTGCATGATCTATACATCATTGATAAGAATACTTCTCAACCTCGAGGTGATACCACATGCAATCGACCTAGTGCCGATCCAGATATGTTTCCTTCTCCCTTTTGCTTATTTATTAATGTATATGATTTTTATTTTCTTTATTGAGCTTTTTCGAGTCGTGGGGACACGACTCATTTTTTAGTTTGGGTGGGGTATCGTTGCCTCATACCAATTTTATGTTTTATGTGTTTTTACTGCTTTTCAAAAAAAAAAAATTAAAATCAAATAAAAATTAGTTTATGGAATGATTTGACTATAGAGTTTGTTGAATTTCCCTGTAAGCATGCTTATTGTATATTAATGATATAAAATAGTTGACCTTAGAGTTAATGTAAAACACACCTAGAATGCATGCAAACATTAGATGATAGATAAGAAAAATTAATGAACAATGCAAAAGAAGTAAACTTGTACTTATTAAGAATGAGGTGTAGAATGTGAAATCTAAATGAGTAGAGAACCCACTTAATTATGAACTAGAGGTGAAAATAGAGTGAAACTATGTAACTAGAAAAACGATAGAGGCAGTTATTTGATAGCCACTTGAGACCTTTTTAGCTTTCTAACCCATGATTAATTATATCTTTCTTAGCCCCATTTTTTAGCCTTTAAGCCTTTCTTTTGAAGCCATACCATAAGCTTATCCTTTAGATGTTAGGACTATACCATATGACCCACACTTGAATCACGATTGCTTAAGACTAGTTGTCCTTGAGCTTGAGTTTGGGGTGAGGGAATCTGTTATTACATCTGTTAAGTAGATTTTTGATGTGCTTGAATGATTATGCACTTTACTATAAATTCCTTTACCGATGTCTGAAAAGTAAATAAAAGAAAAGAAAAAGAATGAAAGAAAAAAAATGAGAAAATAAGTTAGCTTTGCCATAATTGCTCAATCATTTTAGTGAGTTGCATCAATCGTTGCTCCATAAATGGATGTTGCTGTTGCATTCTTTTCACTAATGATGTGGTAGAATCGATTTTTGCTTCACTACATATCATATTATCCACCAAAGCCTGGATGAAACGATTGAGGTAGTCTTCCAAATTGTTGAACCTCTCGTCATTAACTCTCGCGCCCCCTTGTGTCCTTTTCTAAAAGACTGTATGGTTTGTCGAAGTTCATTAAGAGAGTCTTCTATATGATCATACGCTGATTATGGTGGGCTTGAACCTGAAAGCTCGGACCTCCTTGATAGGAATTTTGGGGTCTCAGGTGATAGATATTACTTTGATGTACGACCGTATTCAGATTTGACCGTTGGAAGAATACTTCTCCCAATGATTCCCAGCTAACCCACAACTCAAACAACCATACTCAATATTTATATTCATCGACACAAGAGAATTTGTCATATTTAAATAACCTAAAATTTTTTTAAACAAAACATGTGTGAAACTGAAAACAAATAAAACTACTATACTAACTTATACACAATAAAAAAATAACTGAAAATCCCTGGAAGCAGTACCAAAACTTGGTGGGCCCGTGAGTGTGAAAAGATAATGATATAAAAAGCACACACACCTCGAGAACTATGATTAAGTCACCACAAGTGTACATATTGTTACAAGTAATAAGTAAGTAAAATAAGTTCGTTCCTCAGGGATTTAAGTAGGTATTTCAACTCGTGTTCAATATTAGCCTAGTTGGTTTTAATGTTTTGATTAAAAGATAAGCAGATAATGAATATTTATTTTTATAATAAATTAAATAATTGTGCAAGTAAGATAATAACTTAAGGGTTGCGAGTATGAACCTATCCTACTGAATTAATGGTTCTAGGAATGAGGGTGAAGTGGCAATTTCACATTAGTTGAGATTTGATTATCTATCTTATTTCCGTCAGGGTAGCTTAAAGAGAAACTCTACGACCTTAGGGAACTCTTCTGAGTGCATCCTCTGAATTATTTTGAATGCCAAAGGTTCAACATCTATTGACTATCTAGCTAGGAAAGACCTCCTGGTTCACTACCGCACACTAGACGCCTATATGTTAATTCCGCAATAAAAACCCATGTTAGGGTAATAACTTTATTACTTGAGCTACCCACTACTTAGCCAAAATATGGATAATATTGTTACAAACATATAGTCAATGTAAATAACAAATACCAATTTCGATTAAATATTATAATCCCAAATTCAATTAAACATAAAAACAATAGTTCATACGATTAAAAATCCTAAGAAAAACGAGAAACTATGCATAATAAAAACTAAGAGTAGAAAAAGTAGAAAAAAATCAAAGAATCTAACACTAGTTACCCCTAATCACAGAGATGGAGGGGTGTAGGATTGATGCGGTGATGCTCTGGCTCCGTTTGTTCCTTCTCTATATCCTTTTGATCGCTTTATGATGAAATTATTGATAAAAATTAAGCTCTTGCGGCCAAGGAATATGTTTATAATGTTCATAGACGATATTTATAAGTTACAAAATATTTTAGGGTTTCCATGGGTTTCATTTAAATGACCTACCCCATAAAAAAATTTCCTCCTAGAAGGGACTGGTTCGAGTCACGCCAGCTGCATAATTCATAACTTCTTCATTACAACTCTGAATCATAACCCGTTAGTGTCCACGCGTTCCTAATTCACAAACCTATTTGTATATGAATAATCTCATCCAAATCTTTGTAAATATCATGTGTAATCGAAAACAATTTGCTTTCTAGTTTTGGTCGACAACTCTTTAACTTCCTAAAAATGGCTTCTTTGTCCCTTAACTCTTGATTTCCATCTTTGATCTTCTTTTCTCGACTTCTTATCCATGATTTGAAATATAGTATCATCGTTGTACCTAAGAGCTTCACATTTAACACATAAATTACACATAAATAGCTCTAAAAGTGACAAATATCCAAAATAATAGCAAAAAATCCCTCATCTTAGCAGAAAATTAACCTAAAAATATTCCTCTTGATGGAATGAATTCATCAAAATAAAGGATACATCAATGATTGAGGGTAAGGTATTAGGTATGAGGAAAATATGTTTTTGATAGAATTGGAAACATGGGTTAAACATATATTCAAAGAGAATGCTTTGAATTTTCATCATTTTGGTGATATTATTACAACAAATGACGTTCATTTATAGTGTGCCACATTAATATGATGATATAGTTCAAACCCCTTGGAACGAAGTTGAACTTATTTTACATAAGCGTGTGATGTTTAGACAAGATTACCTTGGTTGTCGAGATATTAGATTCTACGTTCATATCCTACGATCAACACCAAAGTAGGTTATTAGATCATTCGAGCTTCATATACACCTCCCAACAAGTCAAGGCATGATCTTCAAATTTAATGGGGTGATATTTAATACCAATAATGTTCCCTGCTAACAAAGGACGACGCGAAGAGCTTACGAGTCTGGCCGAAAAGTCCACGTAAATATTAGAGCCCTTAACCACTTAAGGCCTTGGCTTATTTTTATGATAGACTCGACTATGTCATTCTGTCTAAAATTCCTTATGAGGGTCCAAGGGTAAATCTTCTCGGTGGAACTACCACATATGATAAAATTCCGCAAGGTATTTATAGGGTTGAACGAACTCTTATAAATACCCCTAGTTCCAAAAGAGGAAAGGTATGTGCAATATTCTTTTGCAAGTCCATTTATATAGAATTGACCTCACACTAACTTAATCGTCTGAATACAATTGGAATGAGAACATCCCATTAGTGACTAATCCTTCTTTATTATAGACGAATATTGGAGCTGGAGCTAGAGCTCTCAGGTTAGACAATAGTCTATTCTAAATAAAGGAGACATACTTTCCTTTTGCGTAATTAGATAGACGAAATCAATTTCAAAGTTTTCAAGATATTTTATGAATACATATATAATACTTAGATAGTTCGTCATTATATCATCCTCAAAATCATTATACTAACAAAAAACAACAAAACCAGTTAGGTTAGTTCACTTGGCCAGGGCCTTGTTATTTCTTCGGCACTTAAATAGAGGCACATGGTTCGAATCTCCTCCCTAACATGTGTGAAGTGAGAAGTACAAGGTGCGAACCCCTCCATGAACATGGGTAACCTAGTTCTGAATTACCAGGGTATACATATGGAGGCTTGCATATTTCCGTGGGTTTAATCGTGATGCGCGCAAACTGGCCCGGGCCATCCACCCACCCAAAAAAACAAAAATCAACCAAATAAAAAATACAGGTCTTCTATTAATATGAGGAGAGTTCCTCACAAAGGAAATCTGGATTTTTTAAACCCAAAAAATAGCAAATTTTCTCTCCATGATTTTTTATAAGTTTATTGTTCTCTTCCTACAACCATTTGTTTGGTATATTCAACGTTGAATTCTGCATCTTAATTGATTGCACTATGATTTTTTTACAATATAATTATATGTTTCCTTATAAATTTTTTATTTTTCTATCATTAATTAGACTATGATTTTTGTTTTACTAAAATATTATTTCTTTTTAAATTTCGACAATGTAATATTGTCATTAGATGAGTAAAGGAAAAGAATATCCTAGTAAAAAAAGAACTAATATTTTTGGTTCCAAAAAAAACTTAGTAAACTATACATTGTTTGATCCGTCAGTGACTTCTCATTGTGTTGGGTAGGAATATTATTTTCATGTTGAATTTCTTTTGTCTGAAATTTTAGTTGATACAACAAATATAAGACATATTTATATTACTATGGCGATGGTAAAAAGGCGGAGCTAATATCCTTTATCCTATTTAATCTGATTGATTAAGGGAAGGTAACTCAGTTTCCTACCACTATACCATAACTATCTAGCTTTTAGTGTAATGCCAACCATTATACTATAACTAGCTTATTTGTAAAATTTAAAAGTTTTGAATAAAATTTTAAATTTAAACTTTTTACTCTAATTTAAAAAAAGTATTCCAAAAATTAATAAAATAATTAATTTAGTTAAAATAAAATATCTAAGAAATTAATCGCTAAAAGACTTATTAAATTCGAGTTAAAAGATTTATTAACTAACAAAACTTCGAGCATAATGTCTACCACTATTTTTTTAGTATTTGAATTTTTCATGTATATAATAATTAAATTATCTTTACATTATTTTTTAGTGTGACACATTATTTTTATTTAAACTTTTCTTTTGTCAAGATTTGAACTAAACATTAGAGTTAATCTAATCGACACCTTATTACAAATTACATGAAAAATATATAGTATTGTAAAATTTTAATGTATATTTTAATTATATATTATTCTATTAAATTACTATAAATATATAATTTATACTACACTAAATAAGTATTAATTTAAATAAAAATTAGGGGTAATTAGAGATAAATGTTTCTTTAATGATGCCTTTAATTTTTTTAAACCTTTAATATGCTTATTTAGAGATAAATACCTTATTAAACAATTATTTATAGAAAAAATACCCTTTATATTTTTTTATACTATACTATCCTTATTATTAAATATATTATTTTATTTTTAATACAATATTTAATTTTAAATCTTAAACAAATAATAGGGTATTTCTACCACCACCACCACCACCACCACCACCACCACCATCACCGCCTCCACCATCACAACCACCACCACCACCACCACCACCACCACCACCACCACAACCATCACCGCCTCCACCACCACAACCACCACCACCACCACAACCATCACCACCACCACCACCACCTACTACTACTAATTTCATTACACGCGCGCGTCCGTGATTTTTTTTTAAAATCGCCATAACTAATTCAAAAAAAAAATCAGAAAAATCGAAAAAAATCATATTTGGATAAATAAAATTAATATTTTACGTCTATGATTTTTTTCGGAATTTTCTGAATTTTTTGGTTTTTTTGATTTTTTTCAATTTTTTAATTCGCAGAACATGGAATTCCATGTTTTAAACAGTGAATTTCGTGTTTGCGGAAAACAAATTCCTTATATCAAAACATGGAATTCCATGTTCTGCGAATTAAAAAATTCAAAAAATTCAAAAAATTCTGAAAAAAATCATAGACGTAAATATTAATTTGTTTTATCTAAATATATAAATTTTTTATTTTTTTTTGATTTTTTTAGAATTCGTTATGACGATTTTAAAAAAAATTCATGGACGCGCGTGTGTGTTTATTAGTTTTTGTTTTGTTTTTTTCTAATTTTTTTTAATTGTTAATTATAAGGGTAGTTTGGGATGGGGCATTTTCCTATAATTTTTTTTATTATAGGCACCTTTTTTTTAATAAGTTTCTTAATAGGCGTTAATCTATAATTGGTTCTAAAAATTATTATTTAAATCAATAATTATTATAATTTATACTTTAAAAAAATCGTTCTTAATTAACATGGAAAAAAACTTGCTATTTTTAATATCCAAGCAAACTAATAGAAATGGGAATATGCCTAGCTGGCGCACATGGAAGAGTATTTGAGGCTAAGGTGAAATGCCCAACATCGCTCGCCATTTGCACATGGTGGTGGATAATTTGGGCCCATTAGCTTATTCGCTATGTTCCAGTAAAGCTTAGCATATGCCTTTTCCTATGTTTTGACTTTCTCCACCTGCCAGCCAAAGAGAGGTGGACAGTTTGGTTCCATTTTTGTCCTTTTAATCTGGCATTTTCTTTTCGCTTTTCCTCGACATGCTAGGACCAGCCACTTGTGACTATTGAGGTCGGTCTAGAATATACATATTTTCAAACATTAAGTTTTTAAATATAAAAGAAAGGATACTAGCAAAGAAGAAAATGTATCCATTGGAGTGTTAACCAGTTGAGGTTAGATTAACTGGTTAGTACAGTTTTAAATTGTGTTAATGACACCAAATTTTAAAAATGACTCTCCTATATAATAAATAAAAAAAGAAATTAATCAATTTCCGACGTTAGAATTTTTTTATAGTAGCCAATGATATAATTCCCTCATTCATCGGTAGCCTTGTAATCCTAACTACAACATCACTGGTGGTTCCTTGTGCGTTATAAAATAATGCAATAAAAGTAAAGAAATAAAGGATCCACAAACCGCAAGTGTACGGGTCTTTCCAAATAATAAATAAGTAAATACGAGATTATCGTCTCCACAGGGATTTAAGTAGTTACTCTAAATTCATGTTCAATATCAGAATAGATAGTTCTAATTGTTTTAACTAAAAAGATAAGCAATGAAGTATTTTGTTTTCTAATTAACTAAATAAAATAAATAATAAATAATATACAATAAATAATTATGCAAATAAGATAAGGAGATGCAAGTATGAATCTATCTTATTGAATTTATGATTCTTAAAAATAAGGGTGAATGGGAAATCTCACAATAGTCGGGACTCTATAATCTCCTAGCCCCCTGTCAGTTGGACCTAAGAGCTATCCTAAAGTACTATAAACCCCTATATGGGGGAATATACCTCTTCGGATGATAATTTCTTTTACCTCTTTGGCTACGTGGTTAGTCAAGCCTGTCGGTCAATAACAGATACCACGCGTCTATATCCTAGTTCTGTAATTAAACCCCCCCTGTCAGATGATCACTTCGCCACTAAAGTGAATAGATCAATTACTAAAACCTACCCTTGATTCATGACGTCAATGATAGTAAAGAATATAGTCAATGGAAATTAAGAACCAATTCAATTAAATACTAAAATCCCATATTCAAATTAAAACAGAAAAACAATAATCAATGATTCATATAATTACAATCCTAAAGAGAAATTATGCATACTAAAACTCTTGAATAAATAGTTTAGAAATACCTCATAGACAAAATAGATCTAATACTAATTTACCCAAAGAATAGAGATGGAGAATTGTTGAATTGATGTAATTAAGCTCTAACTCTTGCTTCTTCGACGAATTATTTGTGTATATTAAGCTTATGCAGCCAAGGGATGATTTTCTAAGGTTTAGAACTGATATATATAGGTGCTAGGTCGAAATCTTGGAGTAGGGACCAAGTAAAAGAGTCCAAGCCCAACTCAAATTCGTATGTTGATAAGGATAATTAATGCTGACTTGTTTTTACCAAATCTTCTTCGTTACTGGACCATTTTTGGACCGTAAGATATCAAAAGAATCCTCACGGAATTATCTATCTGATGTCTCCCTAATTGTTCTTATTTTAGACCCTTGGGAGACATCATTTTTGGTGTTTATTTACTTAATTCGATAGACTTTTGGACTAAAATTGCAATAATCCGGAATTTCCTTTTTATTTCTAGCATTTTTACTTTATTAAACTTTTGCGCGTAATATTGGTATTTTTAGTGAAAAGTTTACAGGTTTTAGATGTTAGCTAGGAGAGGAATCCGAGGAGAAAGTCAAAGATCGTGAATTAGAGTCAAGACTTGAAGATAAATCCCGAAGATATTATTTTTTAGAGCTGAAAATCCATTTTCCAGGCCATAGATTGCTGATTTCGAGGTGCTTAAGCGATGATTTAGCTGTTGACCTTTGAAGAGAAATCATTCCTTATCGAGTTACGGAACTTTAACAACTGGAATGAGGTCAATCGGAGTTGTAACGCATCGGGAAAAGCCGTTTTAGTGAAGGTGTATCAGCAGTTACGGGATTTTGGGCTTGGAAATTGGGCTTGGACATTTAATTAGTCTTTTATTTTCTGGTCCAAGCCCTAGTCCGAATTTATGCTTATAAAAGGAGGTCTGGACTTCTATTTTTCACAGAATTCACATTCCACAAGATTAAAACACCAGAGAGAAGCAACAGAAGGAAGAAGAAGAAGCTACAAGAGCTGGAGTGGGTCTATAGCTCCGTTCGTAGTCATTCCAATTCCGGAAATTAGGTTCTTTTTATATTTTAATTCTGTAAACAATATGAATTCCCTTTCTTTTAATTTAGTTTTTAATTTTAATATGAGCTAAGCTTTTAATAGTGCTTGAGAACAAACAATGGGTGAATCTTAATTTTATGAAATAACGAATGTTGAATTTGGGTTTATGCTAAATTAAATTAGATTGGGTTTATTACTCTTTTCGATAATTTGTGATTATTTACTGATTTTAGAGTCGCGAACTAAAATTAGGTATTAGTATCTAAGCTATTCCACATATGTGGCGTGTGGATCATCCTGACGGAGGGTTTAGGTATAGAATTAATTATTCAATCTAGGATAAAAGCTATTGATTCTGACGAACTTAGCTAATTCTAGGGCCAATGAGGTAAAACACTTAATCATCCAACGGTGGATCATATTTACCCTGACGGGACTAGTGACACTTTAGGATTGCCTTATAGTCCACCCTGACGGGGGTATAAGGAATTTAGAATCCCGACCATTGTAATTGACCAATTTATCCCTTAAACAACATAAGCTAGGAAGTAAGATTAGGAGGATACTTGCGTTCTCAAGTACTACATCTCATATTGCGTTTCCATTCATTTCACTTGCGTCTTAGTTTTCACTTGCATTTAATTATTTGTCTTTTATTCATTAGCTTTAATCAACAAAACCAAACAAACATTTTATTATCTTTTACTTTCATAAGTGCATCAATCACTATTTGCTAGACATTGTGATCAACCATTCCGTCCTTGGAACGAATCTGTATTATCATACATACTACTTGGGACAACCGTACACTTGCGGTTGTGGTTCGATTATCATTTGCATTTATTTTAGAACACACAAAGGACCACCAAGTTTTTGGCGCCGCTGCCGGGGACGGTAGCGTGTGACCACGGTGTTTATCCTTTAGTGATAAGTGCATTTATTTTATTTTATCAGTTTTACGCTTTTTGTTTGTTAGCTTTTTCAGGTTTTTAGGTTTGGTGTATGCGAAGAAGGCTATTCAAGGATCTAGAGCCAGCACCTCCGATCCTTAGTAATCCAGAATCGTTGATCAGACTTGCAAACAGAAGAAGAAGAGAACGAGAAGCTTTAGAGGTAGAAGAGTTAAGTAACAGAATGGAAGAGATCAATCTTCAAGATAATCAACTAGGCGCAAATGGCCAACCTTTGGCTCCAGGTGTTATTCCTCCAGTTCCACCAGCGAATCCTAATCCTCCAGTCCAGATAGTGATGAATCATGATCCATGGTTTACTAATGGTCCTCCAGAAGTTCCATTCCGTGCTCCAGCTATAGGAGTAGGTGCTCCAGATATTAATGTTCCGAGATTCCGTCCAGATTCGGGTATGCTAGCTCAGTTCCAAAACTTTGGAAATTTTCGCGGAAGACCATCGGAAGATCCTCTTAGAGCGGTTCAGAAATTCAAACAGATATGTGATTCCTATATCACACAAGGGGTTTCAAGAGAACAGATGTATTTTGCTGCTTTTAAATTCTTTGTCATTGATGGAGCAAGTGAATGGCATGATACGCAAGATCCTACGAAGATTACTAATTGGGACCAATTAGAGATTGCGTTCTTTGACAGGTATTACCCAAGTAACATGAGGTTAGATGCTGAATTAGAATTGACGCATTTCCGTCAAGAATATGAGGAAACTGTGGGTAGGAGTTGGACAAGATTTCAGATATGTTTGCGTAAAGTTCCCAATCATGGCTTTTCAGAGCAACAACAGTTAAAGATCTTTTATAGAGGCCTTGATGGAACTTCGAGAGAGAAATTGGATACGCTATGTGGTGCAGGTTTTCTTCAAGTTCAACCCGCTCATGCCAAGATCATTCTAGAGAGAACAGTCAAGAATGAAGTTGGGTGGAGCTCAGTAAGAACACCAGTTAAAGGAGTGAATAATGTTGACATAGAAGAGAAGTTTGCTACGTTTGAGAATAAGATCCAGAATACCATAGAGCAACAATTGAAGCAGCTTACTCTAGCTGTAAAAGAAGGATTTTCGGGTAAGAAGGTAGCTGTGCATGCTGCACAAGAGGTTTATATGTGTTCAATTTGTAAGGTAGATGATCATGATGAGGAAAATTGTCCGAATAACCCAGAATCAGTGATGTTTATGTCCAATAGAGGTAGTTTCAATTCGAGTGGTAATGGATATCAGCCTAACAGAAACCATCCTGGGTTTCAATACTCAAATCCTAATGGGGCAGCCAATCCTACTTACGCGTATCAGCCGCGCCCCCAAGGTAACAACTATAATCCAAGACCACACAACAATTATCAAGGAGGACAGAATCAAAACAATTATGCACAAAGACAAGCTCCTCAGAATACCTACGATGAGAATTTAAACCAGAAAGCTTTACCTGCCCATCCACAAGAAGGAGTAGTTACCCTTCAGAAAACTGTTGAAAATTTGATTGCTCTTCAAACACAAGCTTTGGAACGTCAAAACGCAGCCGAAGCAAATATGAAGATTTTCCAGAATCAGCTAAGTCAAATTAATAAACAGCTGAATCAGCGTCCACAAGGGCAACTTCCTAGCGATACGGAAAATCCAACACAACGTGAAGATTGCAAGGCTGTTACATTAAGAAGTGGTAAGAACCTCCCTCCACCCCCTTTTCCCGTTATGAAAGAGAAAGAAGTTCCAAGAAAAGAAAAGGAAGTGGGTGAGAAAGAAAAAGAGAATGAGAAAGATAGTGAGGTTGAAGAAATAGAAAGACCAAGAGAAGTTCCGAAAAAGAGAGATGAAATTGTAAGCAATCGCCCTCCACCACCGTTTCCATCGCGAGTTCAGAAAAAGGGTGATTTGGGTGATTTTCAGAAATTCTTTAATAGAGTGAAGGGTCTAAGTATTAATATTCCGTTATTAGAGGCGATTCGTGATATTCCTAAGTATACAAAGTTTTTGAAGAGGGCCCTCACTAACAAAAGGCCTTATTGTGATAATGAGATGATTGGCCTTCCTGAAGAGTGTAGTGCGATTTGCCAGAGTAAATTACCTCCGAAGTTAGTTGATCCGGGGAGTTTCACGATTCCCATATCAATTGGAGAAGAATGGAAAGGAAAGGCGCTATGTGATTTGGGGGCAAGCATCAACTTGATGCCCAAGTCAGTCTTTGATAAGCTTAAAATTGGAAACGCAAGACCTACCTCTATGGTCTTGCAAATGGCGGACAGGTCTCTTGCTCATCCTGAAGGCCGCATTGAGGATGTTCTTGTTAAGGCAGGTACACTTATATTTCCTGTTGATTTTGTAATTCTTGAATACAATGCAGATAGAAATGTCCCCATTATTTTGGGTAGACCATTTCTAGCTACAGGGAGAACATTGATCGATGTAGAGAATGGCGAATTAACAATGAGGATACAAGATGAGGAAGTGAAATTCAATGTATTTCGAGCTATGAAATTGCCAGATTCTCAGGAAGACTGCTTCAGAATGGATGTAGTAGAGCAAGCATCGCAAGAGGTATTTAATTGTTTAAATTTTGATGATATCTTGCAGGCTGCTTTGACATTAGATTCACCTGAGATGATGGAGGAGCTTACAGAAACAGTGGCAGCTCTCAATTCTGAAAATCCGAAGTATAGGCGTCTTGCCTATGAACCTGTGAGAGAACCGGGGGAGATTATTCCTAAAAAGAAGCCTTCAATCGAATCTCCTCCGGAATTGGAAGAAAAACCATTGCCAGCACACTTGAGGTATGCATATTTGGGTACTGATGAAACTCTACCTGTTATTGTTTCAGCTAATTTAACAGGTCCTCAAGAAGATAAACTGCTGCGTGTGTTAAGAGCCAACAAAGAGGCAATAGGTTGGACAATTGCTGATATCAAAGGCATTAGTCCATCCTATTGTCAACACAAAATTATACTTGAAGATATTAATGCACGCTCAGTTGAAGGTCAGAGAAGATTAATGCCAGCCATGAAGGATGTGGTGAAGAAAGAAGTGATCAAGCTTTTAGATGCGGGGATTATTTATCCCATTTCGAGTAGTGAATGGGTGAGTCCGGTTCAGTGTGTACCGAAGAAAGGAGGAATGACAACAGTTCTTAATGATAAAAATGAAGCGATTCCTTCAAGAACGGTAGTTGGATGGAGAGTTTGCATGGATTATAGAAAGCTGAACAAGGCCACCAGAAAAGATCATTTCCCTTTGCCTTTCATCGATCAAATGTTAGATAAATTAGCCGGAAGAGAGTACTATTGTTTCTTGGATGGTTACTCCGGGTACAATCAAATTTACGTGGCTCCAGAAGATCAACATAAGACTACCTTTACATGCCCATTTGGTACTTTTGCATATCGCAGAATGCCATTTGGGTTGTGTAACGCTCCCGCTACTTTTCAAAGGTGTATGATGGCCATCTTCTGGGACATGATAGATAATTTCCTTGAAGTGTTTATGGATGATTTCTCCGTGTTTGGTGATGATTTTGATATATGTTTAGATAACTTGGAGAAAGTGTTAGTGAGATGCAAGGAAACAGATTTGGTGCTCAACTGGGAGAAGTGTCATTTCATGGTTCGCGAAGGTATTGTTCTTGGTCACAAAGTTTCGAGTGCTGGTTTAGAGGTTGATAGAGCAAAGATAGAGGTAATTAAAACTCTTCCCCCTCCTGTTTCTGTTAAAGGGGTAAGGAGTTTTCTGGGCCATGCTGGCTTTTATAGGCGATTTATTAAGGATTTTTCTAAGATTGCTAAAACGTTATGCAACTTACTCGAAAAGGATTGCAAATTCCTTTTTGATGAAGCTTGTTTAACGGCCTTCAAAGCAATCAAAGAAAAGCTCATTTCTGCTCCTATAGTGTTACCTCCAGATTGGAATTTACCGTTTGAGGTTATGTGTGATGCGAGTGATTTGTGTATGGGAGCTGTATTGGGACAGAGAAAAGAGAAAGTTTTTCATTCGATTTACTATGCTAGTAAAACTTTTAGTGGTGCTCAGATTAATTACACAGTTACAGAAAAAGAGTTGCTAGCAGTTGTCTATTCGTTTGATAAATTTCGCTCTTATCTTCTTGGAGCGAAAGTTATTGTTTATACAGATCATTCCGCGATCAGATTTCTTATGGAGAAGAAAGATGCAAAACCAAGGTTAATCAGATGGGTCTTATTGCTTCAAGAGTTCGATTTAGAGATCAAAGATAGAAAGGGTTGTGAGAATCAGGTAGCAGATCATCTATCGCGCTTAGAGGGTTCAGAGATGAATAGTGGTACTGAAGCAGTTAGAGAAGAGTTTCCTGATGAGAGTTTGTTCGTTGATCGAGATTATGAGGCTCCGTGGTATGCAGATATTGCGAATTTAGTGGTGAGTGGTGTTTTTCCTGAATGTTCTACTTATCAAGAAAGAAAGAGGTTAGCTCATCGTGCTAGACAGTTCTTTTGGGAGGATCCGTTCCTCTATAAAGTTTGTGCTGACCAAATGATACGAAGATGTGTAGCAAGGGAAGAGACTCAAGCCATTATAGCTGGATGCCATGATTCATTATACGGAGGACATTTCAAAGGAGACAGAACTGCTGCGAAGGTATTTCAATCAGGTTTTTACTGGCCTTCTCTTATTAAAGATTGTCATGAATATGTTAAGAAGTGTTCGAGATGCCAGTTTACCGGAAACATATCTAAGAGGGATGAGATGCCGCGAAATAATGTGTTAGAGGTTGAGATATTCGATGTTTGGGGCATAGACTTTATGGGTCCCTTCGTTCCTTCAAATGGTAACCTCTATGTCTTATTAGCTGTTGATTATGTATCTAAGTGGGTAGAAGCGGTGGCTTTACCTACCAATGATTCACGAGTGGTGATCAAGTTCTTGAAATCACATATTTTCACTAGACATGGCACACCTAGAGTGATTATTAGCGATGGAGGATCCCATTTCGTTAATAAATATCTGAAGACTGTTCTAGAGAAGTATTGAGTTAGACACCGTGTATCTACTGCATACCATCCACAATCCAATGGTCAAGCTGAAGTTTCGAACCGTGAAGTCAAGTCAATCCTAGAGAAAACCGTTGGTCCTACAAGAAAAGATTGGTCAATGAAGTTAGATGATGCGTTGTGGGCCTATCGTACTGCGTTTAAGACTCCAGTTGGTGCATCTCCCTATCGTATGGTGTATGGTAAGGCTTGTCACTTACCTTTAGAGCTTGAAATGGGTGCCTATTGGGCAATTGCGCAGTTGAACTTAGATCCTATCTTAGCCGGAAAGAATCGTATGATGAAGCTTAATGAACTTGACGAATTCCGGTTGCATGCTTATGAAAATGCTAAACTTTACAAAGAAAACACAAAGAAATGGCATGACAATCGGATTCGCCCAAAGAACTTTGAAGTTGGGCAAAAAGTATTGAAGTATAATTCAAAGTTCAGTAATTTTCCGGGTAAGTTAAGATCTAAGTGGTCAGGTCCATACATTGTGACCAAAGTTACACCTCATGGGGCGATAGAAATAGAACATCCGTTGGAAAACCGTACCTTTATGGTGAACGGTCATAGATTAAAGATATACCATGGAGGTGAAGATACCAATCGCTCGGAAGATCCACATCTCGGGGAGGTCATGTACCTCCGCGAGACTCCTTAGAAGCGTGAGGTAACCCGTCGAGCTTAACGACGTTAAACAAAAGCCAATTACTTGTATATTAGCTGAGTTTTTACATTTTTGCAATTTAGATTCGTTTGATTTTCGTAATTTTATTGTTTTTATTAAGAAATGAGGAAGGGTAGTTGTTTCTAATGATTTCAGGGGTAAAAAGGACTTGAGTTTGGGGTCGATTTGGCGAAAACAGAAGAAAAAGAGGTTGGATGTCCAGGAGAAACCGGGAACCCGGTTTCACAAAACCGGGAACCCGGTTTCACAAAACCGGGAACCCGGTTTCACAAAACCGGGAACCCGGTTTTGGAGCTGGTACCAACACTATATACGCAGCACCTTGCGTTTTGGGTTCATGACACAGCATCGGAACCGGGAACCCGCATTTGGCGAAACCGGGTACCCGGTTTTGGTGCTGTAACTTTTGAAAATCTCTGACCCAGCGTTTTGGTGGCTTGCGTTTTCGTGCGTTTTGATTCGCGCCATCGACACAAATCCGGGTACCCGCATTTGGCAGGACCGGGTACCCGGTTTCGGAGCTGTAATCTTCCAAAAGTTCTGACCCGGCGTTTTGAGGTGCTGCGTTTTGGCGCGTTTTGACTCGCGCCATCGAGAAAATCCGGGAACCCGCATTCCACAGAACCGGGTACCCGGTTTCGGCGAGGAAAATCTCTGACCCAGCGTCTTGGGGTCCTGCGTGTTGGTGCGTTTCGAAAAAAAAAAAAAAAAGTCCACAATTATTTTTCCGCGCCGTCACAGCGACGCGGAACCGGGAACCCGGTTTTCCAAAACCGGGAACCCGGTTTGAAAGCTGTGAGAGGCGGTTTTGGGTGTTTTAACCTAGTTTTCTTAGCCTCTTTTGCAAGTTTTTACCTAAAACGCACCAATAGCCTCCCCACCTCCGAAATTCATCTACCAAAACACTATATATCATCAAATCCTACCCTCTTTCACCACAAAAACATAAGATCAACTCACCTCCTCTCCAAAATAACATCAAATCCTTAGTTTTTCCCAAGATTCCTCTTCAACCAATTCCTTAAATTAAACCCAATTCGTTCTTCTCCCATACAAATTAATCAAGACCCATCTCATATTTCACCTAGTTCTTAAATTCTTAAACCTCAAAACATCAAAATTCTAAACTTTTCCCTAAGTTTTTCATTATTTGAAGTTTTGAGTTTGGGGTGAAAAGAGATGACTAACAGAACCGGTGATTTCCGAAGAACTGCTCCTTGAAGAAAGACCACCATTGGTGGCTCTCAAGAACAAGCTATTGAGATTCCTGATTCACGTCCTAAACGAAAAATTGACGAAGTTAAGCTTGATTCTAACAGAAAAGAAATCACAGGTCAGAAGAGAAGATTAATTGATGAGATTGAAAGTGAGAAGGAACCAGAAGAGGAAATTACGAAGAACATTGAGAAGGAAACTGAACAAGAGATTCCGGAAGCACCCGTTCAAAAACCCCCGCGTATGAAGATGTGGGCCCACAAGCCTAAGAGGGTTTACACTTGTTGGAATACTCAGGTTCGGGAAAGAATTGAATTTTTGAAGTTTGGTGAGGAGACAAATTTTCCTAAGGGTATTATGAGCAGTGAATACAAAGAATATGCTGTGACATGTGCTAAGTTCGGTTGGAAAGAATTGCAAGAAAGGAAGCTTGAGTTTATTCCTACTTTTGTGCGAGAATTTTACGAAGGTTTAGCTACCTCCCATGATGCCATTGATATCCGCAAAAAGGTAGTTCCTTTCTCTATTGAACGTATTCGGAAATCCTTGAAATTACCCAACTTTTCCGGTACATGCCCTTTCCAAGAAACTCTTAATGACCCTTCTTTTGATTTTGAATCCCTTTGGGGGACCGTGCTTGTTAATGGGACTAGCCCAATTCCTGAAGGAGAAAGATATCCTGGACAGTTTTATAGCAGTAGTTTGACACCTCGTGCTAAGGTTTGGTCTCGTTTCGTAATACCCACTTTCTTTGGTATTAAACACACTTCCGAGTTGAAGAAAGAGCACATATTTGTTATTAAGTGTATTTTGGAGGAGAAACCATTTGATGTTGCCAAGATCATTTATGATACAATCATGGAATTCGCAAAATCACCTATGAAACAACAAAATCTGAAGTTTCCTTGTACTATTACTCAGTTGTGTCTAGACGCAAAGATTCCGCGTACGAACGCAGATATTGACATTGTTTCAGTTGGTGTGAGTATAGCTTTGAGCACAATCAAGAACATCCATGAAGAGGCAACACGAGCTACAAGAAGTCCAAGAACTCCTTAATCAAAGAAAGCGAAAACTGTTCCTGAGTTGGAGTCCAAGATTCAGATGTTGGAAGAGAATCAGGAGAAGATGATTGCTACCTTGGGAAACGTTACAAAAGAATTGGACCTGCTTCGAAATTTAATCCTAGGCGTAAATACACTTCAAAACGCGATTTATGATGCTGTTACGCGAGATAAAGGTCCAGAACGCAACACCGATAACCAGCCTCGCGCTGGTTAAGATACGTTTTCTAAACTTTCCTCTTAGTGTAAATTAGTTTAAATGCTTTATTGAGTCTTTTCGAGTCGTGGGGACACGACTCAGTTTTGAGTTTGGGGTGGGGTTCGTTGCCTCATCCCAGTTTTTATGTGTTATTTGCTTTATTTGCTTTCAATAAAAGAATTTTCGGAGTTGCGTTTGACTGTAGAAATTTTTGAATATCCCTTTAAGCATACTTTTGATAAATCGATGATATTAAATAGTGGACTTTAGGGATTGATATAAAACGCACTTACAATTGCATGCGAACATAGGTAATTGATAGGAAAAATTAATGAACAATGCAAATGAAGTAAGCTCGTACTCAAGGAATATGTTTGGTGTGTAGAACGTGAAATCCTAATTAGTAGAGAACCCACCTTGATATGAACTAAAGACAAGCTATGTACTTAGGAAAATGATAGGGGCAGTTCTTTGTTAGCCATTTGTGCCTTTTTAGCCTTCTATCCCTTGTATTAATTATTATCCGTCTTAGCCCACTTTGAGCCTTTAGCCTTTTCTTTGTAGCCACGATATAAGCCATTATCCCTTAGATTATTAGGCATGACCATATGACCCGCACTTGAATCACAATCCTGAGACATGTCTCGAGCTTGAGTTTGGGGTGGTGGGACCACATATGGGGAATGGGTTGGGATCGATGTGCTTTGTATTGTAGCACAATTGCAGATGATATATACTTATAACCCTTTGCCGGGAATGAAGAAAAATGAAAAAGAAAGAAAAAAAAAAGAAGTTGAAAATCATACAGTAGGAACCGGGAACCCGGATTCACCAAAACCGGGAACCCGGTTTGCTTCTGTACAAAAAAGAGAAAAGAAAAGAAAAAGAAAAATATGAATAAATAAAACATCCGGCAAAGTGGAATTTTTCTGAAAATCATCTTGTTTATAGTGGGTAGACATGGGACGCTAAAATGTTGCGTATATGGGTGAGTGAGAACATCTTTTGAGCGTTAACTCAAGCTCGAGGACATTGTTGATGGTAAGTGAGGAGAGAGCCAAAAGCTCACTTCAAATTTACCAAATATACATCCACACCCGTCCTTAAGCCAATATTATAACCGTAAAGACCTCGTGATTCCTAAGTGCATAGTGAATTTATAATTCTGTTGATAGGGAATACACTAGGTGGAGCGTTCAAAGCGAGTTAGGATTAATGACCACCCTATAGCCATCATACAGAGATGAGTACAAGTGTAACCTTCAAGCATTGCGACTTTAATTTTATGATTGAGATTATTTATGTTTGATGTTGCATGATTAGTGTATGTGTATATTAGTTTCTAGAGTCTGCTATATGAGATTTATTTTGAGAATTGCTTTAGGGTTTATTTGCTAGCTTCTACTTGTTTATACGCTTACTTCTACCCCTTTGTTTTGTTTTACTTTGTCGGGACGACAAAGGTTTGAGTTGGGGGTCTTGATGTCTCCCTAATTGTTCTTATTTTAGACCCTTGGGAGACATCATTTTTGGTGTTTATTTACTTAATTCGATAGACTTTTGGACTAAAATTGCAATAATCCGGAATTTCCTTTTTATTTCTAGCATTTTTACTTTATTAAACTTTTGCGCGTAATATTGGTATTTTTAGTGAAAAGTTTACAGGTTTTAGATGTTAGCTAGGAGAGGAATCCGAGGAGAAAGTCAAAGATTGTGAATTAGAGTCAAGACTTGAAGATAAATCCCGAAGATATTATTTTTTAGAGCTGAAAATCCATTTTCCAGGCCATAGATTGCTGATTTCGAGGTGCTTAAGCGATGATTTAGCTGTTGACCTTTGAAGAGAAATCATTCCTTATCGAGTTACGGAACTTTAACAACTGGAATGAGGTCAATCGGAGTTGTAACGCATCGGAAAAAGCCGTTTTAGTGAAGGTGTATCAGCAGTTACGGGATTTTGGGCTTGGAAATTGGGCTTGGACATTTAATTAGTCTTTTATTTTCTGGTCCAAGCCCTAGTCCGAATTTATGCTTATAAAAGGAGGTCTGGACTTCTATTTTTCACAGAATTCACATTCCACAAGATTAAAACACCAGAGAGAAGCAACAGAAGGAAGAAGAAGAAGCTACAAGAGCTGGAGTGGGTCTATAGCTCCGTTCGTAGTCATTCCAATTCCGGAAATTAGGTTCTTTTTATATTTTAATTCTGTAAACAATATGAATTCCCTTTCTTTTAATTTAGTTTTTAATTTTAATATGAGCTAAGCTTTTAATAGTGCTTGAGAACAAACAATGGGTGAATCTTAATTTTATGAAATAACGAGTGTTGAATTTGGGTTTATGCTAAATTAAATTAGATTGGGTTTATTACTCTTTTCGATAATTTGTGATTATTTACTGATTTTAGAGTCGCGAACTAAAATTAGGTATTAGTATCTAAGCTATTCCACATATGTGGCGTGTGGATCATCCTGACGGAGGGTTTAGGTATAGAATTAATTATTCAATCTAGGATAAAAGCTATTGATTCTGACGAACTTAGCTAATTCTAGGGCCAATGAGGTAAAACACTTAATCATCCAACGGTGGATCATATTTACCCTGACGGGACTAGTGACACTTTAGGATTGCCTTATAGTCCACCCTGACGGGGGTATAAGGAATTTAGAATCCCGACCATTGTAATTGACCAATTTATCCCTTAAACAACATAAGCTAGGAAGTAAGATTAGGAGGATCCTTGCGTTCTCAAGTACTACATCTCATATTGCGTTTCCATTCATTTCACTTGCGTCTTAGTTTTCACTTGCATTTAATTATTTGTCTTTTATTCATTAGCTTTAATCAACAAAACCAAACAAACATTTTATTATCTTTTACTTTCATAAGTGCATCAATCACTATTTGCTAGACATTGTGATCAACCATTCCGTCCTTGGAACGAATCTGTATTATCATACATACTACTTGGGACAACCGTACACTTGCGGTTGTGGTTCGATTATCATTTGCATTTATTTTAGAACACACAAAGGACCACCACTATCTACCTAGGAAAGGGATCTTCCAGAATCGTCTCGGATTCGGAGTTATCATCACTTCTTTAGACGTAGCTGCAGAAATTCAGATTTATTTGGCAGCTTTTTCTTTTCCTAATTGAACTCTGTTTCCTTCTATCTCCAGATTTCTTCAAGATCTTCTTTCCTTATTTCCTTAGAATTGACTTGGCATATAATTTATTTTCATATTATCCTTAAAACTTCACATTAACACATAAATTAAACCAAATATGTTATAAAAATAATAATTCATCAAATCAAGACATGAAATAGGAATATTACACTTTAAGCACAAAAGACTATATAAAAAGACCATTTTCAACCTAAAATGATGTCTCCTAAGGGCTTATATTTAGACAAAAAAGGGAGACATCAATCACCCATATGTTAATTTTTTTTAATACATACGAGAGACACTTTCAGATTCGGAATCATTTCGATTCTAATAAAAGATTCGATCCCAGGACCTTTTAATTTCTGCGGAATAGTTTAACCACTTAACCAACTATTGATCTTCACCCATATTTTTATGTTTCTAAGGACATATGGTAAAAAATATATTTTTCTCCTTTTATCAAGTCGTCAATCTTTAAACAATAAAGTTGATAATTCAATTAATTTTTGACAGTTATTTAATATTTTGAATTATTTCAAAATTATCTGAATAACTGTTTTTTTCAAAGCTCTGATATTGATCACATAACCGTATTGCTTAGAGTGTCGCCATCGCTTCTCTTTTTGTTGCAGTTTTACAAAAAATTTATGCCGATCACTGATTATTTTAGTATCATTTTTGTATTTTTAAACAATATTGATTCCGATATGATCTCATGCAGTTGTAAATGAAGTATTGCAGAACAAAGAAATATATGAAATCATTACCGCATCCCTGTTTTGTACAATTGGTCCTTAATATATCGTATCCACAAGACCATTTTCTATTCATCTGCCCCCAAAAAGTTCTTCCATAAGATAACATGTCTTGTTCATTATTTTGTTGATGTCGAACAATGTTATATGCTGACTCTTCTTATTTAAATTTTCCGTATATTGCATAAGTACAGTAAAGTGTATGACCTTATAATTTTTCTATCATATTTTCCTTTCAATGCTTGATTGTCCTTAATTAATCAAATGCCTAAATTATGTTCATGGTGCTCTCAATTTTGATTTGTGGAGTGGAAGTTGCCCAAATTTGTTTTCTTTTCGAAAACGTAAACAATAAATGCCCAACTGTTTTCTCGGTCTATATGCAAAAACAACATGAGTTCAATTTCGGTCATTTTTTTGCAACATTCCTAGATGTAGATATCCCGTTTTGGTATCCTTTCCACGTGAATATTATAACCATGGTCAAAACATTAGTATTCTGAAGAATCTTTCAAATACGTGGATCTAGTAACCCATTTTGCTTAGAAAATTGTGTAGTCAATCTTAACTAATTGATGACAAGTGTGTGATAACCCGATGTATGACTTATGAATCAATTCTTATTGTAAAGACTGACACATTAGATTAATAACCCTAGTTCACTAGCTTCAAATACATATGTAGTGTGTATTATTATTTGCACATTATAGAATATGATTCTTCTTGAAATCTCTCTTTCATTATAAAGAGACTCTCTTCTCTTTCCGTAGTTTTTTCCCGTCTTAGGGTTCCACGTAAATCTTGTGTTAGTTACTTACTTGTGTGCTTTATTTATTCGATCTTATTATATCACCTGACATGGTAGTGTAATATCAATTCATGGTATCTGATCAAATGAAGCGATCGTGATACTTGGTTTGTAGTACTTTGATATGCTTGATATTATGCATAACTAGTTCTAAAACTATCCCATCTAATAACTTCATATACCATCCATCTTTTTGGTCATTAAATAATTCTTGAAGTGATACGAAAAATAGTGAATCTTCAACGAACAATAAATCCTAGATAATTCCTAGTGATACAAATCCTTTCAATATATTTTTGTTGAACTTATTATTAGTATGACTGATGAGTAATTTCGTGACCATGCTAAAAGGAGAAGGTGATAAAGGATCTCCATGTTGTAACCCTTTGCCGGAGAGAATTTAGCTGGGAATCTACCTTGAAATTGATCTGAATCGAAACCAAAATAATACAATTCTGAATCTATCTAATCCATTTCTCACAATAACTCCACTTTTGTAGAGCTAACAACAAAAACTTTTACTTGTTCTTTTCTTCTTCATAAAATTAAACAATTCATGTTCTATTATGATGTTATCATGAATATATCCATCATCAATAAACACCCACTACGTCGGAGAAACGATTTTATTCATAAACCCCTGAAGTTGCTTTTCCATTTTTTTAAATGATGTATATATTATCTCTAAATCCTTTTCAAAAATATCCTTTTGGAATAAGCATATTAACGTGACATTTATATATTTGAGCGAAAAATTGTTAAAAAGTCTCAAACCATATCTAGAACAACCCGTTTAATTATCTCCTTGTACTATGGGTAAAACTTTCCATGCAAGCAACCTGACCCTAGAGCTTTGGATGCTACCAGACTGTACACCACCTTTTTTACTCTGTCCGTTGTCGGTCCCTTAGTGAGCATTTCATTCATATTTGTAGTAAACTTTTTCTAGATAAATTCGGTTGCTTATGTGCTATCATTCGTTCATCCTCTTTAGACAAATTTGTCTAACATATTTTGAACAAACTTTTAATTTTATTGGACACTTTCCATATATTATTTGTGTACCATATCATAGAAATTTTATTATAGAAATCTAAAGTAGTTGCATAGACGAAATTCGTATTACGGTCATCCTTGTGTAGCAACTAGGATCTAAATCGATCAACCCAAGATTATTCCTTTAGTCCACATACCATCAGTTTAATCATAATATATCTTCCATTACTTTTTTTTTGCATTGATTGAGCATTTTGAATAAGCGTAAGTGTTTTATGTAATCTTTCATTGTCTTTCTAATTATTTGAAAATTTTCTCTTGCTCCATCATGTCATAACTTGAGAAGTAACTTGTTTTTTGAGAATAAAATTTTCCACCGCGTCTTTGTTGGGCTGTATTTTAGAATATTTTAGAATTATCAATAAGTGTTCAGATTCTATTGATGGTATGTCCGTTACTATCGTATCCAGATACTTATCAAGTCATCTAATATATACAGGAACGCAGTCTAAACATTTTTTTAACAATGTCGTTGTTCTTTTTTTGACCAGGTTACTAAATATATTAAAATTATGCAAGAAATATAAATTTACAAATTTTTCGGGTAAAAATTTCCAAAAATCACTCTAATTAAATGCTAGCAAAAAGCTAAAGTTACTTTCCACCACATAATCCTATACAGTGTCGTTATTATGATCATAAGTCCAAGTAAAGTATCAACCTTTAGCAGACATATCAAGGAAACCAATAGATAAAATACAACCATTATAACGAATGGGGTATTTATTATTAACGGGGGTTATGTTATACTTCTCATAATATTCAGTGGCATTATTAACGTCTCCTATAATAATCCAAGACTCACTATAATTACTATTCCAATTAGATAATCTATCTAACACATTGGCTCTTTATATATGTTTAGTAGGGGAATGAATACACACAATATAACAAATAAAACCACAGTCATTAATTAAGTTGATAACAAACTTCTTACAAACATTAAGAATACTAACCTTGTATCTCAACGTGCTATCGTAAGGGTATTTATCTTAAAAATTATCATATCCAGACTTCCTAACAATATTGTTTGAATTTTTGGTGCTTAACATTGCTTCAAAAAGATAGATAAAAATGGGCCTATGTTTGCAAACTGGATACCTGAATACTTTCGACGTCAAGGCCAAACGAATGCCTTAACGATTAACTAAAATATCCATGTAATGTTTTGGACCTCTTTGGGACACACCAGATATCCCTTAGAATATTGTTACATATATCCCCTACACATTTAATCCAAAAGTGACCACCCTATTTGCTTTCCCATTAATCTGATATATATGTTATATTTTTTTGTATTAACAAAACACTTCATACATATTTTTCTGGTAAAAGTTACATATAAACATAAAACATTCAATTCTAATGACAAGGGAACATCATCATTATTATCTAAGTACAATATCTGCACATAAATTAAAGTAGAAATTAAGAGGATCGCGAGTATTAAGCCGATTCTGACTATACACATAATAATTAACGATATTGAATCAGAGTTAGGCAACTTCCGACCATTAAGTTGATTTTGTCCTAAAAAACAAGATAAAGCAAAATTTAAGCAAATTACTTTTCCAACCACAATAAAATCTCTATGAAGATATACCAAGGGTGTATCACCACTAGATGATCAAATCATTAAATAATCGAAATCAAATTTGTTCAACATCTAAGATCCCGCCAACTTCAAATTCATGTCGTCCATATTCCAATATAGCTTCTCATGATCCCCATCTTGCATTACCCACCCCATAAAAAGTCTAATCTACCTTTTTCGAGTGGCCCATTAAGTCAGTTTCACCTCAAAAGTAACTAAACTGGCCCAAAATGACTTATTCTTAATTTTCTTTACAAAACTCCACCCTCTTTTTCGTTCAACCTCAATACAAGATCACTCTACCATTTACATTTTTTATTTAATTCGTGCATCACCATCCTTGTTAACTATAACAACCGTAATACCACCATCTCCGACCAAGCATCCCAACCTAACACCCAAAACTCGTGACTAATACACTCATCCTATTCTCTGCACAGTATTCCTTAAAACCCAAAACCATGACGTACTTGTTGCATATTCGATCGAATAAAGAACTCAAAATAAGGAGTAAAAACACATACGAATATTTAAAACGATGTCTACAACAAACGATAAGGTTGTATCAAATCCCAACCATTCAAACCCAGATTTTGCTTCTCTAGCAAAATGCATAAACCAAATGCCTATGTAAGCTTCCCCACCTTATCAATAGCCTAAAAAATTTACAAAATTTACATACCCTATTCTTCCCCAAATCAACTCATCATTGATTTTCAGTATGTTACACTTCCATTTGTTTGAATAAAAATCAACACCCATGTACGAGAAGCCACACTTTCCTACTTCACTAGTAATCCTTATCAAATGAACCTCAGATCCACACACCCTATGTTGTAGATTTCGGTTTCGCAGCCTAGGCGGTCAAATAAGGGCTAGCGCCTAGGCAGGATTATACGGGGCCTAGGCGGGATTAGGCGGTTTTGAATCTTGTTGAGTAATTTTGTACATTTAGTAATATATACATAGTAATTATAACAATTTTATCTATTTAAGTTATAAATTTCATCTTAAAACACTATAACATATATACAAATACCAAAATTTGTGTTATAATATCATTCCAGAATTCTTGAGAATTAGAAAAATTAAAAAAGACCTTGGCTGCCATTTTTTGCCATTGATCGGCGCCTAGACGGGTTAGGTGTCTCTTCCATAGCGACTAAGGCGCTAGACATAAGCACCTAACGTTTTCACTAGGCGTAAGCGGCTGAGGAGTGAGTTGACGCCTAGGTGGCGCCTAGGTGGCGCCTAGGCGCGCCTAGGTGGTGATTTCTACAGCATAGCACACACCATTGATTTACCTTTATTAGACTAATATGCAGTCTTGTATATCTCAAAGGCTTATGCAGATTAACAACATAAACTAAAATCTTTTAACAAAGTGAACATAAATAGGCTAACACAACCCTAGTATAATTCTTAATATAATACTTAGAGACAAAATTAACCATATACTTATTTGTAAATCATAAATACTCCATAGAAGATAAATCTTAGTAAAAAAAAATCCATACAACTCTCCAACCTAAAGTATACTCTTAATAATACTCATAATATGGATAACATATAAGTATGTTATTGGAAGCCAAAGTTTCATATCTTTATCGATTATCTAAGAAAAGAATGAAAACGCAGCTGAAAAAAGAATTTAGGTATAGTTTTATAATTGTTTTTAGAAAAAAAAAATTATTAATGAAAAAGGGATTTGAACATCAAATTTAGTTCGAGAAATTTATCCCCGCCTATTAGATTAATTTAGATGGAAAGATTTTACTAATATCAATAGTTCTTCTAGTGGTTAAAGTACTACACAATGAAAGAGAGACCATGACTCAGAGTGGCTCTAAGATGTATTAAAAAGATATTTTTCTAATGGGGATGAGTTCCGGTTAATGCTATTATACCAATCTTTTGTCCCATTTAAGTCGCATATTTTATTTTTCACAGAAAGTAGTTTTTAGGATATCCAACCGAAATACCCATATATATACTAGAACCCCAATTTTATTAAATTAAAATTCCAGTGAATAATTACACAAAATCAAATGTCCATATCCAAATCTCACTCTCTCCACCAATCAAAAGATCCACACCACCTCCAATAAATGACTGATTTGAGACCACCACCACCACGTATCTCTAGCATGGCTACACGAACAACATTACACCCTAGCCACCACAATGATCTGTACCACCACACAATTACTGCGAGATCATCTCCCCACCATTTCAGAGTCTAAAGTAATGATGTCGATACATGCAATTACGTAATATGAACACCATTTGGAAAATTCTACAAGTCATATGATTTGTATTCTATGTTAGTGTCGGTCCTGTGAGTGTGATAAATAATACGTAAAATAATAGGACTTTAATCACTCGCAAGTGTACGAGGTTTGTTGACAAGTAATATGAATGAGTAAGTAAAGGGTTTTGTTCTCAGGGACTAGAGAGTTAAGATAATTGTGTTTAGAGAATCGTGGTTTAGTTGCAAAGACAATAAAATAAAATATAGATGTTTGTTGGTTTTCTTAAGATTAAACTAAATACGAATAAAGTAAAGACTAAATTAAATAACTAATGATGAAGATATTAAATAACTAAGAATTAAATACAAACTAACTAAGAAGAGTATCAAATATGAGAGAGTAGTGTTTGATCCTGGCTGGTCATCCCCTAAGTTGCATAATCAGATGTTTCTAGACATAAGGGAAAATTAGTCATTCTATGATAATCCTGATTCAATTCTCCTTCAAACCCCTCCCCGGTGAATATGACGCTATCCTCCACCTCTAGTTACCCCTCCCTGGTGACCTTAAGTTATTTTGGACGAATTTGTTCTTACCATATTGACTACTTGGTTAGTCAAGGCATCCTGGCTCATTTACTCGTACCAAGAACTTATATCCTAGGTATGCAATTTAATCCCTCTCCGAGCAACAATCTAATTACTATTACTATCATGTACTTTAACAGAGCATGAATTACTTTAAGGCATAAATATATAATCAACGTGAATTAAAGGACTATTTACTTAAATATTGAAAATATCCCAAAAACTGAAAAAATCAATTAATTAACTTAGTTCATACACTATGCAATTCTCAAGCACGAATTACTTTAGCTCATATTAAAATACTGAAAAGAGATTACTAAAATTAATTAATTCATAATTGAACCTATAAACGGAAATAAAATACTCTAATGGAAATGCTCAAATAAGCTTTGGATGATTTGGAATTGTAGAGTTGCTGTTGAAAGCCCTTCCTTCTTCTATTCCTTTGTTTCTAAGCATATTGGCCTCTATCTGATATTAATTGTGTTGATTAATGAGGCTTTGGGCTTAAGTAAGTGATTAAGGGGCCCAAATCCATTTTTAATTAATTCACACTGACTTCTAGTAAAAAAAACTGCAACTTTCGCACCGCAAGTCAAAATCCACTGATTCCACTTCTCAAATTTTGCTAACTTCAAGGCCCATCTTTTTTATTTGAACAAAAAAGTCTGAATCCTAACCGTTTGGGCACCGAGAGTGAAACAGGTAACGACTTGACTCAGACTATCCTCCACCTTTACTAAAGTGATTTCTTTTGCTCCTTTAACGCTTTTTCTTGGTCTTGGGCTTGAATCTTAACTTCGTCTCTTCATCTTGATGCATCCTATCAATCCATATACCTAATAATTCACACTAAACAAATAAATTAACACACAAAAGTTCCAAAAGTACAATAAGTCTAAAACGAACGAAGAAAGTGCATTATCGCAAACTACGACCATTAATCTATTAACTAAGTCTAATTTATACCTAAAAGGATGTATCTTAAGAGGATTTTTTTATCAAAAACAGGGAGACATCAGTTAGTCTCGTACTTATAAACATGTCAAGAAGCAAAGAACCTACAAAAAATAGTTATTTTTTTACCACGATTGATTTATTTGTGTATAAAACATTTTGATGTCTATAAACATTTCTCAATTACAAACACAATTCGTATTTTGAAATAAATGTTAATTTATACCTTGTTTATGCCTTGTATAGATTTGCCATCGAGTTTACCCGCAGAGAAAAGAGAACTCTAGAATACAAAGTATTTGCAATGCTTATTCTCACATTATAACTTGTAATTTGTAATAATTTTAAATACTCCATATTTCTTAATGATTTGGTCTTTTAATTACATGAGATAAGAACGTCTCAACCATATTACATAACTAAGCTTACCAATTTATCAAGATCTTGATTAAGTGTTGTTTCTACCTTGGTTTTTCCCTAACTTGAAATTTATATTAGTATATAGGTTTCTCATTTTTTGTAATATATTTTGATACACATCGGAAATCATCTATTGGGGTTTTGAGATTCAAATTTGACATTTATTCCTTGATATAGAATATATTGAGTTTGTATCTAATCTTTGAGATTTATGTGTTTTGTAGAGGGTTTAAGGTATGTTGTGTGTTATCCCCTTTAGCCCGTTTTCCTTGGTCACAAGGCCCACTGGGTTGTATAGTGATGTCTCCTCATTTTTTATGATTAAATATACTTCAGAGACATCATTTTAGGCGTATTTATTAGAGTATAGGTCGAATTTATCATGATTTAGTGCACTTTCCTATTTTGAGTCTTGATTTAGTAACATAATATTTTTAGAGCATATTGAGTTTAATTGTTTATTTAGTTGGTAGCTTTAAAGATAATTATGGAGATTAATTAGAGTCCAAGTCAAAGACTACAAGATATGGAAAGAGATAAGAATGGTAATTGGAGATAAAGGAAACAAAAGCTAAAATGGAAAAGGAAAAACTGCCTTAAATATGAATTTCTGCAGCTACGTCTAAAGAAGTGGTGATAACTCCAAAACCAAGCCGATTTTGGAAGATTCCTTTCATAGGGACGTAGATAATTCTGTGAGAATTCTTTTGGCATATTGTGGAGCAAAAACCGACCAATAACGAAGAATATATGATCAAAACAGTTCAGCAGTAATTATCTTTATTTCCATACGAATTTGAGTTGGGCTAGGAGTCCATTACTTTCCTTCTCCTTCAAGAAAACGAATTAGGTCTTCCTATACCCTATAAATACAGCCTCTTAACATTAGAAAATCATCCTTGGCCTGACCTTAAGGCCAAGAGGAAGCTGCAACACAAGAGAAGAAGTCTGGAAGGAGCAGAACACCATATGTCTTCTTCAACCTTCAAATCTGTAATTCTTTTCTTTTCTCTTCTTAGTATGAATTAATTCTATATAGCTTGAGTTTTAGCATATATGTATGAACCCTAGTTTTGGTTGACATCTATCTAATTTGATTGAATTTATGTTTTGATTTCTTTGTTTATGTGTTGAATTTATATTATGTGTTCTTTACGGTGTACAACGTATAGGATTACCATCATAGTAGTTAGATAACCGGTACATTTGACTATGGAATTAGCACATAACGTCTAGAATAAGGTTTGATCTGACAACCCAGCCTAACTAGATAGTCAATGGTTTAGTGTATTGCTATTTATCACACCTTAGGCGACACCATATAGCTCACATGAACATGGAGAATTAGAGTATCAAATACTAAGTTAAGGAATCAACAATTCAAGGAAAACCCCAAGATAATTTGAAAGAGAACATTAGAAGCCAAGGAGCCAAAAGAGTCTGTGAAAGATTTAGCTTAAATACTGGCAAAACAACATTTTCAACTTAGAATTATTTTTGAAAAAATTAGAGCTCGTACTATTAACACAAGATAGCCATTGAAGTATATTTTGCGTGACAAAAATCAAAATGAAATTCCAAGTTGAGACGAAGATGTTACGGGTATTTTTCTAAGCCGATGTGAATTATCTAGTTTTAACAAACGAGACCACGAGCCACATTTGACCCATATTGAGGGCCTGGCAAAAGGAGTTATGTTTTTTCCTAGTTAAAATCATAGTTTTTTTGTTTTAGACTTCACTTTTTACTTTTTAATTTTCACTTTTCATATCAATTAGGAGCAAGAGAAAGAAGGCCAAAGAAGTAGGAAGCTAAACACCATCGAATTCTTTCTTGTAATCCTTCTTTTCTTAAACTCTTTTTTATGTTCTTAATTTTATTTTATTTTGGTATTATCATTAGCATAAACTAAACTATTAATTAGCTTGATATTTTTGTGTAGTAAACCTAACTTATTATTTGGGTATATATTATTAAATGAAATTTGGGATTTTTCTATTTAATTGAATTATGTTTATAACGTTGTTCATATTCCTTGTTTTAATTGTTGAATTAATTACATTGGCTACATATATGAATTTCCTTAGCTTTTGAATTACACCTAGGATGGGGGTTGAATTGCAAAAAATAGTTTATGAATGTTCTAATTAGCTTAGAATCGAGAGATCATATCTAGTCCAATAATCAATTTAGGGCATAATCTTAACCATCAGAATTTTTTTAGAATGACTCGGTAGAGGTTCCTAAATTGGATAATAGCCTCTAAACTCTTAGGAGATACTATGTGGACTTTAATATCCTAATTAACGTAGAATTCCAAATTTACCCTTAAAACATACATAAGCCTAAATAATAGTTAGAGGTTACTCTACCATGTGAAAAAACATTATTAATGGAACCCTTACTCTTGAAGGTGGGTAGTGACCATATGATTTGAAGTTGCATATCGGAAGACAAGATTCATGAAGTAATTGATAAGTGTCATAATTCATCATATAAGGGTCACTTTACAGCTGATATAATGACAAAGAAAATATTACAATTTTTGTTTTATTGACCTATTTGTCACAAATATATATAGAGCAATGCAAAAGATATAAATTTACATGTAACATATCCAATAGGGGCAAAAAACCTCTAAACAATGTCTTGGAAGTGGAGATATTCAGTGTGTAAGGGATTGATTTCATGGGGCCATTTGATTTGTCCTATACTAACCAATGCATTTTGCTAACCATCAATTATGCTATTAAATGAGTTTAATTTATAGTGTTTTGACCATCTACTCGAGAGCATTGATTAAGGTTCTAAAAACATACATCTTCCCAAGACACGGTACTCCGAGGGTTAGCATCAGTGATGGAGGTACAAACTTTACGAACATAGTTTTGTAGGTGGGTCTTCTCAAATATGGGATAAGGCACATGGTAGATATTGCTAAACATTCATAATATACGGACAAGACAAGGTCTCTAACCTAGAGATAACATTCATCCTTAAAAATACAATGGGACTGAAAATAAAAGATTGATCGATGAAAGTTAATGATGTACTTTGGTTGTATAGAATGATTTTTAAAACACCCATGGAGTATCTCCATATCGAATGATGTACATGAAAGCGTGTGAATTACCACTTGATTCCAAACTACGTGCATATTGGGCAATAAATGAATTTAATATTGACCTAAAGCTAGCAGGTGAGAAAATATTGATGCAATTGAATGAGTTATATGAGTTATGCTAGCACGCGTACGAGAATGAGAAGCAATACAAGGAGAAAACAAATAAGTGGCATGATAATCGAATTTATCCTACAAAGTTCAAGGTAGGACAACGGGTCCTAAAGTACAACTCCAAGTTCAAAAACTATCTGGGTAAGTTGAGATGAAGGTGGTCGGGCTCTTTCATTGTTTCCAAAATCATACATCATTGAGATATTGAGGTAAAGTATCTAATCGAGCACTGACCTTTCATGGTAAATGGTCATCAACTCAAGATTAAACACATAGATGAAAATGTGAAGCGACGAGATTTAATGTATCTCCTAGACACAAAGTGAGGTACAAATGTCGAATTTTTAACAATAGTTAAATGCTCATGGGAGTTAACACATTGAGTTAGCACTTCCATTTTATTTTGATATGTCTCTTATATCTTTTACATTTCTCGATAATTAGTGTATACTACTATACGTAACGAGATTTTATTTGAGTCTTCATGTGATGTGTCGGTGAGAGAAGTTTTGAAGCTAAAGGAGATTGTGAAGAATGGTGAAAAGGGGGACCGTGAGACTTTCTCTTGGAGATTTTGAGTCTTCCGGAGCATCTAGAGTGGGTTTTCCGTTGAGAAAAAAATGGGAGGTTCAGCTCAACTCATGGTGTGCCATCAACTAGGCAATGTTGAGCCTTAAGAGACATGGGAGAATTTGGAAATTTTGAAGGAAATAAACCGAAATGCGACTCACCTTGATAAGAGGCATGCCTCAAGCAAGACACAAAAAAAATTGGCGATTGGTAGGCGCACCTCACCCATCGCTAGGGCGCACCTCCTGATTGTTGCAGCTCACGGCTGAATATATACATGAGAGTTAAGGAGTGACTCTCCCTTATCTATGACTAACCCCTAGCTGGTGGAAATTAGAAAAATCAGAGATTAGCATGTGCGCCTCACCTAGCTCTTAAGTGCGCCTCAAGAATTTAGCAACTCATGACTGAATGTACACACATGGAGCTAAGACGTGCCTCTCCCTCCTCCATGACGAGTCCATAGCTATTATGAGAGAAGAAAATATTAAAACTTATATTACCATACCCTTCCCCCCACTATGTAGCACCCACCCCTCCCATACATACCAGTTATTCATTACACTTCTTCATCCTCAGACACACTCATATACATACACTCATATACTCACCAAAAACTCCATTAAAGCTTAAAATATTCGTTATTCTCCCTAAATTTACCCAAACAACATCAAATACTATATTCCAAAACATAATTTCACTTCATATAACATTACTCTTCCATCTATTTATATCTATAAGTACAAAAGACAGCAAAAAAATTATGAATTTTTTTCAAAACCCTAGGTTTTGAATTTTAAGTTGGAAGCTTAGAGATTAAAGAGTGCACATCAACTATGCCACCAAAAACTTTTTTTTATCTAATTTCCTATTGGTAACAAGGCTTAATCTAATTTTTTTATTCTTTTAATTTTAAGAAAGATTATGTTTTTGGGATACATTAGTGATATTAGTTGAAAAAGGAGTAAATTTTGTATTTTGGTCTGTTAGGGGGAAATTTGAGTTGTGGGTTATGAAATTTGAATTGTGTATATAGAGTTTTCTAACTTATTATCATCAAATATTTTGCTGAATTGAGAGTTTTTAGGGTATAAAGATGTCATCTATAAACAAGGCTGCACCTAGATCATCAAGTAAAAATAAAAGAGGCGAATAACTGAGGGGTATTGAGATGGTGTTACACTAATAGGTCTGAATCTGCACCGTTTGGGCGCAGGAAGTGCTAGAAGTGACGATTTTCAGTTTCTAGTGATCCTCCTTCTTCACTAAAGTGATGTCTTTTGCTTCTTTGATACCTCTTTTTGCTCTAAGACTTTAAAATTCAATTATTCTCTCCATATTAATGATTCCTAGAATCTATGTTCCTAATAACTTCATACTAAACATGCAAATTAACGCACAAAAAGCTCTAAAAGTAACAATAAGTATAAAACAAAGAAAGAAAGTGAAATATTGCAAAATATACTTATAAACCAACTAACTAAGTCCAATTTTTGCCTAATGATGTCTCCTAAGGGAATTTATATTAACAAATAGGGAGACATCACCCATTTTCCCCTTTTCTTCTCACCATGATGATGGAATCACTTATTAGTATTTTTTACGATAACATAGAAAAAGGAAGGATCCAAGGTATACAAATCACTACAAATTGTCAGACACTAACTCATATTCTCTTCGATGATGACTCGTTGTTTTTCCTCAACATAAATGACAAAGAAATTAAAGCATTCCAGGAAGGATGGGATCTATATATAAAGCTTTTGGCTAATATATTAATCTGACAAAACCAGCCATGAATTTTAGTAGGGTCACGCCAAATGATGTTAGAAAGCGTGTTTGTGACTTTACGAGTACTAAAGAAACATAGGATCTGGGGATATATCTGGGGATTCCCTCGTGTCACAAAAATCCAAGTGAGTCTCTGCCCTGGATCACAGAAAGAATATATAAAAAGATTGAAGGTTGGAAGGCACAAATACTTTTTGAAGGGGGGGGGGAAGAAGTACTTATAAAAGAGATCCTTCAAGTTATTCATAATTATTCAATGTTTATATTTTCTTTCAATATCACATTTTGCAAAACACTGATGTTTGCAATTTCAAACTTATAGTGGAGCTCGGGGTAAAGACAGAGCACACACTGACTCTCCTAGGAGAATGTGGTTGTGGGTAAGCTGTTAGGGGGAATGTGCTTCAAATATTTCAAACAAATGAATATTGACCTTCTAGAAGGTCAAGCGTAGAGGTTACTCAAAAACCTGAATACACTAGCAGAAAGACTCCTCAAAGGTATCTACTTTCCTAGAACTGATTTCATGCTTTTGAAGTTGAGATAAATCAAGACTTAGTCATGGGCTAGTATCATGGAAGGAAGAGATTTCATCAAACATAATGGTATCTACCAAATAGGGTCAGGTGATAACATTAACATTTGGAATGACAAGTGGATTGAAGCTTCTTGGAGTTTGAAGAAACCAAACGGATTCCAACTCAAAATTGTCTCGTAACTCTGGGAGAGTGACTCAAAAACCTGGAATAACGAGCTTCTGGATGGAATTCTACCCCAAACAATTATCACAAAAAATAAAATAAAGATACATTTATTCGGCCTCACTTCACTAACGGAGAGTATGCGGAAAAAATAGAATTTAAAATACTCACGGAAAGGAAAAGTTTATCAATGAACCAAAGGAATCAACTAGATTTGAAGCGGCAAGATCAGAACTGTGGAAATTTATCTATAGTACAAACATACACACTAAGGCAAGGATTTTGCTTAAAAAAGCATTCAACAATGTGATCCCTACAAATAGAACACTTCATAAAAAAACAATGAGCAAACAATAAATAATGTAGATGGTGCCAATAAGAGACGGAGACGGAGGCTGTCTTTCACTTACTCGTTGGTTGCGCGGTGTCACATGTTATTTGTGGCAGGCTCAGGACTCTAAATTTGGGTACATCAGAATCATTAACTAGACATAGGATCTTGGATCCTTGAAATATTAAAAACATACATTGAAGGAAGATGGGATGGGAGAACAATGTCAGCTTTCTTGGGAAAGCTATAATGAAAAAATTTCACAAAAATTATAGTATTATAGTATACAAGGTGATAAAAACTATGAATACAGCAAAGAGCAAACTTTTTGGAATTAACTAGAGAACAGGGATGAACAACGTACAACAAGGAGGGAACCATGACCAAGAAACACACATGATTTAGATACTGGGGCATATATCATCTTTTTATGTGACGTGTCCTTACAAAATACTTAAGAACCAACTAGGATCGGGATCATACAAATGAACGGAATCACTAGGCAAATACATGGCTTAGGGACGAGCACCTATGTGGATCATATTATTGTAGGAGAAGCAGAGGTTGTACTAGCGACGAAGCTATGTAGGAACTTTCCTAACAAGGAGAAAGGCATCTCCTGTGGCAACCTTGAATTTATTCAAAGTACCATGCAACTGTCAGCGGCAAGCTGAAGAGTCCATTTAGCGCTTAGATGTATTAAAATGGTAGCTCTTTTCGCGGGTCCTATCTCCTTTAAACACATACCCGTGAAGTAGAACGGGTGGACGAACAGACTTGCAAAGTTCGCTAGACAGAGAGGCGAGACGAATTGTACTATCAACCCCTCCAGTCTCGTTGATTTGTTCAACTAGACTGGTATAGGATGAGTGTTTGAGGGTTTCCTTCTATTTTTTGATAAAAAAAAGAAGGCTAAGTAGTACGTTTTTTATATACTTTTCTCTTTGTTCTTTCATCATAATTTCTTAGATAATAGTGGGAGTCTACATTTGACCTCTTTTGAGTAGATTTTAATACATAAATAGATATTACTTTAATTTTTTTTGCTTAAATAGGTAAATTTTGTACATCGTACCATATTTATTTGATATCAATACAAGCGTTACCCACCCAAAAAACAAAAAATTAAGTAACAAGCCTTCGTTTCTAGACTAATAAAGGATATTTCTCTCATTCTAATTTGTTGGCAGTGTTAAACATTCACCTCAAATTTCTATGATAATGTCGTCTCTTTTGGTTGACTAGCTTAGGAAAATTTAGTAGCACAATCGAGGTTGGTTTGATAAGATTACTTAGTGTAAGTTAAAAAGATTATTTCGAACCAAAGAAAAAATTAAAAATATTAGATAACAAAAATTATATATTAGTTGAGTTGAATTTTTCTTTACTTAAATTGTTCACTAATTATTTAAAAAATTTAAAAAAAAAGTAAAAATGACTAACTTTTAAATTTTTGAAAGATAACTAGTTACTCAAGAATACAAGAAATTCTAAATCAAACTTTATCCAAATTAAATAGCTATATAGATATATATTATCTTCCGACAAAAAAAGTATTATATACTTTAAAGAAACAAGTAAGGCTGTTTAGAGACACAAATACACAATCATAGTTTATTGCGAAAATATAAGTTGGAGAAAACGCGTTGGTAGATAATAAACAATTCATTATCGAATCAAAAATAAGTAAAAGACAATTAATTAGAATTTACACCCATTTTCTAACAAAAAGAATGTAAGAGAATATTGCATTTGATTTTTATGTTGGGTAGTAATCATCATCACTGATTATTATGCGAAAAACTTGAGACAATAATTTTTGTGTACTTGAAGTTTAATCCTAACTTTTAACAAAATTATACTAATGAAACTTCTCATATATTGTAATATAATTCTTTTGTTGAGGTGGTGAGTTATATATATAATAGAAATTATAAAACCTATATTGCACCATAGATGATAGTTGGATTTTAGTGGAAGACTTGGATGATTTAATAATGTGTTTAAGCGAGATATTTAAATTTTTGCAAAAAAAGGAAAAGAAGTTAGGAAAATTCAACCAATTAGGATTAGAATTAGCTTACTGGTCAAGGTTTTGGTCATCAAATCTAATAGTTTCGAACTGAGTCAATGGTTTCGAGTTCAAAATGGTTCTTCTATGTAACAAAAAAAAGTTACAAAAAATTAATAATAATCGAAGTGGCCTTTAAACGTATAAATGATTAATTAATTTAAAATGTTGATAGTTCGAGGATATAATTCAAACGATCAAAAAGATTTTTCAAAAGTTAAATCTTGATTTTCAAAATGTGACAATGAAACTGTGAATATAGAATTTCAAATGGTTGAATAAGGCTCTAATTCTTCGAAGACTAAAACTTCTATAAATTGAATGGGAGTTTCGAATGTTAGTCGATCAATCAATTTTCAAACTCGTGAACCTTCAAACATTAACAAGGTGTTTGAAAGATCGAACTAAGTGTATGAAATATTTTTTATTTATTTTAGGAAAATACGTGACTACTAAGGGATGTTTTTGACGCAGTCATAAATAATAAACTAATATTGAAACACCTAAACTTGTGTTTCCTCTCAAGAAGAGCTAATTGTGTCTTGTTAACTTGACACCGATCTTAATTTTGGCTTAATTTTGGACGAATTCTCCCGGATCGAGCTCTTTCTTTCATTTCTCTTTGAATTATCTTAGTTTAATGCTCCTAAAAATGTCTTCAATCTCAATAACCATTGAACCTACTCATCTGATTTTGTTTTATGTGCTCTTTGCCCCAAGTAGCATGTCCGAACAAACAATATTACCTTCGTATAAGTCTTGAAAACTTTGATATATAGACCTTCAGGGAAATCTAGCAAGAAGAAAGCGTTTGGCATAGGTTGGCAGCTTATTCTTTATTTTGGTTCTGCTTGTAGATGTCACATGCATAAAGATGACCTTTTACCCTCTGAACGTTATAGGATGGTTTGAGACATGTCGAATTAGCTATAATTTGGAAAAATTCGCTACTGATAATGCTTACGAGCTATTCATTTGTGGGTTTGTTAAGTGGATGTTCATCATCTTCAAAGGGATCCACAACACAATTTGGACTAGACGTGTATTTAACTACTCCTTGTTCTCCTTCGACTTTATAATTGTAGAGTAACCACCATTGAGATTACTTATTTGAGCATTTTGTGGAGGGATTTGGAAAATAATATCCATTTGTTCATGTACACCTCATATTCTTTCAATTGTGCCCCTTCTTTAACTTCATCGTAGGTTTTAACTATGGTGGATAGGTCCTCCCATGCTTCCTTCGTCACTGGTTGATATATGGGATTCCTCACAAAAAATACCGCCTCTTACTCTATTTCCTCTCATAGCTTTTTATAGTTAATTATGTATCACTTTGGATTTGATTCATATGTGTTAGGCTATGATATTTGCAATCATATCTTTATGTTGTCAAAGGTGACTTCTATCTCCCATTTCCTACCATTTATCTATAAATTGGCTGTAGATAATCATGGTCTTCCAAGAATAGCAATTTTATATGTTGTGGTCATAGCACATGTTTCCATATCAAATACAACAAAAATAATCTGGAAGAAAAATAATCATCAATACGCACAAGTACATCCTCTACTGCCCATTTAGTAGTCTTAACATATACATCAACTAGTTGTTGGGTGATGTGAGTGTCATGTAACTCTCTAATGTTCAATTTATTAAATATATATTATACATAATGATATTGACACTAGGTCCTATGCCAAGCAAAGCTCGATCTATGTTTATATGTACTTCATCACAGGGAATAGGAAATTCACATGCATCTTTTATGTTTAAGGGGTACAATATTTGTCATTACATTATTAACCTTAAAATTCAATCTTTATTTATTGTTGTGGCAACTATATAATTTTATGACTACATAATTCCTCTACATATTTAGAATTAATGAGGTTTGATTTACCCACTTTGAGAAAGGTAAATTGACTATCATCTTAGATAGTATGTCCAACATAGTCTCCTTTCTTCTAATTTGATACCTTTTTTTGAAACGTGATAGGATTAGGACCTTAGGTGCCAAAATTATAAGATGAGGGGCACACAAGTAGAATATTAATTCCCTAAAAAACTTATTATGTTCTTTATTTTGCTTAAACATATGATTCTCATCACTTATATTGATTTCAATTGTTATTTTGTTCCAGAGGGTAGTAATATCATTAACATTCTCTTATACATTACATATTTTAGATCTTTTAGGTGTATAGGGAGAGAAGAGAGAAGAAAAATATTGCGCAATATGCATAACAAGGTATGTGGCAGCCAAATTAGATATCACACCTTGGGAAAATGAATACATTGGTAAAGAGACAACTATCCCTGAAAATGGGTAAATGTCGTCGAGATGGCATTCACTTTTCTAATGTCCCTAGAAGTCCAACTATCACCTTAACTCCATGAGTAGCTTATGTCCAAATTAAACACGGATTGGATGTCATCCAACCATTACCTACAAGGAAAGACCGATGCAAGTATGTATGTATTGTCACTGATTATTTTACTCATTTGATATAAATGAGGGCGGAAGCCACTTTTAGCAGTCTCACAACCGAAAGCTTCTTATGGAAAAACATCGTGTATTGTATGGGCGCCCTACACCATCATATGACTGATTATGGCTTGTGATACAGTGTCAAGAATTTCGTAAGCCGGTTAAGAAACTACATACGACTCTGGTATGATTTAGTAGCACACACCCAAAGTAATGGCTAGGTAGAGGTGAGCAACCGTACACTAATACAAGGAATTGCCAAAAAGCTCCATCAATACAAAGTCACTTGGCCCAATGCAATACTAAAAATACATTGGGCATATCAGACTAAAATTCACTAGAAAAGCAAATAAACCCCTTACAACCTAATGTATCTCTATTATTCCATTCTACCCATAGATGTGGCAATACTCCTTTTAAAATTGGATCACTTCAAGATTCAGTAGAACAATCAGAATTATCTGAGGAGTTGGAGTTGATTGAAGTAACATAGGAACAAACATCCATTCAGTCTAATGAAGATAAAATATTAGTTGCCCATTACTTCTACAAAAAACTTAGTTAAGAAAAACATCCGCAAGTGAGAATGGGTATTCTGGCAATAACACATTGATACATAGGATCTTAAGAACACACGACAATCAAAATGGTAAGGGCTACTTGGTCACCCAAGAAGTCGTATTGGGCATGTATCAGTTAGAATCTGAAGGTGGCCGTGTACTGATGAATGCATAGCATGCCAAAAATCCAAGAAGGTGATTCCAAACAACAACCTTTCAACACCACGATGCAATTGCAATAACCTAGGACTCTTTTGTGTCACAATCTTGGGCATACCTCGTCACTACACTTTTTTCTGCTATCATGGTATCTTCTTATCGAGTGTTCTTGAGATAAAGATTTAATTAGGTATGCTATCTTAAGAATTATTTTGGTCCCCATAAATAATTATGGACATCAAAAGTTTATACCTTTTCTTTCAAACTCATCGTGTATCTATAGTCGTGCTTCTACACCGACTAAGTCTTAGGCTCAAGGACATACAAATTTCCCTTACTCGACCACCCAAATCATATGCTAGTCGGCTCGATCAACTTACAAGACCACTAAACTCCTATAGTCTCCCCGATTAATTTACTCAACCCCCAACTCTTATGCTAGTTGGATTGACCAAATTACTCAACCACTCAACTCCCATGATAGTTGGCTTTATCAACTTAGTCCAACACTAAGGTCCTATATAGTTGGCTTGATCAACTTACCCGACCACGAAGACCCTATGATTGTAGGCTGGATCAAACTACTATATGACCCAACTCCTATGATTGTTAGTTATGTCAAATAACTTGACACCTCAGGTTTAATGTTGGGTAGTCCAATCAAACAAATGGAGTCAATTTATTCCAAATAAAATAGCCCATATTCCTACATTTATGATAAATTATCCGACTATAGAGATAAATTATAAATAAGGACATTTAGGCACACACCTACAAATCTATTAATTTCTCGACGATTTGTTAATAATGTAGAATATGAAAGATACAAGGAGATATGTGGACAAACCTCACAATATGGTTGAAATCATACACAAAATCAAAACCATTTTAGGGAATTAAGAATCATACAAGGTTAAGCCTCCACTTCCTTTTTATAGTATCAATGCCTTAACAAAAGTTCCTACTACGAAGTTCAAGATATGGGTAGGGAGAAAGAAGACATTATATCAAGAAGGTTAAAAGATATCATCAACTAAAACCAACCAAAACCATGCAACAAAGGGAGAATATTCACTAAATAATAGAGAAAATTGCTTGGCCTCAGGACCATTACAATCAAGCAAAGGAAACAACATGTAGACATCAAATATCCTGCAAACAATAGGGATATATTCCCCACAAATTAAGGATAGTCAACAGAGGTAAAAGAAGAATATGAGTCTTCACTATCATTATCCATTCGATAAATCTTTGGACCCTCTATCACACAAAGAAGTAGATGACACTTTTGGACTAGATTGAGTTTCACGTAGCATTGAAAAATAAGCCAATTCATTAGGATAATAAAGAAAATTTGTTTCTATCAAATCCATGCTACTATTTAAAAACGACGAACATGATCTCGCTGGAGAGGATATGGAATTTGCGGCACACATCTCGAGTTTATACAAAATTTCTAGATACCTCAATCCATGATAAACCTTGGTGGGTGCACCAGAAAGATTTTAAGTGATCTACCTCCTCCCTAAAAGCAAAAATGATCTCAGTTAAGAAGAAATAGATGTGGATTCAGTACGTTGTATGCCACTCTCTCGTCTTCTCCTTTGTATAATGGGTAAAGAACGATTAGAGAATAAATATATGAGTTTGTAGAAGGAATATATGAGTTGGTAGAAGAACAAAAATCTTGTCATTTATATAATGAGTCAAAAAGGGAGACTCGAGGATGGTATATGATACCTCTTAGAGGTACGATGATGTCGCTGGATAGAAGGACAAGCCTCCCACTAGGTTGTGCCTTTGGTAACACGTTATTACCACATGATAACCCTATTTACCAACAAGAAGCAGAATGAGTAAGTGACTAGGTGTTTCAAAACCTAGGCAAGCAGTATCAAGATGAGTATTATGACAGAAGTTTGGAAGTCTCCAGAGAAAAGAGCTGAAAAAAGAAACCACACGTGTTGGGCATCAACACCTATAAGAACAACTAACATGCCTTGGTAATATTTGGGAAGATGAATTTTGACTCAACACTCTCAATCTTTTCCTAGAAAGGCCTCGATCACTTCATAAAATCTGACGGGGCAATTAAGCCAAAATTATCACCGGCCAGGCCAGTGGAAAGAATTAAACCTTATCTTGCTAACTCAGCAGGCTCGACTTTCATTAAAAACAAATCGACCAGCCTATTGAAGATATAATCAAATACGCCAATTAAGTGAAGTAGCTCGACCAAGCCGATGTCTCATTTAACTCAAATCTCTATCACATCGTGTTAACAAACAACTTATTATCTCTCTCGGACACGTCGAGCTCAGACGGTAAGGGGACCTCATCTCGCCAAACCAGCCAGTCAAGAAGGCAATGCAACTCACGAAAGATACGATACTAGAGAGGTTTTTTCCAAATTAGATCTTCCATATAAAGTTGACCTAGAGATTCTTGGTCGAAGGCTCACTAGATAATTTTTATTAACACTATGCACTAACCAAGCCGTAATTGATGGAATTTACAAGTAAAACTCTATTCTTACAAATGTAGGTACTAGGTTTACTATCACGTATCTCACTTTTAGTCTTTAAATCTCATTACAATATACATACTAATTGTATATTTCGACCCTCTCTTGAATCCTACATCATTGAAGGCCTGTTTTCCACATTCACGACACTAACTTGAGTTTCAGAGAAACATCAATATACCACTTCCCTCTTTTCCATTAGCCAAGGTTTTGCAAGTATGACAGATAGATCAAGCAACTAGCGAACCCGGGCATTCCCGGTCGTTCCCAACTAAGTCAAACCAATCCACTTCAACCACTTAATCATGCTAGAATGTAGATATGAAAATGACAACCTCATATAAATATATTTGGTAGAAGTTTGTTCTATCACTTACTAAACTGAGAACGATATCCCGATTGAAACAACCGATGAATGTGCGAGATAATGACTCCCGTAATTTGTGAAAAGAAGCATTGTTAAACATAAATATGTTAGATACAGGGTATTCGGTCGTCTAACATGTTTAACTAAGAAGTCTACCTCTTATACCACAAATGAGGATTATGAGAAAATCGATATCTTCCAACAAAAAGGTGATAGGTTTAACCAAAAGAGACTTAATATTTCATCTAATCTTATATAAGTTGGCACGATCCAGACTCTGGAAAAAAAATATTGTGCAGATTTCATTTTATTTTCACATACATTAAGCCTTTTTATATGACTTATGGTTTTTCTTATTTCGTAATAGTTACATTTACTTTCGGTTTTAAAAAATTAGAAATTCACGCTTAGTGGTAGGAATTGAACTCCAATAATTTATATCCAACCATTGCAAACTATCCACTAATGAATAGAAAGTTTAATAAAATTATTTTATAAAAAAACGCTCTCAACAGAGACGAATATCGGAGGCGATAATTGAAGTTTTATCAAACATCAAATACCTACAGATACCTTTGATTACTCAAAATTAATTTTACCCATCTCAGTCTTTCTTATATTCATAGAATCACAGTTTCAGGTTTCTCTTCTTTCAAGCTTTGGCTTTTTCTCGTTAGTTAGATTTCTAGGGTTTCAATAAATAGATTCTTTCTCGGACGGCAACCATCATCACAACATTTCTTTAATGGATTCTAATGAATATTATCGCAACAATCAAAAAATCGAGTTTTTTAGTCTTATCGAGTTTCAGAAATAAAGCAAGCATCTATGCAATCAAGACTCTGAAAGGGTTAATAGTTATTAATAAGAAAAATATGGGAATCAGGTTTCAATTCAAACATACTACCTTGATTAAGTGATACTACATGGCGAGGAGGACTGGATACTTTATTTTTTAATCGGAAAGCAAAGAACTATTCAACAGCGAAGCTAAGGTCTATAGCAGCAAAGAGCTGAAGCAAAGCAACACAAGTAATCTTTATAAGAATCTTGTTTTCATTTGTACATATCGAATTAGAAAGAATATCATCAAAGGAAAGGATTGAGGTAGAGAGGATACTGGAATATATAAGAAGTATAAAAGGCGGTTTATTGTGGAAATTTTTAATATTTCTCTGCAGGTTTACAAGGTTAATGGAGAAATATTAAGGGGTGTTAGAAATTTTACAGTAAAGGAGGATATTAATGACACATGGGACACATGCAACAAAATTAAATACTCGAATTAGTGTAGCTCTCGACATCTTGTTTGCACTAACTTTTTAGGGATTTATGATAATCACATCAGACAAGCGGGGGCTGGTGTTGAAGTGGAAATAATATTTTCCATGCAAACTCTGCGACACTTTCTTTCTACTCTACTAATTATTAAAATGCTAAAAGGTCTCCTTCATTTCTCAAATTATGAAATTAGCAAGGAGAAGACTCAAGCAAGAATTGACGAAGAGGAATCCCATTTCGAGCCTATAGAAGAAGAAAAGGAGGATTTTACTAAAGGAGGAAAAGGAAAATTAGGAGATGATGAAGAGATGAAGAGTGGCGAGGAGGTCAAAAGCTTTCGCCAACCAAAAAAGAACACAGGTTATCCCACCACCATCCAAGGAGGAAGCGGCCATTCGTTGGCCGCCAAAGGTAAATGAACATAGTGTTTTGAAACTGTCAAGGGATCCAGGCACCCTTGACAGAAACTCGTAGTAGATCTCTTATGAATAGGTTGAAACCCATATTAGTTTGTTTTGTTGAAAACAATGCTCAAGCAGGAGGATGCGAGGGACTCGCTTTGCAAGTTTGGTTTTAAAAACTCTTTTATTTTTGACCCCACTGGGAGCGCATTCCACTCGGGAGGTTTTGATACTTTGGCATGATAGTATGCATCTTGAAGTCACTTTTTGTAATAGGCACTTAGCTATTTTGTTAATTAACGATCCTATATTCCCGTATTTTTTTTATTCATGCTCCTAACAATTATGAAGATAGAATAGACTTTTGGAATCAAATTAGAACTTGGATTCATACAAATAACAAACCGTGGATTTTGATGGGAGATTTCAACAATATCCTCAATATTGAATATAAATGTAGTACCACCCTCCCAATACACAACATATAATAGATTTCAAGAATTTCATCAACAATAATGGCCTTGCGGAAATAAACTCACACGAATTCAACTACACTAGGACTAATCGGCAAAGAGGAGATAGAGTTATTAAAATAAAAACTGATCGAGTCCTTGGATCATACGAATGGATCATCAAAAACCCGAAAGCACAAGTTTATATCCCTCCAGCTACACCACACAAGCCTTAGAAAGGTGGAGTAAAAACACTTTCAAAAACCACCAGGAATAGATCAAGAAGATCCAGAAAAAGTTAATAGAAATGACAAAGACCGTACCAACGGAAGAAAATCAACAAGAAGAAGAAAATCTACGTAACGAACTAAGTTTCGAATTTAAGTGTGAAGAAAAATATTGGGCCGACAGAGCAAGACATCAATGGCTCACATGCGAAGACAAAAATACCAAATTCTTCCATATGGCGACTATGCAGCGAAGATCAATCAACATAATTATAAGAATAGAATGAACAAGGCAACTGGATGGAAGAAATCAATGAGGTAAAATCAAATTTCCAACAATATTACAATAATCTTTTTGCAGGAAAAAAACGACTTTGGACAAAATGGCAAACACAATGAGATGCGTTCAACCTAAGGTAACCTCTAACATGAATCAAACACTGATACAACAACCTACCATGGACGAACTGGAATTTGCTCTTAAAAACTTATAGTCAACTAAAACACCGGGCTTTGACGGCCTCAATGGTAAGTTTTATACGGAATTTTAGGATATAGTTAAATACGATGTGTTTAATGTGATTGAAGATTTCTTTAATAATAATATACCGTTGAAAGACATGAATGATACGCTGATTACTCTAATTCCTGAAAGGAGAGATACAAGAACTCTTGGGAGACTACTGACCGATCTCATGTATCAACTTTGGATACAAACTTATTGCCAAAAGACTTTCAAATCATTCATGAATGATACCGTTTTGCCCACTCAGACAACATTTATAACAGGTAGGGCCATCCAAGATACCATTCTTATCGCACAAGAACTTTTGTTTTATATGACACGCAAAAGGAAGAAACCAAAACACATTGACGTAATAAAAATTGACATGGAGAAAGCATACGATCAGGTGAGATGGGATTTCATTCTCTGTCTACTAAAGAAGCTGGGTTTTCACGACAAATGGGTTAGTTGGATCAAGAAATGTATCACTACAGTTTTCCTCCAAATTAATTTCAATGGACAAAGACTACCAAAACTCAAATCAGAACGAGGACTAAGACAGGGTGACCCTCTGTCCCCTTTCATGTTCTCTCTCATGACTGTATCCCTGATAAGTCTCATTGAATCTGCAAGCCATCAAGGTCAAATTCAAGGGATTCAAATTACAAAGAACTGCCCAGAAATTTCACATCTTTAGTTCGCAGATGATTCACTGTTTTTCATAACAGTAGATAACACTGATTTACAAGTTTTCAATAACTGTTTGACAGAGTATTGCGAAGGTTCAGGACAACAAATCAACTACCAGAAATTAGCAATTTTTTTCAGCAAAGAAACACCAACTGAACTATAGAATCAAGTCCGGGAAGAATTACAAGTAGTAGAAACGGAAGACTCGGGCAAATACTTGGGTATACCGATATGCCATAAAATATCTAAGATCGAAGCTCTGGAAAGGATAGCTAAAAAACTATTTTCAAAAACCAAAGGATGGAAAGCTAAATTATTATCGGAGGGGGGAAAATAAGTTTTGATCAAAGCAGTTCTACAGGCCATCCCTGTATACACTATGTCTATTTTTTCGTACGCCGATTTATTTTTGTAGGAAACTTATTTCAGCCATTGCCAACTTCTAGTGGAGTTCTGGAGAAAAAAGCCGAATCCACTGGCTGGCATGGGAGAAATTAGCGGTTGGAAAAATCCTTTGAGGACTCGGCTTCCGATATCTCAAGAGAATGAACACTGCTCTCCTAGGGGCTCAAGCTTGGAGGATATTGCATAACCCAAAAACCCTTGCAGCTCGACTACTTAAAGGTATTTACTTTCCAAAGTCTGAGTTTTTGAGTGTTAAACTTAGACAAAGTAGAATGTGGAGCTGGTCAAGTATTTTGAAAGGCAGGGATTATATAAAACATCATGGAATCTATCAAATAGGTAAGGACAGAAGACGAATATTTGGAATGATAAATGGATTGAAACCTCATGGAAGATAGAAAAGCCAAACAATTGCGAACTCCTAATAGTCAACGAATTATGGAAACAGGTTGAAACAGAATGGAACACAGAAACACTAGACGATATTTTCTCATAACCATTAATCCCAGAAATCACAAAGATACGCATACTAAACCCTGATCAAGAAGAGAGATTCATATGGCCACACTCCAAAGATGGAAAATATACAACAAAAGCAGGATATAAAGTTCTCACAGATATAGTTGTTCTTAACGAACCACAAACAACAACAAACACAGATAATATAAAACCATGTATGTGGAAAACTATTTGGAATCCTAATATCCCAAAAAAGATACGTATCTTCTGCTTGAAGGCGTGTAACAACGCAATTCCTTTAGCATCTAATCTTTACGATAGGAAATGTGTCGATTCACCAATGCCAGACTGAAAAGGAAACTACTGAACATATTCTTCTCTAATGCACAATCAACATAGCAATATGGGCAGCTTCGATCTTACACATTATGATTCAAGATGAAGAAACGAATAATATAGGTGATTGGCTTTTGGGAACAATTGAATCATCCAACTCAGGAGGCTGGGACAAAAATAAGGTAACTTACTATATCCTCATGCATATCTGGAATATTTGGAAAGCTAAGATGAAGGGAATACATGAAAAAACAAATATCGATATTGACAACATTATCCTTATAACTCATAACCTTATGAGAGAATTACACGGACCAAATTGGGCAAAGTACCAAGATCAACAAACCCACGCGAACCGACAACAACAAATGCAAGTGGCAATTCCACCAGTAACAGTAGATATTATTTTTACATGTGATGCATCTTTTAGCACTAAATATGAACATACATGAATTGGAATTTCACAGAGAAACTGTAGGACAGGTGAAGTCAGAGAAATCGTAACAACCGCAAGATGCGATACAATCTTGGAAGGGGAAGCGATAGTAGTTCTGGAAGCAGTTAACATTTGCAAGGATTACAAGGAAAGTACAAAGATCATTTTTTCTGATAACCTTGATCTAATACAAGGTATTAGGCGGGTGTCAGCAGCAAGATGGACTATCTAACCGATTATCCGCCAAATCCTGCGGAGAATGGTTGAAACAGGGCCGTTATCCTTTCGGCACCTCCCGCGAAGGATGACGAGTCAAGCAGACCATCTTGCGAAACATGCTAGACACGAAGCCAACAACGGAAGGGACTCTAATTTCGATCTGAACCGGAATTTCACAAAAATGGGAGTTGGATAAACGTTCTTATTCGATGGTTTTCTCTGGTAAAAAAACTATCCACTAAGTACAGGTTTAACCAAAAGAGACTTAATATTTCAAGTAAAATTATAATGTATGAATCTTATTTTATCAGATTCCTGAAAACACTACGCGGTGTATTTAGCGAGGACACCTTTTGCGACGACAAAGAGGTCCTCGCTAAAGACCCCCTTTTAGCGGCGAAACTCTCTTGTGACGACAAAGTCGTCGCTTATAAGTCGCGGAGAATTCACGCAATTAAAATTAATAAAAAAGAAAATGACCGCTAGAAGTTGTCGCAAAAGGGTCACATCTTTTGTGACGACTACCTTGTCCTCGCTAAAGGGTATCTTTTGCGACGACTTTGGAGGTCTTTAGCGAGGAATTCTTGTCCTCGCTAAAGAGTTCGCCGTATTAAATACAACCACTCGGCAGTTGGCCATTAATTGCGAACAAAACCTTCAAAAAACCCAAAAAAAAATCCCAAAATTCTCCCAATTTTTTCCCCTAATCCCACAAAAATTTCTGATCAACCAATAACGAATCTTCTACAATTCATCTAACTATCTTTGGTCCCTTTTTCAAGGAATATTTTTTCATCAGTTACTCTAAGAAAAAGGTATTTTCAATAACTTTTTTTCTTTTATTTGTTTATATTGTAAAATTATTGTTATATATATATATATATATATATATATATATATATATATATATATATATATATATTGTATTATACAAGTGAAAGAATTTGTGTTTATTGATTTATGTGTGATATATTGTTCATGTTTCGTTATATAGCAATTATTTTATAATTTTGTGTTTCAATTTAAATTTGGTTATTGATTTATAATAATTTTGGATGAATTTTTTTAGTTGAAAATTAATCTAAAGGTATTTAGGAACTACATAGTTTTTTTAGGGGTATCTTTATACTTGTTTATGATTATGGTTAATTTAATGACAATTTAATAAACTTTATTAACCTTTTTATAATTTTTAAAAACCTTAGGGATAAAATTGTAATTTTATTAAACTTTAGGTGATTTAGTATATTTTTCATTGAATGTGGGGGTTTAATTGTAATTTTTATAAACTTTAGTTGTAAAAAGTGTAATTTTATTAAACTTTAGGTGCCTTATAGAAATTTAATAAACTTTAGTGGTTAAAGTGTAATATTATTGAATTTTAGGTGCCTTATATATAGGAATTAAATAAACTTTAGGGTAAAATATGTAATTTTTTTAAACTTTAGTGGTAAAATTGTATATTTATTGAACTTTAGGTGCCTTTTAGGAATTTTTGAAACTTTAGTGGTAAAATTGGATATTTATTGAATTTGAGGTGCCTTTCAGGAATTTAATAAACTTTAGTGGTAAAATTGGATATTTATTGAACTTTAGGTGCCTTAGTGAAATTTAATAAACTTTAGGGGTAAAATTTGATATTGATTGAACTTTAGGTGCCTTGATTAATTTTTTTAAACTTTAGGTGCATTAGTGACATATAAAGAACTTTAGGGGTATAATTGACAATTTTATAAATTTTAGGGTCCGTAATTACTTTTTCGTAACATATTGGGATTGATGTAAATCTTTGTAATCGTATGATTTAAGTAGTATTTAAATTAAACCATTTGAAATAATAATTAGTGTTTTAATTTACTTTAGAGAATTGACAATAGTTGGATTAAATCAAGAGAAAATGACACTTAGGGTCTTGAACACACCCCCCCTCTTCAAGATAGCACCCCCACCTAGAGCCTCTTCTTACTAAAGACCTCAGAAACTTTTTCAACACATGAACCCCAAAACCCCTGTTACCTTTCTACCCTTTTAGACTTATATATATACTAAATATATCATTTTCTGAATTATAAAACAAAACACAACCAAACCCTAGAAAATAGACTCTCTCCTCTCTCTCCTCTCACTACTGCCGAGATGCTCACCACCATCAACAACCTTTCTCCTCGCCTTCATTGCCGGAGCAGCCATCTTCTCAGACGAACAGTACCACCCCCTCCATGACTTCTCTTCTCGAAGAAGAAGATGAATGGACTCCGTTTCGCGAGCTCGTGACCACCGCAGTAATGGGTTTCTATTTAAACGGAGCACCACCACCTCGGCAATGGAAATCCGGCGAATCACCACCACACCGAGCTCCTTCCTGCAGTGGTAGATCGAGAACACAGTGGTAGATCGAGAGGCTGTTCGCAGCTAGATTGAGCCTCCTTCGTTGCAGTGCTGTTCGCAGCACTGCTTCTTCTTCTCCAGGCCGGCGAGCTTCGTCTTCTTCTACAACTATCTCCTCTGGCGAAGGACACTTCAACTCCAGTGGTCACGAACCAGTCTTCACCTGGTGGTCACGAACCAGTCTTCACCTGCGGTGGTGCTGCAGGACGTTGCGAATCAGTCCTCATCTGCTTCGCTCGAGGAAGCCACGGGAAATGGTGAAGACCCTTCAGATCTATTCGATCTTTCAACTAATAGTGATGGATTTTTGTTCTCCTACTTCGTCTTCTTTTTACAGTGTTGGTGGTGTGCTTGGCGGTGGCAAGCACTGTTGGTGGTGGTGTGTTTTAGTGGTTGTGTTATGGTGGTGGTGGCGGCGGTTTGGGAAGAAGCAGCGATTTCTTTTTTTTTTTCCAGTAGGTTGACCAGATCTAGATCTGGTCAAACCAGATAGAATTTTTTTTTTTGGCTTGTGTAGTAATATATAAGAATAATATATTTGTTTTACTAATACTCATTACTTTTGTTAAATAAATTGTTCTGTAATTTTTTTATATTAGTCCTCAATTTTTAAGAGTACTCCGAGTTTTTCTCAGAGTACTCCGAGATTTTCTTAGAGTACTCCGAGAATTTCTTAGAGTACTTCGCAATTTTCTGGCAGTGGGTGGTCGGTGGTAGGAAGTCGGTGGTCTGTGGTTGGATATATAGAGTACTCATTTAAATATATAGAGTACTCAGCAAAATTGTCGGAGTACTCAGCAAATTCTAGGAGTTCCCTATGTTTTTTCCGGTGGCCGGTGACTGGTGGCCTGAGGTCAGTGGTCGGTGGTCGGTGGTCGGAGGTCGGTGGTAGGTGGTGGGAGGTTGGAGGTAGATGGGTAGTGGTAGGTAGTGGAGAGAGAAACAGTGACATCACACTTTTTTGTCTTTTAGTGTTATTAAGGGTAGGAAAGACTATTGTAAAAAATGAGTTCCCTAAGAAGAATAGCATTTTTGAAACTACTCTATAGAGAAGAAAGATGTTTTCCAAGACCCTATATATAATTCACCCTTAAATCAAAGAATAAGGTTACGAGGGAATATATAAATGGTATAATACTGTTTATTGAGTTTGCCTCCAATAGTTTGGATCACGCTGGTAAAATACATTGTCCGTGTAGTCATTGTTATAATAATCGAAAGTTTACACTATCCGTTGTTCAAGGGCATCTATATAAGTGGGGTATTTGGTCAGGGTATGAGGTTTGGACGAAACACGGGGAGGTAGCAATTCCTGTGGATCAACCAAACAAAGATAATGTAATGGGTAATGTAATTCATGATTTGGGACCCACGTTTGAAACTGGTGGGAATTCCAGTGACACCGAGATGCGTGACGAGAATGTCAATGAAAGTGATTCTGGGTCTTTCGACGCGTTGTTCAAGGAAATGGAGACAGATTTGTACCCCGATTGTACTAAGATGAGTTCTTTGGATTTCATAGCTTATCGAAAGTATTATATATGAAAAAAATATTTATCGAATAAATTATAAGCTTAAAAAAATTAAGATTTATTATGTAAGTTAATTATATATTAGATCATTTATAAAATAAAAAAAATAAAAAAACAGGGTCTTTCGCGAGAAGTTCATCGTGATGAACTTCTCGCTAAAGGGGGGGGGGGGGGTCTTTAGCAAGAAAGGAGTCGTCGTAAAAGAGGGGACATAATTAATTCGACATGCGTTTTGGCGGTCAAATGTGCGCCTTCCAAAATATTTGGGGCTTTTGCGAGGGAACCGGTCTTTAGCGACGACCAGGTCCTTGCTAAAGGGTAGGCAAATTAAATTAAAACCCGCTGAGCCCTCTTATTCTTCCCTATTTTCTCATATTTTTCTCCAAACCCTCCATTAAACTCCACTCCAAACCTTCATTTCCAGCAACACCAAGCTACTCCGATTCAAGGGAAGGCTTCTACAACAACAAAACCAACATTTAATCACCATTTTAGGTAAGATTTCATTGATTTTTTCCAACTTTTTTTTTCATTCTTATTTTTTTGCTTAAACATGAATATAATACATGTTTTTGGGTTGTTTATAATTTCTGGAGCTTCCCTAACATCATTTAACACCTATTCCTCGGATTTTAAGGTATGTAATCTAATTTTTGATTTTCTTTTTTAATTTGTTCCATTTTTCGAAAAAATAATTTTTGCTCTATAAAACTAAATCTGAATTTAAGTGAAGGTATAAGATTGATATTTAGTGTAAATTTTCAACAAATCAACATGTTTAGTTGTAATTTTTTTTGGAATTTAGAAAGAAATTGATTAGAATTTAGTTTGAATTTAGGTGCTAGATCTTGGAGTATAGAGTAATTTATGAATATTAGGTGCCTTAGAAATTTTATGTTGATATTAGGGGTGAATTTGTAATTTATAAAATATTTAGGGGTTAAATTGGTTTTTTATAAAATTTTAGTGGTTAAAGTGTAATTTATGAAATATTAGGTGCCGTAGAAATTTTAGTGGTTAAAGTGTAATTTATAAAAATAAAAAGGGTTAAATTTCATTTTTTAAAATATTAGGTGCCTTAAGAGAATTTTAAAAAATGATAGTGCTTTAGAGTTATTTTAAAAATGTTTAGGGGTTAAATTGGATTTTTATAAAATTTTAGGTGCTTTATGAATAATTTAAAAAATAGTAGGGGTAAAATTCTATTTTTAAAAAATATTAGGGCCTTAGTGTAATTTTATAAAATTTTAGGTGCTTTATGAATAATTTAAAAAGTAGTAGGGGTAAATTTGTATTTAAAAAAAAATTAGGGGCCTTAGTGGAATTTTATATAATTTTAGGTGATTTATGAATAATTAAAAAAATAGTAGGGATTAAATTGTAATTTAAAAAATATTAGATGGCCTATGTTATGCCGAGATCACACGACAGAGATGGGGATGGACACGACCCCACACAGAATCGAAGCAATCCCATATCGGGTTGCAACACACCGGGTAATATTTCATTTTACACCTACTTTTGACTTAATTATTATTTTAATCGTAAAATTAAATAGGTTATAACCCGAGAAAACCGAGAGGCAAGACGACTCTTGCCTCAGTCCAGGAGTCAAGGCGGAAGTTTGGAGGTAGGCTACCAATAGAGTTTTGCACGTATGATTATACTTGGAACCCCGTTGGAAAATAAGCCCACCACTTCACCCAAGTAATTAACCACACCATCCGAGAGAATGTTCCACTTTATCACAGGTTCTGGACAGATGCCCCGCAAGTGGAGCACACGAATGTTCTGACTCGATTAGGAGTAAGTCGGCTAATTTTTTTTTAATATTTATCTAAATAATTATATTTAACTTCATTTATTTATAAACATGATTTTTTTGAGGTGGAGAATTGGCAGGTCCGCTAAGATCGGGGGGATATCCAACAAATGATAACCAACAAATGCGGGAAGGGGTATAGCGACCACAAGAATTGGGTGAAGAATAACTATTACAGGTCTTGGGAAAAACCGGATGACCAAACGCCCGAGAATTGGGAGCTCATCTTGAAGATGTGGGATTCGGAGCGAGCTCAGGTGATTGTACTATTTTAACTTGTATTAATTAAAATATTATCTTAATTGACTAACAATTTTTTTCCATTCGTTGTTTAAAAAATCGCATCAAGCTCAAGTGAACAAGGATAATAGGGAGCTGCTTCAAAACCTAAGCGGAGCCGGGTCTAGGAGCTATACCAGGTGGAGGGATAATCTGATCGAGGTAATAAATATTTTAAAAATATTTATTACAGTAACTTTTTTTGACTGTTTGCCTTTTAAAGGGACAGGGGAGTAGTCAACCCCCTCCAGTGGTCGGGGATAACATGGAATCGGTGTCTTTACCCAAGATAAACAAATTCTTTTTCAAGATCACGTGGGGCAAGAAGAAGAACAGGTGGAGGAGTCCCGAGTACGAGAGGGCAGACGTAAGTTTATTATTTTAATATATCATACAATATATATTTTTAATATATTTTAATATATTTATTTTATTGTGCATGGAGCGTTGAGGTAGATTCTCGAGAATAGAGTTCGGGAATCACACAACCAAAGTGGAGACTTATCTTGTTCACGCCCATGACGCAATAGGAGTAGGTAAATGCCGTGATGGAGGCGGCTCGACTCGGGTTAGGAGACGGGACCCGCTACTGGATCCCAGGAGTTGGCCACCCGCTTCCGGAGAAGAGGAGGTCTTCTAATGCTTGGGACCCGGTAAGCGACAGCATGCTTCTGGACTACGAGTGTCTTATGAGGTCCCTGAACGAGTTCCTTGTCTCCATAGCAAGGACCCAGTGCCAGACGATATTTCACGATCCTCGGCTTCCACTGCTAGTACGCGACCGACTAAGGAGGCGATGGACCAACGGATGAGTACAACCATCACCTTGCTCAACAGGTGCCGAGAGGAACGTGGTCACGAGGAAGCAGTAGTCCCTCCATCCGGCAATCCATCCGATGCTCCTGCTGGTCCCTCCCGAGCTCGACCCCAAGCCCGACCCACTACATCTGGTCCGTCAAGCTCGCAACTCCATCTTATAGACCAAGGTGAGGAAGAAGATGAAGATGAAGAGGAGGATTTATCTAATCCTTAGATGGTGTGTTGTTTGGTTAATAGTTGGTGTTTGTTGGTGCTTATTTAGACTTTCTGTTGACTTGTCACGACTTTTATTATTTTCGTTTTATGGTTTGTAATATTCGACTTTTTATGACTTTGAATTTCGTATGACTTTGACTTGACTATCGGATAATTTAGTTTTCGAATTGTATTATTTTATCTTTTTTCATATATAGAAATTAAAAAAAAAGTCAAATTTTAATAAATAAGCAAAAAATAAATAAATTATATAATTGAATTAAAAATTAAATAAAATTAAAATAAATTTAATTTTTTAAAAAAAAAGGTCTTTAGCGATAGTGACTAATCCTCGCTAAAGAGTTGACTAGCAATTGCGACGACTTAATCGTCGCAATTGACCACCCCCTTTAGCGAGAACAAAGTCCTCGCAAAAGACCAAGTCAATTGCGACGACAGCCAAAAGATAGGTTCTCACGAGATGACAGCTGACGCCGTTGCAATAGGAGGGTCTTTCGCGACGAAGTTTTAGCGAGGACAGTTTGTCGTAAAAGACTCATCCAATTTTTAGCGATGATATTTTAGGTCTTTAGCGACGACCGCGGTCTTCTATGCTGCGCGTTTTAGTGAAAAATAAATATTGTGAAGATAGCATTAAATGCTCCCGATAATGTGTATAGGATGACCCTATTTATTGAGTTGGCTTTTGCTTTAATATATATTTAACTCTCAATTCAACTTTATGTATTTATACAAAAGGCTAGTGGAAGCTCTTATCAACAAAAGGAAAATAAAGCCAACTTATAATGTCGGAAAATTCTTCCATCCAATATTGGATGATCCTACACCAATTATATTTATACACATACCCCATGTTTTAAACTTACAAAAGGAACTAACTTATTAATCTAATGACATGTGTTTTGTTATAATAATCAATGGCTACTATATAAATATTGGACCATCCAATATTGGATGGAAGCCTTACCCTATAATGTCTATTAAGTTAGTAAAACATAAGAAATAGTAATTCAGCAAAATATTACATCATTGCTAACATCAGCATTCCCGACAAATCGGGGACAATCAAATTTAACGCATCTTTTACGTGGCATCATCCTCACCATCCTCGACAATCCAGTGCACACCTATACCCTTTCATATATCATCACAAGTTCATGCACACTCTAAACCTTCCATCTTAAACTTTTGTATCTCAAATATCTCTCCCTCTCTCTACAAGACATTCAATATCATCCAAAAGTAAGAAAGAAAAGCCGTTTTTCAATCAAATACAAGAATTTTTTGATTCTCGTAAGACTTATTCTTGTTCGGTCTCTTCTAATAACAGAAGAATTTTAAAACACTATATTATGACAAGTATATTAGGTGGTGAACGGAGTGAAATTCGATTGGATTACGAGGAGACTGAGTTGCGACTAGGGTTACCGGGAGGGATCAATGGAAATGAAGGCGAGACGACCATGGCCATGACGCCCAAGAATAGTTCTGGTAAAAGAGGGTTTTCAGAAACCATAATTGATTTGAAGTTGAACTTATCATCATCAGCATCGACATCATTTAACGACGGCTCTGAAAATGACAATAAGGAGGAGAAGGATGTAATGACTACTTCTGATCCTGCTAAACCACCTGCCAAGTAAGTTTGCTTTTCAAAACCTTTTAATTTTGTATACTTGAAAATTGAAATCCGATGGTAATGAACTTAAGAAGTGTAGAATAAAGGATAAGGTAGAATTAATTTTATTCATTTTATTTCAGATATTGGTAGCGGAAAGACAAGTTTATTAAATTCTTAAGTTTCTACTCATTTTTCTTTACCATTTTTGTTTTTAAGTCAACTTTTGCTGGCTTAAGTCCGCCACCGAGTTGATAATCATGCAATCTGATAATCTCGTTTAAGGAGTTGTTATTAAGTGATTTTTTCTTCTTATATTTCCATTGTTATGATTTTTTCTAAATAATATTTAAAGTTAAAACTAATATTAATAAAATCTTACATTTATTAACATTCTTAAATATTTCCTTCTAATAGGAAAGAGAAACTAAATTGTATTGTTCATCTTTTAGTATATAATGTATAAATTTATGTTCATTCTTTTTAATACAAATCGAGAACCAACAAATTATTGAAGAAAGGTTGTGCAAGTTAACACATGTAATTTATCGTACTATATCTCTATAACTAAACTATATCACACCTAAAATAAAATATTTAGCCATATATTTAAATTTAGCCATTTTATAAAATTATTATTTGTAAATATCTTTTCAAACAACTTGCACTAAAATTAAATTATAAATACATATATCAACATATTACAATCAACTAAAATTAAATTATAAATACATATATTAACATATATAGTATATTTACTATAGTATAGTTAGATCTAATAAGAATAAAGAAAATATCACTCAACATGATAATTATGATGTTTAAGGCTAATATATTGTCGAAAGTTATAACTAAACTTCCATTAAAATACAAAAATAATTATTTTGGTGTTCATCTAGAAAACCAACTATATAATATCAAACAAATTTAAAAGAATTCATTTTAAAATAAGAGCCTCCATATTGTGCAGGAAACATTGTATAAACTAACATAGTATGAATTATGTAGATTATAATTTTAAAAAAAAAATTTACCCTACATTATTAGCATCTAAAATTAATAGACATCATAATATCTTTTACACATAAATATATAAACTAAAAGTAATAATATATATCATCTGAAAATATATCATCAAAATATTATTAATAATTTGACACGATACTTGATTAATAATTCATATTTAACTAAATTACCCTATGTCATTAATAGTATTTTTATGACATAAAGCATAATTTAGTTGATACTACAACTTTATTCTAATGAGTGTAAAAAATGTTGAAAAATAATTATGATTTATAATAGTTTTTTGTGGTTTACATTAATTAAGGATCTGAAAATCAAAATCAGGTGTCGACTTTACAGCATAAATTAAAGCTTAGTAAACTAGTTTTTAAAAAAAAAAGGAATCTTTCTTTTGTTAGTGGCCAACAATTTTGATATGGAAATCACATGCACTATAAATCAATGGGTCCTATATATACATAATTTTAGTAGCTAAATAAGCCTCGATGTTTATTAAATATATATTAACAAATATAATTCAATGATAAAATTTTCAGGGCACAAGTTGTAGGTTGGCCACCAGTGAGATCATATAGAAAGAGCATCTTATCAGCTGTCCAGAAGAACAATAATAATACAGGAGAAGTAGCATTTGTGAAAGTTAGCGTGGATGGTGCTCCATATTTACGTAAGGTGGACCTGAAGATGTACAATAGCTATCAACAACTCTCTGATGCTCTTGGAAAAATGTTCAGTTCTTTCACCATCGGTGGTACTTGTGGAGCACATGGCCTCATGAAAGACTTCATGAACGAGACTAAATTGATTGATCTTCTCAATGGTTCTGACTATGTACCATCTTATGAGGACAAGGATGGTGATTGGATGCTTGTTGGTGATGTTCCATGGCAGTATGTTTTAATCTTAATTAATTTCTAATTTTAATAAATAATTAGTTTACACCTAACTAACTAGTTATATATTATTTATATCAGGATGTTTGTTGACTCATGCAAGCGATTACGTATAATGAAAGGTTCTGAAGCCATTGGATTAGGTACTTTCATTAACCCTAATAGAATATCCGTATTAATTAATTAAATTTTGTATATAAAGATTTTCCATATTGTCACAAATTGTATTTGATTAAACAAAGTACCTTTGTAGAACTAAAATACTTTTGTTATTTTGTGAATGCAGCTCCACGAGCTATCGAGAAATGCAGGAACAGAAACTAGAGATATTCTTTATCTTTTGGATTTTTAAAAATATTCATAATAGATCATAGCAGACCCAGGTCGAGATGGATTGAACGTGTCTGTATTTGTGTTTTTAAGTTTATGTACAAATATGACAATACAATATTGTTCTTAGTTGATAATTATAAGCTAGGCTGTTGTTAATATGCATTTGATTTTTCACTTGTGTATTTCTGATGGCTTTGCCCATTGTTTCGTGACAGCCTAGTCATTTTAGTGTTTGTCAAACATGAAGTGCTTTTATACTCCCACCTTCCACATTTCAATAGGTGTCCATTATTATTTTTATTTATTATTTATTTAAGGTTTACTTGCTTAAGTTGAGATTTTTTTGTTTTTGTTCGAATGCGTAAGTGGAGACAAATACCAGGACCCATCATTAGACTTGTTGGGGGACAAGACCATGTGTACATGTTAATGGAAATTTGGGTAGATCGCATTAATACAGGATGATGAGGGAATATCATAGGCTTGTGAACATTGTGAGATATTAACTTCATGGAAGGCCATAAATCTATATTATATTTTAGAATTTTTTTTATGGTCCAAATTTATCCGCATGAATGGTGGCCATGATTAAATCTGGCCAAACATAAGCGTGGCCGGGATTTAATTTGGCTAAACATAAGTGGTGGCCAGGATTGATTCGGGTTCTTTCACCCAGGGAACCTGGGTTCGATTCCCGTCAATGGAATTAATTTTTGCTTTAGTGTCTTTAAACACAGCGTTTACCTAGTACATCTATATTATATTACAAGCTTTTTTTTATAAGTGGTGGTCAAGATTGATTCTGGCAAAGCATAAGTGGTGGCCAGGATCGATTCTGGCCCCACTTATCATTAATACAATTAAAAAAAATGTCAGCCGAAGAAAAAAGAAAAAAAGAAAACTGATTCTCCTAAAACCCTACTCTCCCTTCTTCTCTCCACACCCGCTCGCGTTGCCGTCATCCGCGATCATTCTCCACAATTTTCACACTCGCCTTTCTTTAGCTTAAACTCACGCTGAAGCTTCGATTTACCGCTCCAACAATTGAACCAAGCTTCATCATATTCTCCGAAACCTAAAGTTTAAGGTAAGAGACCTAATTGTGTTTCTGATTTCGCTAAAAGCTCCTTCATTTACTGTGTTTGCTTCCTCCTCACCTGCGCAAAAGGACCAATCGTGCAATTATTAAACTCACGCCGAAGCTTCGATTTACCGCTCCAACAATTGAACCAAGCTCCATCATATTCTCCAGAACCTGAAGTTTAAGATAAGAGACCTAATTGTGTTTCTGATTTCGCTAAAAGCTTCTTCATTTACTGTGTTCGATTCCCGTCAATGGAATTAATTTTTGCTTTATTGTCTTTAAACACGGCGTTTACCTAGTACATCTATATTATATTTCAGAGTCTTTTTTACGGTCCAAATTTACCCGCATAAGTGGTGGCCAGGATTACATCTGACCAAACATAAGTGGTGGCCAAGATTTAATCTGGCTAAACATAAACGGTGGCCAGGATCCCTTCACCCAGGGAACCTGGGTTCGATTCCTGTCAACAGAATCCATTTTTGCTTTAGTGTCTTCAGACACGGTTCTTTTTGAACCTGGGTTCGATTCCTGTCAACGGAATTCATTTTTTTCTTTAGTGTATTCAGACACGGGGTTTACCTAGTATATATATATATATATATATATATATAGCCTTAATATAACTTATAAATTTTATATAATTTAAATTATATAATTTCTATTGTTAACTTTTTTTTATCACTCTTATACAATTAAATTATTTAAAATAACATCAGAAATAAAATTTTAAAATTATTTTTTAATAATATCTAAGACTACTTTAATTATTTATGAACTTAAGATGGTTAACTTTTAAATTGTTTACTTTTAAAGTAAGATACATTATAAAGAAAATATATTCTATATATAAAAATAGAAAAAGTTGACCCACGAAATACTATAGTAAATAAAGTGTATAAAAATATATTGATATAATACAATTTGAAAGACAAAGAATAATATAGATTATTAAGATCTAAAAGATCTTGGCCTATTTAGTGAGAAAATTACCATTTAAGTTACAAAACTAATAATAATAGCCTTCTCACATCTTCTAATTTAAATTGTTTATAAAAGTCCCCTAATAAGATATAGTGTCCTTTTTTACCCTATTTTGTTTTGTTTTGTTTTACCTTTCCTTTTACTTAATCAATTTTTTATTATTTCTCCTCAAAGGGAACAAAAATAACAAAACTAAACCTTCGCCTTCTCTCTTCTACTCTGGAGCGCCAATGCTGCAACCATCGACGGCCGCCATCAATTCCCCGTGGAGTGGTGATTGGTGGAGTGGGGCTGACTTGAAGTTTTCTTGGGCTTCGATTAGAGTTGTGGCGGGTGTACAAGGCCATGGATGTTCTTTAACAACATAGTGGTGGCGTGACGTGGTTGAACGAGGATGTCGATTGAATCAGAAAATTAAAGTATTGGGATTTGAAGGTGATTTCACTATGTGAACCTTTTAATTGCATCAAATGTCAAATTCGAAACAATTGTATCATCCTTTTGTGGTTTATTTTAATGTTACGCAGGATGAGCATTTGACGAACCATATTGTGAAGCACAACCTTTTCAAACCTATTGTAGATGTTTTTGTTTCCGATGGAAATCGTTATAATCTCTTGAAGTCTGCTATTCTTGAACTTTTTATGCATATTCGAAAGGTGCATACATATAATATAATATAATAGATAGATATTACAAATACAATATGTTGTATATATGTAATGCAGAAGAATTTGAAGATATTGCTAATATACCTATTTGAAACCTTCTGGAATGAGTTGGCTAAATCTGAAAACCTTTCTTCAATTAATGTTCTCAAAGTCAAGTATGAGCAGGTATACAAACAAACAGTTAATATCGGATTTAAGAGATCAGTTTGACGCTATTGATATCGATAAATATGGTGTTATTAGTCTTGAAGAAATGAGACAGGTTAAATTTTAATTGTTTGTTAGATATGATGGGTATTTGTATTTAGTAATGATTTTTTGAATTTAATGTAGGCTTTAGCGAAAGATCTTCCATGGAGATTCAAAGGTTGAATTTAACAACATAAATGTATGTTTGAGTAAATTTTATTTCTGTTGCTTGAGTTACTCAATAGATCATATTAGTTTTATTTGGGCATTTTGTCAAACAAGTTGCTGTGATGAAAAAGTCATAGTCAATTTTGCTTAAGAACGGACTTGATTAAACACCCTAATTTTTATGTTTAAATTGAATTAAGATAACTTTCTTTTCTTGAAATGTATTGGTGGCTAAAATTAGTTGAAATTTTTCTGTGTATTCTTCTTAGGCTTCATCTAGCAGCTTGGGCAGGCCATACTGATGTAGTTGATTATCTCTGCAAAAACAAGGGTGACGTATAAGCTTCAGCCATGGATGACATGGGAGCTATTCACTTTGCAGCTCAGAAAGGCCATTTAGAAGTTATTCAAATTCTTCTCAAATCTAGAGTTTCAATCAAATCTTGTACTCATAAAGACATGGCACCTCTACATTTTGCTACTCAAGGATCGTATCTAGAACTTGTCATGTAGTTAGTGAAAAAAGGAGCAAATGTACAAGCCCAGAATAAGGCAGGGAAAAGTTGTACTGATCTTGCTAAGGATAATGAAGTACGTTTTTTCTTGATTGAATACAAAAGTGAAAAAGAAGAAACAAAATTGCTAGTAGAAGATAAAAAGGAGGAAAAAGAAGATGGTGAAATTTCTCTTGATGAGACAGTGAAAAGGAAGGATAAGGAAACTAGAGATGAAAATATGGGGCCCGATAAAAAGAAGCCTAAAGTTGCGTTAGATCATCTTTTATCAGATGATGTTCAAGAAGAGGAGGAAGAAGAAGAAGATGTGTAAGTTTTACTGTTCAGAAACTGACTCTAGACTTAGTTGTTTTACTATATATAGTCATTAAGATACTGTTTTGGGACTGTGGTTTGTAATGTTTGAGGGAAAATACTGTACACTCTGATACTTAACTCTCTTTTTCTCTTAGCCGTATCTTTAAAATCCATGCATTACAAACTAAGCTGAATGAGTGTTGCAAAATAGTTCTGATTTTATATCTTGTTCTTACATACTAAGCCAGTAAAGTCCAACAATTAGATTATGAAAGCTACAAAATGAAATAAAATAAACTACAAGTACAAGATATGGAGTTCAACTAACAACTCAAAACTACTTAGCTACTATCAATAATAATCTCAAGGCTAAAAACATAGTTCCTCTAGATAGTATGAAAATAGTAGCAAATCAAACACATGTTATGATTTTTTCCATCAAGTAACAACATAAAATTTGGTGGAAAAAAAATTTGGGCGAAAAAATTTGGTGGGAAAAAAATTTGCCCGGAAAAGTTGGTCGAAAATTTAATTTGGTGGGAAAATTTAGTCAAGGGTATTATTGTCTAATTATGTTTTTTATATTAGACATGACTTTTATAGGCAATATCACCTCCCTCTAGGGTGGTATTCGTAATTGTCTCTTTAGTGATTCAGATTCTATTACATGTTTTACAATTTTTTTTTTGGGTTAATGCCCAATAAGCACCTGTCACCTTATACCCTGACCCATAAAAGACACCAGCCGGCTAATTACTTGAATGCTCTTACTTACTCATGGTTCCACATTAACGTCGTTACTTCGCTATTTATATACTTGCATATATTAACACATACTCACACTGCCAAAACATTTCTTACTCCACACACACTCTAAACATTTCATCACGAACGAATTCAAATCAAATATAATCACAAAAATCAACGAACGAATCTCGCGAAGATTATCATTGATAAATCAGGAAAAAATCTTCAAATATTGGTACGTTATTTGCGCGCCTAATATTACTTTATTTGTTGCAAAAATTAATGTTATAAATCGAAATATTTTTCTAATTTCTGGTACTAAAATCATCTTCAACTTGTTGAAATCGTAATATTACGTGATAATCTGTATACAAATATGTAATAATTATATAAAATATGTATTTAGAACAATTTCTTTACCAAAAAATTTATGCAGATGAATACGATGTATTTTTTTGAAGAAATGATTGATGATATAGTGAAAACACAGTGACAAAAAACATTTATAATACAAATGCGCACCAAAATTTACATATGGGTTAAACTAGGTTTGATTTGAAGTTTTTATGTCGCATTTTAAAAAAAGTTAGAAATAATGTTTGAGTTTTGTTATGAAAATGCTTGAGTTCCGGAAAGATTTGTAACAAACTGAATTGTGGTTGAGATTTGCATATAATACGAGTGTTGGGAATTTCCCAAAACTGGAAAACCAATGAAAACTAAAAGTTTATCTGATTAAATGAGTAATGGTATATGAGTATTGCAAAAATGATAAATTATGATTGAGTTGGGGGAAAGTTTTGTATAGAAGATGTTGATTAACATGAAAAAAATGAACAAAAACACCAATGATAATAACTTATGGTACTTTTCCCAGATTTGGAAAACCCAAGAGAAAATCATCAATATTAATCATAACACACATGATAATGTACTTATAGAATCACAAAAACTTACTTGTGTAACTACAAAAAATGCACTTGTCCAGTGGTGGAAAGTATTCCCAGAACTCATATGTCCCATCCAAAAATTTGTAACTTAAATTTTTTTTCACACATTTAAACTTAAATAATGTCTAGAACTTTAACAAGTAAATGTTAGTCAATGAATGTTCCCATAAGTTTAGTTATATTCATATATATGCAATTTAAAATCATCAAAATTATAAGTAAGTTGAAAAAGATTTGTATGAAGAGTTGAAAAATAGAAAAATGCATATAATACGAGTGGTGGGAATTTTCCCATAACTCAGAAAACCAAACAAAACTACAATTTTTTCAGAAGTTATTTTGATAAAATATTTAATGGTGTTTGAGTATTGGGAAAGTTAGAAATTATGATTGAGTTGTGGGAATCAGAATTTGTATGAAGAGTTGAAAAATGGAAAAATGCGTATAATATGAGTGATGAGAATTTAACCAGAACTCAGAAAAACCTAAGCAAGTGCACTTTTGTAGTTGTGCAAATACACTTTTGTACATGAGCAATTACACTTTTTTATACCTAATTATGAATAGCTATACTAACATCTTAAATTTACAATGCAGAAATGGATACCAAAAAATCAGAACATAGATCGTCGTTACACAATCTGTTCAAAATTTTGAGCAGCGGATATTTTAAGGACAGGCATCTAAATGTCTACAAGATATTACTGTTTTATATACTTATCAAAGGACTATACGAGAGAATTGATTACCTTCCTTGTATGAAAGTAAGTGTACCAACTTTAGAAGATATAACAGGTATTTATTAAATTACAAGGAAAGGATTATATATAAAGAAAACAACATTACGAATAACAACTAATGATATAAGAATTATAATGGGATTGGAGAGTGGGGACCGAGATATTCTAAATTTCACCAATATAGATGTGACTGAATCAAACTGGTTTAACAGAATGTTACCTAGAACAAAGAAAGGATTAACGGTGATAGAAGTAAAGAGGAAGATATTGTCACTTTTAACAAAACCTGAGTCAGACGAAACCAACAAAGATATTGCACGATTAATGTGCCTTCTCGTATTGGCCACAGTATTCTTCAATTCTGGACGAGGATATATATATTGGTGGGTGATTCGTGTTAGTGAAGATCTGAAAAGGTTGAAGAAATATGATTGGGCAAGTGAAAGTCTACAAAAATTAGAAAAATCGCTTAAAGCTGGACAATTCTACAATCCAAGAGGTCCAAACTGCATGTTGTTGATAAGATAATACATTTGTCAAATATGAACAAGATTGTATTTTAATTTTTTTTATTATTAAACAAATTTATATTGCAGGCGTTCTTCTTTGAGAACACGAACACATGGAATCCTCTTGAAGAACACACACGAGCATATCCAAGAGTGTTGAGATGGCACATTAAACAACGTCATGAATCATTCACACTCAAACAGATAAACAATGTGAAACAGAACTATGTAAGATACTATTTTTTCAAATACAATGTTTATATAAGTTATGTGATTTATCCTATAAGGTTGATATGACATTTATAGAATGAAGTATAAAAGTTAGTCTTAGAAATGTTTAAGTTTCTAAAAATGGGAAGTTTCTAGAACTGTATTCGTGCAACTACTAATAATCTACAAAAGTGTACTTGTAGAATCACAAAAACGTACTTGTGCAAGTACAAAAATGTACTTGTCCAGTGGTGGGAAGTGTTCCCATAACTTATAATCTGCACGCCTCAATGTACTTGTCTGAGCTAGAACTGAAGCAAAAAAAAAAACGATATGGTGAACAAGGCCGAATTCGATGAACAAAGAAAAATAATAGAGGCATTGAGTAACGATTTAACTTTGGAGAAGCAAAAAGTGTCAAAGCTGAATACGGAGATAACAAATGTGCTTGGTAAATTAGATAAAGAAAAGCAATCACACCCGACATTATTATCTGACATAAAGAAGAAGGGTGAGGAAATTAATATATTGACAGCAGATGTAGAAAACAAAGAATCGGAAATTATACAGTTGATAACAGAATGTGATAAACTGAATAAAGAAAATGAAGAATTGAAAACAAAATTATCCAAGGTCCAAAGCCCTGGGACAAAATTGACTGAAGAGGCATGCTTGAGAGCAGAGAATAATAACCACTTAGAAGAAATAACAAGGTTGAATCATATATTCAAACTTTGAAACAAAAAAGCAAAGAAGAAGAGATTTCGGAAACCATAGAAATTGAACAAGGGACAAAGTCAGTAGAAATCGATCAACCAATAGACGAAAAAAATGAGAAATAAATTGAAGAGGCAAATCTAATGCTTGAGTCAGAGATTCAACACCAAGAAACTGAAAAGAAAGAAGAAAAACTACAGATAATAACGACGAACAAGAACAAGAAACTATGTCAAACGAGAGAATAATGTTGGAAAATGAAAAAGAGAAATCATTATTACCACTGATAACTACCACAACAACCAAAGTATCCAACATATTTGATAAAATAGAGCCGAAATTTAAGAGGAAATGCACAGAAACAAAATATCCAAGACCGAGCTCTATGGAAAAAAGAGTTTCACAAAGAGATCATAGAAAATTAAAGAAGATCCCTGATGACTTTATTGATCCAAATATGCATAAAAAACAGAAAACTGAAGATCCAAATGTAAACAAGGATCAGCGTTTTGTTTTGATATGAAAATTGTAAACAGAATCGCAAGAGAAATGTCATTTTCTACTGTTATTTGGAGCAGTCAAGTAAACGTGATAGCAGAAGACTTGATTAAATTAGCTAACAATGAAGGCGTAACTGACCAGGTACGATGAACAAAAGAACAAAAGAACAAAAGAACAAAAGAACAAAAAAGAATATATTAAAACATTATTGATCCATATGTTTTGGAATTATGCTATTTTTCACATAACTATTGACCCATGGGAAACACAGAATAAATGAAGAAAAAAAATAATTGTTTATATTGAATTTTACAGTTGATGAGCGGCATTTTATACCAATGGGACGTCACTAGGAAAAATACTCAATTCAGATGTAGTGGGAAATACACTGATGATAATCATGCAATATCACTACCAATAGATCTAATGGTATGTGATTAAATTCTTATTTTTCTTATTTGGTTAGTATATTTTTACCCATACTTGTAATAATAAGTTGTATAACCAGGACCTGTTGAAAAAAGACCACGACAAGTTTGTGAGACTGATTATTGGAAATTTTAAAACGTTTTATAAAACTCACCAATATGTCGTTTTCCCAATAAAAATGGATTGGAATGCTAAAATTTTCTGGAGTATTATGGTCCACAACAAAACTAAGAAAGGGTTTTACCATTACCATCAATAAAATTATGAACTTGAAGATACTTTGGGATTCAAAGCAGAAAAGAATGCGACACTGATATATGAAGATATGAAGACAAATTTTGTCGACAAATATAACATGAAAAAAGAACCAGCACTTAAATTTTTTTTGTCATCCACCGATCCATATTGAAACACATCATGTGTCCCAAAAAATAGAACTTTCAGGAGTACATGTATTTATGTATCTGTGGAATCTTTACCAAAATTCCTTTGTAACAAAAAAATATGATGCACACGATGATATGAAATACAAACAGTTCGCTGTTAACTGGATGCTTCATGACCAAAATACACGAATTGATAGTAAACCTTTCGTGGATGGTGTTATGGTGGAAGAAGAAGTAGAAAGAGAACTGAACGTAAGAAGATAGCTAAACAAGGGTAAGAAACATGTTAATCATTGAAATTGTTGATGAACGATATGTGTAATGTTTATGGTTTGTTGATGAAATATGTAATGTTTAAGGTTTGATCAAATAGTAACAGTGGAATTTTGTATGTGTCTGTTATGAAATGAATTTTTTTATGTTTGTGTGATAAGTGTTTTGATTAAATATACAAGATGTATGAATTTATAGGGTTTGCAGAGAAACTTGAGTTCTCGGAACACTTCCCACCACTTGACAAGTACATTTTTGTAATTGCACAAGTACGTTTTTGTGATTCTACAAGTACATTATTAAAAACTTAACTGTATCAGTGGTAACTTTATCCAAAAGAAATCCCATAACTCAAAATACAATAAATGTAATACAATTTAAAATGTAAAAATGTAGTTATGCAAATACGTGCAAATACGTTTATGTAGATGTGAAAGTACATCTTATAAAATTTAGTTATTCAACATATGTTTTGATTATTTTAATTTTAATATTTGATAGTTTGTTTAATGAATTTTCCCATAAAATCAATATAAACATGATTTTTTTTTATGTTTGTCTTATAAGTGTTTTGATTCAATATACAATATGTATCAATTTATAGGGTTTGCAATGAAAATCGAGTTATAGGAACCTTCCCATAATTGAATTGTATGTTTAGTAATATAGTTTCTCAAGTACAGTATTTTACTTGTGCAAGTAAATATCCTAAGTTGCAGAGTCTAGTAGTTTTCCGTATCATTATCAACATTATCACTAAGACCTAAACCCTAAACCCGAAACCCTAAGACCTAAACCCTAAGAAATAAACCCTAAGTCTTAAACCTTAAGACCTAAATCCTAAGATCTAAACCCTAAAACCTAAGACCTAAACCCTAAACCCTAAAAATAACTATTAAATAATATTTGATGCATATACATGGGAAAAATGAATTTTTTTATGTTTGTATAATAAGTGTTTTGATTCAATATACAATATCTATCAATTTATACGGTTTGCAAAGAAAATCGAGTTATGAGAACCTCCCCATAATTGAATTGTATGTTTAGTAATGTAGTTGCTAAAGTACACTATTTTACTTGTACAAGTAAATATCCAAAGTTGCAAAGTCGAGTAGTTTTTCGTTTCATTATCAGCGTTCTAATTTCGATAAAACCCTACAACCTAAACCTTAAACCTTAAGACATAAACCCTAAACCCTAAACCCTAAACCCTAAACCTTAAGACCGAAACCTTAGGTCCTAAACCTTAAGACCTAAACCCTAAGACCTATACCCCAATACATAAACCATTAACCATAAAGATAACCATTAAATATTATTTTATACATATACATGGGAAAAATGAATTTTTTTATGTTTGTGTTATAAGTGTTTTGATTCAATATACAAGATGTATTAATTTATAGGGTTTGCGAAGAAACTTGAGTTATGGGAACTTTCCCATAATTGAATTGTATGTTTAATAATGTAGTTGCTCAAGTACACTATTGTACTTGTGCAAGTAAATATCCTAATTTGCAGAGTCGAGTAGTTTTTTGTTTCATTACCAATGTTTTAAATTTCGATAAAACCCTAAAACTTAAGACCTAAACCCTAAACCCTAAGTCTTGAACCCTAAACCCTAAACCCTAAACCCTAAGACCTAAACCCTAAAACCTAAACCCTAAACCTTAAGACCTAAACCCTAAGATATAAACCCTAAGACATAAAGCCTCATTCCTAAACCCTAAGACCTAATCTCTAAACCCTAAAGATAACTATTAAATAATATTTGATGCATATACATGTGAAAAATGATTTTTTTTATGTTTGTGTTATAAGTGTTTTGAGTCAACATACAATATGAAAATAATTGGAAAAAGAACTAAACATAAGAAGATATTATAAAGTGTAACAAACATGAAAATAATTGAAATTGTTGGTGAACGATATGTATAATGTTTAAGGTTTGTTGATGAAAAATATGTATAATGTTTAAGGTTTTATGTTTGAACAAATATTAATAGTGGAATTTTTTATGTGTCTGTTATGAAATGAATTTTTTTATGTTTGTTATATAATTGTTTTGAATCGACATACTAGATGTATGAGTTTATAGGATTTGAAGTGAAAATTGAGTTCTGGGAAACTACCTAGAACTGAACGGAATTGAAGATGTAAAAATGTAGTTATGCAAGTACGTTTATGTAGTTGTGCAAGTAAATATTATAAAATGTAGTTATTTAACATATGTTTTGATGATTTTAATTTTAATATTTGAAAGTTTGGTTAATGAATTTTCCCATAAAATCAATATAAACACAAATATTTAATATGAAGGTTAATCAAATCATGGATTGTATATTTAATCATGTAGTTTCTCAAGTACACTATTGTACTTGTGCAATTACATATTCTAAGTTCTAGAGTTGAGTAGTTTTTTGTGTATAGAACACTAATACCCTAGAACCCTAAACCTTAAGTTCTAAACCCTAAGCCTTAAACCTTAAATTCTAAACCTAAGTTATACTTGCAAATTTGATTATAGTTTCTGTCATTTTAAAGAAATCATACTCTTTATCTTGTTTTTCATTTTTTTCAAACACTAATCAGTAATGGGAAGTTTCGTAGAAGTCAAAGTCCTATGTTTTTTTTCATTTTTTTTGTACCAAATTATTCACATAACATTATTAACCTTTACACGTAATAAAAAAACAAAATAAAGAAAGAAATTCAAAACGGTACACCCACTACCCCACTAATCCACTAACAAACAAAACCAAAGTGAAAAAGAAAAAGTAAATTAATTAATTTAACCGTTCCTTCAAATCAATCAAAATACATGCAACACACACACAGTCACTCACTCGCGTACTCTCTCTCTCTCTCTCTCTCTCTCTCTCTCTCAACTAAAATTTCTTCAAAGATCTTAGTTACACATTCACTCACTCACGTATTCTCTCTCTCTTTTCCTCTCAACTAAAAATTTCTTCAAAAATCTTAGTTAAGATGGTTTGAAATCATAAAATGTTACTGAAGGTATATTAATCATTGTTCATCAAATAATCGTTAATTTTGTTGCATTTATCAACCGATTTAAGCATTTCTCCAAGGATTATTGAAGGTATTTGAAACTTTTATGTAATTTTCATTTGATTTCCAAGTGTTTTCTATGTTTTGACTAATTTTTAAAGTCTATTTGGGTTTTTTAAGCTTCGAACAGTTGATGAATCGAAATGATAACGAATAAAATTGTTTGGAGAGGTTTTCTATCTTATGTAATTGATTATTCGTAGTAAAGTACTTAAATTTTAGTGTTTATATTTGAATTTTGGGAATTTTAATGTTCTTGAGCATTTGATTTTTAGTTTCGAACTCGTTTTCTAGTTTGGACTGCTTGAAATGTTAAAATAAACACACATTTTGCTGTTATAAACACTAGAAAAATGCTAATCTGTTCCTAAATTAGTAGTCGAGTCTGCATTTTATTTGACTTATAAAGTTATAAACACCATAAATCACACTGTGTTTATAACTATTATAGATTTTTAAGATCTGGTAGTTGCAGAATTATAATTTCATACCGCTAAAAATTAGTTAAACAGGTTTTAGAGTAATTTCAAAAGTGTGCAACAAAACCGGATTCAGGTTTTTGACCATGCACCTATAAAAATGTACATACAAAAGTACAAAAATGTACTTGTCCAGTGGTGGGAAGTATTTCCAGTACTCGTATTTCACATCAAAAAACCCGTAACTTAACATTGTCACACATTTTAACTAACATGATGTCTAAAACTGTAACATGTCAACTTTAGTCAATGAATTTTGTTCATAAGTTCAGTTATATTCAGTTATATTCGCAATTATAAAGTGAACAAAAATATGACTGTCTGAGTTGTGGGAAAATTCCCAGCACTGGACTATGTTTGAGAATTTACAAAAGTACAATTCTGTACTTGTGTAAGTACAATGTTGTACTTGTACAAGTACACTTTATAGTTTCTCGGTGGAGAAGTTTTTCCTTCCACTATCACCTACAACACACGTATGCTTTATGCTTTATTCATTAATAGATATCTATACTATTTTTCATGAGTTGATGTAAATACATATATGGTGAGAGGTTACACATCTACACTTGCAGTTATTAACAACGTATTGAAAAATCCAAAGGTTACACCAAAACACATTGAGGCGTTCAAGAAGACGCCATTCTATTTCCTCTTCAAACAACTATTTGATATCAGGACGAACAAATACGGTAGAAGGGTAGGGGACATCCTACCGCTTCAAATAATCAAATGTTATAATATCAAAACAAAGAGTTTCAAACTTGGTAAAAAAAATGGTGAAGCTCACATCGAGAGAGGTGAAGGTCTTATTCGGTATTGATGGTAGTTCCTAGTTTCTCAAAAGACCAGCTCAAAGAAAAGTCAGCGTGGGAGTTGAGAATTTTTCGTGATCTGAAAATAAACAAAAAAGGAATAGAGACTGCGCTGAAAAACGTGTTAGAGAAATCAGATGAAAGGAGTATCGAAGAAGACTTTCAGAAACTGATGGTGTTTCTTTCTTTCACTACATTTTTCTTTTGCGTAAACGGTGAAACAAAAAATCGGAAGTACTTAAAGCACTCGGAAGAGTTGGACAGTTTGAAGAAGTTCAACTGGTCATGAAGCATCCACAGAATCTTGATTAACTTGTTAAAGAAAAATTTCTTCTGATCCAAGAAAGTCTCAGGACGTGTCACTGCAATTGTGGTAAGACTTTATTTAAATAAAGAGATATCTTAATTATGTATTTTTTTGTTTGACATATATATATATATATATATATATATATATTACTGTGTTTTAAGCATAGTTTTTCGAGCATACGACAATCGGTGAAGAAAAATGGAAAAATGCATTTTCTCGATGCTTGAGATGGAAGTCAATGATTAGGAACACTAAATAAAAACAACAAGTCATCGACAAATTAAAATCCAACCAGGAAAGGAAAAACTGATTACTAGAATAATTGGAACCTGTTAAATGTCAACATATGAGAAATTTGAAGAGAAATCTGAGTTTTAGTCAAACTCTGAGTTACAGAAAAAATTGAAGAGAAATCAGAGTTTTGTACTTGTGCAAGTACAACAACGCACTTGTCCAGTGGTGGGAAGTATTCCCAGAACTCGTATTTCACATCAAAAAACCTGTAACTTAACATTTTTAATAAATTAAAACTTACATAATGTTTAAAACTGTAACAAGTCAACTTTAGTCAATGAATTTTCCCATAAGTTCATTTATATTCAGTTATATTTGCAATTCAAAGTGAAAACTTGTGCAAGTACAATAATGTAGTTGTGAGTGTTTTGAGTTATGAGATTTCTTAGTTACTTGTTCTTGTACTTTGAACCTTTATTTTAAGTATCTAATTAGTAAAACTATATATAAATTTCAGGTCATACAAAATTTTGAGATAACCGATGAAGAAGTTGAGAAACCTGGCATCAAGAAAGTGGATGACACTAATGAAAATCAAGAAGAGAAAGATGACGAAGAGAATGAAGAGGATGAAGAGGATGAAGAGAATGAAGAGGAGGAAGAGGACGAAGATGAGGAAGAGGCGGTGAAGAAAAAGACAAAACAAAACAACAAACGTAAAAAAGTGGAAGACAATGAAAAGGAATTAAAGAAGAATAAGAAAAAAATTTAAAAGAAAATATCTAGTTAATGAGAGTGAGACCGAAGAGAAGACATAGGAACAAGAGAGAAGAAAAAGAAAGATAAAAAAACTCAAAAAGAGAAGAAGAAGGTCGGTAAATAATCTGGTAAGAAGATCAAAAGAAAAAGTAAAGAACAGGAGGAGGAGGAGGAGGAGGAGGAAGAGGAAGAAGACGACGAAGAATATATATTAGATTCTAAACAGAATGGAGAGGATTCAGAGAACGAAAAGGGCGAAGATGAGGACGAGGAGGTGAAGAAAGAGACGAAACAAAACAACAAACGTAAAAAGGTGGAAGACAATGAAAAGGAATTACAGACGAATAAGAAAAAATTTAATAAAAAACTCTAGATTAGAGTGAGACAGAAGAGGAGTCAGAGGAACAAGAGTGAAGAAAAAGAAAGAAAAAACAAATCAAAAGGATAAGAAGGAGGTTGGTAAAGAATCTGGTAAGAAGATCAAAATAAAAAGTAAAGAACAGGATGAGGAGGAAGAGGAAGAAGACAACAAAGAATATATATCAGATTCTGAAGAGGAGAAAGGTAATATTTAATTTATTTTTGTACTTATACAAGTAAAATTTAGTACTTACTGTTTTCTTATATTTTTTGTTTACTAGGCAATGAAAATGATGATGACGAGGAAGAAGAAGAGGAAGGGACTGTTTCAAAGGAACAATTGATTAAATAGAAAGATAGGATGACGAATAAGCAATACAAATTGAATTTAAGACTTACAAGTTTGATGAAAGAATTAGAAGCTCTAAAGAAGAAGAATCAGGAAAGATTAGAGAAGATAGTATGAAAACAGCAAAAACTAAGCTAGTAAGTATGGTAGAGAGGGTCAATGATCTTGAAAAAGAAAAAACCAAAGCTGAAAAGGAGGTACATGAGCTAAAAGAGGAAAATAAAAACTATGTGGCTGAGTTGAAGAAACTAAATGTCTCGTACATAACTGTGTTTAATCAAAATAAAGAAATGAAAAACTGAAGGAGTTGGGAATTCAAGAATTCGACGAAGAACCTAAAGATTTAACAAAAGAAAAATCTGAAAATGTAATTTAGAAAAAGAAACTGAATGAAAAAAATGATGCAAAAGAATCAGAAAAGAGTTACGAGATTCCTGTATCAGACATAGATTACATAAGATATAGGAGGGGGAGAAAACAGGATACTAAGGAAGCAGAGAAACAAGTAGAAGATAAAAAATTGAGCAGAATGACCCCAAAGAAGAAAAAAGAAAAAGAAAAAAGAAGCAAATCGAGAAAAAAGAGAACAAAGATGAGGAGGAACCACCAGTTAGTTCAATGGTGAGAAGAGTAAAAGCAAGAAGAGATGCACCTCTAGATAAAAATAAATAGCCTGAGAAAGTGGTACTCGAGTCATCGGACAGTTATTTTCAACATGATGAGGTTAAGGAAAGGAAGGTATCCACGAAGAATACTAACTTAGTTAAAATTACAAGCAAAGACGTTGCTGAAAATAAACCAAAGAAAACTAATAAGAAAACAATCAAAAATCTTAAACCATTGGAAGATTATTTTATCAAAGAAGATGTTAAGCAAGTTGCAAAGCTCAAGATATTAGGTACATTTATAGTGTAAGTTGTTTATTATTTCCTGATCATTTTTTATGTATGAATAATTTGATGATTAACAAGTTTGTTGTTGTTGTCTTTTGTTAGGATATGGAAGAAAGATAATATCATGGTCACCTTGAAAGATATGGATAATCTAAGGAAGGGCAATATGCTTGAAACATAGGTTTTTTTCCAAGAACAGTAATGTACTTGCACAAGTACATCAAAACTGAATATAAGAAAACTTGTGCAGGTCCTGGAAGCTGGATTCGTAATAGGACAGAAATTACACGATCCTATGCTTGTATCTAGCACGCCGGAACTGTTTGTAAACAAGAAATGCAACTACATTCCTAATGTAATGGTATTTGTTTGGTAATTCATATATATTGAAAACAATATTAGAATATTCAATTATCTGACATTATATTATGTTTCTACAGTATTACCTCGATCGAATAAATCGGAACGAGAAGAATGTAGTTTATAAAGAAGAAGTAAACAAGATGGTTATCGAAAAATTCCATAAAATAATGCGTTCCAAAACCCACTTTACAATGTTTCCAATATATAGTGGGAAAAACAAGAAGAATGTTGGCCATTGGACATTACTTGTTTGCAATCCGAAAGATAATCGGGAAGAAGTCTGGACACACTACAACCCAATGAGGACATCGGAGATTGGATATGATGAAGCACTCCGCGTTTTCGATTACATCAGGGAGGCTTTTCCAAGTCTTCCAACAGATTCCGAGACTGACACACCGGTTAAACTGAAGTATCAGAAACCTGTGCACATAAAAAAAAACAACTTGGACAATGGTATATTTGTCTTGATGTACGCATATGACCTATACAATCTTGGAAAAGTTAGTGAAAGCTATAGTATAGAGCAAGTGAATCAATTTAGGGCTAAACTGTATTCGGAAATTGTAAACGACTACGAACACACCATCAAATATGACTGTGGGCCACAACGAGACTTTTCTCACATACCAGATATCGGTAGTCATCCCTAAACAAGAGTATTGTCAAATGATGATCAATGGACTGAAGATACTGTTATTTTTAAATGTACTTGTGCAAGTACGAAAATGTACTTGTCCAGTGGTGGGAAGTATTCCCGGAACTCGTATTTCTTGTAACTTAACATTTTTTACACATTTTAACTTACATGATATCTAAACCTGTAACATGTCAACTTTAGTCAATTAATTTTGTCCATAAGTTCAATTATATTCAGTAATATTTTCAATTTTAAAGTGAAAAAAATATGACTGACTGAGTTGTGGGAAAATTTCCAGCACTTGACTATGTTTGAGAAAAGTCGAAATTGTATATGAAAAAATTGTTTACTTAACTTAAATGTATTTAGAGTTTATAACATAAAAAATGTAAGTTAAATGGTATGTTAAATGTCAACATATGAGAAATTTGAAGAGAAATATGAGTTTTAGGCAAACTCTGAGTTATAGGATTTTTCCCATTACTCATACTTTTATGATTGTTTGAATGTTTTACAAAAAAAAATTGAGAAATGTTAAAAGTTAAACTGGAAAACAGAATATATATGAATGATATAATGAATATATCCAACAATTAAAATTATAAAAAGACAAAGAACGTGATTGATTAATTCAACAAAATACTAAAATGCTAAAATCTATTACAACAAAATGGAATTAATCTATACAAAATTATACTCGATAATATCACGCATCATTGATTCAGAAGAGTAGATATCACTTAGGCTCCTATATGGTAAGTATGACGCCAATGTAGTCGAGTACATCGTTTCTTCTTCCGATGTCGATATACTTGCCGAGCATTTATATTATAAAGAATTATATTTGAATCCGCAAAAAGTACTAGTAATCCCATAATTGGGTACCATCCAAGAAGTTTGAATTTGTAAAAATTAAAGGGATGTATTCTTCTATCACCCATCAAGTCTAAAAAACGCCTTTCCCAAACTCCATTGGCTTTAAGGAACCAAAAATCAAATATGAAATTTGATCTATCCTTCGTCCATACCCAGAAGCAAAGATTACTATCATCCATATCAATAAAAGAGCAGACGGAATTACTTAAATCAACTTGAGAGGGAAACATGATTTCATCAGAAGTTTCTGTTTCCATGTTGAACCGAAGGATACGTTATTTTGAAATACACAACCAAAACAAAAAACCTCCAACAGTAATAGGAAAAGAAGGATTGCAGTAACCACTGGGACTAGCTCAGTGGCCAGGACCCTCTCTCTCAACTAGGAGGTACAGGGTTCGAATCCCCTCAGCCGTTTTATTTCTTGAGCCCTTAAAGGGGGTAAGCAAGGGGTGCATGGTTCGAGTCTCCTCCCTAAACATGGGTAACCTAGTTCTGATTAAGTGGGAGTATGCATGAGGAGGCGTGTATATTTCCTATGGGATTAGTCGTGGTGCGCGTAAGCTGGCCCGGACAACCATACATCGAATAACAAATTCTGAGAGGTTTATTGGAAAATTAAGTAATTTGTATACCCTAGAAGAATCACAATAACAAAAAGAAACAAAATTTCTTGAAAAGTTAGCTGGAAATGAAGGCAATGGCAAAAACCTCTTTAGAAGAGGATTTGCAACATAACAATAGGTGTTATTATCAAAGTCATAACAATTATCAGTACTAAACACAAAAATAAAACCATTACAAATTGCAGAAACCTTTTGAAAACACATCATTCCATATTCCTTAACATCAAAACTACGACAATTCGCAATAGGTTTAAGAATATAAGAAACATAAGATAGTTTATTGATTAACACGGAGTTGGCAGTGGAGTGTTTTTTTCAAATGAGAAGATCCAAAATCAGGCGATTGGATAATATTATAAAATTTCCTTGATACTACTCTAAGGACATCGAACAGAATATCAGCAGGTAAGCAAAGAAGGATGCTGAAAAGGACATCATCGGGGAGAGAGGACCCACCAAGTTTTTGGCGCCGCTGCTGGGGATTTAAAGCGCTTATTTTATATTGTGTGAAAGTTAGGTTAGTAGTTTTAGTTGTTTTCAGTTGTACGTTTGTTTTGTTGTAGTCTCTTTTCAGGTTTTTCTTTAGGTATGGAGATTTCCCCCTAACAAGAGCAAAATCCAACACAGACCTGTTATATGCCAGTACACAAATTCATGTACTTGACATGCGGGAGCTTTAGAGATCATGAAGAGAGGCTCAGGAAGTTGGAGGACTCCCTCAATTGTTTCATTAAAGCCACAAAGGATAATATAGTAAAGAGTGATGCGAAAATCGATTCTATCATATCATTAGTGCAAGTCATGCAACAAAACCATAAATTAATGGAGCAACGATTGACGCAACTCACAAAAACAATTGAGCAATTACAACAAGTACCATCTATGCAAACTGGCCAAGGTACAAATTTTGATGATGAGGCCATTCAAATTGATAGCAATGTTTGGTTCGATGTAGCTACAGAGTTTAGCCTTCAAGAAGAGAAGGAAGTGGAATCGCCACAAGTTGCACCTAGTGAACTAGAGATTCCAACAGTAGAAGAATCAACCACGCTAAGCATAGATGAGTCAATTGTTGGTAATGGAGTCGAAATTGAAATTAAACCTTGTGAAGGGAAGATTACATCCATGGAAAACCCAGCCAAGCCGCGTTTAGAGGAATTAAATAATGAGGTCTTGGTTAGAAAAGAGATTGAAGAAGAAGATACTAGGATGGATTCACCACACCACCTATTACTCCATTGATGTCACCTCCAAACCCAATAAAGACGAATCATTCAAACGGTGACATCGATAAAGCATTTGTAGAGGTGTGCAAAGAAGACAAAACCTACACCCATATGCTTGAAAGTAATACAAAAGAACCCATACCGCAACAAGTAGTCACAGATGATATTCTGGAAACAAATTAGAATGCGAGTGTAGAGATCGTTGAATACGTGGCCCTCATAACAAAAGAAAGTCCTGAAACATCCCTTGTTTTGGACAAAATTCTAGAGGAGGAGCCACTTGAGTTCCCCATTGTTCCAGAAGTATCTAAAGAGGTTAAACAGAAGGACCACCACCATGAACCTGTGAAGAAGAATGCTAAAAATGAGTTTGGGGTCGGAACCACGGTTGCTTGGAAGGCCTCCAAACAAGATAATAGACCACGAGGTTTCAAAAATGACTGGATGGGACCATTTGTTGTTACTCGAGTAGTGACACCAAAATTAATAGAGATACAACCCTCGAGAGGTCAGAAGTTGCGAATTGTAGACATACATAACCTCACCCACTGCTGGAGAGGTTACATACTCAAGGGATAATGGAGGTAACCCGTCAAACTTTAAATGACGTTAAATAAAAGTGCTCTTGGGAGACACCCCAAGCTTTAATTGCTTTCTTAGTTTAATTTTTTAGTGTATATTATTTAGTTACGCAATTTATTTAGTTGATAGTGCATTATTGTGGAAGGTATTAGTGTTTTAGATATTCAGGTAGCAAAAAAATCGAGTTTGGGAAGCAAAAACGAATTTTTTTGGGAGTATTCTGACCTGCCACCGGTATATCGGGCCCTGCCGACGGTATACCATAGGTCAGAAAACCCGAGGCCACGGGTGTTGCCACGTGTTCAAGGCAGAATGTTGGTTCTTAGAAAAATTGCCCACCAGGTACCCGGTCAGGCAAAAAGGGGTGCCCACGTGTTTACAACTCGGGTAGTTTGCCGTAACATGGGGTTCGAAGAGCAGCAGCACCGGTATACCGCCCAGCGGCGCTGGAGAAAAAGAAATTTGCGTTTTTAAGGTTATAAGAAGGAAGATGTGAGTTCTAGTCCGAATTTATCAATCCTTAAGCCTCTCTTTCTTCTCCAAACCTCTCCGAACTCTATTAAAGCTTCACCAATCCTTCACCTAACACCAAATCACTACCAAATCACCATGGATTCACATCCATATCCTTCCCTACATCATTACAAAGAGGATTCAACCACCCAAATCATATTAAAACACCTAGAATCCATGAATCAAGAGCTTAAATTTTCAAAATTCATCCAAAATTCCTTAGACCCATATCATCAAAGCTTGATTCCATCATACCCACATAGATATTTATCATCCTAAAACCTTTCCTAACCCAAATAAAGCTTGTTCCACCTATGATCAAGAGTTACGAATTTCAAGAGTGCTCAAAGCTTTGAGTTAGGTGTCAAAAGAGATGATAAAAAGAACGAAGATATTATTAAAGGATGTGAAGAATCGAAGCAAGGTATTGGGTAAGATCAAGAAGAATAAAATCGATTGAAATGGGTACTAGTTCGGGAACAAATCACAAGGTAAATCGGGTCAAGTAAGAAGAGGAATGCATGCAGTGGTGAAATCAAAGAGAAAAAAGGTTTCAAATTTCATAATGAAGACACCACAACCTCTACAAATCGAGCACCCTTTAACCAAAGATGAGCAAAGCTTCTGGGACGCTAGTAGCGGTTGCCACAACAAAATATTCCTGGATGAACACCTTCTCATGAGAAAGTATTCAAGAACAAAGTTGGAGAAGATGAGAAACATAAGAGATCTCTAGAGTGTTATTGATTGGGATGGAGCACAAGAGGATGTAAGGGATAGCGAAATTGGTGATACTAGAAGTTTACATACAAGGAAATCACTGCACCTTATCTTGGGTATTAATCAAGCGAGGCAATAGCCTCGAAGAGTATGTTTTCTTTCTTTCTTACCATTTCTCTATATGCACTACTTTCTATTTTTATTGAGTCTTTTCGAGTCGTGGGGACACGACTCATTTTTGAGTTGGGGGTGTGGGGATTCGTTGTCCCTCATCTCCATTTTTATGTGATTCACTATTTTTTTAGAGAAATTTGAAAATTTTGAAATTTTTATGAAATGGATTAGATGTAGAATGTGTTTAATAGCTTGAAAGCATAATCTTAGTAAGTTGATGATAGAAAGTAGTATGTTTATGAGCTGCTTTATTTTGTATGCTTTGAGTATTTGCAGGAAAACACACATTGATAGTAAAGAAAAGATTAGTTAGCAAAGCGATAGAAAGTATGCTCGATCTTAGGGATCCATGAGTGGTGTGTAGGCCGTGAGATCCAAGCTAGTTGACAAACCCATTTAATGAATGTGCTAAAGGTAAGATAATGACGAAATTGCATAGTTTAGAAAGTGATTAAGGCGGTTCTTTCATAAGCCCCTAGTTGCCTTTTAGCTTGCTGTCCATTTATTATATTATATATCCTTCTCAGCTCCTTCTAGCCTTTCTAAAGCCTTTTTATTAGCCACATTATAAGCCATATCCTTTTAGATTATAGTACTTTTCCATATGACCCGCACTCGAATAGCGATGCATAGACAATTGTTTAAGATCTTGAGTTTGGGGTGGTGGGTCCACCATTATGGGAAATATTATTGGGTTGGGATTTTTGAGCTTATTAAGTGTGCTCTGTTCTATATATTGATGATGATTCACAGGTTTATTATATTGTAACCCTTTGTCGGGGTAATAGTAAATGAAAAAGAAGCTAAAACGCCAAGTTATGAAAAGGCATAATTAATGAAAAATAGCGTGATATCTCAACATAAAAAAAGGGAGTCATAGCTATACAAAAGAAAAAATTGTTACAAAAAGAATATATATTTGGACTGGCAAAGAGGAATTTTTATGTGAACATCTTATTGCTTTAATTGGGTTATTGGGGATGCTAATTTGTGCATCAAGGAATTCATTGGATTGAGTGAGAATGTTTTACGAGAGTAACTCAAGCTCTAGGGCGATTCGTTGATGGCTAGTGAGGAGAGAGCCAAAATCTCACTTTAAATTATCCAAATATATTTATCATACCGTCCCTAAGCCAACATTACAACCCTAAAGACCTTTTGATTCTTTGCTATGTAATCTAGAAGTGATTGAGCCGTTAGAGATTAGTTAAGTGGATCTATTGATACCAGTGAAGTTCGATGAACAATCTATAGCCTCCTTGGTGAACTGAGTAAAGATCCTCTCCTTCTTACATTGCGAAGCTAATCTAATCTTGAATTCAAAACCGTGTTGATTGTAGATATGACAAGTGTGCAGGTATGTAGTTTGTAAATATTATTACGTGAAATTTTCCGAGTATTTGCTTTGAGTTTATTCTATATATTCTGCTATGTTCTTCTCCTCTGTGCTTAATTGACTTAGCTGATATGTTAGAGACTTCCCTATGTGTTTATTTTTTTATTGTATCGGGACGATACAAGTTTGAGTTGGGAGTCTTGATGTCTCCCTAATTGTTCTAAATATAAGCCCTTTGGAGACATCATTTTAGGTTGAAAATGGTCTTTTTATATTGACTTTTGTGCTTAAATTGTAATATTACACTTTCTCCCCTTGGAATTAGACTATTTGCATTTATAGAGCTTTTGTGCGTTAATTTACTTATTTTTAGTGCAAAGTTAGTAGGTTTATGAATTTCATGAAAAACAAATCCAAGTAAGAGAAGTCAGAATTGAAGTCTTAGAATATTTCTAGTGTGTTTAGTCTAGTTTCCTAAATTTAAATTGCAATTTCTCATTTCTAGTCTTGTTTAATGATTTATTATTTTTAAAGCATATGCGATTTAATTATTTATTTAATGTGAAGCTTTAGAGATAATATGGAAATAAATTAGATTCCAAATCAATTCTAAGGAGATATGGAAAGAAGATCTTGAATAAATCTGGAGATAGAAGGCCGTAGAGTTCAAATAGGAAAAGAAAAAGCTGTCAAATAAATCTTAATTTCTACAGCTACGTGTAAAGAAGTGATTATAACTCAAAATCCGGGACAATTCTGGAAGATCCCTTTAATAGAGAGATAGATAATTATGTGAGGATTTTTTTGATAGTTTACGGGCCAAAAACGGCCCAGTAACGAAGGAGATATGGTCAAAACAATTCAGCAGTAATTATCTCTATTTACTTACGAATTTGAGTTGGACTTGGACTCTATTACTTGGCCCCTATCCAAGATTTCGATCTAGCACCTATAAATATCAGTTCTAAACCTTAGAAAATCATCCCTTGGCTTCATAAGCTTAATATACATACATAATTCATCATAGAAGCAATCAAGAAGATCTAGAGGAGGAAGAAGCAAGAGTTAGAGTTTAACTACATCCATTAAACACTTCTGCATCTCTATTCTTTGGGTAAATTAGTATTAGATCTATTTTGTCTATGATGTATTATTAAATTATTTATTCAAGAGTTTTACTATGCATAATTTCTCTTTAGGATTGTAATTATATGAACCATTGATTATTGTTTTTCTGTTTTAATTTGAATCTGGGATTTTAGTATTTAATTGGATTGGTTCTTAATTTCCATTGACTATATTCTTTTGCTTGTTCACTATCATTGACGTCACGAATCAAGGGTAGGTTTTAGTAATTAAGCTATTCACGTAGTGGCGAGTGATCATCCAACATGGGGATTTAATTACAGAATTAGAATATAGACGCGTGGTATCCGTTATTTGACCGACAGGCTTGACTAACCACGTAGCCAATTGGGTAAAATAGTATTCATCTAAAAGTAGCTTATAATCACCCTGACGGGGTTTGTAATACCGTAGGATAGCTCCTAGGTCCACCCTGACGGGGGCTAGGAGATTATAGAGTCTCGACTATTGTGAAATTTCTAATTCACCCTTATTCTTAGGAATCATAAATTCATTAGGATAGGTTCATACTTGCATCTCCTTATCTTACTTGCATAATTAATTATTATTTATTGTTTATTTTATTATTTAGTTAAGTAGAAAACAAACTCCTTTGATATTTATCTTTTTAAAATGATTAGAACTATCTATTCTGATATTGAACACGAAGTTAGAATAACTACTTAAATCCCTGTAGAGACAATAATCCCGTATTTACTTATCTATTATTTCGTACGACCCGTACACTTGCGGTCGGTGGATCCTTTATTCCTTTGCTTTTATTTCATTATTTTATAACACACAAGGACCCACCAGAATCATAATTAACTTTTTTCATTCTAGAATTTTAGGGTTATGTGTGGCTATTATTTTAATATGAAAGTGTATAGCAGTGGGATTTGATTATGCTATTTTTGCCAAGACCTTTTTAAAAAAACATTCACCCTTGAGGAGGAGAGTTCTATAACTAACTATTGTAAATGATAAAAGAAAAAATATGGTTGAATAATATATCTTTGTTGATAATAGCGAAAAATTATTTTAAGGATATAACCAGTCATTTATATCCCTAATATAGTTATCTCCTAACAATGAAATAAACAAAGTTTATATTTCTAGCTTGACATGCTGCAAGTTTGTAAATTTTATATTAGTATCTATATAATATGTAAACCATATTAGATACAGTAATGTAATACGATTTTTTTAGCTGTTAGTATAATTGGTTCAGTATCTGACCTACCAATGGAAGAGAAAATATATTTTAGTTGTATGATACACATTAATATATGATGATCGTGTTAATTATATATCTTTCTTATATTTAATTTTTTTGTAAGGTTCATTTACTACGTTATGATTTATTTATTTCTTTTTTTATTGTGAAAGACGTTTGTGATAACATGGATATAAAGTTTTTTTTATATTATTTTCTGATATTGATAAAGCAATAGTAAATAATTATTATTTTATCTGAGAACATATAATATTATGTTGGTTAATACATGAAATGAGAAAATTTGCATTGTATCCAGCAATCAAGATTGTTGTATATCCACCAGATCTATATCTATCCCTGACTATTAACCTTAACCTATTTTATATTACCTACAATTTTCATAGTACCAAATGGGTTATTATATATATATATATATATATATATATCACTATTAAAAGGTAGGCATCACCTTTTTTTCATATATATCTGCGGCCTAATAAAGACTAAAAAGTTTTACAACTTACTAAACTCCCGTATGAACGTACAATATAGTAAAAGATGTATTCCATCTACATCTATCTCGTGTTAAGAAATTATATAATCCTTCGGAAGGGTCCATATACATTATCGATTCATCATTCGATTAATAGTAGTTTTCTCCATCCTATTAACATAGAATTCACCTCCCGATACACATGGGAGATCTTGAAGTTAACATGATTTTTAGATATAGTCAGACACTCTTTAAGCGTTTCTATTCCTGCCTAGACTGTTCTACTGGCCTAAAATTTTGAGATCGTTACCAGTCTGCTCTGCTGAAACACATTGTAACAATTATACATGTTGATAACTTCTCCATTGGTCATTACATCAATATTTTCACACACTAAACCTCTTCTATAAACAACATTTTCCCTAAAGCTGGAAAAAAGTTGTCCCAAGTCAATTCCTCTACTCCAATGCTCCTGTAATTATTAATGAGTAGCTCATCAGTAGCTGAAGAAGATTCTTGGTGATGTTCTATTCTAGTACTCGCGGTATTACGCAATTTATCAAGTTCAGGCCACCCTTTCCAGAGTTCATCGTACTTCTGGCAGTCTCGAAATAGATGTGCAGCCGTTTCCTAAGCTACACAGTTCCTGGATAACGGTGACACCTCAATTCCACGTTTCCCCAAATTAAATGATGTGAGAAGAAAATCCCATACGACACGTCAAAGAAGAATATGTATTTTTTATAGACACTTAGCAACCATCCCATCTAAAGATCGCAGCCGCATCCGGTGCTTTAAGTGACTTATAACCTAATTTGACGAAAAAGTTAGCCGATGCCTTTAACTTCCACTGTAACAATACCCTTGCTCACTATACACTTCTTCAATACCATTAGCCAACACCTCCAGCCCATGAAGTATACTCCTGCATACTCTCGAATATGGTTGTTTTGCTATCCGACTCATGAACCTCCATCGAAATATTTATGTTTCGGTGATTTGGCCCAAAGCGCTTTGTCTCCTTTCAGAACATTCCATCCTAACTTGGAAAGTAAAGATTTATTAAAGCTCTTCACATCCCGGAAGCCTAGACCTCCGTCCTTCTTGTTACGATAAAGATTTTTCCAAGAGAGTCAATGTATCTTATTCGACTCACCATCCATTCTTCATATGAATTCCCAAATAATTCTATCGATATCATTACAAACATAGTTTGACAACTTCATTGTTTGTATAAAATAAGTAGGAATGATGCTAAGAACTACCTGTGCAAGAGTTAGTGTACCACCGAGTGAGAGATTTTGTGACTTCCGATTCGGTAGTTTATTTCTCATGCTCATAGTTATCCTTCTAAAGAAGCCCCTTGGAAGCTGGCTCGCACAAGTGGGTGTACCCAAATATATAATTATCGAGTCACTCAACACGAAATCGCTTCTTTCTGCTAGCTCCATCTTCCTTTCTTGCTAAACATTTTTAGAGAAGAATATTATTGATTTTTCGTCCTTATTGTTTGACTTCTTCATCACAAAAGGACTTCATTACCCATTCATCAAATCAATTTGTTTGTCATATGCCTGTGCAAATAAGATCATGTCATCAATGAAGTAAACATGAGAGATCGGCGTCCTTTGTTTCCAAAGACGAATTGCACTCCATACCCACTATCACATAGGTTTTGAATCAGTAGTGATAGCCGCTTAATACACATCACAAATAGATATTGGGAGAAGGGGTCTCCTTGACATAATCCTCTTCTCGGTGTGAACGACTCTAGTGGGAAACAATTCTATGATATCTGCAATATAGTTAGAACACATATCAAATATCATAATATGTACCTAAGACAAAGGAAAACCAAATTTTGTGATGGTTGATGTCTACCTATTTGTGATGATTTAATCTTAGTTGGAGACATCATTTTAGGTTTATTTATTAGGTTATAGGTAAATTTTCTCATGATTTACTACACTTTCCTATTTCGTGTCTTGATTTGATGATTAATTATTTTTAGAGCATATTGGGTTTAATTGTTTGTTAATTGTGAAACTTTAAGGATATATGGTAATTAATTATATGACAAGTCAATTTTAAGAGATAAGGGAAATAAGATAAACATAGAAATTGGAGATAAAGTAAAGAAATATGAAAAAGGAAAAGATAAAGTTGCCAAATAAATCTAAATTCCAGCAGCTACGAACATAAAAGTGATCATAACTCAAGATTGGCTAAGAATTTGAAAGAATGGTCTGAATCAAAGTTATAGGGCTTTCCGAGATGATTAGTTTTGACATATGGAACGCATCAAACGGATAAATATTGAAGGAGGTAGGACCAAAACAAAACAACACCAGAATCTTACCTTTTCTATATTTTAGGGTTAATAATTTGAGTTGGGCTAGAGTCCAAGTTACTTGTCTTCCACTCCAAGAAAACGTTTTAGGGTTTCCTATACCCTATAAATACACCCTTTTATCAAAAGAAACACATCCTTGGCAAAACTTAAGGCAAGAGGAAGCTTACAACACAAGAAGAGAAGTCTGGAAGGAGCTGAACACCATATCATGTCGTCTTCAACCTTCGAATTTGTAATTCTTTTCTTTTCTCTCTTTAGTATGAACTAAATTATATTTAGATTGGGATTTAGCATATATGTATGAACCGTAGTTCTTGTTTTAAATCTATCTGATTTGGGATACCATCGTATTTAATTTGATTTCTTGTTTTATTCTCTGTTTATGTGCTTTGATGTATTGATTGTCTTCCTTACGAGGGCCCGCGTATAGGATTACCTTAATAGTAGTTAGATGGTCGCCCGGAAGAAGTGTTTAACTATTGAAACACCACATAACATTTAGTATATGGAATTGGTTCTGATAATTCAAGCCTAACTTGATAATCACTAAGGTTTAATTTATTCACCAATCATCATTAGTAGGTAGGACTAAACCTAGGACCCAAGTGGAGTAGGTTAACCCTTTGTGAGTTCTCTCGTGATTGAAAGGTAGCCGCCCTAGTTCTCTCTCCGGGGATAGGGAGGAATTTAGAATCCTAATTATTGCAATTCAACAGAATTTACCCTTACATGTTTAAAATAAACAAGGCTAGTGGGGATTACTTGCTAGTGTCGCGAAGTAAACTCTCATACTATCTGTTCTCTGCTTATTTACTTTCTTGTCTTTAATTTATTAGTCTACTTTTCTATTTCTAAAAACCAAACAAAAATCTCTTTAGTCTTTTATTTTCATGCATATAATCTGATCTAGCTTTCTTATTTGCACTTGATAAATTGCATAAGTTCTCTCTAACTTTCTTAGTCTCTAATTAGAGGCCATTTTGGTATTTAAAAATATCTTTAGAGTCAATTTTTAGTGTTGCCGCTATAAATTCGTCCCTAATGATACTATTTCTTGTAGTGAGTAACCTTATTTGTAATGTAAATTATGATCCCAAAATCTCTATCGAGTCTTCTTAGGATATATTGACACGTGTTCTAAGAGTCAAATCAAGTGAAATAGGGACCTTCAAACCCCATATTAATTAAACCACATTCATGTCTCCATTCCTCAAATTTCCCCATTGTCCTGGTAACTCCCATAACTCCTCCTCTTATGTTCTTCCTTCCCCACTTGATTGAAGTCTCCAGCTATTAACCAAGGAATATCACGACCCTGGAAAGCTTCTTTAAGGCCTACCCATAATTCCCCGCGTTCAGCAGAATGGGTTCTCACATATAAGGCTGAAAAAATCCTAGGCTCACAGCCTTGTTAACTAATCTCCATATTAATTACTTGTCGTCCCGCAGAAAAGACTTTAATGTCAATATTCATGTCATCTAGATTACCCAAATACCACCCTTATACATTTCTGCTTCAACTCTCGTCGAATTAGATTTACCCAAACTTTTGATAATCACATTAACTTTGACTCCACTAGCACTTGGTTCAACTATGACAGTTAGCCAAACTTTGTGTGCTCGCATCATTTCCTGAACAACCCTTCTAAAGTTATTGGCAACGAATCCCTGAGAATTTAAAACTAAAAAATTCAGCGGGTGGCTTAATATAGTCCACCCCTATGAGTAATTTAATGTTGTACACATTAGAGAACTTAATAAATATTTACAAGAGATTACCAACGTGTGCATCTTTAGGATTACATATATGTAGAATCCGCTTGCCCGATCATATTACTCCCTTCTCAAACATCTTTAGTATTCGGTATGTGGATAACATTTGGGTCTTCTACAACTATATCAACCTCTAAATATTTTGTAGGCTGACCTCACTTATTCTCCTTGGTTTTAGATCTAGATCGACATCCGTCACAACCACCAATACATCCACTATAGCAGCGAGTATATTTCAACCGCCATGTTCTTTTCCATCATGGTTTGAATTTTGTCCATGTTATCTCTATGATTACTCCCCTTTGCCCCATTTGTTGTAACTACAACATCAGACATACCCATACAAACCTTCTAAAACACATTATTCTGTTCTAAACTATCTGTAATTACCTTTTTTGCACTTTTAGCCTTCATTAAAACAACTCCTAAACTTTATTTATATTTAATTTTTCCCCTTCAATAGCTCTCCTTTTCAATATACTAGCACTCTTCTTATTACTCGCTCTTTAATCCTACTCAAAACTGGACCTGCTCTATGTCAAATTCGATGTCTACCTCTGAATTAATGCTTCGCTTTCCGACTAACTTTTTTTTCTTTCTCAAAATCAGTTTCCACAATTACTTTATTCCCCAAAATCTCACCTCTGTAGTTTCCAGATTTCGCTCCTATCGACACCCCTTACTTCCCCAAGACTATATTATTTGCTCCCTTATAATGTGGATCAATTTTATACTTCCCCCTAGCAAGTTTCGATCGTTTTTGGCAATGAAAAATGCTTCAAAATTCTAGTCTAGTCCATTAGATGATCCTTTCTTTAGCGCTAGTACCACTGTGATTTTACTTTCATGTCGCTATTGTCTTACCCCTTATTTGAACCATCATCCATTTTCCATACAAGGGTTGTTCCTTTGGCACCAGAACATCAAATTTACTTAAATTTCCGTCTACATTTGGTAAACCCTTACCGTCTTTAAACATGTTCAAAGAACATTTGTCCTTTTGATGCCTGAATCGCCCACAATAAAAAAAAAATCATACGTAGTACCTCATATTCGACTAGGAAAACCTCACCCCTATATATTTTTGGAACAAGCGGTTTAGCAAGGTCCAGTTCAACTGCTAATCTCACATAATCATCCATTTTCCTAGTTTTAATTAGTGTATTGATTTTCTATGTCTTGCATATGATATCTCCCATTTTCCTCAAGATACCTAATGTGCAATTATGAATCCCCAAATTTAACACTCATATAAAAAAAGATAAAGAAAAAAAACAAACAAAACAAAACAAAATGAATTAAGAAATCTATCAATAGCCATTAGCCATTATTCTACACACAACATCATAGTCTGATCTCCCAATATTCGAATTAAAGAAATCTATCGACAACCATAGTTCTACCCAATAATTAATAATCCGACTTCGATCTCCCAATCTTTCAATTGAAGCAATTTATCAGTAACTACTTTCCAATAGAAGTGCCATTAACAAAGAAGAGATATTATTCAAAAACATAAACCTTTAAGGTAAACCATTATTATTGTCAGTTAAAACCTTTCATCACACTTTTGCCGCTTAATGTAAACACTACATTGGTTATGATTTGGATAATTGGAAAGGGGTCTTATGATTCACTTTCAAAATTATAGAATCTTTCACGAGCGTTGTAAAAATTGTAATGGTCGCTCCTAGAGTGTGATAAAAATTAATACTAAATACGAGGAGCAACTAACTGATAGTGTAAGGGTCGTTCCATGTAATAGATAATATATAAGGTATTTCATCTCCACAGGGACTGCGAGGTACGATTGATATGTTTAAATGGAAAAGTAGATTGTCTTTTTTTCGGACTCTAAATGGAAAAGTAGAATTTATTGCAGGAAATAAGAAAATAAATATTTGTTTATGAATATGAAAATACTAAACGTAAGAATGTAGAGTAAATTAAACTAAACTAAGGCTTAAACTAAAGAGATTACTTAAATATGAGAGAGATACTCGAGCCTCTCTAAGGGATCACCTAAGTTCATAATCTGATGCATTCGTTTTAAGGGTAAAGCGGGTAACTCATATCATTCGAGACTCTAATGTCTTCTTAACTCCCATCAGGGTAGACTTAGGAAGCTATTTTGACTGTATTACAGACCCCGTCAGGGAGACTATAAGCTACTTTCAAATAATTATGATCTTACCCAATTGGCTAACTGGTTAGTTAAGGCCGCCAGGCTCAATAACAAACACCACACACTTTTACAGATCGGTTCTTTAGCGACTAAACCTTTTGCGACTATTTTTTTGTAGTCGTTAATAATACGTCTTTAGCGACTACTGGTTACTTACGACTACTCTCACTCGTTTTCAACTACATAAGTCATCGTTAATAAGCTTTCTCATTTGCGACTACATCCGTAGTCGTTAATGAGGTCTTTGTAATTGCTAGTATATATTTTAATTTATAAGTTTTCTTACACAGACAAAAGTAGTCGCAAAAGATTTTTTTTACGACTACATGCGTAGTCGCTATATGTTCAAATTAGCGACTACTTTGACATCTTTAGATACAAATTAATGTAGTCAAGAAATCTCTTAGCGTATTTATGACAGAAACTTGCGAATTCAAATCATTAATACCCCAAATTTTCTATCTTTCCTATTATTCTCTCAAAACCGTCCCAAATTTTTCCCATCTCATTTTTCACTATTCCGTCTAAAATCATTGTTATGTGGGTTGTCATAACCATTAAGAATCCACCTCCGCATAACATAATCTAAATTTTTTCTTGCATACCCATCAAGGCCTTTATAGAAAATGGACAATTGTTGATCTTCGGAGGAGCCATGATCTGGAACTCGTCTTGAACATATCCAAAATCTTGTTAAACATGTTCCTAATGGTTCATCTTTTTCATGACGGAATGGTGTCAACTCTAGTTGTGTGTTCAACCTCATATTTCTCCGATAGTAAAGATAAAAGAACACTGTCTGTAATTCATCCAATTAGTGATTCGATCCCGTGGTTGTTGATCAAACCACTTACTTGTTGCATCTATGAGAAAAAATCAGAAATTTACAAAGTACATTTGTTTTTGTGTCACACCTTGCATAATGTACGCATCTCATATCTGCATGAACTCCTGCACTACTCGAATTGCATCTTCACCAGCCATTCCTAAAAAATATCCGAAGTCTCGGGATTGATTCAACATAACCAGATTGGGCTCAAATCTAGCAACTTGAATATCTGGAGGTCCAACTCCTAGAGAAGGTACCCAGATTGGGTTTTGTTTTGGAGCTTGCATGAACCATGGATCGTACCCCAATTGGAATTGAGCATTTCATGATGGTGGATGTTAAACTATTGTGTTCTGAATAACTGGATTTTGTGGGACTACAGGGTTCCCATTTTCATCTCTGCCACCTGAATATTTTATTCATGGCTGCCATCTTTTTTTCTTAATTGACTCTTTTCCTGTATGCTCTTAGTAGTGTGTCAGGAGTTGTGCTCCTGTACAAAACCTAAAATATCTGAAAAACACAAAAACAAAGACAAGCGTAAAACAGAAAATACCAACTAACTCTTTAAAAGGATTACACACAAAAATCACACGCTGCAATCCTCAGTAGCGGCTCCAAAAACTTGGTCGCTCCTAGAGTGTGATAAAAGTCATCACTAAATAGGAGGAGCAACTAACCACAAGTGTATGGGTCGTTACAAGTAATAGATAAGATATAAGGAATTTCGTCTCCACAGGGATTACAAGGTACGATTGGTATGTTTAAATGGCAAAGTAGAATTAATTGCAGAAAATAAGAATATAAATATTTGTTTTGGTTTTTGAATGTGAAAAGAATAAACACAAGATTGTAGAGTAAATTAAACTAAACTAAGAATTAAACTAAAGATATTACTTAAATACGAGAGAGATACTCGAGCCTCGCTAGGGAATCACCTAAGTTCATAATCTAATGCATTCGTTTTAAGGGTAAAGCGGGTAATTGATATTAGTCGGGACTCCAATGTCTTCCTAAATCCAATTAGGGTAGACCTAGGAACCTATTCAACAGTATTACAGACTCCATAAGGGGAATATAAACTACTTTTAAATAATTATGATTTTACCCAATTGGTTATGTGGTTAGATAAGGCCGGCAGACTCAATAACAAACCCCATGCATTTCTATCCTAGTTCTGTAATTAAACCCCCCCCCCCCCTTCCGCATGATCACCGCCACAAGTGAATAGCCTAATTACTACAACTTACCCTTGATTCGCGACATCAATGATAGTAAACTAATATAAGAATAGAATAAATATGCAATTACGCGACTTTATATAAATTGACACAATCCCAAATTAGAATTAAATTAAAAACTAGAGTTCTTACCCCAAAGTGTGTGCTCAAGTATTTAGGAGTTAAAGCTCATATTGAAATACATAAAAGAAATAAAATTAATGAAAGACATAATTCCTAATTACCGAACTAAATTGAAAATAACCTAATTGGAATGACTTCAATTGTTGTTGAAGAAGAAAGACTTCTCCACCTCCTGCTTCTCTACTTCCAAGCCTCATCTCTTTTAAAAAATTAAAGCGTACTGAATTATGAGGTCTTAGGAAACTTTTTATATTTCTTAAAAATGGATTAGGACAATGTGTAGCTTAATTAAATGATTAAGGGCCCAAATTCGTTTTATTATTTCCGCACTATAGTACACCACTCAAGTAAAATAGGTGTAACATACATATCGTGAGACTAAATAACCTGAAACCACTTCTCACATTTTTCTAACTCAAAGGAGCATCTTTTTCATTTGAACTACAAAGTCATATTTTTGCACCGTTTAGGCTCGGGAAGGGCTAGAAGTGTCGACTTTCCAGTTTTCAATGCTCCTCACCCATAATTAAAGTGATGTTTTTTTTGCTCCATTAACAATTTCTTTTGATCTTGGACTTTTAACTTCACTTTTTCTCTTCATCTTAATGCCTACTAGCAACCATGTACCTAAGAAATTCACACTAAAAAAGAAAATTAATGCACTAATGCTCTAATAGTAATTGTATCTCAATTTGAACGGAAGAAAGTGTAATATAGCAAAATATGCCTATAAATATATCAAAAGAGTAAAAATTCAACCTCAAATGATGTCTCCTAAGGGGATTTATCTATCACAAACATGGATACATCATGTACTTATAAGATATTATACATAATAAGATAATTTTTTCCTTAACATATTAGGTTACAAATCAAGATATGCAAGATGCATTCCATGTACCATTAATGAGATGTGTTGTTGATGGAAACATTGTTATTTTGAAATGTTTCTTATAATTAGTCGTGGCAAATGGAATTTGAATGGGTACAAATTTATTTTATCATAGTCCTTTTTCCTGAATTTCTATTATTTCAATGTTTCAATCAGTTAATAAGTTGGTGATACGATATACATTTGATGTCTCCCTAGTTGTGATATAATAATCTAGGTTGGAGACATCATTTTAAAAGTGTATTCGAGTAATTAATTATATATTTTTACTCATATTTTGATAAATTCCTATTTCTTGCCTTGATTTAATAATTTATTATTTTTAGAGCATATTTGGTTTAAATTGTGTGGTAATGTGAAGTTTTAAAGATATATGGAAATTAATTAGATTCCAAATCAATTCTAAAGAGATAAGTAAAGAAGATATGGAAGGAATTAACAGATGAAAAGAAGTAGAGATTAAATAGGAAGGGAAAAACTGCCAAATAAATCTGAAATTCTGCAGCCACGTCCACTAAAGTGAAGATAACTTAACAGTAGCTGGGAATTTGGAGGAGCAATCTAAAGTAAAAGTGTATATATTCTCGCTGCGGTCGTTTTGATATAATGTAGAAGAAAATTGGACCAATAATGAAGGAGTACGACCAGAACAATACATCAATATTTATCTTATCTCCTATATTTTAGGAAACAAATTTGAATTGGAAAATGAGTCCAATTACTTGTCTTCTACTCCAAGATTTCGACCTAGGGTCTTCTTAACACCTATAAATACACCCTTTATTCATTGTAAACAGGTCCTTGCCTCTCCACAATTAGTCCTTAATATTATACATCATAGAAGTCATTCAAGAGAAGCAAGTTGACAGTATGTATCTTTATTTTAGTTTATTTCTTGTTAGCATGAACTAATTTTCCCATAGCTTGGGTTTTGAATATGTATAATCTTTGAATTCTATTTTCTTCTATCTAAATTTGTTTGGGAAAACCCTTTTAAATTAATTATAGCTTCTTAACCATATATTTGTTTTACATTCTTTGATTTATTGCCTATCATAATCTTGATCACGTTAGAATTGTCTTAATAGTAGTTAAATGGTCACCGGGAAGGGGTTTCTAATTATTGAAACATCACATAAGCGTCTAGTGTGCGGTAGTGATCCGGAAGGGCTTGCCTAACTAGATAGTCATTAAGGTTTGAGATTTAATCACCGATCATTGCGCAGGGTCCCTTTACCCAAGTCCTTTGGTAATTGTTAGGTCACCACCTAAGTGCATCCGGTAGGGGGTTAGGAGGAATATATAATCCTGGCTACTTATATAATAGCTTTAATCACCCTTATTAACTAGTAGAAGAAATAGAAGGACTAGTGCATATTGGCCAAACCTGAGCTATACTCCCTCATCTTGTTCTTACATATTTTAATTTATTGCCTTTAGTTTAATTAATCATTCTCTCCTAAATCAATTCATTATTTACTTTTCTTGTCTTTAATTCACTAACTATTTATTACTATGCTTTCCTGTTAATCCATTCGTATAACACACTAAGTCGCTCGGAATAAATCTTTACTTATCATTAAGACTTGCGTACGACTTGTGATACTTGTAGTGAGTACCGTGCTCAGTTAGGATGTTTAGTTACATCTTTTATTATATTATTTTTATCACACCTTTACCGACACAAACAGTTGAATACTATACAAGCAATATTTATAGGTATTCTTTTGCATGCATAGAACTAACTCATATCTTGACATAATGTTTAAAATAATGGACAAGTATTGTAATTTTTTTATGATAAAACACTTGTTGTGTACAAGTTGACTCACTAATTTTGGGTGTCTAGGTTGCAAATCCGGTGTCAAATTATGGAGAAGTGTGGGATAAGAAAATAAATACATAGATGTGAGTTTTATGTACACTGATACTCATGTATTTTCATTATGTACTACCAAAAAGCTTTTTGAATGTGATTCGCACATGTTGGTGCATCTTATCATGCATAAGGGCAAGGTGCGAAGGTATCGATTAAACTAAAGCTGCAATTATTTGTGATACTATTGGTGATCCTGTGAAAGACACTTCAAGACCATCACTTATTATCTTGAAAAAAATCATGGCAATTGAATAATTAGTGTTTGCTCATTTCTAAAATTTACATAAGAGAAACCAAGCTATAACCTCTCTCTTTCCTCTGTTACTAAGTCTAGAAGCACAGGAGTGAAAATGTCATAACACACCCGGAAGTGTAGCTTATACGTACTTCCAGAAAAAATTAAGATACTAGGAAAATTTTGAATAGTCGTACGGGTTGTTCACTTACTGATGAAATCGTTGAGCGACAAATCCACCAAAAGCTTGGCTAAACCGAATCAGATTAGTGGTATTCCATATTTTTCTTGCCTCCATAGGTCGCGATGATAATTAATGGTGTCTCTGCATCAACTCTCTTTCCATTAACACTGGAAAAGTCCATGGAAAGAACAATTAATTAAAAAAAGAAAAGTTGTTTCTTTACCACCTCCAAGTTATTGAGTGACAAGAAACATATACTTTACCTCCTTTCATTAGACTGACGGAAAATCGAGTTATCTTTTGGTATACTCGTCATTAACATAACTAATATCTTATCGTATTTGCTCGACCCCTCTAAGAGTCGGCGCAGTCATTCATCCGTTTCTACCTAAATAAAGCAAGTACTAGATATCAGATTCACTAAAGTAACAAAATATAGTTGTTGGAAAAGACTAACAATATCACTAGAATAGTAAAAAATGGGTCTCATATATATATATATATATTCCAAACAAAATAATACAACCACTATTAAAAGAAAGTGGAATAACAAGAATATAAAGGTATCCAAAGTATGTAATACTACAACTATTACATGAAAAAATAGACAATCAGTACTTACATGGAAATTTAGAGAAAAGGGAATAAATACAAATACACATAAAAAAAGTGTAGCAGCGTTAAAGAATATATATTGGGAGAACGGTATCTCTAACAATTGTATCACTCTAATCTCTATGTCAAAAATGATTTGACTAATCATGTAGAAAAGAGTTTTCTATTCTTCTAAATTCTTACTTTTTTATATTCTATTCTTTATTCTCTCTAGAATAGATTTTTCTATTCTCTCTAGAATAGTATTTTCTTATTCTCCTAGAATAAGTTTTCCATTCTCTCTAGAATTATTTTTCATATTCTCTAAAAATTCAAGTGACAAAGTCACTATTTATAGAGAAAATGATAAGACAAAAAACCATCACATAAATGCCTCTTCAATGCTCATTAAAGCTAGACGTTTTGTTACCAAGTCTTGTGACTCCTGTAACTGTCGCATTGAAGAGCTATCAATCTTTCTCGGTTTGTCTTTTATTTTCTTCTCTATTTACTAGGTGAGAATTTTCAACACATAAAACATTTTCCCACTTTTCCCAAGAGAAAGATAGAATTAATAAGAAATTCTTTAGTTTTAGTAATTCCAACCATTTCTTTTCAAATTTTAAGGTCTGACTATAAGAACACAAATAGTTTTTTTCCATTTCTCCCAAGAGCATGAAAGAGTTAATAAATTAAATCATCATTTATTTAATTATTCCAACAATCTCCCACTCAAGTTCTTTGGGAGAGAAGGTGAAAAGATTTCCATAAATACCAGGATTTAGGTGAATTGTACTTAAGTGTCAATATATTTTGATTTAAATTGACACGTAGTGAAGTGAGGTAACCACCAAAAACTTATCAAGTAGACGTACTCTAGAACTTGACGGTTTTCAATCGAGACCCTCACATTACATACTCTACCCGGCTGATAGTTAAGAATTCTTTAAACATCACCCTTTCCTTACACATAAGTGAGCTCCAAGAGCGTCTATCCTCATTAGCCGACCCCTCTCAGATTTCGAGATCATTAAGAGAAATAAAGCTCATCCTCATTATGAGTCTCGCGAATTTATCAAGTCTTTTCTCTTTAGGACCACCCTTACGTGCTATAAATTTGTAGTGAGTCTAAAAACTCATCCCTTGGGAACATCAAGGACGTCTCGTTAAAGTCATATTATGATCAATATACAACAACCTCAACAGTAAATTCATCAATTCCATCTCAATAGGACCGCCACACATGGCTATGAATTCATTAAGTATGAGCAATATACAAACAACCTCAACGGTGAATTCATCAAGTCTGTCTTGATAGAACTACCACACATGGATACAAATTCATTAAGTTTGATAAATATACAACAACCTCAACGGTGAATTTATCAAGTCCGTCTTGATAGGACTACCACACATGGCTATGAATTCATTAAGTTTGAGAAATATACCACAACCTCAACGGAGAATTCATCAAGTCCGTCTCAATAAGACCACCACGCATGGCTTTGAATTCATTAATTTTTAATTTTCTCATGTATGCACAATTCACACTATATAGATAGGAAATTAGTGCATTATAAAGAATTATTAGTCATAGGTTCCCCATTAATGGGTTCTAGTCCTATCACTCAACATATCCAGGTTTATTCTCCCGGTTAAATTTTTTAGTAAACAAATCAACCATTTATTTTATCATTTATATGTGTCCCACTTAGCGTAAAAAAAGTCTTTTAAGAACTACATGAGTCATTTTAAAACACAAATCTAGATCAATGGTACCTCTCTCGTACTATATTAAATGATAAATAGTAACCCAATTGTCACAACTTGAGTCTCTACAAGTTAAGTATAGTTCATTAAGAACATCATAATCCTTATAATTATTTAATATTCTTTAAGGGGTACACCCCCGACAATTCTCTTATTCATGAATACCAGTATTATAAGGAATTTTTTTCAAGATATTATATAAATGGAGGAAAACCTTTCCAACAAAGTGAAACTAACTAAGATAAATTTTTTTATCGACTCTAATAAATTTTATCCTTAGGATCAGCTTCCCCCACATCTTTTATTCACAAATAGAAGAATAAAAAAAGTAAGTCTCATGAATGAAAGTACCAAAAGTGAAACATGTTATACACATATTGACAAAAGTGTAACACAATATGATCCATCTTTTATTGAGATACAATTTCATTTGAAAGTTGTCCGTTTAACAACCCAAAACAATTTCATAAGTTTTCCTACTTTATCCCCTTGACCCAAAACAAACAACCTTTCAAGTCGCACCATATAGATCTCCATTCATATATTGATTTAAAATCTAAATTATGTATAATCATGTTTGTGAATAATAATTAGTGTATCAAGAGTCAAAGTGTGATTGTATAAGAAAGTAGGAGTAAAAGTAATTTTTAAACTTACATAAAGGTGGAAAAACAAGAACGTATCCTTGAGTCGATTCACTTTTCGACTTGTATGGGACTAAATAGATCTTGTTGGGTTATTTCCAGTGACATATTTCTTCTCATCAAAATCATCACCACATGCCTTTATGAACCGTTTCAACGATAGTCTTTGTTGACTTCTCAACGACACACAGATAAAAGCTGGGGTTCATCACATCATCCAAGATCCATTCCTTATCCACCGAATATTATCTTTCTTGAACCCAACTTCGAGAGCCAGAATCTTAGAATTTAGTTCTTTGGTATATCCCCATTGGCCTCAAAGGCAGAAAGTACCTCGAGAACATCAAGACCTAGTTCATTTTGTTCAAGGCATATCAGTGGATTTTGTGCCCAAAATTTGTAGTTTGAACCACTGAAAGGCTCCACCTTAGTCACATCTGGAATGGATTTTGTGTTCAAGGATGAAGCAACTGTCGATATAGAAAAACCATTTTACTACCAGTGATATTAAAAATATATTTTTTAATTGTTGGAAAAGACTAACAATATCACTAGAAAAGTAAAAAATGAATTTCATATAAATGTATTCCAAGAAAAATAATACAACCACTATTACAAGAAAGTGGAATAACAAGAATATAAAGGTATCCAAAGTATGTAATACTACAACTATTACATGGAAAAAAAGACAATCAGAACGGAAATTTAGAGAAAGGGAATAGATACAAATACACATAAAATAAAGTGTAACGGCGTTAAAACAGATATCCCGGGAGAACCAGTATTTCTAACAATTGTATCACTCTAATATCTATGTCAAAAATGATTTGACTAATCATGGAGAAAAGAGTTTCCTATTTTTCTAAATTCTTACTTATTTATATTCTATTCTTTATTTACTCTAGAAAAGTTTTTTCTATTCTCCCTAGAATAGTTTTTTCCTATTCTCTCTAGAATAAGTTTTCCATTCTATCTAGAATTATTTTTCCTCTTCTCTATAAACACAAGTGAGAAAGTCACTATTTATAGAATAAATGACAAGACAAAAAACCTCACATAAATGCCTCTTTAATGTTCATTAAAGCTAGCCTTTTTTTTACCAAGTCTTGTAACTCATGTAACTATCGAATTGAAGAGCTATCAATCTTTGTCGGTTTGTCTTTTATTTTCTTCTCTATTTTCTAGTGTGAGACTTTTTAACACATAAAAAGTTTTTTCACTTTTTCTAAGAGAACGAAAGAATTAATAAAATAAAATTCTTCAATTTTAGTAATTCCAACAATTTATTTTCAAATTTTAAGGTGGGACTATTTGAACACAAATATTTTTTCCTACTTCTCCCAAAGCATGGAAAAAATTAATAAATTAAATCATCATTAATTTAATAATTCCAACAATAGTAACCTTCTACTGAGTACTTTCAAAAAAAACTTGATTCAAGATCATCTTCATAAGAAAAATCATAAGGAAATTGAGTGAAATAAAATCAAGTGCTTTAGAAGAGTAAGGGTGCAATATTGTTATGATTATTGCTTCTAGCTTCAAAAAATTTGGTCCTCATCTGAATAGAGACTCATAGTAGCCGAGGTTTAAATAAGATAAGCCCAAAGGTCCTTAGCCCATTCCGGTAAAAAGACCGAGGAAGAAGATAAGAAATTATTTCTTTAAAAAAAATCTTGTTGAAAGAAGAGAATATGAGGGATAAGTGTTATATTCTATCATTTCCAAGTCGGGAAAAGATGAATGGAGTAATAAGAGAATAGAATGATCACTATATTTATAGTAGGGAAAGTACTAACCTGCTTCCCAAGATAATTAATAAAGGGAAGTTTCTTGTATACCAATGAGTGATAACATCTGAGAAGACTTGACAATCAGAGTTATCTGAAAGACCGTTGTAGCCTCAATAAAAAAAGTTATCAAAAATACCGACGTACACTCGACAAGTAAAGTAACCAAAAGACTGACGTAGCCTCGACAAAATAGTTATTCGAAAGAACGGCGTTGCCTCGGTAACCATATTTGCCCAAAAGACCAACGCAGCCTTGGTAAATAAGGTTATCTAAAAGATCAACCTAGCTTCACGTAAATAGGGTTATCTAAAAGACCGACGTGGCCTTAGTAAATAGAGTTATCCAAAAGGCCGATGTAGACTAGGAACGTTAGAGTTATCTAAAACAGATGTAACCACAACAACCTAGAGAGAGAACTGTCCAAAAACAAATATAGCTTTGGAAATCCTTTCCCCATTGATCACACCCTCCTAAAGGTACGCTTGTTAAATATATTGTCAATAGTTTAGAGAGAAAAAACACGTAAGACCGATATTAACTCGGCTACCAATCTCATCAGGAAAGAAAACCACAATTCTTGGCAAAAACATATCCGAAGAAACACAAACATACGTGTCTAGCCTCATATCAACTAAAAACGAGATAGGCGATGCATCCTTTTGATCACATCTTAACAAAAGATATTGATCTCTTAAATTTAAAGGGGTATTAATAAGACAAAATAAAATGTAGATACTCATGGGAATCCTGACACATTTAAAGCCGAGAAATTATGTCATGCTTCAGATTTGATACAAAGATGCTTAAGGAATAGATCGAGCATATCTCATTCCTGGCCGCTTTCCCAAGGATGAGTTATGCACGCAAAAATTATGAGGTTATATTACGTAGAAAACAGGTAGATTTTTCCATACTTATGATGCACACCCGCCTTATGTGTAAACTAAACCAAGCATCCTTTCGCGTGTCTATCAAAACCTATAATACATAATGCACCGGCAGAATCGGTACCTTTGGTTCCTCAATCTAAAAACTCTATCTTTCTCTTTATACAAATGGATGTGGTTAATATACGTTCGACATAAGAGTCCATATCTCCTCAGGTTAACTATTCTCCAATAATAAAAATGCTAATGTTGAGCGTCAAAGTGTTATTGGGAGACACCTTCCTTTGGTGTTGATAATGGTTGTGAAAAGTTAGAAGATCGTCAAAGCCTCATCGAGATCCTTATAAGTTCATCGCTCATCCATCAGGAGTAGAAATATTTTATTATAATTTGATATTCCTGGCTCTTTTTCTCCTTTTGCCTACACATATGCATATATTTCATCGCATTTTGGGTTTGTCTGTATCCTACGGATAAGTATGGCTCCGAGGTTGATGGTAGTGTGGATTTTCGTTCTATATTAGTCTTCATCCCCAACCCAATAACTTATGGAACCCCATATATAATTCCATATTACTTAACACATCAACCCCAACCTAATTTGATACATAGTGTCATTCTCTATCACTCAATCAATTACTCAAGTTTCAAGCGTCCCCTCTCCCTCACTAATTTCCACCTTAATTCTCATTCATTCACAATTACATATTATCCTCACCTCTTAACCTACACTCTTTTTACCACATATGATTATGACCTATTTAACCGTATAAATTCTTACACCCATTTTCCTCACTACATATGCACCATCCTTATTAATGTGTAGATAAATTTAACATGTAAAATAAGATTAATTTTTTTTATGTGGATTCAATGCCTAGTGTTTATGCATTAATTTACTGTTTTTCGATGATCGTGGATTTGTTTTTATTTATAAAATTCTTTACCATGTTGATTAATGGATTATTTTAATCGATAAACCTATTTTTTATCAGATTAGTGATATAAACAAATTTATACTTATATTTAAGCATAGGTTGGTCTTTTAGTTCTCTAATGTTAGTGAACCTATTTATTGATGAGATTAGTGATATAAATTTCTTTATTTAACTAATTTCAGTGCATAATAGTTGTTAATGTTTGTGAGTTAATTTTTTTTGTAATTTGATGGTTTTCCAAGCTGTTTCATGGGTTATTCCTTTATCAATGAAGGTGTTTATTGAGAGACTAGTAAAATAAATTTATTCAATGCATGGTTTTTTAATATATTTTAGATGTATGTGGGTTGGTTTTTTTTATCTAGTGATTTCATGCTAATATGTGGGTTAATTTTGATTAATCAAGTTTTTATTGAGATCGATGAGTGTAAAAAATTTACAATGGATGAATTTATTCCATAATTGTGAGTGATTATTATGTTTTGTGATCCTTGTGGGCTAATTTTGATCTATGAAGCTTTATTTTTTACTAAAATTAGTGAAATAAAAAAATTATGGTTGGTTATTTGGTTGTCCAGGTTGATCTCTCAGTTATACTCATCTTCTTTTATTCGCTCATTCCATCCCAATATAATAAAAAACAATACCCATTGAAATTCCATAACTGGAATTATTCTAAATTGAAATCTGTGGTTGGATTTCAAAGAGGGTATTTTATTATGATGAATAGTAAGAATGAATAAATCGACAATGTCTCTTTTCTTGCCTAATTGGTCCATATTTATTTGTAAATTTATTTGGTGCTTCGAGTTTGGTACATGGCTAGATGCTGACGTATGATGTTATACCTATTGTGATTTACGATCATAGATACCAATATGAGATCAAACCCTTATTATTTGTGTGGATCTTTGGAATCAGTATACACCCTTATTGTCCAAGTTATAGTTTTAGAGGGGTGAATATGGACTATGTTATATTGAATAATTCAACAACTTAACTCAAGTAAATTGAGCTAGATCTAAGAGATGGTATAATATAGAATGTAACGAACAATTTATCTAACACTTAGGTTTCCTTAAATAAAAGTTATGTTAGCTAACTATTAAGGAGATAGTTTATCAAACACCCAACATATAGGATCTAAGATTTAAACTAAGAAACTACATAGAGATAATAAATCAATCATATATCATGAAATAAAGTAAAGAGCAAGTCAAGAGAATTTATACATGATATTTGAAGTGGTTCGACTCCCATATTCTTAATCTATTACCTAAGGTCTATATGACCCTTAATATTTTGCAAAATTCTCCACTAGATCTCATGTTACTCTTTGACAAGGTAAACTCACAAACCTATTACAATCTAATTGAACAATTCTGTCAAAAGGACCTTTATGCACTCTCTACACAAAGATATGAGTATAATAATACTACTCAACTACTCGTCTCTTTTACAAGGAAACAAGTCTTTCCAATATAAATATGAAATGGTCTGGAATATGGTTTCTAAACTTCAATATAGCCTACCTAACACTATAACTACTAAATGAGTTAACAAACAATATATCTTGGAAATATCAACCTAAGAATTTTAATATGTAGCTTCTCTACTTCAGATCTAATCTAAAGTATGATTTTAAAAGCTTAAGATTGATGTATGTGAAAGACATTTTTTTAACAAATGTTATATACCTTGATAGCTCCCAAATTTATCTCATATTTGAACCAAAAAATGGATTTGCGCATCAAGGATCCCCTATTTTACTCAGATATCTTGACCTTCCTTTAGAGGTCCAAAATTCTTCTTTATGGTTCTTCCTTCAATGTAATGGATAGTACCCTGACTCTTCATACCTCAGAAGCATGTTGGTCATAACTGGATGTACATTTATTCATGTGGACGCATTATTTCTGATATGCTTCTACAACTCGTTGATCTGGTATTAAAGAGGTCCGATATTGGGTGTTGTTCATGCCTTTTTAATCTAATGCTTCTTCGGTAGTTTGTCACTTTGCTACATCAGTGGTCCGATCTATTGATTTTCTTTTGTGCATTTTTTTCGTATGCTTCTTCAGCTATGCGGTGCTCTGATATTTTGGTATTCCAGGCTCTAAATATTCATTTATAAAATCTTCGTATGACTTTTGGTAGATGAACTTTTAGTTATTTGGAGGGTGGTTCATGCCTTTTCAGTTTATGCTTGACACTAATATCATGATCTATTTACTTGCTAAGGCCTACTCAACAGACATGATTATACCAACAAAATAGTACATCATTTAATAAGTAAGATTTGACACCATAAGTCATCAAAAACAAATTATATGCTAGCAACCTTTATATTTGATATTTATTTTTTATTTATACGTTGAATTAAAATCTGATAATATTATACTGGAAATATTGATAAATTTTCATGCATATTTGTCTACTGTTGTTGGTGGATAACATCATATTTATATATTAGCATTGTAAATGATGATTTACATTTCGTGTAAAAAAAGTGATGATTTTCAATTCCATTTAGACATTTTAGAAGTCATGTCTCAATTTTTTTAATATATACATAGTCTATATATTATGCACATTTTTACTCTTCTGATTAATTTACTTGCTTCTCACGTCTATTTCAAAATACTAATTACTCTCCAACCCTCATATGTAATGGAAATCTAGTATATAAAATTCCTTTGACAATGAGATTTTGATATAACTACATCTTTGCATGGTTTATTATGAGACTTGATTTTATAATTTTTAAATATTTATTCAGGTCAATTTTTCTAATTTTTGAAACACGTGTGCATTGTATTTGTTGATTTTGAAATGTTGGCGTTCTTGAAACTCTTAGTCCTTGGTTTTTATGGTCCAAAATTTTAGCTACTGGTTATTTGTGCTTTTTGAAAGCTTGGGTGTATTAAATAAACTTTTTAGTTTGTTCTGTATGGTTCAAAAAATTAGTGGCTTGTAATTGGTCTTCATGAAAACTTAGGTATTTTAGTTACTTTATAGTTGTTTATTTTCAAAAGCTTCGGTGTATTAGAAAGCATTGATTTTTTTATTTTATGATATTCCAAAAATAAGTGTATTTTTAATGTCGTTTTTTGAATTCTAGGGTGTCATAGAAAATCTTGTTAGTTTGTATCTTGTGGTTCAAAAATTAGTCTTTGTGAGTATTTCTCAGTCACTAGGTAGTAATTCACGAGCTACTTGTTCATGAGGTAGTAGTTTACAAGGTGTCAGTATGAGTTCTTAAGTTTTTGTTCCACAAGTGTACTTTATTTTTCTAGTCTAATTTATTTTTATTCTTTTGCTCAATAGTTTATTGACTAACTCGAGTACGAGGAAGAGGATGAGGACACGAAGTTATAGGAGAAAATAAAATAAAGGAAAGAACCAAACTTCTTCCAACCTCGATATGCTTATTTGGAGGCCCCAGATATTACACATGTAGAAACTTTGGTTAAACAAGTACGTAAGGTAAGATCAATTGTTTGGATTACTTTGAAATAAATGTAAACATGGATATACTTATGTTTACATTATGTGTAATAAGTTATAATTAAGTTTTATTCAAAGTTTAAATATCCTCCACCCTACAAACTATGTAACAAGACAAATGACTATTAACTCCACAACTGGATAGACATTTACCCATAATCTTAAAAAAACATGTCAGAAAATGGTCATATGGTTTTTTGCGGATTGTGTACCTTTTAATCATGTGTCTAGTATTACTATTACTAATTTTATACAAAACTCGTAAAATCCATGCTATGAACCAATCCCTAGGACTACACATATATTGGTATTCAAACAATTGTATAAGAAACTTATTCGTAGCCTAGTTGATGAACTAAAGTATTAATTTATAAAGTTTCTTTGTGTTACTTGTCAATGTATTGACCTCAACTGACGTTAAAAAAAAACAAATTATATGTTTTAGTGTTGTTCCTGAGCAACCCACACGATCAAATATAACTGATTTGATGAAAAATAATACTATGCAAGATAAATATAAAATAAAATATTATCAAGTGTATTATGAGTTGTATGTTTCATTATGGCCTTAATATGGTTGTGGTTATGCCCCTGGTTTTACTTTTTATATTGAAGATTTTTTGAATTTTCTCCTTTATATTAGATATGATAAACTTTATTGTGAATGATGATATATTAGGTGTGGTTATTAATACGATGAAACATGTTGTAGTGTTATAAAAGATGATTTAGATCTTGCGAATAAAGTTAAAATAAATTTCACGTGCATTATAAATACACGTGACTAAAATTTTTATGTTGTAAAAAACGTACTTCTTTTGGACTTAAGTATACGCCTAAGGTTGGTTTGCCCTACTATATGGCAATATACGTATTAGATATTTCAACAAGATTATGAGTTCAAACAGATAATTACGAGTATTAACAATTAATTTTTTTGTTAATTTCTTTAGCCACGAGGATTCAAAGGTTGTGTATGAACTTATGATGATTCTGGAGTTTTTTGCCACTAATACTTTGTTTTTAACTACATATTATCCGACTAGTAGTTATCTTGTTGATGAGAAAGTTTATAATTTATTTATGAATAATGAGGAATTTACATATAATCATGGAAATGAGACTATTCTCCTTGGTATGATAGATACATTTTAAAAGTATTACGAGTCTTTTTCTTTTTCTGGACACTCTACAAATTCATCCTCACCGAAAGGTTTGTTCGCAAGATTCATGAGCTTGCTTGCATAGAAGAAGCTGGTAGAAAGTTTAGATGGAGAATATTAAATTCTATTGACAAAATTGTATAAAAGTTATGTGCAAATATTATGTCATAGTGGTAGGCCTCATCCCCTTCCCCTGACACCTGCACGTATGTGTCCTTAAAGAACGGTAAAATGGTAGAAGATTATTATGATACGTCGTCACATTTGGACCAAGGAAATTATAGTGACTTGGATTACTTTCTCGTGATAGGTCATGTAAAACATATAGAGAGTTTTGATATTTTGAAGTAGTGGAAGCAGTATGAATTTGAACCGATTCTATTTTACCTTTAGAAAGGGAAAAAAATTAACCTACTAAATAGTTAGGATGATCGGTATTATGTTGGAAAAAGTGGTTCAATTGCAACATTAGATCCATGCTAAATATCTAACACAATACTAACAAGTTGAGTTAAAATCCAGTAATGAGATATTTTATAAAGGTTAAGTGAAAGAGAACCCTGAATAGAGATAGCAAGTCCTTTTGATCGTTTACATTTTATATTTTGAATATGTATTAATTATCATTTATAATATTTATTATTTGGGAATATGATAAGTAGTTTAGAGTGAAATGTAATAATTTGTTTAATCAATTTAAATTTGTAATAATACAATTAGTTTATTTTATTCACGGTTTAGTATAATCCACATTGTTTAGTGTATTTAACGGTTTAATTTAGTTTTGTAATAATTTAGTGTTGTAATATCATTTTTTAAAATAATTATAGGTAATAACATACACAATAAATCTAGAAAAATAACAACTATTTTACCAAAATAACCCACAAAATCAGTCTTAACCTATAGTGCAAAATTGACTCTAACCTAAATGTAAAGTGTTAATATATATTCTCTGAAAGTCAAACCAAATGTAGATCAAACTGGACCAAAATTCCATAATATTTACAAAATCATTAAAAACTAGACAAAACTGACCCAAGACAAATTTCCTGATGGAGTTGTCAGGGACCAATGGATTTAACTGGAGGAGTCTCAAAATTAGCTAAAATTCAAAGGTTGCAAAGTTCTTTAATTTTCTTCTAATTAATATTATTACTATTTCTTATAATTTCATTTACTCATTCTGTCCACTTTTATTTATTTAACTTTCTAAAAAAGGGTGTCCAATATTATTTTTCCATTTTTCACTATCAAGACATTTCTCCATACCTTTCCAACATTATCCTTAGATAAATACTAAAAGAGTATCGCATTAAATAATCACATTATATTAATTAAGGGTAATTATGTAAAGAAAAATAATGCTCTTTTTAATTTTTGTGCACTAGAAAGAGAAACAAATAAAGTTGGACCGAAGGATAATTATTTTCCTTTTTTTTCTTTGACACAACATAATTACCTTGTAAAACAACTCACGTAATTAATATTATAGCTATATTGCTCCAAAGCACACACTTTATATCTCCTATATATTTTTATAGAAAAAACATTAAACACTAATATTATTATTTCTTCCTTGCATTGTTTACATCTGAGGTCACATTTGGTACTTTTCCAAGTAATGGCTTATCAGATGATTTTTCCCAGATCAATCATGTATTTCCCATATGGGGACACCACATACACGAAGTTGTTTGTGGGTGGATTGGCTTGGAAAACCACGGGTGAAACTTTACAAGGTTACTTTGAAAAGTTCGGAGAGATTCTTGAATCTGTTGTGATTTCTGAAAAATATACTCGTCGCTCTAGAGGCTATGGTTTTGTATGTCTTCTGTTATTCTGCTCTCCTGATCTATTCTATATTTTATTATCTAATTTTTTTCATAATTGTTATACTCGTATTACTTAATATTGCTTAGTTAGAATCTGCAAAATATATACTTAGGTAACATTCTGCGATCCAGAAGCAGCAAAGAAGGCGTGCTTCAATCCATATCCCATTATTGATGGTAGGAGGGTAAATTGCAATCTAGCTTCATTGGGACGATTGAAACCATATGGTATACCAATTTTATTTATATACTAGGTTGTTAGTTTCAATAATTGTGCATTTTTGTTAAGGTGCACTTTTTTGTTTACAATAGGACACATTCGACCATCATCACCATACATGATGGGTCCTCAGATCATGAGAGACCCATATGTATATCAACTATCCTATGGCTATTGTTATCCTTTATTCAGGTGAACGTTTTATTTTATAATTTCAAGAGAAAATAAAGTTGGTAGTCAAATACAATCTGATCTTGTATCTTCCTAATGTATTGTAGATTTCCAATTTATGGATTTGAATTTTTCTACCCACAGGTAAGTCTATATTTATAATATGAATTAATATTTTAGATAATTCTTGAAAAATTAAATATTAATGTTTGTACTATTATTCTAATTATTTCTTAATTTTTTATATAGATGTACGCTAACAACAGGACATATCCACCATCGATCATAGAATATGCTACGGGTCAAGGTGTTCCTATGTCAACTTTTTATATGTTTCCATATTATTGATTAAATCTCAGTCAGCCAGCCACAAACTATGAATCAGACTGGTTTTTGTCATTAGTGTGTGTAACCAAAAATAAAAGGAAAAAGGGAATCATCAACAACCAGGTGTCTCAGATATGGTGAGAAATCATCGTTTCAATTGAAAGAACATCGTTTATCTTGTAGTTTGTGTAAATGGTGCCAAGCTTTAAATACATTGACGACTAAAAGCTATTTAATGTATTGCCGGAATCTGGTTTCTGGCAACCACATTGGCAATCATCAAAGTATGATTCTATTAGCATTTAGAAATCTTGATGAAGCCCAGGACTCCGTGGTTATATTTTTTTTTTCATTTTCCATTAAATGGTATTGCTAAAATTAAGTTTAATGAAAACAATATTAATATGTATTGATTCATTTAAGCTTTCTCCTTTTACATTTAAATCCCTTATACTATAAGGCTCACGATCTGCCTGAGATTGACGATCTTCTACTTAATATGTACAAACTTTTCACCAACCTTGTAAAAGGATATGCTTCACACAATATGCATGATTAGACCATGGGTTAGTGGAAGTATTGAGTTAGAAAATAAGTTGAAGGCAACGTGGATTAGACGTCGAAACGTCTAAGAATTACATAAATTTGTTCTACACAAATCATGACGACTTTGACTTTTGACAGCTCACTTTTATATATATAATGAACAACTCGAGAGTCAAAAAAACGAATGAGATTCTTCTAGAACAAAAATATATGACCCTCCAATGTGTTTTGTCATGCCACATGTCGTAAACTTAATTAATCTTATTATTTGCCCCACTTATTTAATTTAATATCTACCCTATTTTCTCTCTATTCTAACACGTGCTTCTTTTTATCATCCACGACTAAACTCTATGAAGAATAAATTCTACACTCATGGAAATATGAACCTAAAAATAATAATATGTAGTTTTTTTGCTTGAGTTTCTATTTGAAGCATGCTTTTAAAAGCTCAAACTTGAAGAATATGAAAGCCATTTTTTTTCTAACAAATGAATTTGGTTTTACATTCCCTAAGAGCTCCCAACAATTATCTAATTTTAAACCAAAAAATAGATCTGCGCATCATGGATCCATTACTTACCTCGGAGATCTTGTCCTTCTCTCGGAGGTCAAAACTTCTTCTTTATGGTTCTTCCTTCCACGTAATGGCTAGTAGCCTCATGTACTCTTTATACCTTGGAAGCATGTTGGTGATAATTAGATGTACATTTCTTCATGTGGACACATTATTTCTTATGTGTTTCTGCAAATCGTCGATCTGGCATTATGGAGGTCTGATGTTGGTGTTGCTCATGGACTTATTATTTAAGGCTTCTTTGGCAGTCTGTCATTTTACTACATCGGGGGTCCGATCTATTGATTTTCTTTTGTGCCTTTTCTTGAATGCTTTTTCGGCTATGTGGTGCTCTAATATTTTGGTATTCTAGGCTCTAAATCTTCGTTTAGAAAATCTACATATGACTTTTTGTAGATGAACACTTAGCGATTTGAAGGGTTGTTCACGCGTCTTTAGTTTATGATCAACACTAATATATTGATATATGTTCATGCTATAGCCTACTCAACATGATTATACCAACATAATAGTAGAACCTTTAATAAGTAAGATTTGACACCATAAAATAATTAAAAACAAATTCTATGCTAACAAACTTTATCTTTGATGTTTATTTTTATTTAGGCGATGAATATAAATCTAATAATATTAAATGCTTGGAATATTGATGATGAATGTTTTCTAATTGCCTATTATACTGATATTGAAAAATTATTGAGGATGTTACATATTTCATGCAACGTAAATGATGATTCGCAATCCCTCTAGTCACTTTAAAAGTATTGTCTCAATTTTTTTTCCAAAATACACAAAGTGTATATATTATACACATTTTTACTTTCCTAAATATGCTTGCTTCTCACTTCTATTTTAAGTAAACTTATTACTCTCCAACCCTCCTATTTAATGCAAATCATGTATGTATAATCCCTCCAACACTGAAATTGTGATATAATTACTTCTTTGCATGGTTTATTATGAGAGTTAGCATTCTTATTATTAAATTTTTATTTTCAAGTCAAATTTTCTAATTTTAAAAGTTTGTGCATTGTATTTGGTGATCTTAAAAAATGTTGGTGTATTTGAAACTCTTACTGGTTTGTTTTTGTGGTCCAAAAATTTTCTGACTAGTTATTTGTGTTTCTTGAAAACTTGGGTGTATTAGTTACTATATAGTTGATTTTAATAAATGTAATATATTAAAAAAACTTGTTGGTTCTTTCTTTATGGTTCAAAGAATTAGTGGCTTATATAGGACTATATGAAAAATTAGGAGTTTTTGTTACTTAATAGTTGGTGATTTTCAAAAAATTATCTGTATAAGAAAGAATTGATTGTTTGTTTTATGAGATTCCAAAATTAAGTGGGTTTTTTTGGCGTTTTATGAAATCTAGGGTGTCTAAGAAAACCTCGTTAGTTGGTATCTCGTGGTTCAAAAATTTTTCTTTATGAGTATTTCTCAGTCACTAGGTAGTAATTCACGAGCTACTCGTTCACGAGTTAGTATTTAATAGGGTATCGGCACGAGTCCTAAAGTTCCGCCACCAAATACATTGGATGATTTACATGCACAAATGGATTATATTAGATCTCAAATAGTTTTGAACACTCCTATTTTTACAAATACCACACGAGTACTATATTTTGTTAGTCTTATTTTTTTATTCTTTTTCTCATACATTTATTGACTAACTTGTATTTCGATGTTTTAGTGTTAGGAGTGGAAATCTACGAGGAAGAAGACGCGAAGTTAGTGGAAAACATAAGGGAAAGGAAAGAATCGATCTCCGACCATCCTCCATAATTTTATTTTGAGGCATTCGATACACCTATAGAAACTCTGGTTAAACAAGCCCATAAGGTAAAATCAATTGTTTGGATTACTTTAAAATAAATGTTAACAATAATACAATTATGTCTACAATATGCGTAATAAGTTATATTTTCTCAAAAGATGGTTCTACGTTTATTTTAAGATTAAAAATCCTCCACCCTACAAATAATCTAACAAGACAAAAGACTATTATCATTATAATTGGAAAGTCATTTTCCTATAATCTTGGATGTTGGTAAAAGTCATTTGAATTTTTCTAGATGGTCTACCTTTCAATTATGTGTCTAGTTCTAATAATCCTAAGTTTATATAAAACTTGTAAAATCCATGCTATGAACCAATCACTAGGACTACCCTTATATTGGTAATTAAACAATTATATAAGGAACAAAGACTTAGCCTAGTCGATGAACTAAAGTATTAATGTCTAGAGTTTCATTTACATCAATAAATGGGAAGAAAACATGGGTTAATAACTCTTTGTGCTACTTGTCATTGGATTGACCTCAACTGAAATTTAAAGAATCAAATTATATGATTCAGTGTTGTTGACAAGTGACATACATGATCCAATATAAATTATTTGATGAAAGATAATACTATGAAATTAAAAATTATCAACTATGTTATGAGTTGTATATTTCATTATGGTTTTATGGTTATGGATATCACCCATTGTTACTTTTAATATCGATTGTGAATAATGATAGACACACTCTCTCTCAAATTATCTTTCTAGAATTATATACTCTCTTGAAAAAAAGATTTATGACTTAATAAACAATAACTTTCTGCAAATTTTATCTTCTTCCCAAGTTATGTCTGATCAAATCCCTTTTCTTTAATTTTATATTGTAAATTTCTGGTTCTACCCATTTGGAGTTTTGGGTGTCTTGTGCTTTATCTTTCAATTTCAATTATCCTTTCTATTTTGACCTTTTTTTTCTTTGTTTTCCCTCTTTGATTAATTTCCTTTCTTGACAACCTTAGGGTAACATGCAACTTTACAAGATCTTTTCTTACGTATTGTGAAACTCTTTTATGGGTAATGAATTATTTTTCTTTGCTATGATCGAAGGATAGAATGCATGGTGCTTCTTTTTGGTCTAAACAAATCTTCTTGAACAAATTACACGGCTACAGTCATTGGAAGCCGTAGAGTTCCTCCATGAGGTGCTTTTTTTCCTTTTTAATAAATTTAATCTTCTATGTGGCCTTGTATCTTGGTATAAGCGTGATGTTCATGCTCTATAAAATCTATTTTAAAATTATATATAATAATCTAGTGAGATCTGTTATCTATTTTTTAGGAAAAGTTAACCATATCCCAAACTTATCTATTGCTTATCAACCGCTGATTTCTATCTTGGAATACTTTAATTTAGTCGTTTTATCAATCCTGAGCGGATTTAACTTTGCACCTTTCCTCTCTTCTACACGTTTAAGACAAAAAAAAAAAGAATAGAAGTGTACTAATGTTCATCTCTCTTTGGTTGCATGGGGTAGAAGAAATATTATACAAGATATTTTGGACTAATATTAATAGAAGCATGCGGTTATATAAGAAACCACAAGACTTCTTCTCTTTCACTTACAAACAAACTTCTGGTTTCTTAAGAAAGACTTTGACCCGAGTCCTTTAAATTATAGTTTCTCTCAATTTTTAGAAACTTTAGTATGCATCAGTTTCAATTCACTTTTGTATGTGGACATGCAAAGGAACACCGAGGTGTTATTAATTTTGACTAGGGTTAAGGGACCCTCCAATGTCTTCTTTCTCCTTTTTGGAGAGTGTATTTTACATTATGCAATAGTTTGGTTGCTGGAAATCTTTTATTCTGATATGGATGACAGTGTTCAATTATTCTATTCTCGATTATGGTACTTTTGAGCGATGCATACAATCATATTGAGGGGTTATTTCTTTCACATCCGTGTTTCTTTGGAAAGTGTATAAAGCTATGATATGGTGGAATGAAGAGATTATTGGAGTTAAATTAATATTTCACAAATATTTAACACAAAGATAGTTGGCGTTAAATTAGTATTATTGGTATCGTTTGTGATCGCGATAATTTGTCTTCGGTTGAATAATTTGATAATAAACAAAAACTCAATTTTTGTTGTGTTACTGTGATAAGATTTTGGAAGATGGGTCTAGTAGTAGTGAAGACAAAACTGGTGTTGATGGCAACCGGGTTGGTCCCGTGATGGCTAGAGACACTTACACTAACCCAAGGGACGACATCTAGTCCAGTAAAGTGGTTGGGTGCAATGTATAGCTTCCTCATTTGGAATTGTCAAGGATCTAGGGCGCCTTTGACAAAACAATTTTTCAAGTCCCTAGTTTGACGTGTCTTTAGCTTGTTTATTTGAATCGAAATTTAGATGGAAAGATCTTAATTCTTGTTCGCATTTTAAGAGCTTTAATAATTCACATTTGGTTGAACCCGGGGGAAGATCTTATATGTCTAAGGGAATTCTAATGGTGTGGAAAATTGGTTTATTCGATTCAATATTTTTTAATTTTGAAGGTTAATGAAATGAATGGTAAATCGTGGTTTTTGTACTGCGTTCACGCTCCAAACGATGATAAGATTAGATAAGAGACTTGGAATAATCTCACCAAATGGTTAACCAAATATAATGCTCCTTCAATAATTATCGAAGATTTCAACGATATTACGAAATTTTCTGAAAAATAAGGTAAACTATCACCGAATTTAGAAACATTATTAAAGTTTAATGAGTTCATCAATCAAATCAGTTAATCGATTATCTGTTAAAATGTTGTTTTTTCACATGGTCGAATGGGAGAAAGGACGAGGATAATGTAAAAGAGAAACTAGATAGAGAATTGCCTAATATGGAATGGTGCGACCTATTTCCTAACGGGCTGTCAATTGGATTGGACCATTCGCCGCTTATATTGCAAAAGAATATATCATCAAATGATAAAATCGATTATTTTTGTTTGGAACCTAGATAGTTAAAGCACTTACAGTGTAGAGATGTGGTCGAAAATAGTTGGAAAACTATGAGAGGCATTTCAAATATTAAAGATTTTTGCCACAAAAGAGACGTGATGTGCCTTGCGCTTAAAGGATGGAGCAAATCCACCGATGCGTTCACTTTCGAGAAATATGAAAAGGAAACGGAGATTAAAAAGAAAATCAAAGAATGTTGGGATCAACACGAATCATTCTGGGCCGATTGATCAAGGGATTTAGCGATAAAAAAAGAGGATAAGAATACAAAATATTTTTATGCTAAAACTATACAAAGGAGAAAAATTAATGGAATTTATATGCTAAAAGGTAATGATGGGAAGTGGTCAGATGACCCGAAGATTATAGGAGCTAATATTCAGAATTATTATGTCAATGTATTTATGGAGAATCTGACGCCTAATATCGAGGATATTACTAATCATATCCCGTTAAAGGATTATGATTATATGAATAAGTTTCTTACAAGAATGCCATATAAGGAGGAGATTAGAAAAGATGTCTTTGACATGGATGGATCAAAAGCGTCGGGCCCTGATGGTCTTCTAGGGAAATTTTATTATGAATTTTGGGACATTTTAGAGAAGGACGCTAATTTATCTAGTCTTATTTCTAATTTCTGATGTGATGCTAATAGAAAGAAAAGAACAGATATCTTGGAAAAATTTAGCGAGATCAAAAAAAATCGGAGGTATTGGCTTTAGAGATTTTCAAAAATGAACCTTGCTATGTTGGAAAAACAAGCCTGGAGAATTTTAAATAATCAAGACTCTTTGGTGTCAAAAGTTCTCAAAGCCATTTACTCTCCGAGGAATTATTTTTGGGACTTAAAACTTGCGAAGAAAATATCGTGAATCTGGGGCCAGTATATTCAAACGTGTTCAAATACATAAAAATTTTGGTTTGGCATATTAGGAATGGTTTAAAAATAAGAATCTGGGATCACCAATGGGTGGGAAACAGATTTGTGCTGGAAAAGCCAGAGAATTGTAATATACAATTTGTTAGTGAGATGTTTAATCAAAATAAGTCAAGTTGGAATACCGTCTTAACCAACTCGATGTTTCACTCGAATGTGGAAAATGAAATTTTTAAAATACTGGTGTCTCAAGTCAATAGTGAAGATAGAATCGTCTGGCCATTTGTGAAAGACGTTATCTATACTACAAAATAAGGTTATCATACATTGATTAACGATTGAAATTTCAAAGGAATGGCTAAATTCAAGAGATGGAGAAGCAAACAATAGTGTGCTATGGAATACTATCTGGAATGCGAATGTACTTTCTAGAAAAAGAAATTTTGGGTGGCGAATATGTAATGGATCTTTACATACAAAAGAAAATCTTAAGAAGAGGAAGTGTGTGGCTAATACAACTTGCGAATGATGTTAATTAGGCACCGAAGATGTTGAACATATCATTTTCTAGTGTCTGTTTAGTATACAAGCTTGAGCAGAATCTGCCATGCAAATAACATTGATAGAGACTTTAAGGGGTCGTTTGCCGAATGGTTCCTGCGCACTATTAAATCATTTTCCGAAAATGGTTGGGATAAAAGAATTATTACGACAAATCTTCTTATCACATCATGGAATATATGGAAAGAAAGAATGAGGGGTTTTTTTGACAAAAAATAAATAGGCAGTATTCCAAATTACGGAAAACTTTACCTACTTAATGACCATGTTATTTGATCCAATTCAGATACAAAAGGAGAAAGACAAGCATAATGCAACTAATAATATTAGATTACCTTATAACCCGACTATGAATGACAAGGCATACATGGTTTTGTTTAGTAATACATCCTTTACGAAGGAATGGGTAGTCGTGGCTATTGTAGCAATTGGGTTGATAAGGCCAGAAATGTGAGCCAGAAAAGAACATGTAGATGGTATATAAAGAACGTTATTGAAGGAGGCTCTCCTCTTGGCCTTGAAATCTGCAAGGTCTCTAGGCCTTCAGAGTAGTCCTTTCTACTCTGAAAACCTTGAGATTATTGAAGGTACCTTTAAACGAGTAAGTCTTCATTGGAGTCGTAATCCTTTGGCTGACTAGATAAAAAGATAAATTGATAGATTTCCTATTTAGAAAGTTTCGTATATTAGTAGACAGTTTAACTACACTGCTAATGCGCTTGCAAAATGTGTCAGAAGAAGAATTGATATCTTTGGATGGAATGATCCATCGGTTGTCGGAATTTTTAATTTCTTTTATAACCTGTGTAATAACTATAACTTAAGTTAGTTTGTTTTATTTATTGGACAATAAAAGATATTGTGAATGATGATATATTGGTGTGTTTATTAATACAATGAAACATGTAGTGGTTTTATAAAAGATGATTCAGATGTTGGGAATAAAGTTAAAATAGATTCTAAGATATTAATGTTTCAAAAAACTTAATTCTTTTGGACTTGAGTATAAGACTAAGGTTTTTTTCCTACTAGATGGAAATATGCATATTACATATTTAGATAGGTTACGAGTTCAAATAGATATTTACGAGTATTAACAATTAATATCTGTGATGTTTATTTTTATTTATCCAATGAATTTTAATTTGATAATATTAAATGATGGAAAATTTATGATGGATGTTTTGTATTTACCTATTATATTGATATTGGAAATTTATTAATGATATTGCATATTTCATGCAATGTAAATGATGATCTGCAATCCCTCCCGTCACTATAGAAGTACTGTCTCAATTTCTTTTTTACTATATATACAAAGTCTATATATTATACACATTTTTCTCTCCTAAATATGCTTGCTTCACACTTCTACTTTAGGTAAACTTATTACTATCCAACCCTCTTATTTAATTCAAATATTGTATATATAATTACTCTAATACTAAAATTGTTATACAATTACATCATTGCATTGTTTATTATGAGACTTGGTATTCTAATTATTGAAATATTTATTTTCAGGTCAAAATTTCTAGTTTTATAAACTTCTCTGCGTTGGAATTTTTTATCTTAAAAAATGTTGGTGTATTCAAAACTCTTATTGATTTGTTTTTGTGGTCCAAGCCTTTAGTTACTAGTTATTTATGTTTCATGAAAGCTTGGGTGTAATAGTAACTATATAGTTGATTTTCATAAATGTAGGTGTACTGAAAAAAGTAATGACTTATATCGCCTTGTATGAAAACTTAGGAGTTTAGTTACTTTATTGTTGGTGGTTTTCTAAATTAAATTGTGTATTAAAAAACATTAATTGTTAATTTTATGAGATTCCAAAATTAAGTGGATTTTATTAGTGGTTTATGAAATCTTGGGTGTCTTCTATAACGTTGTTAGTAGGTATCTTTTGGTACAAAAATTAGTCTTTGTGAGTATTTCTCAGTCACTAAGTAGTAATTCACGAGCTACTCGTTCACGAGGTATTATTTAATAGGGTATCGACATAAGTCCTAAAGTTTCGATGCTTGATAAACACTAATACAATGCTTGATAAAGTATCGACATGAGTCCTAAAGTTTCGATGCTTGATAAACACTAATACAATATGTGTATAGTATGTGTAATAAGTTACGATTTCTCAAAAGATGGTTCTACATTTAAGTTTCATAATTGGAAAGGTATTTACTTGTAATCTTGGAAAAATATGTCGGGAAATAGTCATTTGAATTTTGCTGGATGGTCTATCTTTCAATTATGTGTCTAGTCCTAATAATCCTAAGTTTATACAAAACACACAAAATCCATGCTATGAACCAACCCCTATGACTACCCTTATATTGGTAATTGAACAATTATGTAAGCAACTAAGAATTAGCATAGTCGATGAGCTAAAGTATTAATGTTTAAAGGTTCACTTACATCGACATATATGAAGAAAAAATGGTATAAAAGCTCTTTTTTCTACTTGTTATCGAATTGACCTTAACTAAAATTTGAAAAATCAAATTATATGGTTTAGTTTCGTTACCGAGCGACATACATGATCAATTACAACTTATTTGATGAAAGATAATACTATACAATTGAAAATTATCAAGTGTGTGATGAGTTGTATGTTTCATTATGGTTTCAATATGGTTATATCTATCCCCAATGTTACTTCTTATATTGAGTATTTTATTAGTTTTCAGTTTCATATTATATATTATAAACTTGATTGCGAATGATGATATATTGGGTGTGGTTATTAATACAATGAAACATGTAGTGGTTTTATAAAATATGATTCAGATTTTGGGAATAAAGTTAGAATAGATTCCAAGTGCATTATAAATTCATGGGCCTAAAATGTTTATGTTTAAAAAAATCCTAACTCTTTTGGACTTAAGTACAAGACTAGTGTTGGTTTTTACTACTAGATGGAAATATACACATTACATATTTCAATAGGTTACGATTTCAAATAGATATTTACGAGTACTAACAATTATTATTTTGTGATAATATTTTATGCCACAAGAAATTGAAGGTTGTGAATTAACTTATGACGATTCTAGAGTTTTGTAGCACTAATACTTTATTTTTAGCTAAATATTATCTGATTAGTTATGTTGTTGCTAAAAAACCTTATGATTTTTTATGTATATAGACAAATTTTTTAATAATCCTAGACATGGGACAATACTCTCTGGTATGATGACTACAATTTTTAATGTATTATGAGTCTTTTTCTTATCTTATTTCTATTTGTTTTTTTACACCCGTTACAGATTCACCCTTACTGAAATATTTGTTCACAAGATTCATGAGTTTGCTTGCATAGAGCTGATAGAAAAGTTTAGATGGAGAATAATAAATTTTATTTGAATAATTTGTAAAAAAGTTATCTGCAAAGATTATGTCGGAATGGACCCATCCACTTCCCCAATGTATGCGTTGATAAAGAACCGGTAAATGGTAGACGACTATGATCATACGTCGTCACATTTCAACCAAGGAAACTATAGTGACTTGGAGTACTTTCTCGGGATAGGTCGTATAAAACATACAAAGTTTTGGTTTTTTGAAGTGGTGGAAGCGGTATGCATTTGGACCGATTATGTGCCACATGGCTCGTGATTTGATCACCATTCCAACATGTTCTATCTAAGGAAACAACCTTTAGCAAGGAAAAGAAATCACCCATAGAATAGTTAGGATGATCAGGATTATGTTGAAGAGAGTGTTTCATATGCAAGATTAGAGCCCGCTAAATCTCTAATACAATAACCACAAGTTGAGTTGCAATCCAATGATGAGATAATCTATCAAGTTCAAGTGAAAGGTAACCTTCAACAGACATAGTAAATCATTTTGATTGTTTACATATTTTATTTTGATTATGTAATAAGTATTATTTATAATATTCATTACTTGGTAATAAGAGAAGTAATATAGATTGTTATGTAATAATATATTTAATCAATTTAAATTTGAAATAATACAATTAGTTAATTTTATTTATTATTTTGTATAAGTATATTTCATAGTTTAATTTAGTTTAATTGGTAATAATTTAGTATTATAATATCACAATTATTTAAATAGTAAATGATTATAAAATGCAAAATAAATCTAAAAAAACAAGAAATAATTACCAAAAGAACCCACGAAATCAACCCTAACCCTATAGTGCAAAATTGAATTTAACCTAAATGTAAATCGGGCCTAACATACATCTAATTGAGTCTAGGTTAAGTTAGGTGTTGATATAAATATTATTCTCTAAAACTAAACAGATGAAAATCAAACTAGACCAGAGGTTGCAAAGTTCTTCAATTTCACCATTCTGTTGATAGTTACTATTCCCCATAAATTCATTTGCTCACTCCGTTCATATTTATTTGTTCAAATTTCTAAAAAAGGGTTTCAACTTTATTTGACTCTTTTTCATATTAAGTTACCTTTTACATTATTATCCTTGATTAAATTGTAGAAATAGTATTGCATTTAATAATCCCATGTATTCTCCCTCTGTTCCATATAAATTTTCCATTATCTTTCCACACAAATTAATAAATGTCATTATTAAGTTCAACATTACAAAAATACCTCTTATAAAGTTGGTACTATTATAATAAAAAATACAGTAACTATTAATGATTATTGAAAGTGGTGTATTTTTCAATATACATGTCTATTCTAATATTTAGAAAGGTGTAATTAGTAATAAAGTAATATTTTAAATATTTATAATAAAAAGTTAAAGCAAGGATAGTAACTGAAAAAATATTCCAAAGTTATCTTGAAATGTTAGGTGGAAAATATGACGTTTTTAGTAAGTGGACAGTTTTTAGGAACAGACAAAGTATGTATTAAGAAAAATTATGTAACGAGAATTATAATTAAATATTTTCTTTAATCATTGTATACCGAAAAGGCTGAGAGAATATTGATTAAGAAAAAAATATGTAAAAGAGAAATATTATTAAATACTTTCTTTAATCTTTGTGTACCAAAAAGGTAGACAAATAAAGTTGGACTTAGGGAGTATTTTTTCCTTTTCTTTCTTTGACACAACCTAAAATAGTAATTAATATTACATCTATATTTTGCCAGAGCGCACACTATATATCTCCTATATATATTAAATAAAATATCAAACACTAATATTATTATTGCTTCCTTGCATTGTTTATAATATATCTTGCCAGAGCGCACAATATATATCTCCTATATTTTCTCAAAACTGTTGTGCATTCTGATACATCTCTCTACAGTCTGTGGTTTTGTAAGTCTTTCTATTATTTGTATCTTATTATTTATAATATATTTAATTATCTAATTGTTTTGGGTAATTGGTATACCAGTATTACTTAATATTGCTTAGTTAGAACATGTGATATATATATATATATATATATATATATATATATATATATATATATATATATATATATATATATATATATATATATATATAGACAAAATTATGTGATCCAAAATCAACAAAGAAGGCGTGCTTCAATGCCTATCCCAGTATTTATCCTAGGAGGGAATATTGTAGTCTAGCTTCATTTGGGTGATTAAACCCTTATGGTATTACAATTTTGTTTATATCCTAGTTTCTTAGTTTCAATAATTGTGCCTTCGTTGCTAAAAATAATATAGTTTTTTGTTTAATTTAGGACACATTAGACCATCGTCCCATGATGATGGGGTACATAACTTAATTTTATTATTTCAAGAGAAAATAAAGTTTGTAATAAACACGATATGATCTTAAATCTTCTTAATATATTGACAATATATGGACCTGAGTTTGTCAATGAAATTTTCTACTATATGGACATGAATTTGTCAACCCACACTCAAGTCCATATTTGTAATATGAATTAATTTTTTAGATAATTCTTGATAAATTGAATATTAATGTTTGTACTAATCTTTTTATGTTTGTACTAATATTAAATCTTCAGGTGTACACTAACAAGATGACATATCCACCATTGATCTCATAATATACTACCAATCACATATCTACCATCGATCACATATCCACCATAATACATAATACACGTGCCTATATAGGGAAGTCAATAAATTAGGATTATTAATCTAATGAGCTAGTCATTACAAATAAAAATTGGGTCATATCTCTAACACACCTGAAATGATTTTGGTAAATTCGTGTGCTACTCCAGAAAATGGAAATCGGTGTGCACATCGAGACTCGATAGAGCCTTCGTATATCGTTGAAGGGGAATCGGTGTGCACAACTACAAACCAACAATCAACTATTAATTAAATTAATTATATTTGCTTATTTATTTAAGTAAGAAAAGATAATTAATAGTGATAATAGTTGATTGTTGGTTTCTAGCAGTGCACACTGATTCCACTTCAACGCTATACCAAGGTTCAATCGAGTCTCGATCTGCACACCGATAGCCATTTTCTGGAAGTAGCCACACGAATTTACCAAAATCATTAAAAGTGTGTTAGAGATATGACACAATTCTTCTTTGTAATGACTAGCCTATTAAATTAATAATTCTATTTTATTGACTTCCCTATAAAAGTGTATTATTATTTACATCCTTTAGTAAATTATCTTGTTAATCTCTCTTTCATTATAGTGGTACTCCCTTCTTTTATAGTGATTTTTTCATGTTGGGTTTCCACGTAAATCTTGTGTGTGTTACTTAGTTGTATGTTTTATTCATTCGATTCAATTTTAACATATTGGTATCAGAGAAGTTTTGTATTTTTCTACACAATAATAGAGAATTCAAGAGTTATCATATATTCATTAAACCATAAACCTTTGTTATTCTTTTACCTTACATTTTTTCCTTCAATTTTTATTATTTAAATAAATTTAAAAAAATTAAATATAAATTTGAGTTTGTTAGTAGAATTTGCAAGTCATCGCTCATCTACAACAATTAATAACAAAAATGTGTTCTACATATGGTCAGCATAAGATTTATTAAATTTCATCCATTATAGAGAAAATTGAGTTGATCTAGGGTTTTGACTTGATAAATCTCTCTTGTCTCAAAATTTTAATAATTTTCAAAGAAACATTGCTCAATCTGTTCTACATCGGATTGCGATCAAATCAACACGTCGATGTTGGTTCAAAAATCGTAAGGAAAAATTTGGGTTAAGCTTTTTATCTTGCGTATTGGGTTGTTGCAAAAAATTGGGTGAAGACATGCCTGATCCTCTGTGTTGCAGTTTACATTGTTCCTTTGTTCTGCGCGTCTATTGGTTGCTCCTCTGATCGTGAAACGCAGAGCATACAACTCCATGCGCACCTGGTTTCGAAAAGAAACAAGTAAAAAATATTGATCTTTTTCTTTGGTATATTAATATATATTATATATCCAGATGACTTTGAGTAGCTATTGCTTGACTTTGAATAACCATCAAGTTTGACAGTGGACCAAGAAGTTGAATTTTTACGTTGACTTTTTCTGACCTACCCGGAGGTTTATCGGCGCTCCAGATCCGTTGTCAAGGTCGGTATCTCTAAATTTTTATTGTTTATGTTACTTTGTCTTATTTATTAGTTAGTAAGCGATTATGATAACGTTAAAATTTGAAATTCTACTATTGTATCACAATACACGATTCTCATTATGGCAAGTTAAGATTCGAGTTATGCTCGCTTATATGGATTTGGATTAAGCGCTATTAAGGCTTTATAAAATTTACTCAATTATGACCGACATAGAGAAAAAAAAGAATCTTAAGGCTCTATAACAGATTGTACTTCATCTCTTAAATCAGATATTACAAGAAGTTTTGAAACAAAAGACTTTTGATGCTTTAAGGTTGAAATTAGAGCAATTGTGTATGACAAAAAGTCTTACTAAGAGTTAGCTCTCAGGCAATGACTTTATTCTCATTGTTTGGTTGAACTTACGTCTTTAGAAGACCATAAATATATATATATTTATATATGTATATATATATGTGTGTGTGTGTGTGTATTTTTAAGGAGAGTGTATCTATTTTCGAAGCATTAAAAGTCAAGTATGAAGATGAAGATCAAATTATGGTGCTAATTTTATTGTGTTGATTACACCCATCATAATTGAATTTACAGACACAATATTATAATGTCACGAAACCTTATATGTGGATGAAGTATATGTAGCTTCATATTTTACGGAAAGGATGAAAAAATTGTTCGGTACAATTGAGCCCCACGCAGAAGGCTTGTTTGTGTGAGGAAATCTTGCATGATTGAAAATATGGTAGTAATGAATGGAAGACAAACAATTTATGAATCTACTGCAAGAAAAAATCGAATATAACATTTGAACATCGTTTATTATAATACACGTTCAAGAATCATATTCAAAATCACAACCATTACCCAAATAAATTCGGTGAACATGATGTCGTACAAAATGATAGCGATGGAGACTTTTAGCTATTATCACCTTTATTAACTAGTAGAAGAAATAGAAGGAGTGCATACGAGCAAAACCTGATCTATATTCTCTCATCTTTATTCTCTCATATTTTATTTTATTGTCTTTTATTTTTATTAGTTATTAATCTGATCTTCCTATCATATTTATTCACTTTTCTTGTCTTTTAAATAATTAATTTCTACTCTGATTTATTTGTCCATCTATTAACACATTTAAGTCCGTGAGGAACGAATCTACTTATCAATAAATCTTGGATACATCTTGTAATTGTGTTTAATTTAGGGTGATTAGTGCATTGTTTTTCGTATTTATTTATCATATTTTTATCACACCCTAGGCGACACCACCAATATTAAGATCCATTAAACATTACCAAAATTTTGATATCAAACTTAACATTCCCCATTCATTCACATGAATGCCCTAAAACCTAAAAAAGTTTGGAACAAAACATTGTGGTTGTTAAAGTTGAGCAAAATATTTTGAACACATAATCCAAACGTAGATAGTAAATCTTAAATGGACATAATTTCATGAGAGGTAAGATATGAATTTCATAATTATGTTTAATGAAGTTTTTTTGTTAAGATCGATGAAATAAAAAATGGATGGTTGTATGTGATTACTATGTTTTATGATCCTTGTGGGTTAAGTTTGATTTATGAAGCTTTGATTTTTGATAAGATCAAGGTAATAAATAGAATTGTGGGTTGAATGTTCTTTGGTTGTTCAGGTTGATCCCTCAGTTGTGGTCACCATCAGTCTAACCCAAAATTATAAAAAATAATTCCCATTGAAACCTCACAAATGAAATTATCCAAAACTGATATTTGTGGTTGGTTTTATAAGTGAGTATGTTATTTGATGAAGAGTAAGAATTCATGAATCGATAGTTTCTCTTTTCTTGCCTAATTAGTCCAGACTCACTTAAAAAATTATTTTGGTGATTCGAGTTTGGTACATGGCTGGATGGTGATGTATGATGTTATGTAATTGGTGATTTGCGATGTTAGATACCAATGTGAGATCAAGCCCCTATTATTTATGTGGTTCTTAGGAATTAGTACGAAACCTTATTGTCCAAGAAATAGTGTTATAGTGGTGAATATGGACTATGTTCTATTCAATAACTTTACTAACTAACTCAAGTCTATATAAGGTAGATCTAAGAACATGTCTAGTATAGAATGTAAACGAACAGTTTATCTTACACTTAGAGTGCAATAAATAAAAAAAATGTTATCTAACTATTGAGGAAAAAGTTTATTGAACTCCTAACATGCAAGATGTAAGATTTAACCTAACCTATTACATAGAGACGATAAATTGAACATATATCTTGAAATAAAGTAAAGAGTGAGATAAGAGAATTTATAGATGAGATTTGAAGTGACCTCACAAACCTTTAAGAATGTAGTTTAACAATCCTTTCGGAAAGACTCATTATGCACTTTTTTACACATGGATATGAATAAATTACCACTCCTCAACTACTCTTCTCTCGTACGAGGAAACACCTCTTTCCTAATCTAAAGAAAACGTGTCATAAACAGGGTTTCAACACTATAACCAACCTTACATATATATATATATATATTTATATATTTATATTTATTTGAGTAGCTATTGCTTGACTTTGAATAACCATCAAGTTTGACAGTGGACCAAGAAGTTGAATTTTTACGTTGACTTTTTCTAACCTACCCGGAGGTTTATCGGCGCTCCAGATCCGTTGTCAAGGTCAGTATCTCTAAATTTTTATTGTTCATGCTACATTATCTTATTTATTAGTTAGTAAGCGATTATGATAACGTTAAAATTTAAAATTCTACTATTGTATCACAATACTCGATTCTCATTATGGCAAGTTCAGATTCGAGTTATGCTCGCTTATATGGATTTGGATTATGCGCTATTAAGGCTTGATAAAATTTACTCAATTATGACCGACACAGAGAAAAAAAAGAATCTTAAGGCTCTATAACAGATTGTACTTCATCTCTCAAATCTGAAATTCTGCAGCCACGTCCACTAAAGTGAAGATAACTTATAATTAGCTGGGAATTTGGAGGAGCAATCTAAAGTAAAAGTGCATATATTCTCGCTGCGGTCGTTTTGATATAATGTAGAAGAAAATTGGACCAATAATGAAGGAGTACGACTAGAACAATACATCATTATTTATCCTATCTCCTATATTTTAGGAAACAAATTTGAATTGGAAAATTAGTCCAATTACTTGTCTTCTACTCCAAGATTTTGACCTAGGGTCTTCTTAACACATATAAATACACCCTTTATTCATTGTAAACAGGTCCTTGCCACTCCACAATTAGTCCTTAATATTATACATCATAGAAGTCATTCAAGAGAAGCAAGTTGACAGTATGTATCTTTATTTTAGTTTATTTCTTGTTATCATGAACTAATTTTCCCATAGCTTGGGTTTTGAATATGTATAATCTTTGAATTCTATTTTCTTCTATCTAAATTTGTTTGGGAAAACCCTTTTAAATTAATTATAGCTTCTTAACCATATATTTGTTTTACGTTCTTTGATTTATTGCCTATCATAATCTTGATCACGTTAGAATTGTCTTAATAGTAGTTAAATGGTCACCGGGAAGGGGTTTCTAATTATTGAAACATCACATAAGCGTCTAGTGTGCGGTAGTGATCCGGAAGGGCTTGCCTAACTAGATAGTCATTAAGGTTTTGAGATTTAATCACCGATCATTGCGCAGGGTCCCTTTACCCAAGTCCCTTGGTAATTGTTAGGTCACCACCTAAGTGCATCCGGTAGGGGGTTAGGAGGAATATATAATCCTGACTACTTATATAATAGCTTTAATAACCCTTATTAACTAGTAGAAGAAATAGAAGGACTAGTGCATATTGGCCAAACCTGAGCTATACTCCCTCATCTTGTTCCTACATAATTTAATTTATTGCCTTTAGTTTAATTAATAATTCTCTCCTAAATCAATTCATTATTTACTTTTCTTGTCTTTTATTCACTAACTATTTATTACTATGCTTTCCTGTTAATCTATTCGTATAACACACTAAGTCGCTCGAAATAAATCTTTACTTATCATTAAGACTTGCGTACGACTTGTGATACTTGTAGTGAGTACCGTGCTCAGTTAGGGTGTTTAGTTACATCTTTTATTATATTATTTTTATCACACCTTTACCGACACAAACAGTTGAATACTATACAAGCAATATTTATAGGTATTCTTTTGCATGCATAGAACTAACTCATATCTTGACATAATGTTTAAAATAATGGACAAGTATTGTAATTTTTTTATGATAAAACACTTGTTGTGTACAATATGACTCACTAATTTTGGGTGTCTAGGTTGCAAATCCGGTGTCAAATAATGGAGAAGTGTGGGATAAGAAAATAAATACATAGATGTGAGTTTTATGTACACTGATAGTCATGTATTTTCATTATGTACTACCAAAAAGCTTTTTGAATGTGATTCGCACATGTTGGTGCATCTTATCATGCATAAGGGCAAGGTGCGAAGGTATCGATTAAACTAAAGCTGCAATTATTTGTGATACTATTGGTGATCCTGTGAAAGACACTTCAAGACCATCACTTATTATCTTGAAAAAACTCATGGCAATTAAATAATTAGTGTTTGCTCATTTCTAAAATTTACATAAGAGAAACCAAGCTATAAACTCTCTTTCCTCTGGTACTAAGTCTAGAAGCACATGAGTGAAAATGTCATAACACACCCGGAAGTGTTGCTTATACATACTTCCAGAAAAAATTAAGATACTAGGAAAATTTTGAATAGTCGTACGGGTTGTTCACTTACTGATGAAATCGTTGAGCGACAAATCCACCAAAAGCTTGGCTAAACCGAATCAGATTAGTGGTATTCCATATTTTTCTTGCCTCCATAGGTCGCGATGATAATTAATTGTGTCTCTGCATCAACCCGCATTAACACTGGAAAAGTCCTTGGAAAGAACAAGTAATTAAAAAAAGAAAAGTTGTTTCTTTACCACCTCCAAGTTATTGAGTGACAAGAAACATATACTTTACCTCCTTGCATTAGACTGACGGAAAATCAGGTTATCTTTTGGTATACTCGTCATTAACATAACTAATATCTTGTCGTATTTGATCGACCCCTCTAAGAGTCGGCGCAGTCATTCATCCCTTTCTACCTAAATAAAGCAAGTACTAGATATCAGATTCACTAAAGTAACAAAATATAGTTGTTGGAAAAGACTAACAATATCACTAGAATAGTAAAAAATAGGTCTCATATAAATATATTCCAAAAAAAATAATACAACCACTATTAAAAGAAAGTGGAATAACAAAAATATAAAGGTATCCAAAGTATGTAATACTACAACTATTACATGAAAAAATAGACAATCAGTACTTACATGGAAATTTAGAGAAAAGGGAATAAATACAAATACACATAAAAAAAGTGTAGCAGCGTTAAAGAATATATATTGGGAGAACGGTATCTCTAACAATTGTATCACTCTAATCTCTATGTCAAAAATGATTTGACTAATCATGTAGAAAAGAGTTTTCTATTCTTCTAAATTCTTACTTTTTTATATTCTATTCTTTATTCTCTATAGAATAGATTTTTCTATTCTCTCTAGAATAGTTTTTTCTTATTCTCCTAGAATAAGTTTTCCATTCTCTCTAGAATTATTTTTCATATTCTCTAAAAATTCAAGTGACAAAGTCACTATTTATAGAGAAAATGATAAGACAAAAAACCATCACATAAATGCCTCTTCAATGCTCATTAAAGCTAGACGTTTTTTTACCAAGTCCTGTGACTCCTGTAACTGTCGCATTGAAGAGCTATCAATCTTTCTCGGTTTGTCTTTTATTTTATTCTCTATTTACTAGGTTAGAATTTTCAACACATAAAACATTTTCCCACTTTTCCCAAGAGAAAGAAAGAATTAATAAGAAATTCTTTAGTTTTAGTAATTCCAACCATTTCTTTTCAAATTTTATGGTTGGACTATTATAACACAAATAGTTTTTTTCCATTTCTCCCAAGAGCATGAAAGAGTTAATAAATTAAATCATCATTCATTTAATTATTCCAACAATCTCACACTCAAGTTCTTTGGGAGAGAAGGTGAAAAGATTTCCATAAATACCAGGATTTAGATAAATTGTACTTAAATGTCAATATCTTTTGATTTAAATTTACACGTAGTGAAGTGAGGTAACCACCAAAAACATATCAAGTAAACGTACTCTAGAACTTGATGGTTTTCAATCGAGACCCTCACATTACATACTCTACCCGGCTGATAGTTACGAATTCTTTAAACATCACCCTTTCCTTACACATAAGTGAGCTCCAAGAGCGTCTAGCCTCATTAGCCGACCCCTCTCAGATTTCGAGATCATTAAGAGAAATAAAGCTCATCCTCATTATGAGTCTCTCGAACTCATCAAGTCTTTTCTCTTTAGGACCACCCTTATGTGCTATAAATTTGTAGTGAGTCTAAAAACTCATCACTTGGGAACATCAAGGACGTCTCGTTAAAGTTATATTATGATCAATGTATAACAACCTCAACAGTAAATTCATCAATTCCATCTCAATAGGACCGCCACACATGGCTATGAATTCATTAAGTATGAGCAATATACAAACAACCTCAACGGTGAATTCATCAAGTCTGTCACGATAGAACTACCACACATGGATACAAATTCATTAAGTTTGATAAATATACAACAACCTCAACGGTGAATTTATCAAGTCCGTCTTGTTAGGACTACCACACATGGCTATAAATTCATTAAGTTTGAGAAATATACCACAACCTCAACGGAGAATTCATCAAGTCCGTCTCAATAAGACCACCACGCATGGCTTTGAATTCATTAATTTTTAATTTTCTCATGTATGCACAATTCACACTATATAGATAGGAAATTAGTGCATTATAAAGAATTATTAGTCATAGGTTCCCCATTAATGGGTTCTAGTCCTATCACTCACCATATCCAGGTTTATTCTCCCCATTAAATTTTTTAGTAAACAAATAAACCATTTATTTTATCATTTATATGTGTCCCACTTAGCGTAAAAAAAGTCTTTTAAGAACTACATGAGTCATTTTAAAACACAAATCTAGATCAATGGTACCTCTCTCGTACTATATTAAATGATAAATAGTAACCCAATTGTCACCACTTGAGTCTCTACAAGTTAAGTATAGTTCATTAAGAACATCATAATCCTTATAATTATTTAATATTCTTTAAGGGGTACACCCCTGACAATTCTCTTATTCATGAATACCAGTTTTATAAGGAATTTTTTTCAAGATATTATATAAATGGAGGAAAACCTTTCCAACAAAGTGAAACTAACTAAGATAAAAAAAATTATCGACTCTAATAAATTTTATCCTTAGGATCAGCTTCCTCCACATCTTTTATTCACAAATGGAAGAATAAAAGAAGTAAGTCTCATGAATGAAAGTACCAAAAGTGAAACATGTTATACACATATTGACAAAAGTGTAACACAATATGATCCATCTTTTATTGAGATACAATATCATTAGAAAGTTGTCCGTTTAACAACCCAAAACAATTTCATAAGTTTTCCTACTTTATCCCCTTGACCCAAAACCACCAACCTTTCAAGTCGCACCATATAGATCTCTATTCATATATTGATTTAAAATCTAAATTATGTATAATCATGTTTGTGAATAATAATTAGTGTATCAAGAGTCAAAGTGTGGTTGTATAAGAAAGTAGGAGTAAAAGTAATTTTTAAACTTACATAAAGGTGGAAAAACAAGAACGTATCGTTGAGTCGATTCACTTTTCGACTTGTATGGGACTAAATAGATCTTGTTGGGTTATTTCCAGTGACATATTTCTTCTCATAAAAATCATCACCACATGCCTTTATGAACCGTTTCACCGATAGTCTTTGTTGACTTCTCAACGACACATAGATAAAAGCTGGGGTTCATCACATCATCCAAGATCCATTCCTTAACCACCGAATATTATCTTTCTTGAACCCAACTTCGAGAGCCGGAATCTTAGAATTTAGTTCTTTGGTATATCCCCATTGGCCTCAAAGGCATGAAGTATCTCGAGAACATCAAGACCTAGTTCATTTTGTTCAAGGCATATCAGTGGATTTTGTGCCCAACATTTGTAGTTTGAACCACTGAAAGGCTCCACCATAGTCACATCTGGAATGGATTTTGTGTTCAAGGATGAAGCAACCGCCGATATAGAAAAACCATTTTACTACCAGAGATATTAAAAATATACTTTTTAATTGTTGGAAAAGACTAACAATATCACTAAAAAAGTAAAAAATGAATTTCATATAAATATATTCCAAAAAAAAAATAATACAACCACTATTACAAGAAAGTGGAATAACAAGAATATAAAGGTATCCAAAGTATGTAATACTACAACTATTACATGGAAAAAAAGACAATCAGAACTTACATGGAAATTTAGAGAAAGGGAATAGATACAAATACACATAAAATAAAGTGTAACGGCGTTAAAAAAGATATCCCGGGAGAACCAGTATTTCTAACAATTGTATCACTCTAATCTCTATGTCAAAAATGATTTGACTAATCATGGAGAAAAGAGTTTCCTATTTTTCTAAATTCTTACTTATTTATATTTTATTCTTTATTTACTCTAGAAAAGTTTTTTCTATTCTCCCTAGAATAGTTTTTTCCTATTCTCTCTAGAATAAGTTTTCCATTCTATCTAGAATTATTTTTCCTCTTCTCTATAAACTCAAGTGAGAAAGTCACTATTTATAGAATAAATGACAAGACAAAAAACCTCACATAAATGCCTCTTTAATGTTCATTAAAGCTAGCCTTTTTTTTACCAAGTCTTGTAACTCATGTAACTATCGAATTGAAGAGCTATCAATCTTTGTCGGTTTGTCTTTTATTTTCTTCTCTATTTTCTAGTGTGAGACTTTTTAACACATAAAAAGTTTTTTCACTTTTTCTAAGAGAACGAAAGAATTAATAAAATAAAATTCTTCAATTTTAGTAATTCCAACAATTTATTTTCAAATTTTAAGGTGGGACTATTTGAACACAAATATTTTTTCCCACTTCTCCCAAAGCATGGAAATAATTAATAAATTAAATCATCATTAATTTAATAATTCCAACAATAGTAACCTTCTACTGAGGAATTTCAAAAAAAACTTGATTCAAGATCATCTTCACAAGAAAAATCATAAGGAAATTGAGTGAAATAAAATCAAGTGCTTTAGAAGAGTAAGGGTGCAATATTGTTATGATTATTGCTTCTAGCTTCAAAAAATTTGGTCCTCATCTGAATAGAGACTCATAGTAGCCGAGGTTTAAATAAGATAAGCCCAAAGGTCCTTAGCCCATTCCGGTAAAAAGAACGAGAAAGAAGATAAGAATTTATTTCTTTCAAAAAAAAAACTTGTCGAAAGAAGAGAATATGAGTGATAAGTGTTATATTCTATCATTTCCAAGTAGGGAAAAGATGAATGGAGTAATAAGAGAATAGAATGATCACTATATTTATAGTAGGGAAAGTACTAACCTGCTTCCCAAGATAATTAATAAAGGGAAGTTTCTTGTATACCAATGAGTGATAACATCTGAGAAGACTTGACAATCAGAGTTATATGAAAGAACGTTGTAGCCTCAATAAACAAAGTTATCAAAAATACCAACGTACACTCGACAAGTAAAATAACCAAAAGACTAACGTAGCCTCGACAAAATAGTTATACAAAAGAACGGCGTTGCCTCGGTAACCATATTTGCCCAAAAGACCAACGTAGCCTTGGTAAATAAGGTTATCTAAAAGATCAACCTAGCTTCACGTAAATAGGGTTATCTAAATGACCGATGTAGCCTTAGTAAATAGAGTTATCCAAAAGGCCGATGTAGACTAGGAACGTTAGAGTTATCTAAAACAGATGTAACCACAACAACCTAGAGAGAGAACTGTCCAAAAACTAATATAGCTTTGGAAATCCTTTCCCCATTGATCACACCCTCCTAAAGGTACGCTTGTTAAATATATTGTCAATAGTTTAGAGAGAAAAAACATGGAAGACCGATATTAACTCGGCTACCAATCTCATCAGGAAAGAAAACCACAATTCTTGGCAAAAACATATCTGAAGAAACACAAACATACGTGTCTAGCCTCATATCAACTAAAAACGAGCATAGGCGATGCATCCTTTTGATCACATCTTAACAAAAGATATTGACCTCTTAAATTTAAATGGGTATTAATAAGCAAAATATAATGTAGATACTCATGGGAATCCTGACACATTTAAAGCCGAGAAATTATGTCATGCTTCAGATTTGATACAAAGATGCTTAAGGAATAGATCGAGCATATCTCATTCCTGGCCGCTTTCCCAAGGATGAGTTATGCACGCAAAAATTATGAGGTTATATTACGTAGAAAACAGGTAGATTTTTCCATACTTATGATGTACACCTGCCTTATGTGTAAACTAAACCAAGCATCCTTTCGCGTGTCTATCAAAACCTATAATACATGATGCACCGGCAGAATTGGTACCTTTGGTTCCTCACTCTAAAAACTCTATCTTTCTCTTTATACAAATGGATGTGGTTAATATACGTTCGACATAAGTGTCCATATCTCCTCAGGTTAACTATTCCCCAATAATAAAAATGCTAATGTTGAGCGTCAAAGTGTTATTGGGAGACACCTTCCTTTGGTGTTGATAATGGTTGTGAAAAGTTAGAAGATCGTCAAAGCTTCATCGAGATCCTTATAAGTTCATCGCTCATCCATCAGGAGTAGAAATATATTATTATAATTTGATATTCCTGGCTCTTTTTCTCCTTTTGCCTACACATATGCATATATTTCATCGCATTTTGGGTTTGTCTGTATCCTACGGATAAGTATGGCTCCGAGGTTGATGGTAGTGTGGATTTTCGTTCTATATTAGTCTCCATCCCCAAGCCAATAACTTATGGAACCCCATATATAATCCCATATTAATTAACACATCAACCCCAACCTAATTTGATACATAGTGTCATTCTCTATCACTCAATCAATTACTCAAGTTTGAAGCGTCCCCTCTCCCTCACTAATTTCCACCTTAATTCTCATTCATTCACAATTACATATTATCCTCACCTCTTAACCTACACTCTTTTTACCACATATGATTATGACCTATTTAACCGTATAAATTTTTACACCCATTTTCTTCACTACATATGCACCATCCTTATTAATGTGTAGATAAATTTAACATGTAAAATAAGATTAATTTTTTTATGTGGATTCAATGCCTAGTGTTTGTGCATTAATTTACTGTTTTTAGATGATCGTGGATTTGTTTTTTTTTATAAAATGCTTTACCATGTTGATTAATGGAATATTTTAATTGATAAACCTATTTTTTATCAGATTAGTGATATAAACAAATTTGTACTTATATTTAAGCATAGGTTGGTCTTTTCATTCTCTAATGTTAGTGAACCTATTTATTGATGAGATTAGTGATATAAATTTCTTTATTTAACTAATTTCAGTGCATAATAGTTGTTAATGTTTGTGAGTTAATTTTTTTTTTGTAATTTGATGGTTTTCCAAGCTGTTTCGTGGGTTATTCCTTTATCAATGAAGGTGTTTATTGAGAGACTAGTAAAATAAATTTATTCAATGCATGGTTTTTTAATATATTTTAGATGTATGTGGGTTGGTTTTTTTATCTAGTGATTTCATGCTAATATGTGGGTTAATTTTGATTAATCAAGTTTTTATTGAGATCGATGAGTGTAAAAAATTTACAATGGATGAATTTATTCCATAATTGTGAGTGATTATTATGTTTTATGATCCTTGTGGGTTAATTTTGATCTATGAAGCTTTATTTATTACTAAGATTAGTGAAATAAAAAAATTATGGTTGGTTATTTGGTTGTCCAGGTTGATCTCTAAGTTATACTCATCTTTTTTTATTCGCTCATTCCATCCCAATATAATAAAAAACAATACCCATTGAAATCCCATAACTGGAATTATTCTAAATTGAAATTTGTGGTTGGATTTAAAAGAGGGTATTTATTATGATGAATAGTAAGAATGAATAAATCGACAATGTCTCTTTTCTTGCCTAATTGGTCCATATTTATTTGTAAATTTATTTGGTGCTTCGAGTTTGGTACATGGCTAGATGCTGACGTATGATGTTATACCTATTGTGATTTACAATCTTAGATACCAATATGAGATCAAACCCTTATTATTTGTGTGGTTCTTTGGAATCAGTATACACCCTTATTGTCCAAGTTATAGTTTTAGAGGGGTGAATATGGACTATGTTATATTGAATAATTCAACAACTTAACTCAAGTAAATTGAGCTAGATTTAAGAGATGGTATAATATAGAATGTAACGAACCATTTATCTAACACTTAGGTTTCCATAAATAAAAGTTATGTTAGCTAACTATTAAGGAGATAGTTTATCAAACACCCAACATATAGGATCTAACATTTAAACTAAGAAACTACATAGAGATAATAAATCAATCATATATCATGAAATAAAGTAAAAAGCAAGGCAAGAGAATTTATACACGATATTTGAAGTGGTTCGACTCCCATATTCTTAATCTATTACCTAAGGTCTATATGACCCTTAATATTTTGCAAAATTCTCCACTAGATCTCATGTTACTCTTTGAGAAGGTAAGCTCACAAACCGATTACAATCTATTTGAACAATTCTGTCAAAAGGACCTTTATGCACTCTCTACACAAAGATATGAGTATAATAATACTACTCAACTACTCGTCTCTTTTACAAGGAAACAAGTGTTTCCAATATAAATATGAAATGGTCTGGAATAGGTTTTCTAAACTTCAATATAGCCTACCTAGCAATATAACTACTAAATGAGTTAACAAACAATATATCTTGGAAATATCAACCTAAGAATTTTAATATGTAGCTTCTCTACTTTAGATCTAATCTAAAGTATGATTTTAAAAGCTTAAGATTGATGTATGTGAAAGACATTTTTGTAATAAATGTTATATACCTTGATAGCTCCCAAATTTATCTCATATTTGAACCAAAAAATGGATTTGCGCATCAAGGATCCACTATTTTACTCAGATATCTTGACCTTCCTTTAGAGGTCCAAAATTCTTCATTATGGTTCTTCCTTCCATGTAATGGATAGTACCCTTACTCTTCATACCTCAGAAGCATGCTGGTCATAACTGGATGTACATTTATTCATGTGGACGCATTATTTCTGATATGCTTCTACAACTCGTTGATCTGGCATTAAAGAGGTCCGATGTTGGGTGTTTTTCATGCCTTTTTAATTTAATGCTTCTTCGGTAGTTTGTCACTTTGCTACATCAGTGGTCTGATCTATTGATTTGCTTTTGTGCATTTTTTTCGTATGCTTCTTCAGCTATGCGGTGCTCTGATATTTTGGTTTTCCAGGCTCTAGATATTCATTTAGAAAATCTTCGTATGACTTTTGGTAGATGAACATTTAGTTATTTGGAGGGTGGTTCATGCCTTTTCAGTTTATGCTTGACACTAATATCATGATCTATTTACTTGCTAAGGCCTACTCAACAGACATGATTATACCAACAAAATAGTAGATCATTTAATAAGTAAGATTTGACACCATAAGTCATCAAAAACAAATTATATGCTAGCAACCTTTATATTTGATATTTATTTTTTATTTATACGTTGAATTAAAATCTAATAATATTATACTGGAAATATTGATAAATTTTCATGCATATTTGTCTACTGTTGTTGGTGGATAACATCATATTTATATATTAGCATTGTAAATGATGATTTACATTTCGTGTAAAAAAAGTGATGATTTTCAATTCCATTTAGACATTTTAGAAGTCATGTCTCAATATTTTTAATATATACATAGTCTAAATATTATGCACATTTTTACACTTCTGATTAATTTACTTGCTTCTCACGTCTATTTTAAAATACTAATTACTCTCCAACCCTCATATGTAATGGAAATCTAGTATATAAAATCCCTTTGACAATGAGATTTTGATATAACTACATCTTTGCATGGTTTATTATGAGACTTGATTTTATAATTTTTAAATATTTATTCAGGTCAATTTTTCTAATATTCGAAACACGTGTGCATTGTATTTGTTGATTTTAAAATGTTGGCGTTCTTGAAACTCTTAGTCGTTGGTTTTTATGGTCCAAAATTTTAGTGACTGTTATTTGTGCTTTTTGAAAGCTTGGTGTATTAAATAAACTTTTTAGTTTGTTCTTTATGGTTCAAAAAATTAGTGGCTTGTAATTGGTCTTCAAGAAAACTTAGGTATTTTAGTTACTTTATAGTTGTTGATTTTCAAAAGCTTCGATGTATTAGAAAGTATTGATTTTTTTAATTTATGATATTCCAAAAATAAGTTGATTTTTAATGTCGTTTTATAAATTCTAGGGTGTCTTAGAAAATCTTGTTAGTTTGTATCTTGTGGTTAAAAAATTAGTCTTTGTGAGTATTTCTCAGTCACTAGGTAGTAATTCATGAGCTACATGTTCATGAGGTAGTAGTTTACAAGGTGTCAGTATGAGTTCTTAAGTTTTTGTTCCACAAGTGTACTTTATTTTTCTAGTCTAATTTATTTTTATTCTTTTGCTCAATAGTTTATTGACTAACTTGTATTTCAATGCTTGAATGGTAGATGTGGAAATCAACGAGTACGAGGAAGAGGATGAGGACACGAAGTTATAGGAGAAAATAAAATAAAGGAAAGAACCAAACTTCTTCCAACCTCGATATGCTTATTTGGAGGCCCCAGATATTACACATGTAGAAACTTTGGTTAAACAAGTACGTAAGGTAAGATCAATTGTTTGGATTACTTTGAAATAAATGTAAACATGGATATACTTATGTTTACATTATGTGTAATAAGTTATAATTAAGTTTTATTCAAAGTTTAAATATCCTCCACCCTACAAACTATGTAACAAGACAAATGACTATTAACTCCACAACTGGATAGACATTTACCCATAATCTTAAAAAAACATGTCAGAAAATGGTCATATGGTTTTTTGCGGATTGTGTACCTTTTAATCATGTGTCTAGTATTACTATTACTAATTTTATACAAAACTCGTAAAATCCATGCTATGAACCAATCCCTAGGACTACACATATATTGGTATTCAAACAATTGTATAAGAAACTTATACGTAGCCTAGTTGATGAACTAAAGTTTTAATTTATAAAGTTTCTTTGTGTTACTTGTCAATGTATTGACCTCAACTGAAGTTAAAAAAAAAAAAATTATATGTTTTAGTGTTGTTCCTGAGCAACCCACACGATCAAATATAACTGATTTGATGAAAGATAATACTATGCAAGATAAATATAAAATAAAATATTATCAAGTGTATTATGAGTTGTATGTTTCATTATGGCCTTAATATGGTTGTGGTTATTCCCCTGGTTTTACTTTTTATATTGAAGATTTTTTGAATTTTCTCCTTTATATTAGATATGATAAACTTTATTGTGAATGATGATATATTGGGTGTGGTTATTAATACGATGAAACATGTTGTAGTGTTATAAAAGATGATTCAGATCTTGCGAATAAAGTTAAAATAAATTCCACGTGCATTATAAATACATGTGACTAAAAATTTATGTTGTAAAAAACGTACTTCTTTTGGACTTAAGTATACGCCTAAGGTTGGTTTGCCCTACTATATGGCAATATACGTATTAGATATTTCAACAAGATTATGAGTTCAAATAGATAATTACGAGTATTAACAATTAATTTTTTTGTTAATTTCTTTAGCCACGAGGATTCAAAGGTTGTGAATGAACTTATGAAGATTATGGAGTTTTTTGGCACTAATACTTTATTTTTAACTACATATTATCCGACTAGTAGTTATCTTGTTGATGAGAAACAACACTAACCTAAATGTAAAGTGTTAATATATATTCTCTGAAAATCAAACCAGACGTAGATCAAACTGGACCAAAATTCCATAATATTTACAAAATCATTAAAAACTAGACAAAACTGACCCAAGACAAATTTCCTGATGGAGTTGTCAAAGACCAATGGATTCAACTAGAAGAGTCTCAAAATTAGCTAAAATTCAAAGGTTGCAAAGTTCTTTAATTTTACGATTCTTTTAATTAATATTATTACTATTTCTTACAATTTCATTTACTCATTCTGTCCACTTTTATTTATTTAACTTTCTAAAAAAGGGTGTCCAATATTATTTTTCCATTTTTCAATATCAAGACATTTCTCCATACCCTTCCAACATTATCCTTAGATAAATAGTAAAAGAGTATCGCATTAAATAATCACATTATATTAATTAAGGGTAATTATGTAAAGAAAATTAATGCTCTTTTTAATTTTTGTGCACTAGAAAGAAAAACAAATAAAGTTGGACCGAAGGATAATTATTTTCCTTTTTTTTCTTTGACACAACATAATTACCTTGTAAAACAACTCACGTAATTAATATTATAGCTATATTTCTCCAAAGCACACACTTTATATCTCCTATATATTTTTATAGAAAAAACATTAAACACTAATATTATTATTTCTTCCTTGCATTGTTTACATCTGAGGTCACATTCGGTACTTTTCCAAATTATGGCTTATCAGATGATTTTTCCCGGATCAATCATGTATTTCCCATATGGGGACACCACATACACGAAGTTGTTTGTGGGTGGATTGGCTTGGAAAACCACAAGTGAAACTTTACAAGGTTACTTTGAAAAGTTCGGAGAGATTCTTGAATCTGTTGTGATTTCCGAAAAATATACTCGTCGCTCTAGAGGCTATGGGTTTGTAAGTCTTCTGTTATTCTGCTCTCCTGATCTATTCTATATTTTATTATTTAATTGTTTTTCGTAATTGTTATACTCGTATTACTTAATATTGCTTAGTTAGAATCTGCAAAATATATACTTAGGTAACATTCTGCGATCCAGAAGCAGCAAAGAAGGCGTGCTTCAATCCATATCCCATTATTGATGGTAGGAGAGTAAATTGCAATCTAGCTTCATTGGGACGATTGAAACCATATGGTATACCGATTTTATTTATATACTAGATTGTTAGTTTCAATAATTGTGCATTTTTGTTAAGGTGCACTTTTTTGTTTACTATAGGACACATTCGACCATCATCACCATACATGATGGGTCCTCAGATCATGAGAGACCCATATGCATATCAACTATCCTTTGGCTATTGTTATCCTTTATTCAGGTGAACGTTTTATTTTATAATTTCAAGAGAAAATAAAGTTAGTAGTCAAACACAATCTGATCTTGTATCTTCCTAATGTATTGTAGATTTCCAATTAATGGATTTGAATTTTTCTACCCACAGGTAAGTCTATATTTGTAATATGAATTAATATTTTATATAATTCTTGAAAAATTAAATATTAATGTTTGTACTATTATTCTAATTATTTCTTAATTTTTTATATAGATGTACGCTAACAACAGGACATATCCACCATCGATCATAGAATATGCTACCGGTCAAGGTGTTCCTATGTCAACTTTTTATATGTTTCCATATTATTGATTAAATCTCAGTCAGCCAGCCACAGACTATGAATCAGATTGGTTTTTGTCATTTGTGTGTGTAACCAAAAATAAAAGAAAAAAAGAAATCATCAACAACCAGGTGTCTCAGATATGGTGAGAAATCATCGTTTCAATTGAAAGAACATGTTTTATCTTGTAGTTTGTGTAAATGGTGCCAAGCTTTAAATACATTGACGACTAAAAGCTATTTAATGTATTGCCGGAATCTGATTTTTGGCAACCACATTGGCAATAATCAAAGTATGATTTTATTATTATTTAGAAATCTTGATGAAGCCCAGGATTCCGTGGTTATATTTTTTTTTTTCATTTTCCATTAAATGGTATTGCTAAAATTAAGTTTAATGAAAACAATATTAATATGTATTGATTCATTTAAGCTTTCTCCTTTTACATTTAAATCCCTTATACTATAAGGCTCACGATGTGCCTGAGACTGACAATCTTCTACTTAATATGTACAAACTTTTCACCAACCTTGTAAAAGGATATGACCTCACACAATATGCATAATTAGACCATGGGTTAGTGGAAGTATTGAGTTAGAAAATAAGTTGAAGGCAACGTGGATTAGACGTCAAAACGTCTAAGAATTACATAAATTTGTTCTACACAAATCATGACCACTTTGACTTTTGACTGCTCACTTTTATATATATAATGAACACCACGAGAGTCAAAAAAACGAATGAGATTCTTCTAGAACAAAAATATATGACCCTCCAATGTGTTTTGTCATGCCACATGTCGTAAACTTAATTAATCTTATTATTTGCCCCACTTATTTAATTTAATATCTACCCTATTTTCTCTCTATTCTAACACGTGCTTCTTTTTATCATCCACCACTAAACTCTATGAAGAATAAATTCTACACTCTTGGAAATATGAACCTAAAAATAATAATATGTAGTTTTTTTGCTTGAGTTTCTATTTGATGCATGCTTTTAAAAGCTCAAAATTGAAGAATATGAAAGCCATTTTTTCCTAACAAATGACATTGGTTTTACATTCCTGAGAGCTCCCAACAATTATCTAATTTTAAACCACAAAATAGATCTGCGCATCATGGATCCATTACTTACCTCGGAGATCTTGTCCTTCTCTCGGAGGTCAAAACTTCTTCTTTATGGTTCTTCCTTCCACGTAATGGCTAGTAGCCTCTTGTACTCTTTATACCTTGGAAGCATGTTGGTGATAATTAGATGTACATTTCTTCATGTGGACACATTATTTCTTATGGAGATGAACTCTTATATATATGGAGAGTTGTTTAAGCATTTTTAGTTTATCACTGACACCTATATATTTATCTATTTGCTTGCTAAAGCCTACTTAACACACATGATTATACAAATATATTTGTAGAACCTTTACTAAGTAAGATTATGCACCATAAGATCATTAAAACCCAAATTCTATGCTAACAACTTTTATCTTTGATGTTTATTTTTATTTTTGCAATGAATTTTAATTTTATAATATTAAATGATGGAATATTTATGATGGATGTTTCTATTTGCCTATTATACTGATATTGGAAATTTATTAATGATTTTGCATATTTCATGCAATGTAAATGATGATTTGCAATCCCTCTAGTCACTATAGAAGTAGTGTCTCAATTTATTTCTTACTATATATACAAAGTCTATATATCATACACATTTTTCTCTCCTAAATATGCTTGCTTCACTGTTCTACTTTAGGTAAACTTATTACTCTCCAACCCTCTTATTTAATTCAAATATTGTATATATAATTCCTCTAATACTAAATCTGTGATATAATTACATCTTTGCATGGTGTATTATGTGACTTTGTATTCTAATTATTGAAATATTTATTTTCAAGACAAATTTTCTAACTTTATAATGTTTTGTGCATTGGAATTTTTTATCTTAAAAAAAGTTGGTGTATTCAAAACTCTTACCGATTTGTTTTTGTGGTCCAAACCTTTAGTGACTAGTTATTTATGTTTCATGAAAGCTTGGGTGTAATAGTAACTATATAGTTGATTTTCATAAATGTAGGTGTACTGAAAAAACTTGTTGGTTCGTTCTTTATGGTTAAAAAATTAGTGTCTTATATCGACCTGTATGAAAACTTAGGAGTTTTAGTTACTTTATAGTTGGTGGTTTTTAAAAAAAAAATTGTGTACTAAAAAACATTGATTGTTAATTTTATGAGATTCCAAAATTAAGTGGATTTTATTTGTGGTTTATGAAATCTTGGGTGTCTTCTATAACGTTGTTAATAGGTATCTTGTGGTACAAAAATTTGTCTTTGTGAGTACTTTTCAGTCACTAGGTAGTAACTCACGAGCTACTTGTTCACGAGGTAGTATTTAATAAGGTATCGACATGAGTCCTAAAGTTTCGATGCTTGATACATAAGATGATTTTCTTGAACAAATGGATTATATAAGAGGTCAAATAGCTTTAATCACTCCTATGTTTACAAATACCACAAGAGTACTATATTCCGCTAGTCATATTTATTTTTATTCTGTTGCTAAAAAATTTATTGACTAACTTGTATTTCAATGTTTGAATGGTTGGTATGGAAATCAAATAGGACAAGGATGCGGAGTTAGTGGAGAACATAAGGAAAAGGAAAGAACCAATCTCCGACCATCCTCCATAAGTTTATTTTGAGGTATGCGATACACCCATAGAAACTCTGGTTAAACGAGTATATAAGGTAAGATCAATTATTTGGATTACTGTAAAATAAATGTAAACAGTAATACAATATGTGTATAGTATGTGTAATAAGTTACGATTTCTCAAAAGATGGTTATACATTTAAGTTCCATAATTGGAAAGGTATTTACTTGTAATCTTGGAAAAATATGTCGGGAAATAGTCATTTGAATTTTGCTAGATGGTCTACCTTTCAATTATGTGACTAGTCCTAATAATCCTAATTGTATACAAAACACTCAAAATCCATGCTATGAACCAACCCCTATGACTACCCTTATATTGTTAATTGAACAATTATGTAAGCAACTAAGAATTAGCATAGTCGATGAGCTAAAGTATTAATGTTTAAAGGTTCACTTACATCGATATATATGAAGAAAGAATGGTATAAAAGCTCTTTGTGCTACTTGTTAATGGATTGACCTCAACTGAAATTTGAAAAATCAAATTATATGGTTTAGTTTCGTTACCGAGCGACATACATGATCCAATAAAACTTATTTGATGAAAGATAATACTATACAATTGAAAAATATCAAGTGTGTGATGAGTTGTATGTTTCATTATGGTTTCAATATGGTTATATCTATCCCCAATGTTACTTCTTATATTGAGTATTTTATTAATTTTCACTTTCATATTAGATATTATAAACTTGTTTGTGAATGATGATATATTGGGTGTGGTTATTAATACAATGAAACATGTAGTGGTTTTATAAAATATGATTCAGATGTTGGGAATAAAGTTAGAATAGATTCCAAGTGCATTATAAATTCATGGGCCTAAAATGTTTATGTTCAAAAAAACCCTAAATCTTTTGGACTTAAGTACAAGACTAATGTTAGTTTTTACTACTAGATGGAAATATACGCATTACATATTTCAATAGGTTACGATTTCAAATAGATATTTACGAGTACTAACAATTATTATTTTGTGATAATATTTTAAGCCACAAGAACTGAAGGTTGTGAATTAACTTATGACGATTCTAGAGTTTTGTAACACTAATACTTTATTTTTAGCTAAATATTATCTGATTAGTTATGTTGTTGTTGAAAAAGCTTATGATTTTTTTGAATATAGACGAAATTATTAATAATCCTAGACATAGGACAATACTCTCTGGTATGATGGCTACAATTTTTAATGTATTATGAGTCTTTTTCTTATCTTATTTCTATTTGATTTTTTACACCGGTTACAAATTCACCCTTACTGAAATATTTGTTCACAAGATTCATGAGTTTGCTTGCATAGAGGAAGCTGATAGAAAAGTTTAGATGGAGAATAATAAATTTTATTTGAATAATTTGTAAAAAGGTTATCTGCAAAGATTATGTCGGAATGTACCCATCCCGTTCCCCAATGTATGTGTTGATAAAGAACCGGTAAATGGTAGACGACTATGATCATACGTCATCACATTTCAACCAAGGAAAATATAGTGACTTGGAGTACTTTCTCGGGATAGGTCATATAAAACATACAAAGTTTAGATTTTTTGAAGTGGTGGAAGCGGTATGCATTTGGACCGATTATGTGCCACATGGCTCGTGATTTGATCACCATTCCAACATGTTCTATCTAAGGAAACAACCTTTAACAAGGGAAAAAAAATCACCCACAGAATAGTTAGGATGATCAGGATTATATTGAAGAGTGTGTTTCATAAGCAAGATTAGAGCCACGCTAAATATCTAATACAATACCCACAAGTTGAGTTGCAATCCAATGATGAGATAATCTATCAAGTTCAAGTGAAAGGTAACCTTCAACCGACATAGTAAATCATTTTGATTGTTTACATATTTTATTTTGATTATTTAATAAGTATCATTTATAATATTCATTATTTGGTAATAAGAGAAGTAATTTAGATTGATATGTAATAATATATTTAATCAATTTAAATTTGTAATGATACAATTAGTTTATTTTATTTATTATTTTGTATAAGTATATTTCATAGTTTAATTTAGTTTAATTGGTAATAATTTAGTATTATAATATCATAATTATTTAAATAGTTAATAATTATAACATTCAAAATAAATCTAAAAAAACAAGAAATAATTACCAAAAGAACCCACGAAATCAACCCTAGCCCTATAGTGCAAAATTGAATCTAACCTAAATGTAAATCGGGCCTAACATACATCTAATCGAGTCTAGGTTAAGTTAGGTGTTGATATAAATATATTCTCTAATATTAAACAGATGAAAATCAAACTGGACCAATTTTGTACTATTTACAAAATCATTAAAAACATACCAAACTAGCCCGAGACCATTTGCTAGAGGTTTGTTATAAACCTTTGGATTTAAATTAAACAGTTTCAAAATTAGCTAAAATTTCAGAGGTTGCAAAGTTCTTCAATTTCACCATTCTGTTGATAGTTACTATTCCCCATAAATTCATTTGCTCACTCCGTTCATATTTATTCGTCCAAATTTCTAAAAAAGGTTTTCAACTTTATTTGACTCTTTTTCATATTTAGTTACTTTTTACATTATTATCCTTGATTAAATTGTTGAAATAGTATTGCATTTAATAATCCTGTGTATTCTCCCTCTGTTCCATATAAATTGTCCGTTATCTTTCGACACAAATTAATAAATGTCATTATTAAGTTCAAATTTACAAAAATACCTCTTATAAAGTTGGTATTATTATAATACAAAATATAGTAACTATTAATGATTATTGACTGTGGTGTATTTTTAAGTATACATGTCTATTCTAATATCTAGAAAGGTGTAATTAGTAATATTTTAAATATTTATAATAAAAAGTTAAAGCAAGGATAATAACTGAAAATATATTCCAAAGTTATCTTGAAATGTCAAGTGGAAAATATGACGTTTTTAGTAAGTGGACATTTTTTAGGAACAGACAAAGTATGTATTAAGAATAATTATGTAACGAGAATTATAATTAAATATTTTCTTTAATCATTGTATACCGAAAAGGCTGAGAGAATATTGATTAAGAAAAAATATGTAAAAGAGATATTTTATTAAATACTTTCTTTAATCTTTGTGTACCAAAAAGGTAGACAAATAAAGTTGGACTTAGGGAGTATTTTTTCCTTTTCTTTCTTTGACACAACCTAAAATAGTAATTAATATTACATCTATATTTTGCCAGAGCGCACACTATATATCTCCTATATATATTAAATAAAATATCAAACACTAATATTATTATTGCTTCCTTGCATTGTTTATAATATATCTTGCCAGAGCGCACAATATATATCTCCTATATTTTCTCAAAACGGTTGTGCATTCTGATACGTCTCTCTACAGCCTATGGTTTTGTAAGTCTTTCTATTATCTGTATCTCATTATATATAATATATTTAATTATCTAATTGTTTTGGGTAATTGGTATACCAGTATTACTTAATATTGCTTAGTTAGAATATGTGTGATATATATATATATATATATATATATATATATATATATATATATATTTAGGCGGAATTATGTGATCCAAAATCATCAAAGAAGGCGTGCTTCAATGCCTATCCCAGTATTTATCCTAGGAGAGAATATTGTAGTCTAGCTTCATTTGGGTGATTAAACCCTTATGGTATTACAATTTTGTTTATATCCTTGTTTCTTAGTTTCAATAATTGTGCCTTCGTTGTTAAAAATAATAAAGTTTTTTGTTTAATGTAGGACACATTAGACCATCGTCCCATGATGATGGGTACATAACTTAATTTTATTATTTCAAAAGAAAATAAAGTTTGTAATAAAACACGATATGATCTTAAATCTTCTTAATATAATGACAATATATGGACCTGAGTTTGTCAATGAAATTTTTTACTATATGGACATGAATTTGTCAACCCACACTCAAGTCCATATTTTTAATATGAATTAATTTTTTAGATAATTCTTGATAAATTGAATATTAATGTTTGTACTAATCTTTTTATGTTTGTACTAATATTAAATCTTCAGGTGTACACTAACAAGATGACATATCCACCATTGATCTCTTAATATACTACCAATCACATATCTACCATCGATCACATATCCACCATAATACATAATACACGTGCCTATATAGGGAAGTCAACGAATTAGGATTATTAATCTAATGAGCTAGTCATTACAAATAAAAATTGGGTCATATCTCTAACACACGTGAAATGATTTTGGTAAATTCGTGTGCTACTCCAGAAAATGGAAATCGGTGTGCACGTCGAGACTCGATAGAGCCTTCGTATATCGTTGAAGGGGAATCGGTGTGCACAGCTACAAACCAACAATCAACTATTAATTAAATTAATTATATTTGCTTATTTATTTAAGTAAGAAAAGATAATTAATAGTGATAATAGTTGATTGTTGGTTTCTAGCAGTGCACACTGATTCCACTTCAACGCTATACCAAGGTTCAATCGAGTCTCGATCTGCACACTGATTTCCATTTTCTGGAAATAGCCACACGAATTTACCAAAATCATTTAAAGTGTGTTAGAGATATGACACAATTCTTCTTTGTAATGACTAGCCTATTGAATTAATAATTCTATTTTATTGACTTTCCTATAAAAGTGTATTATTATTTACATCCTTTAGAAAATTATCTCTTTAATCTCTCTTTCATTATAGTGGTACTCCCTTCTTTAATAGTGATTTTTTCGTGTTGGGTTTCCACGTAAATATTGTGTGTGTTACTTAGTTGTATGTTTTATTCATTCGATTCAATTTTAACAAATTGGTATCAGAGAAGTTTTGTATTTTTTTACACAATAATAGAGAATTCAAGAGTTATCATATATTCATTAAACCATAAACCTTTGTTTTTCTTTTACCCTACATTTTTTCCTACAATTTTTATTATTTAATTAAATTTAAAAAAATTAAAAATAAATTTGAGTTTGTTAGTAGAATTTGAAAGTCATCGCTCATCTACAACAATTAATAACAAAAATGTGTTCTACATATGGTCAGCATAAGATTTATTAAATTTCATCCATTATAGAGAAAATTGAGTTGATCTATGGTTTTGACTTGATAAATCTCTCTTGTCTCAAAATTTTAATAATTTTCAAAGAAAATTTGCTCAATCTGTTCTACATCGGATTGCGATCAAAACAACACGTTAACTGTCGATGTTGGTTCAAAAAATCGTAAAGAAAAACTTGGGTTAAGCTTTTTCTCTTGCGGGTTGGGTTGTTGCAAAAAATTGGGTGAAGACATGCCTAATCCTCTGTGTTGCAGTTTACATAGTTCCTTTGTTCTGCGCGTCTATTGGTTGCTCCTCTGATCGTGAAACGCAGAGCATACAACTCCATGCGCACCTGGTTTCGAAAAGAAACAAGTAAAAAATATTGCTCTTTTTCTTTAGTATATTAATATATATTATATATCCACATGACTTTGAGTAGCTATTGCTTGACTTTGAATAACCATCAAGTTTGATAGTGGACCAAGAAGTTGAATTTTTACGTTGACTTTTTCTGACCTACCCGGAGGTTTATCGGCGCTCTAGATCCGTTGTCAAGGTCGGTATCTCTAAATTTTTATTGTTTATGCTACTTTGTCTTATTTATTAGTTAGTAAGCGATTATGATAACGTTAAAATTTGAAATTCTACTATTGTATCACAATACACGATTTTTATTATGGCAAGTTAAGATTCGAGTTATGCTCGCTTATATGGATTTGTAAGCACTGTAAAGGCTTTATAAAATTAACTCAATTATGACTGACACAGAGAAATAAAAAAGAATCTTAAAGCTCTATAACCAATTGTACTTCATCTCTCAAATCAGATATTACAAGAAATTTGAAACAAAAGACTTTTGATGCTTTAAGGTTGAAATTAGAGCAATTGTGTATGACAAAAAGTCTTACTAAGAGTTAGCTCTCAGGCAATGACTTTATTCTCATTGTTTGGTTGAACTTACGTCTTTAGAAGACCATAAATATATATATATATATATATATATATATATATATATGTGTGTGTGTATTTTTAAGGAGAGTGAATCTATTTTCGAAGCATTAAAAGTCAAGTATGAAGATGAAGATCAAATTATGGTGCTAATTTTATTGTGTTAATTACACCCATAATAATTGAATTTACAGACACAATATTATAATGTCACAAAACCTTATATGTGGATGAAGTATATGTAGCTTCATATTTTACGGAAAGGATGAAACACTTGTTCGGTACAATTGAGCCCCACGCAGAAGGCTTGTTTGTGTGAGGAAATCTTGCATGATTGAAAATATGGTAGTAATGAATGGAAGACAAACAATTTATGAATCTACAGCAAGAAAAAATGGAATATAACATTTGAACATCGTTTATTATAATACACGTTCAAGAATCATATTCAAAAGCACAACCATTACCCAAATAAATTCGGAGAACATGACGTCGTACAAGATGATAGCGATGGAGACTTTTAGCTATTATCACCGTTATTAACTAGTAGAAGAAATAGAAGGAGTGCATACGAGCAAAACCTGATCTATATTCTCTCATCTTTATTCTCTCATATTTATTTTATTGTCTTTTATTTTTATTAGTTATTAATCTGATCTTCCCATCATATTTATTCACTTTTCTTGTCTTTTAATTGATTAATTGCTACTCTGATTTATTTGTCCATCTATTAACACATTTAAGTCCGTGAGGAACGAATCTACTTATCAATAAATCTTGGATACATCTTGTAATTGTGTTTAATTTAGGGTGATTAGTGCATTGTTTTTCGTATTTATTTATCGCATTTTTATCACACCCTAGGCGACACCACCAATATTAAGATCCATTAAACATTACCAAAATTTTGATATCAAACTTACCATTCCCCATTCATTCACATGAATGCCCTAAAACCTAAAAAAGTTTGGAACAAAACATTGTGTTTGTTAAAGTTGAGCAAAATATTTTGAACACATAATCCAAACGTAGATAGTAAATCTTAAATGGACATAATTTCATGAGAGGTAGGATATGAATTTCATAATTATGATTATTGAAGTTTTTTTGTTCAGATCGATGAAATAAAAAATGGATTGTTGTAGGTGATTACTATGTTTTATGATCCTTGTGGGTTAAGTTTGGTTTATGAAGCTTTGATTTTTGATAAGATCAAGGTAATAAACAGAATTGTGGGTTGAACGTTCTTTGGTTGTTCAGGTTGATCCCTCAGTTGTGGTCACCATCAGTCTAACCCAAAATAATAAAAAATAATTCCCATTGAAACCTCACAAATGAAATTATCCAAAATTGATATTTGTGGTTGGTTTTATAAGTGAGTATGTTATTTGATGAAGAGTAAGAATTCATGAATCGATAGTTTCTCTTTTCTTGCCTAATTAGTCCAGACTCACTTAAAAAATTATTTTGGTGATTTGAGTTTAGTACATGGATGGATGGTGATATATGATGTTATGTAAATGGTGATTTGCGATGTTAGATACCAATGTGAGATCAACCCCCTATTATTTATGTGGTTCTTAGGAATTAGTACGAAACCTTATTGTCCAAGAAATAGTGTTATAGTGGTGAATATGGACTATGTTCTATTCAATAACTTTACTAACTAACTCAAGTCTATATAAGGTAGATCTAAGAACATGTCTAGTATAGAATGTAAACGAACAGTTTATCTAACACTTAGAGTGCAATAAATAAAATAAATGTTATCTAACTATTGAGGAAAAAGTTTATCGAACTCCTAACATGCAAGATGTAAGATTTAACCTAACCTATTACATAGAGACGATAAATTGAACATATATCTTGAAATAAAGTAAAGAGTGAGATAAGAGAATTAATAGATGAGATTTGAAGTGACCTCACAAACCTTTAAGAATGTAGTTGAACAATCCTTTCGGAAAGACTCATTATGCATTTTTTTACACATGGATATGAATAAATTACAACTCCTCAACTACTCCTCTCTCGTACGAGGAAACAACTCTTTCCTAATCTAAAGAAAACGTGTCATAAATAGGGTTTCAACACTATAACCTAACTTACATATATATATATATATATATATATATATATATTTATTTATTTATTTGAGTAGTTATTGCTTGACTTTGAATAACCATCAAGTTTGACAGTGGACCAAGAAGTTGAATTTTTACGTTGACTTTTTCTGACCTACCCGGAGGTTTATCGGCGCTCCAGATCCGTTGTCAAGGTCAGTATCTCTAAATTTTTATTGTTTATGCTACTTTATCTTATTTATTAGTTAGTAAGCGATTATGATAACGTTAAAATTTAAAATTCTACTATTGTATCACAATACTCGATTCTCATTATGGCAAGTTCGGATTCGAGTTATGCTCGCTTATATGGATTTGGATTATGCGCTATTAAGGCTTGATAAAATTTACTCAATTATGACCGACACAGAGAAAAAAAAGAATCTTAAGGCTCTATAACAGATTGTACTTCATCTCTCAAATCTGAAATTCTGCAGCCACGTCCACTAAAGTGAAGATAACTTATAATTAGCTGGGAATTTGGAGGAGCAATCTAAGGTAAAAGTGCATATATTCTCGCTGCGGTCGTTTTGATATAATGTAGAAGAAAATTGGACCAATAATGAAGGAGTACGACTAGAACAATACATCATTATTTATCCTATCTCCTATATTTTAGGAAACAAATTTGAATTAGAAAATTAGTCCAATTACTTGTCTTCTACTCCAAGATTTCGACCTAGGGTCTTCTTAACACCTTAAAATACACCCTTTATTCATTGTAAACAGGTCCTTGCCACTCCACAATTAGTCCTTAATATTATACATCATAGAAGTCATTCAAGAGAAGCAAGTTGACAGTATGTATCTTTATTTTAGTTTATTTCTTGTTATCATGAACTAATTTTCCCATAGCTTGGGTTTTGAATATGTATAATCTTTGAATTCTATTTTCTTCTATCTAAATTTGTTTGGGAAAACCCTTTTAAATTAATTATAGCTTCTTAACCATATATTTGTTTTACGTTCTTTGATTTATTGCCTATCATAATCTTGATCACGTTAGCATTGTCTTAATAATAGTTAAATGGTCACCGGGAAGGGGTTTCTAATTATTGAAACATCACATAAGCGTCTAGTGTGCGGTAGTGATCCGGAAGGGCTTGCCTAACTAGATAGTCATTAAGGTTTGAGATTTAATCACCGATCATTGCGCAGGGTCCCTTTACCCATGTCCCTTGGTAATTGTTAGGTCACCACCTAAGTGCATCCGGTAGGGGGTTAGGAGGAATATATAATCCTGACTACTTATATAATAGCTTTAATAACCCTTATTAACTAGTAGAAGAAATAGAAGGACTAGTGCATATTGGCCAAACCTGATCTATACTCCCTCATCTTGTTCCTACATAATTTAATTTATTTCCTTTAGTTTAATTAATAATTCTCTCCTAAATCAATTCATTATTTACTTTTCTTGTCTTTAATTCACTAACTATTTATTACTATGCTTTCCTGTTAATCTATTCGTATAACACACTAAGTCGCTCGAAATAAATCTTTACTTATCATTAAGACTTGCGTACGACTTGTGATACTTGTAGTGAGTACCGTGCTCAGTTAGGGTGTTTAGTTACATCTTTTATTATATTATTTTTATCACACCTTTACCGACACAAACAGTTGAATACTATACAAGCAATATTTATAGGTATTCTTTTGCATGCATAGAACTAACTCATATCTTGACATAATGTTTAAAATAATGGACAAGTATTGTAATATTTTTATGATAAAACACTTGTTGTGTACAATATGACTCACTAATTTTGGGTGTCTAGGTTGCAAATCCGGTGTCAAATAATGGAGAAGTGTGGGATAAGAAAATAAATACATAGATGTGAGTTTTATGTACACTGATAGTCATGTATTTTCATTATGTACTACCAAAAAGCTTTTTGAATGTGATTCTCACATGTTGGTGCATCTTATCATGCATAAGGGCAAGGTGCGAAGGTATCGATTAAACTAAAGCTGCAATTATTTGTGATACTATTGGTTATCCTGTGAAAGACACTTCAAGACCATCACTTATTATCTTGAAAAAACTCATGGCAATTGAATAATTAGTGTTTGCTCATTTCTAAAATTTACATAAGAGAAACCAAGCTATAAACTCTCTTTCCTCTGGTACTAAGTCTAGAAGCACATGAGTGAAAATGTCATAACACACCCGGAAGTGTTGCTTATACATACTTCCAGAAAAAATTAAGATACTAGGAAAATTTTGAATAGTCGTACGGGTTGTTCACTTACTGATGAAATCGTTGAGCGACAAATCCACCAAAAGCTTGGCTAAACCGAATCAGATTAGTGGTATTCCATATTTTTCTTGCCTCCATAGGTCGCGATGATAATTAATGGTGTCTCTGCATCAACCCGCATTAACACTGGAAAAGTCCTTGGAAAGAACAATTAATTAAAAAAAGAAAAGTTGTTTCTTTACCACCTCCAAGTTATTGAGTGACAAGAAACATATAATTTACCTCCTTGCATTAGACTGACGGAAAATCAGGTTATCTTTTGGTATACTCGTCATTAAGATAACTAATATCTTGTCGTATTTGATCGACCCCTCTAAGAGTCGGCGCAGTCATTCATCCCTTTCTACCTAAATAAAGCAAGTACTAGATATCAGATTCACTAAAGTAACAAAATATAGTTGTTGGAAAAGACTAACAATATCACTAGAATAGTAAAAAATGGGTCTCATATAAATATATTCCAAAAAAAATAATACAACCACTATTAAAAGAAAGTGGAATAACAAGAATATAAAGGTATCCAAAGTATGTAATACTACAACTATTACATGAAAAAATAGACAATCAGTACTTACATGGAAATTTAGAGAAAAAGGAATAAATACAAATACACATAAAAAAAGTGTAGCAGCGTTAAAGAACATATATTGGGAGAACGGTATCTCTAACAATTGTATCACTCTAATCTCTATGTCAAAAATGATTTGACTAATCATGTAGAAAAGAGTTTTCTATTCTTCTAAATTCTTACTTTTTTATATTCTATTCTTTATTCTCTATAGAATAGATTTTTCTATTCTCTCTAGAATAGTTTTTTCTTATTCTCCTAGAATAAGTTTTCCATTCTCTCTAGAATTATTTTTCATATTCTCTAAAAATTCAAGTGACAAAGTCACTATTTATAGAGAAAATGATAAGACAAAAAACCATCACATAAATGCCTCTTCAATGCTCATTAAAGCTAGACGTTTTTTTACCAAGTCTTGTGACTCCTGTAACTGTCGCATTGAAGAGCTATCAATCTTTCTCGGTTTGTCTTTTATTTTATTCTCTATTTACTAGGTTAGAATTTTCAACACATAAAACATTTTCCCACTTTTCCCAAGAGAAAGAAAGAATTAATAAGAAATTCTTTAGTTTTAGTAATTCCAACCATTTCTTTTCAAATTTTAAGGTTGGACTATTAGAACACAAATAGTTTTTTTCCATTTCTCCCTAGAGCATGAAAGAGTTAATAAATTAAATCATCATTCATTTAATTATTCCAACAATCTCACACTCAAGTTCTTTGGGAGAGAAGGTGAAAAGATTTCCATAAATACTAGGATTTAGATAAATTGTACTTAAATTTCAATATCTTTTGATTTAAATTTACACGTAGTGAAGTGAGGTAACCACCAAAAATATATCAAGTAAACGTACTCTAGAACTTGACGGTTTTCAATCGAGACCCTCACATTACATACTCTACCCGGCTGATAGTTACGAATTCTTTAAACATCACACTTTCCTTACACATAAGTGAGCTCCAAGAGCGTCTAGCCTCATTAGCCGACCCCTCTCAGATTTCGAGATCATTAAGAGAAATAAAGCTCATCCTCATTATGAGTCTCTAGAATTCATCAAGTCTTTTCTCTTTAGGACCACCCTTATGTGCTATAAATTTGTAGTGAGTCTAAAAACTCATCCCTTGGGAACATCAAGGACGTCTCATTAAAGTCATATTATGAACAATGTACAACAACCTCAACAGTAAATTCATCAATTCCATCTCAATAGGACCGCCACACATGGCTATGAATTCATTAAGTATGAGCAATATACAAACAACCTCAACGGTGAATTCATCAAGTCTGTCTCGATAGAACTACCTCACATGGATACAAATTCATTATGTTTGATAAATATACAACAACCTCAACGGTGAATTTATCAAGTCCGTCTTGTTAGGACTACCACACATGGCTATAAATTCATTAAGTTTGAGAAATATACCACAACCTCAACGGAGAATTCATCAAGTCCGTCTCAATAAGACCACCACACATGGCTTTGAATTCATTAATTTTTAATTTTCTCATGTATGCACAATTCACACTATATAGATAGGAAATTAGTGCATTATAAAGAATTATTAGTCATAGGTTCCCCATTAATGGGTTCTAGTCCTATCACTCACCATATCCAGGTTTATTCTCCCCATTAAATTTTTTAGTAAACAAATCAACCATTTATTTAATCATTTATATGTGTCCCACTTAGCGTAAAAAAAGTCTTTTAAGAACTACATGAGTCATTTTAAAACACAAATCTAGATCAATGGTACCTCTCTCGTACTATATTAAATGATAAATAGTAACCCAATTGTCACCACTTGAGTCTCTACAAGTCAAGTATAGTTCATTAAGAACATCATAATCCTTATAATTATTTAATATTCTTTAAGGGGTACACCCCTGACAATTCTCTTATTCATGAATACCAGTTTTATAAGGAATTTTTTTCAAGATATTATATAAATGGAGGAAAACCTTTCCAACAAAGTGAAACTAACTAAGATAAAAAAAATTATCGACTCTAATAAATTTTATCCTTAGGATCAGCTTCCCCCACATCTTTTATTCACAAATGGAAGAATAAAAGAAGTAAGTCTCATGAATGAAAGTACCAAAAGTGAAACATGTTATACACATATTGACAAAAGTGTAACACAATATGATCCATCTTTTATTGAGATACAATATCATTAGAAAGTTGTCCGTTTAACAACCCAAAACAATTTCATAAGTTTTCCTACTTTATCCCCTTGACCCAAAACCACCAACCTTTCAAGTCGCACCATATAGATCTCCATTCATATATTGATTTAAAATCTAAATTATGTATAATCATGTTTGTGAATAATAATTAGTGTATCAAGAGTCAAAGTGTGGTTGTATAAGAAAGTAGGAGTAAAAGTAATTTTTAAACTTACATAAAGGTGGAAAAACAAGAACGTATCGTTGAGTCGATTCACTTTTCGACTTGTATGGGACTAAATAGATCTTGTTGGGTTATTTCCAGTGACATATTTCTTCTCATAAAAATCATCACCACATGCCTTTATGAACCGTTTCACCGATAGTCTTTGTTGACTTCTCAACAACACATAGATAAAAGCTGGGGTTCATCACATCATCCAAGATCCATTCCTTAACCACCGAATATTATCTTTCTTGAACCCAACTTTGAGAGCCGGAATATTAGAATTTAGTTCTTTGGTATATCCCCATTGGCCTCAAAGGCAGGAAGTATCTCGAGAACATCAAGACCTAGTTCATTTTGTTCAAGGCATATCAGTGGATTTTGTGCCCAACATTTGTAGTTTGAACCACTGAAAGGCTCCACCTTAGTCACATCTGGAATGGATTTTGTGTTCAAGGATAAAGCAACCGCCGATATAGAAAAACCATTTTACTACCAGAGATATTAAAAATATACTTTTTAATTGTTGGAAAAGACTAACAATATCACTAAAAAAGTAAAAAATGAATTTCATATAAATATATTCCAAAAAGAAAATAATACAACCACTATTACAAGAAAGTGGAATAACAAGAATATAAAGGTATCCAAAGTATGTAATACTACAACTATTACATGGAAAAAAAGACAATCAGAACTTACATGGAAATTTAGAGAAAGGGAATAGATACAAATACACATAAAATGAAGTGTAACGGCATTAAAAAAGATATCCCGGGAGAACCAGTATTTCTAACAATTGTATCACTCTAATCTCTATGTCAAAAATGATTTGACTAATCATGGAGAAAAGAGTTTCCTATTTTTCTAAATTCTTACTTATTTATATTTTATTCTTTATTTACTCTAGAAAAGTTTTTTCTATTCTCCCTAGAATAGTTTTTTCCTATTCTCTCTAGAATAAGTTTTCCATTCTATCTAGAATTATTTTTCCTCTTCTCTATAAACGCAAGTGAGAAAGTCACTATTTATAGAATAAATGACAAGACAAAAAACCTCACATAAATGCCTCTTTAATGTTCATTAAAGCTAGCCTTTTTTTTACCAAGTCTTGTAACTCATGTAACTATCGAATTGAAGAGCTATCAATCTTTGTCGGTTTGTCTTTTATTTTCTTCTCTATTTTCTAGTGTGAGACTTTTTAACACATAAAAAGTTTTTTCACTTTTTCTAAGAGAACGAAAGAATTAATAAAATAAAATTCTTCAATTTTAGTAATTCCAACAATTTATTTTCAAATTTTAAGGTGGGACTATTTGAACACAAATATTTTTTCCCACTTCTCCCAAAGCATGGAAATAATTAATAAATTAAATCATCATTAATTTAATAATTCCAACAATAGTAACCTTCTACTGAGGAATTTCAAAAAAAACTTGATTCAAGATCATCTTCACAAGAAAAATCATAAGGAAATTGAGTGAAATAAAATCAAGTGCTTTAGAAGAGTAAGGGTGCAATATTGTTATGATTATTGCTTCTAGCTTCAAAAAATTTGGTCCTCATCTGAATAGAGACTCATAGTAGCCGAGGTTTAAATAAGATAAGCCCAAAGGTCCTTAGCCCATTCCGGTAAAAAGAACGAGAAAGAAGATAAGAATTTATTTCTTTCAAAAAAAAAACTTGTCGAAAGAAGAGAATATGAGGGATAAGTGTTATATTCTATCATTTCCAGGTAGGGAAAAGATGAATGGAGTAATAAGAGAATAGAATGATCACTATATTTATAGTAGAGAAAGTACTAACCTGCTTCCCAAGATAATTAATAAAGGGAAGTTTCTTGTATACCAATGAGTGATAACATCTGAGAAGACTTGACAATCAGAGTTATATGAAAGAACGTTGTAGCCTCAATAAACAAAGTTATCAAAAATACCAACGTACACTCGACAAGTAAAATAACCAAAAGACTAACGTAGCCTCGACAAAATAGTTATACAAAAGAACGGCGTTGCCTCGGTAACCATATTTGCCCAAAAGACCAACGTAGCCTTGGTAAATAAGGTTATCTAAAAGATCAACCTAGCTTCACGTAAATAGGGTTATCTAAAAGACCGACGTAGCCTTAGTAAATAGAGTTATCCAAAAGGCCGATGTAGACTAGGAACGTTAGAGTTATCTAAAACAGATGTAACCACAACAACCTAGAGAGAGAACTGTCCAAAAACTAATATAGCTTTGGAAATCCTTTCCCCATTGATCACACCCTCCTAAAGGTACGCTTGTTAAATATATTGTCAATAGTTTAGAGAGAAAAAACATGGAAGACCGATATTAACTCGGCTACCAATCTCATCAGGAAAGAAAACCACAATTCTTGGCAAAAACATATCTGAAGAAACACAAACATACGTGTCTAGCCTCATATCAACTAAAAACGAGCATAGGCGATGCATCCTTTTGATCACATCTTAACAAAAGATATTGACCTCTTAAATTTAAATGGGTATTAATAAGACAAAATATAATGTAGATACTCATGGGAATCCTGACACATTTAAAGCCGAGAAATTATGTCATGCTTCAGATTTGATACAAAGATGCTTAAGGAATAGATCGAGCATATCTCATTCCTGGCCGCTTTCCCAAGGATGAGTTATGCACGCAAAAATTATGAGGTTATATTACGTAGAAAACAGGTAGATTTTTCCATACTTATGATGTACACCCGCCTTATGTGTAAACTAAACCAAACATCCTTTCGCGTGTCTATCAAAACCTATAATACATAATGCACCGGCAGAATCGATACCTTTGGTTCCTCACTCTAAAAACTCTATCTTTCTCTTTATACAAATGGATGTGGTTAATATACGTTCGACATAAGTGTCCATATCTCCTCAGGTTAACTATTCCCCAATAATAAAAATGCTAATGTTGAGCGTCAAAGTGTTATTGGGAGACACCTTCCTTTGGTGTTGATAATGGTTGTGAAAAGTTAGAAGATCGTCAAAGCTTCATCGAGATCCTTATAAGTTCATCGCTCATCCATCAGGAGTAGAAATATATTATTATAATTTGATATTCCTGGATCTTTTTCTCCTTTTGCCTACACATATGCATATATTTCATCGCATTTTGGGTTTGTCTGTATCCTACGGATAAGTATGGCTCCGAGGTTGATGGTAGTGTGGATTTTCGTTCTATATTAGTCTCCATCCCCAACCCAATAACTTATGGAACCCCATATATAATCCCATATTAATTAACACATCAACCCCAACCTAATTTGATACATAGTGTCATTCTCTATCACTCAATCAATTACTCAAGTTTGAAGCGTCCCCTCTCCCTCACTAATTTCCACCTTAATTCTCATTCATTCACAATTACATATTATCCTCACCTCTTAACCTACACTCTTTTTACCACATATGATTATGACCTATTTAACCGTATAAATTTTTACACCCATTTTCCTCACTACATATGCACCATCCTTATTAATGTGTAGATAAATTTAACATGTAAAATAAGATTAATTTTTTTATGTGGATTCAATGCCTAGTGTTTGTGCATCAATTTACTGTTTTTAGATGATCGTGGATTTGTTTTTTTTTATAAAATGCTTTACCATGTTGATTAATGGAATATTTTAATTGATAAACCTATTTTTTATCAGATTAGTGATATAAACAAATTTGTACTTATATTTAAGCATAGGTTGGTCTTTTAGTTCTCTAATGTTAGTGAACCTATTTATTGATGAGATTAGTGATATAAATTTCTTTATTTAACTAATTTCAGTGCATAATAGTTGTTAATGTTTGTGAGTTAATTTTTTTTTTGTAATTTGATGGTTTTCCAAGCTGTTTCGTGGGTTATTCCTTTATCAATGAAGGTGTTTATTGAGAGACTAGTAAAATAAATTTATTCAATGCATGGTTTTTTAATATATTTTAGATGTATGTGGGTTGGTTTTTTTTATCTAGTGATTTCATGCTAATATGTGGGTTAATTTTGATTAATCAAGTTTTTATTGAGATCGATGAGTGTAAAAAATTTACAATGGATGAATTCATTCCATAATTGTGAGTGATTATTATGTTTTATGATCCTTGTGGGTTAATTTTGATCTATGAAGCTTTATTTATTACTAAGATTAGTGAAATAAAAAAATTATGGTTGGTTATTTGGTTGTCCAGGTTGATCTCTCAATTATACTCATCTTCTTTTATTCGCTCATTCCATCCCAACATAATAAAAAACAATACCCATTGAAATCCCATAACTGGAATTATTCTAAATTGAAATTTGTGGTTGGATTTAAAAGAGGGTATTTATTATGATGAATAGTAAGAATGAATAAATCGACAATGTCTCTTTTCTTGCCTAATTGGTCCATATTTATTTGTAAATTTATTTGGTGCTTCGAGTTTGGTACATGGCTAGATGCTGACGTATGATGTTATACCTATTGTGATTTACAATCTTAGATACCAATATGAGATCAAACCCTTATTATTTGTGTGGTTCTTTGGAATTAGTATACACCCTTATTGTCCAAGTTATAGTTTTAGAGGGGTGAATATGGACTATGTTATATTGAATAATTCTACAACTTAACTCAAGTAAATTGAGCTAGATTTAAGAGATGGTATAATATAGAATGTAACGAACAATTTATCTAACACTTAGGTTTCCATAAATAAAAGTTATGTTAGCTAACTATTAAAAAGATAGTTTATCAAACACCCAACATATAGGATCTAAGATTTAAACTAAGAAACTACATAGAGATAATAAATCAATCATATATCATGAAATAAAGTAAAGAGCAAGGCAAGAGAATTTATACACGATATTTGAAGTGGTTCGACTCCCATATTCTTAATCTATTACCTAAGGTCTATATGACCCTTAATATTTTGCAAAATTCTCCACTAGATCTCATGTTACTCTTTGAGAAGGTAAGCTCACAAACCGATTAAAATCTATTTGAACAATTCTGTCAAAAGGACCTTTATGCACTCTCTACACAAAGATATGAGTATAATAATACTACTCAACTACTCGTCTCTTTTACAAGGAAACAAGTCTTTCCAATATAAATATGAAATGGTCTGGAATAGTTTTTCTAAACTTCAATATAGCCTACCTAGCACTATAACTACTAAATGAGTTAACAAACAATATATCTTGGAAATATCAACCTAAGAATTTTAATATGTAGCTTCTCTACTTTAGATCTAATCTAAAGTATGATTTTAAAAGCTTAAGATTGATGTATGTGAAAGACATTTTTTTAATAAATGTTATATACCTTGATAGCTCCCAAATTTATCTCATATTTGAACCAAAAAATGGATTTGCGCATCAAGGATCCACTATTTTACTCAGATATCTTGGCCTTCCTTTAGAGGTCCAAAATTCTTCATTATGGTTCTTCCTTCCATGTAATGGATAGTACCCTTACTCTTCATACCTCAGAAGCATGCTGGTCATAACTGGATGTACATTTATTCATGTGGACGCATTATTTCTGATATGCTTCTACAACTCGTTGATCTGGCATTAAAGAGGTCCGATGTTGGGTGTTGTTCATGCCTTTTTAATTTAATGCTTCTTCGGTAGTTTGTCACTTTGCTACATCAGTGGTCTGATCTATTGATTTGCTTTTGTGCATTTTTTTCGTATGCTTCTTCAGCTATGCGGTGCTCTGATATTTTGGTTTTCCAGGCTCTAGATATTCATTTAGAAAATCTTCGTATGACTTTTGGTAGATGAACATTTAGTTATTTGGAGGGTGGTTCATGCCTTTTCAGTTTATGCTTGACACTAATATCATGATCTATTTACTTGCTAAGGCCTACTCAACAGACATGATTATACCAACAAAATAGTAGATCATTTAATAAGTAAGATTTGACACCATAAGTCATCAAAAACAAATTATATGCTAGCAACCTTTATATTTGATATTTATTTTTTATTTATACGTTGAATTAAAATCTGATAATATTATACTGGAAATATTGATAAATTTTCATGCATATTTGTCTACTGTTGTTGGTGGATAACATCATATTTATATATTAGCATTGTAAATGATGATTTACATTTCGTGTAAAAAAAGTGATGATTTTCAATTCCATTTAGACATTTTAGAAGTCATGTCTCAATATTTTTAATATATACATAGTCTAAATATTATGCACATTTTTACACTTCTGATTAATTTACTTGCTTCTCACGTCTATTTTAAAATACTAATTACTCTCCAACCCTCATATGTAATGGAAATCTAGTATATAAAATCCCTTTGACAATGAGATTTTGATATAACTACATCTTTGCATGGTTTATTATGAGACTTGATTTTATAATTTTTAAATATTTATTCAGGTCAATTTTTCTAATTTTCGAAACACGTGTGCATTGTATTTGTTGATTTTAAAATGTTGGCGTTCTTGAAACTCTTAGTCGTTGGTTTTTATGGTCCAAAATTTTAGTGACTGTTATTTGTGCTTTTTGAAAGCTTGGGTGTATTAAATAAACTTTTTAGTTTGTTCTTTATGGTTCAAAAAATTAGTGGCTTGTAATTGGTCTTCAAGAAAACTTAGGTATTTTAGTTACTTTATAGTTGTTGATTTTCAAAAGCTTCGGTGTATTAGAAAGTATTGATTTTTTTAATTTATGATATTCCAAAAATAAGTTGATTTTTAATGTCGTTTTATAAATTCTAGGGTGTCTTAGAAAATCTTGTTAGTTTGTATCTTGTGGTTCAAAAATTAGTCTTTGTGAGTATTTCTCAGTCACTAGGTAGTAATTCACGAGCTACTTGTTCATGAGGTAGTAGTTTACAAGGTGTCAGTATGAGTTCTTAAGTTTTTGTTCCACAAGTGTACTTTATTTTTCTAGTCTAATTTATTTTTATTCTTTTGCTCAATAGTTTATTGACTAACTTGTATTTCAATGCCTGAATGGTAGATGTGGAAATCAACGAATACGAGGAAGAGGATGAGGACACGAAGTTATAGGAGAAAATAAAATAAAGGAAAGAACCAAACTTCTTCCAACCTCGATATGCTTATTTGGAGGCCCCAGATATTACACATGTAGAAACTTTGGTTAAACAAGTACGTAAGGTAAGATCAATTGTTTGGATTACTTTGAAATAAATGTAAACATGGATATACTTATGTTTACATTATGTGTAATAAGTTATAATTAAGTTTTATTCAAAGTTTAAATATCCTCCACCCTACAAACTATGTAACAAGACAAATGACTATTAACTCCACAACTGGATAGACATTTACCCATAATCTTAAAAAAACATGTCAGAAAATGGTCATATGGTTTTTTGCGGATTGTGTACCTTTTAATCATGTGTCTAGTATTACTATTACTAATTTTATACAAAACTCGTAAAATCCATGCTATGAACCAATCCCTAGGACTACACATATATTGGTATTCAAACAATTGTATAAGAAACTTATACGTAGCCTAGTTGATGAACTAAAGTATCAATTTATAAAGTTTCTTTGTGTTACTTGTCAATGTATTGACCTCAACTGAAGTTAAAAAAAACAAATTATATGTTTTAGTGTTGTTCCTGAGCAACCCACACGATCAAATATAACTGATTTGATGAAAGATAATACTATGCAAGATAAATATAAAATAAAATATTATCAAGTGTATTATGAGTTGTATGTTTCATTATGGCCTTAATATGGTTGTGGTTATTCCCCTGGTTTTACTTTTTATATTGAATATTTTTTGAATTTTCTCCTTTATATTAGATATGATAAACTTTATTGTGAATGATGATATATTGGGTGTGGTTATTAATACGATGAAACATGTTGTAGTGTTGTAAAAGATGATTCAGATCTTGCGAATAAAGTTAAAATAAATTTCACGTGCATTATAAATACATGTGACTAAAAATTTATGTTGTAAAAAACGTACTTCTTTTGGACTTAAGTATACGCCTAAGGTTGGTTTGCCCTACTATATGGCAATATACGTATTAGATATTTCAACAAGATTATGAGTTCAAATAGATAATTACGAGTATTAACAATTAATTTTTTTGTTAATTTCTTTAGCCACGAGGATTCAAAGGTTGTGAATGAACTTATGAAGATTCTGGGGTTTTTTGGCACTAATACTTTATTTTTAACTACATATTATCCGACTAGTAGTTATCTTGTTGATGAGAAACAACACTAACCTAAATGTAAAGTGTTAATATATATTCTCTGAAAATCAAACCAGATGTAGATCAAACTGGACCAAAATTCCATAATATTTACAAAATCATTAAAAACTAGACAAAACTGACCCAAGACAAATTTCCTGATGGAGTTGTCAGAGACCAATGGATTCAACTAGAAGAGTCTCAAAATTAGCTAAAATTCAAAGGTTGCAAAGTTCTTTAATTTTACGATTCTTTTAATTAATATTATTACTATTTCTTACAATTTTATTTACTCATTCTGTCCACTTTTATTTATTTAACTTTCTAAAAAAGGGTGTCCAATATTATTTTTCCATTTTTCAATATCAAGACATTTCTCCATACCTTTCCAACATTATCCTTAGATAAATAGTAAAAGAGTATCGCATTAAATAATCACATTATATTAATTAAGGGTAATTATGTAAAGAAAATTAATGCTCTTTTTAATTTTTGTGCACTAGAAAGAGAAACAAATAAGGTTGGACCAAAGGATAATTATTTTCCTTTTTTTTCTTTGACACAACATAATTACCTTGTAAAACAACTCAAGTAATTAATATTATAGCTATATTTCTCGAAAGCACACACTTTATATCTCCTATATATTTTTATAGAAAAAACATTAAACACTAATATTATTATTTCTTCCTTGCATTGTTTACATCTGAGGTCACATTCGGTACTTTTCCAAATTATGGCTTATCAGATGATTTTTCCCGGATCAATCATGTATTTCCCATATGGGGACACCACATACACGAAGTTGTTTGTGGGTGGATTGGCTTGGAAAACCACAAGTGAAACTTTACAAGGTTACTTTGAAAAGTTCGGAAAGATTCTTGAATCTGTTGTGATTTCTGAAAAATATAATCGTCGCTCTAGAGGCTATGGTTTTGTAAGTCTTCTGTTATTCTGCTCTCCTGATCTATTCTATATTTTATTATTTAATTGTTTTTCATAATTGTTATACTCGTATTACTTAATATTGCTTAGTTAGAATCTGCAAAATATATACTTAGGTAACATTCTGCGATCCAGAAGCAGCAAAGAAGGCGTGCTTCAATCCATATCCCATTATTGATGGTAGGAGAGTAAATTGCAATCTAGCTTCATTGGGACGATTGAAACCATATGGTATACCAATTTTATTTATATACTAGATTGTTAGTTTCAATAATTGTGCATTTTTGTTAAGGTGCACTTTTTTGTTTACTATAGGACACATTCGACCATCATCACCATACATGATGGGTCCTCAGATCATGAGAGACCCATATGCATATCAACTATCCTTTGGCTATTGTTATCCTTTATTCAGGTGAACGTTTTATTTTATAATTTCAAGAGAAAATAAAGTTAGTAGTCAAACACAATCTGATCTTGTATCTTCCTAATGTATTGTAGATTTCCAATTTATGGATTTGAATTTTTCTACCCACAGGTAAGTCTATATTTGTAATATGAATTAATATTTTATATAATTCTTGAAAAATTAAATATTAATGTTTGTACTATTATTCTAATTATTTCTTAATTTTTTATATAGATGTACGCTAACAACAGGACATATCCACCATCGATCATAGAATATGCTACCGGTCAAGGTGTTCCTATGTCAACTTTTTATATGTTTCCATATTATTGATTAAATCTCAGTCAGCCAGCCACAGACTATGAATCAGACTGGTTTTTGTCATTTGTGTGTGTAACCAAAAATAAAAGAAAAAAAGAAATCATCAACAACCAAGTGTCTCAGATATGGTGAGAAATCATCGTTTCAATTGAAAGAACATGTTTTATCCTGTAGTTTGTGTAAATGGTGCCAAGCTTTAAATACATTGACGACTAAAAGCTATTTAATGTATTGCCGGAATCTGATTTCTGGCAACCACATTGGCAATAATCAAAGTATGATTCTATTATTATTTAGAAATCTTGATGAAGCCCAGGATTCCGTGGTTATATTTTTTTTTTCATTTTCCATTAAATGGTATTGCTAAAATTAAGTTTAATGAAAACAATATTAATATGTATTGATTCATTTAAGCTTTCTCCTTTTACATTTAAATCCCTTATACTATAAGGCTCACGATGTGCCTGAGATTGACAATCTTCTACTTAATATGTACAAACTTTTCAACAACCTTGTAAAAGGATATGACCTCACACAATATGCATAATTAGACCATGGGTTAGTGGAAGTATTGAGTTAGAAAATAAGTTGAAGGCAACGTGGATTAGACGTCAAAACGTCTAAGAATTACATAAATTTGTTCTACACAAATCATGACCACTTTGACTTTTGACTGCTCACTTTTATATATATAATGAACAACTCGAGAGTCAAAAAAACGAATGAGATTCTTCTAGAACAAAAATATATGACCCTCCAATGTGTTTTGTCATGCCACATGTCGTAAACTTAATTAATCTTATTATTTGCCCCACTTATTTAATTTAATATCTACCCTATTTTCTCTCTATTCTAACACGTGCTTCTTTTTATCATCCACCACTAAACTCTATGAAGAATAAATTCTACACTCTTAGAAATATGAACCTAAAAATAATAATATGTAGTTTTTTTGCTTGAGTTTCTATTTGATGCATGCTTTTAAAAGCTCAAAATTGAAGAATATGAAAGCCATTTTTTTCTAACAAATGACCTTGGTTTTACATTCCTGAGAGCTCCCAACAATTATCTAATTTTAAACCACAAAATAGATCTGCGCATCATGGATCCATTACTTACCTCGGAGATCTTGTCCTTCTCTCGGAGGTCAAAACTTCTTCTTTATGGTTCTTCCTTCCACGTAATGGCTAGTAGCCTCTTGTACTCTTTATACCTTGGAAGCATGTTGGTGATAATTAGATGTACATTTCTTCATGTGGACACATTATTTCTTATGGAGATGAACTCTTATTTATATGGAGAGTTGTTTAAGCATTTTTAGTTTATCACTGACACCTATATATTTATCTATTTGCTTGCTAAAGCCTACTTAACACACATGATTATACCAATATATTTGTAGAACCTTTAATAAGTAAGATTATGCACCATAAGATCATTAAAACCCAAATTCTATGCTAACAACTTTTATCTTTGATGTTTATTTTTATTTTTGCAATGAATTTTAATTTTATAATATTAAATGATGGAATATTTATGATGGATGTTTCTATTTGCCTATTATACTGATATTGGAAATTTATTAATGATTTTGCATATTTCATGCAATGTAAATGATGATTTGCAATCCCTCTAGTCACTATAGAAGTAGTGTCTCAATTTCTTTCTTACTATATATACAAAGTCTATATATCATACACATTTTTCTCTCCTAAATATGCTTGCTTCACTGTTCTACTTTAGGTAAACTTATTACTCTCCAACCCTCTTATTTAATTCAAATATTGTATATATAATTCCTCTAATACTAAATTTGTGATATAATTACATCTTTGTATGGTGTATTATGTGACTTTGTATTCTAATTATTGAATATTTATTTTCAAGACAAATTTTCTAACTTTATAATGTTTTGTGCATTGGAATTTTTTATCTTAAAAAATGTTGGTGTATTCAAAACTCTTATCGATTTGTTTTTGTGGTCCAAACCTTTAGTGACTAGTTATTTATGTTTCATGAAAGCTTGGGTGTAATAGTAACTATATAGTTGATTTTCATAAATGTAGGTGTACTGAAAAAACTTGTTGGTTCGTTCTTTATGGTTAAAAAATTAGTGTCTTATATCGACCTGTATGAAAACTTAGGAGTTTTAGTTACTTTATAGTTGGTGGTTTTTAAAAAAAAATTTGTGTACTAAAAAACATTGATTGTTAATTTTATGAGATTCCAAAATTAAGTGGATTTTATTTGTGGTTTATGAAATCTTGGGTGTCTTCTATAACGTTGTTAATAGGTATCTTGTGGTACAAAAATTAGTCTTTGTGAGTACTTCTCAGTCACTAGGTAGTAACTCACGAGCCACTCGTTCACGAGGTAGTATTTAATAAGGTATCGACATGAGTCCTAAAGTTTCGATGCTTGATACATAAGATGATTTTCTTGAACAAATGGATTATATAAGAGGTCAAATAGCTTTAATCACTCCTATGTTTACAAATACCACAAGAGTACTATATTCCGCTAGTCATATTTATTTTTATTCTGTTGCTAAAAAATTTATTGACTAACTTGTATTTCAATGTTTGAATGGTTGGTATGGAAATCAAATAGGACAAGGATGCGGAGTTAGTGGAGAACATAAGGAAAAGGAAAGAACCAATCTCCGACCATCCTCCATAAGTTTATTTTGAGGTATGCGATACACCCATAGAAACTCTGGTTAAACGAGTATATAAGGTAAGATCAATTATTTGGATTACTGTAAAATAAATGTAAACAGTAATACAATATGTGTATAGTATGTGTAATAAGTTACGATTTCTCAAAAGATGGTTATACATTTAAGTTCCATAATTGGAAAGGTATTTACTTGTAATCTTGGAAAAATATGTCGGGAAATAGTCATTTGAATTTTGCTAGATGGTCTACCTTTCAATTATGTGACTAGTCCTAATAATCCTAATTGTATACAAAACACTCAAAATCCATGCTATGAACCAACCCCTATGACTACCCTTATATTGTTAATTGAACAATTATTTAAGCAACTAAGAATTAGCATAGTCGATGAGCTAAAGTATTAATGTTTAAAGGTTCACTTACATCGACATATATGAAGAAAGAATGGTATTAAAGCTCTTTGTGCTACTTGTTAATGGATTGACCTCAACTGAAATTTGAAAAATCAAATTATATGGTTTAGTTTCGTTACCGAGTGACATACATGATCCAATACAACTTATTTGATGAAAGATAATACTATACAATTGAAAAATATCAAGTGTGTGATGAGTTGTATGTTTCATTATGGTTTCGATATGGTTATATCTATCCCCAATGTTACTTCTTATATTGAGTATTTTATTAATTTTCACTTTCATATTAGATATTATAAACTTGTTTGTGAATGATGATATATTGGGTGTGGTTATTAATACAATGAAACATGTAGTGGTTTTATAAAATATGATTCAGATGTTGGGAATAAAGTTAGAATAGATTCCAAGTGCATTATAAATTCATGGGCCTAAAATGTTTATGTTCAAAAAAACCCTAAATCTTTTGGACTTAAGTACAAGACTAATGTTAGTTTTTACTACTAGATGGAAATATACGCATTACATATTTCAATAGGTTACGATTTCAAATAGATATTTACGAGTACTAACAATTATTATTTTGTGATAATATTTTAAGCCACAAGAAACTGAAGGTTGTGAATTAACTTATGACGATTCTAGAGTTTTGTAACACTAATACTTTATTTTTAGCTAAATATTATCTAATTAGTTATGTTGTTGTTGAAAAAGCTTATGATTTTTTTGAATATAGACGAAATTATTAATAATCCTAGACATAGGACAATACTCTCTGGTATGATGGCTACAATTTTTAATGTATTATGAGTCTTTTTCTTATCTTATTTCTATTTGATTTTTTACACCTGTTACAAATTCACACTTACTGAAATATTTGTTCACAAGATTCATGAGTTTGTTTGCATAGAGGAAGCTGATAGAAAAGTTTAGATGGAGAATAATAAATTTTATTTGAATAATTTGTAAAAAGGTTATCTGCAAAGATTATGTCGGAATGGACCCATCCCGTTCCCCAATGTATGTGTTGATAAAGAACCGGTAAATGGTAGACGACTATGATCATACGTCATCACATTTCAACCAAGGAAAATATAGTGACTTGGAGTACTTTCTCGGGATAGGTCATATAAAACATACAAAGTTTAGATTTTTTGAAGTGGTGGAAGCGGTATGCATTTGGACCGATTATGTGCCACATGGCTCGTGATTTGATCACCATTCCAACATGTTCTATCTAAGGAAACAACCTTTAGCAAGGGAAAAAAATCACCCACAGAATAGTTAGGATGATCAGGATTATATTGAAGAGTGTGTTTCATATGCAAGAGTAGAGCCACGCTAAATATCTAATACAATACCCACAAGTTGAGTTGCAATCCAATGATGAGATAATCTATCAAGTTCAAGTGAAAGGTAACCTTCAACAGACATAGTAAATCATTTTGATTGTTTACATATTTTATTTTGATTATTTAATAAGTATCATTTATAATATTCATTATTTGGTAATAAGAGAAGTAATTTAGATTGATATGTAATAATATATTTAATCAATTTAAATTTGTAATGATACAATTAGTTTATTTTATTTATTATTTTGTATAAGTATATTTCATAGTTTAATTTAGTTTAATTGGTAATAATTTAGTATTATAATATCATAATTATTTAAATAGTTAATAATTATAACATGCAAAATAAATCTAAAAAAACAAGAAATAATTACCAAAAGAACCCACGAAATCAACCCTAGCCCTATAGTGCAAAATTGAATCTAACCTAAATGTAAATCGGGCCTAACATACATCTAATCGAGTCTAGGTTAAGTTAGGTGTTGATATAAATATATTCTCTAATACTAAACAGATGAAAATCAAACTGGACCAATTTTGTACTATTTACAAAATCATTAAAAACATACCAAACTAGCCCGAGACCATTTGCTAGATGTTTGTTATAAACCTTTGGATTTAAATTAAACAGTTTCAAAATTAGCTAAAATTTCAGAGGTTGCAAAGTTCTTCAATTTCACCATTCTGTTAATAGTTACTATTCCTCATAAATTCATTTGCTCACTCCGTTCATATTTATTCGTCCAAATTTCTAAAAAAGGTTTTCAACTTTATTTGACTCTTTTTCATATTTAGTTACTTTTTACATTATTATCCTTGATTAAATTGTTGAAATTGTATTGCATTTAATAATCCTGTGTATTCTCCCTCTGTTCCATATAAATTGTCCGTTATCTTTCGACACAAATTAATAAATGTCATTATTAAGTTCAAATTTACAAAAATACCTCTTATAAAGTTGGTATTATTATAATACAAAATATAGTAACTATTAATGATTATTGACTGTGGTGTATTTTTAAGTATACATGTCTATTCTAATATCTAGAAAGGTGTAATTAGTAATAAAGTAATATTTTAAATATTTATAATAAAAAGTTAAAGCAAGGATAATAACTGAAAATATATTCCAAAGTTATCTTGAAATGTCAAGTGGAAAATATGACGTTTTTAGTAAGTGGACATTTTTTAGGAACAGACAAAGTATGTATTAAGAATAATTATGTAACGAGAATTATAATTAAATATTTTCTTTAATCATTGTATACTGAAAAGGCTGAGAGAATATTGATTAAGAAAAAACATATAAAAGAGATATTTTATTAAATACTTTCTTTAATCTTTGTGTACCAAAAAGGTAGACAAATAAAGTTGGACTTAGGGAGTATTTTTTTCCTTTTCTTTCTTTGACACAACCTAAAATAGTAATTAATATTACATCTATATTTTGCCAGAGCACACACTATATATCTCCTATATATATTAAATAAAATATCAAACACTAATATTATTATTGCTTCCTTGCATTGTTTATAATATATCTTGCCAGAGCGCACAATATATATCTCCTATATTTTCTCAAAACGGTTGTGCATTCTGATACGTCTCTCTACAGCCTATGGTTTTGTAAGTCTTTCTATTATCTGTATCTCATTATATATAATATATTTAATTATCTAATTGTTTTGGGTAATTGGTATACCAGTATTACTTAATATTGCTTAGTTAGAATATGTGTGATATATATATATATATATATATATATTTATTTATATATATATATATATATTTAGGCGGAATTATGTGATCCAAAATCATCAAAGAAGGCGTGCTTCAATGCCTATCCCAGTATTTATCCTAGGAGAGAATATTGTAGTCTAGCTTCATTTGGGTGATTAAACCCTTATGGTATTACAATTTTGTTTATATCCTAGTTTCTTAGTTTCAATAATTGTGCCTTCGTTGTTAAAAATAATAAAGTTTTTTATTTAATGTAGGACACATTAGACCATCGTCCCATGATGATGGGTACATAACTTAATTTTATTATTTCAAGAGAAAATAAAGTTTGTAATAAAACACGATATGATCTTAAATCTTCTTAATATAATGACAATATATGGACCTGAGTTTGTCAATGAAATTTTTTACTATATGGACATGAATTTGTCAACCCACACTCAAGTCCATATTTTTAATATGAATTAATTTTTTAGATAATTCTTGATAAATTGAATATTAATGTTTGTACTAATCTTTTTATGTTTGTACTAATATTAAATCTTCAGGTGTACACTAACAAGATGACATATCCACCATTGATCTCTTAATATACTACCAATCACATATCTACCATCGATCACATATCCACCATAATACATAATACACGTGCCTATATAGGGAAGTCAACGAATTAGGATTATTAATCTAATGAGCTAGTCATTACAAATAAAAATTGGGTCATATCTCTAACACACGTGAAATGATTTTGGTAAATTCGTGTGCTACTCCAGAAAATGGAAATCGGTGTGCACGTCGAGACTCGATAGAGCCTTCGTATATCGTTGAAGAGGAATCGGTGTGCACAGCTACAAACCAACAATCAACTATTAATTAAATTAATTATATTTGCTTATTTATTTAAGTAAGAAAAGATAATTAATAGTCATAATAGTTGATTGTTGGTTTCTAGCAGTGCACACTGATTCCACTTCAACGCTATACCAAGGTTCAATCGAGTCTCGATCTGCACACTGATTTCCATTTTCTGGAAGTAGCCACACGAATTTACCAAAATCATTTAAAGTGTGTTAGAGATATGACACAATTCTTCTTTGTAATGACTAGCCTATTGAATTAATAATTCTATTTTATTGACTTTCCTATAAAAGTGTATTATTATTTACATCCTCTAGAAAATTATCTCTTTAATCTCTCTTTCATTATAGTGGTACTCCCTTCTTTAATAGAGATTTTTTCGTGTTGGGTTTCCACGTAAATATTGTGTGTGTTACTTAGTTGTATGTTTTATTCATTCGATTCAATTTTAACAAATTTGTATCAGAGAAGTTTTGTATTTTTCTACACAATAATAGAGAATTCAAGAGTTATCATATATTCATTAAACCATAAACCTTTGTTTTTCTTTTACCCTACATTTTTTCCTTCAATTTTTATTATTTAATTAAATTTAAAAAAATTAAAAATAAATTTGAGTTTGTTAGTAGAATTTGAAAGTCATCGCTCATCTACAACAATTAATAACAAAAATGTGTTCTACATATGGTCGGCATAAGATTTATTAAATTTCATCCATTATAGAGAAAATTGAGTTGATCTATGGTTTTGACTTGATAAATCTCTCTTGTCTCAAAATTTTAATAATTTTCAAAGAAACATTGCTCAATCTGTTCTACATCGGATTGCGATCAAAACAACACGTTAACTGTCGATGTTGGTTCAAAAAATCGTAAAGAAAAACTTGGGTTAAGCTTTTTCTCTTGCGGGTTGGGTTGTTGCAAAAAATTGGGTGAAGACATGTCTGATCCTCTGTGTTGCAGTTTACATAGTTCCTTTGTTCTGCGCGTCTATTGGTTGCTCCTCTAATCGTGAAACGCAGAGCATACAACTCCATGCGCACCTGGTTTCGAAAAGAAACAAGTAAAAAATATTGCTCTTTTTCTTTAGTATAATAATATATATTATATATCCACATGACTTTGAGTAGCTATTGCTTGACTTTGAATAACCATCAAGTTTGATAGTGGACCAAGAAGTTGAATTTTTACGTTGACTTTTTCTGACCTACCCGGAGGTTTATCGGCGCTCTAGATCCGTTGTCAAAGTCGGTATCTCTTAATTTTTATTGTTTATGCTACTTTGTCTTATTTATTAGTTAGTAAGCGATTATGATAACGTTAAAATTTGAAATTCTACTATTGTATCACAATACACGATTTTTATTATGACAAGTTAAGATTCGAGTTATGCTCGCTTATATGGATTTGTAAGCGCTGTAAAGGCTTTATAAAATTAACTCAATTATGACCGACACAGAGAAATAAAAAAGAATCTTAAAGCTCTATAACAGATTGTACTTCATCTCTCAAATCAGATATTACAAGAAATTTGAAACAAAAGACTTTTGATGCTTTAAGGTTGAAATTAGAGCAATTGTGTATGACAAAAAGTCTTACTAAGAGTTAGCTCTCAGGCAATGACTTTATTCTCATTGTTTGGTTGAACTTACGTCTTTAGAAGACCATATATATATATATATATATATATATATATATATATATATATATATGTGTGTGTGTGTGTATTTTTAAGGAGAGTGTATCTATTTTCGAAGCATTAAAAGTCAAGTATGAAGATGAAGATCAAATTATGGTGCTAATTTTATTATGTTAATTACACCCATAATAATTGAATTTACAGACACAATATTATAATGTCACAAAACCTTATATGTGGATGAAGTATATGTAGCTTCATATTTTACGGAAAGGATGAAACACTTGTTCGGTACAATTGAGCCCCACGCAGAAGGCTTGTTTGTGTGAGGAAATCTTGCATGATTGAAAATATGGTAGTAATGAATGGAAGACAAACAATTTATGAATCTACAGCAAGAAAAAATGGAATATAACATTTGAACATCGTTTATTATAATACACGTTCAAGAATCATATTCAAAAGCACAACCATTACCCAAATAAATTCGGTGAACATGACGTCGTACAAAATGATAGCGATGGAGACTTTTAGCTATTATCACCCTTATTAACTAGTAGAAGAAATAGAAGGAGTGCATACGAGCAAAACCTGATCTATATTCTCTCATCTTTATTCTCTCATATTTATTTTATTGTCTTTTATTTTTATTAGTTATTAATCTGATCTTCCCATCATATTTATTCACTTTTCTTGTCTTTTAATTGATTAATTGCTACTCTGATTTATTTGTCCATCTATTAACACATTTAAGTCCGTGAGGAACGAATCTACTTATCAAAAAATCTTGGATACATCTTGTAATTGTGTTTAATTTAGGGTGATTAGTGCATTGTTTTTCGTATTTATTTATCGCATTTTTATCACACCCTAGGCGACACCACCAATATTAAGATCCATTAAACATTACCAAAATTTTGATATCAAACTTACCATTCCCCATTCATTCACATGAATGCCCTAAAACCTAAAAAAGTTTGGAACAAAACATTGTTTTTGTTAAAGTTGAGCAAAATATTTTGAACACATAATCCAAACGTAGATAGTAAATCTTAAATGGACATAATTTCATGAGAGGTAGGATATGAATTTCATAATTATGATTATTGAAGTTTTTTTGTTCAGATCGATGAAATAAAAAATGGATTGTTGTAGGTGATTACTATGTTTTATGATCCTTGTGGGTTAAGTTTGGTTTATGAAGCTTTGATTTTTGATAAGATCAAGGTAATAAACAGAATTGTGGGTTGAACGTTCTTTGGTTGTTCAGGTTGATCCCTCAGTTGTGGTCACCATCAGTCTAACCCAAAATAATAAAGAATAATTCCCATTGAAACCTCACAAATGAAATTATCCAAAATTGATATTTGTGGTTGGTTTTATAAGTGAGTGTTTTATTTGATGAAGAGTAAGAATTCATGAATCGATAGTTTCTCTTTTCTTGCCTAATTAGTCCAGACTCACTTAAAAAATTATTTTGGTGATTTGAGTTTAGTACATGGCTGGATGGTGATATATGATGTTATGTAAATGGTGATTTGCGATGTTAGATACCAATGTGAGATCAAGCCCCTATTATTTATGTGGTTCTTAGGAATTAGTACGAAACCTTATTGTCCAAGAAATAGTGTTATAGTGGTGAATATGGACTATGTTCTATTCAATAACTTTACTAACTAACTCAAGTCTATATAAGGTAGATCTAAGAACATGTCTAGTATAGAATGTAAACGAACAGTTTATCTAACACTTAGAGTGCAATAAATAAAATAAATGTTATCTAACTATTGAGGAAAAAGTTTATCGAACTCCTAACATGCAAGATGTAAGATTTAACCTAACCTATTACATAGAGACGATAAATTGAACATATATCTTGAAATAAAGTAAAGAGTGAGATAAGAGAATTAATAGATGATATTTGAAGTGACCTCACAAACCTTTAAGAATGTAGTTGAACAATCCTTTCGGAAAGACTCATTATGCATTTTTTTACACATGGATATGAATAAATTACCACTCCTCAACTACTCGTCTCTCGTACGAGGAAACAACTCTTTCCTAATCTAAAGAAAACGTGTCATAAATAGGGTTTCAACACTATAACCTAACTTACATTTATATATATATATATATATATATATATATATTTATTTGAGTAGTTATTGCTTGACTTTGAATAACCATCAAGTTTGACAGTGGACCAAGAAGTTGAATTTTTACGTTGACTTTTTCTGACCTACCCGGAGGTTTATCGGCGCTCCAGATCCGTTGTCAAGGTCAGTATCTCTAAATTTTTATTGTTTATGCTACTTTATCTTATTTATTAGTTAGTAAGCGATCATGATAACGTTAAAATTTAAAATTCTACTATTGTATCACAATACACGATTCTCATTATGGCAAGTTCAGATTCGAGTTATGCTCGCTTATATGGATTTGGATTATGCGCTATTAAGGCTTGATAAAATTTACTCAATTATGACCGACATAGAGAAAAAAAAGAATCTTAAGGCTCTATAACAGATTGTACTTCATCTCTCAAATCTGAAATTCTGCAGCCACGTCCACTAAAGTGAAGATAACTTAAAATTAGCTGGGAATTTGGAGGAGCAATCTAAAGTAAAAGTGTATATATTCTCGCTGCGGTCGTTTTGATATAATGTAGAAGAAAATTGGACCAATAATGAAGGAGTACGACCAGAACAATACATCAATATTTATCCTATCTCCTATATTTTAGGAAACAAATTTGAATTGAAAAATGAGTCCAATTACTTGTCTTCTGCTCCAAGATTTCGACCTAGGGTCTTCTTAACACCTATAAATACACCCTTTATTCATTGTAAACAGGTCCTTGCCACTCCAAAATTATTCCTTAATATTATACATCATAGAAGTCATTCAAGAGAAGCAAGTTGAAAGTATGTATCTTTATTTTAGTTTACTTCTTGTTAGCATGAACTAATTTTCCCATAGCTTGGGTTTTGAATATGTATAATCTTTGATTCTATTTTCTTCTATCTAAATTTATTTGGGAAAACCCTTTTAAATTAATTATAGCTTCTTAACCATATATTTGTTTTACGTTCTTTGATTTATTGCCTATCATAATCTTGATCACGTTAGCATTGTCTTAATAATAGTTAAATGGTCACCGGGAAGGGGTTTCTAATTATTGAAACATCACATAAGTGTCTAGTGTGCGGTAGTGATCCGGAAGGGCTTGCCTAACTAGATAGTCATTATGGTTTGAGATTTAATCACCGATCATTACGCAGGGTCCCTTTACCCAAGTCCCTTCGTAATTGTTAGGTCACCACCTAAGTGCATCCGGTAGGGGGTTAGGAGGAATATATAATCCTGACTACTTATATAATAGCTTTAATCACCCTTATTAACTAGTAGAAGAAATAGAAGGACTAGTGCATATTGGCCAAACCTAAGCTATACTCCCTCATCTTGTTCTTACATAATTTAATTTATTGCCTTTAGTTTAATTAATAATTCTCTCCTAAATCAATTCATTATTTACTTTTCTTGTCTTTAATTCACTAACTATTTAATACTATGCTTGCCTGTTAATCCATTCATATAACACACTAAGTCGCTCGGAATAAATCTTTACTTATCATTAAGACTTGCGTACGACTTGTGATACTTGTAGTGAGTACCGTGCTCAGTTAGGGTGTTTAGTTACATCTTTTATTATATTATTTTTATCACACCTTTACCGACACAAACAGTTGAATACTATACAAGCAATATTTATAGGTATTCTTTTGCATGCATAGAACTAACTCATATCTTGACATAATGTTTAAAATAATGGACAAGTATTGTAATTTTTTTATGATAAAACACTTGTTGTGTACAAGTTGACTCACTAATTTTGGGTGTCTAGGTTGCAAATCCGGTGTCAAATTATGGAGAAGTGTGGGATAAGAAAATAAATACATAGATGTGAGTTTTATGTACACTGATAGTCATGTATTTTCATTATGTACTGCCAAAAAGCTTTTTTAATGTGATTCGCACATGTTGGTGCATCTTATCATGCATAAGGGCAAGGTGCGAAGGTATCGATTAAACTAAAGCTGCAATTATTTGTGATACTATTGGTGATCCTGTGAAAGACACTTCAAGACCATCACTTATTATCTTGAAAAAACTCATGGCAATTGAATAATTAGTGTTTGCTCATTTCAAAAATTTACATAAGAGAAACCAAGCTATAACCTCTCTCTTTCCTCTGGTACTAAGTCTAGAAGCACAGGAGTGAAAATGTCATAACACACCCGGAAGTGTTGCTTATACATACTTCCAGAAAAAATTAAGATACTAGGAAAATTTTGAATAGTCGTACGGGTTGTTCACTTACTGATGAAATCGTTGAGCGACAAATCCACCAAAATCTTGGCTAAACCGAATCAGATTAGTGGTATTCCATATTTTTCTTTCCTCCATAGGTCGCGGTGATAATTAATGGTGTCTCTGCATCAACTCTCTTTCCATTAACACTGGAAAAGTCCATGGAAAGAACAATTAATTAAAAAAAGAAAAGTTGTTTCATTACCACCTCCAAGTTATTGAGTGACAAGAAACATATACTTTACCTCCTTGCATTAGACTGACGGAAAATCGGGTTATCTTTTGGTATACTCGTCATTAACATAACTAATATCTTGTCATATTTGCTCGACCCCTCTAAGAGTCGGCGCAGTCTTTCATCCCTTTCTACCTAAATAAAGCAAGTACTAGATATCAGATTCACTAAAGTAACAAAATATAGTTGTTGGAAAAGACTAACAATATCACTAGAATAGTAAAAAATGGGTCTCATATAAATATATTCCAAACAAAATAATACAACCACTATTAAAAGAAAGTGGAATAACAAGAATATAAAGGTATCCAAAGTATGTAATACTACAACTATTACATGAAAAAATAGACAATCAGTACTTACATGGAAATTTAGAGAAAAGTGAATAAATACAAATACACATAAAAAAAGTGTAGCAGCGTTAAAAAATATATCTTGGGAGAACGGTATCTCTAACAATTGTATCACTCTAATCTCTATGTCAAAAATGATTTGACTAATCATGTAGAAAAGAGTTTTCAATTCTTATAAATTCTTACTTTTTTATATTCTATTCTTTATTCTCTCTAGAATAGTTTTTTCTTATTCTCCTAGAATAAGTTTTCCATTCTCTCTAGAATTATTTTTCATATTCTCTAAAAATTCAAGTGATAAAGTCACTATTTATAGAGAAAATGATAAGAAAAAAACCATCACATAAATGCCTCTTCAATGCTCATTAAAGCTAGACGTTTTTTTACTAAGTCTTGTGACTCCTGTAACTGTCGAATTGAAGAGCTATCAATCTTTCTCGGTTTGTCTTTTATTTTACTAGGTGAGAATTTTCAACACATAAAACATTTTTCCACTTTTCCCAAGAGAAAGAAAGAATTAATAAGAAATTCTTTAGTTTTAGTAATTCCAACCATTTCTTTTCAAATTTTAAGGTTGGACTTTTAGAACACAAATAGTTTTTTTTCAATTTCTCCCAAAAGCATGAAAGAGTTAATAAATTAAATCATCGTTCATTTAATTATTCCAACAATCTCCCACTCAAGTTCTTTGGGAGAGAAGGTGAAAAGATTTCCATAAATACCAGGATTTAGGTGAATTGTACTTAAGTGTCAATATTTTTTGATTTAAATTGACACATAGTGAAGTGAGGTAACCACCAAAAACATATCAAGTAAACGTACTCTAGAACTTGATGGTTTTCAATCGAGACTCTCACATTACATACTCTACCCGGCTGATAGTTACGAATTCTTTAAACATCACCCTTTCCTTACACATAAGTGAGCTCCAAGAGCGTCTAGCCTCATTAGCCGACCCCTCTCAGATTTCGAGATCGTTAAGAGAAATAAAGCTCATCCTCATTATGAGTCTCGCGAATTCATCAAGTCTTTTCTCTTTAGGACCACCCTTACGTGCTATAAATTTGTAGTGAGTCTAAAAACTCATCCCTTGGGAACATCAAGGACGTCTCGTGAAAGTCATATTATGATCAATATACAACAACCTCAACAGTAAATTCATCAATTCCATCTCAATAGGACCGCCACACATGCCTATGAATTCATTAAGTATGAGCAATATACAAACAACCTCAACGGTGAATTCATCAAGTCTGTCTCGATAGAACTACCACACATGGATACGAATTCATTAAGTTTGATAAATATACAACAACCTCAACGGTGAATTTATCAATTCCGTCTTGTTAGGACTACCACACATGGCTATGAATTCATTAAGTTTGAGAAATATACCACAACCTCAACGGAGAATTCATCAAGTCCGTCTCAATAAGACCACCACGCATGGCTTTGAATTCATTAATTTTTAATCTTCTCATGTATGCACAATTCACACTATATAGATAGGAAATTAGTGCATTATAAAGAATTATTAGTCATAGGTTCCCCATTAATGGGTTCTAGTCCTATCACTCAACATATCCAGGTTTATTCTCCCGGTTAAATTTTTTAGTAAACAAATCAACCATTTATTTTATCATATATATGTGTCCCACTTAGCGTAAAAAAAGTCTTTTAAGAACTACATGAGTCATTTTAAAACACAAATCTAGATCAATGGTACCTCTCTCGTACTATATTAAATGATAAATAGTAACCCAATTGTCACCACTTGAGTCTCTACAAGTTAAGTATAGTTCATTAAGAACATCATAATCCTTATAATTATTTAATATTCTTTAAGGGGTACACCCCCGACAATTCTCTTATTCATGAATACCAGTATTACAAGGAATTTTTTTCAATATATTATATAAATGGAGGAAAACCTTTCCAATAAAGTGAAACTAACTAAGATAAATTTTTTTATCGACTCTAATAATTTTTATCCTTAGGATCAGCTTCCCCCACATCTTTTATTCATAAATAGAAGAATAAAAGAAGTAAGTCTCATGAATGAAAGTACCAAAAGTGAAACATGTTATACACATATTGACAAAAGTGTAACACAATATGATCCATCTTTTATTGAGATACAATTTCATTAGAAAGTTGTCTGTTTAACAACCCAAAACAATTTCATAAGTTTTCCTACTTTATCCCCTTGACCCAAAACCACCAACCTTTCAAGTCGCACCATATAGATATCCATTCATATATTGATTTAAAATCTAAATGATGTATAATCATGTTTGTGAATAATAATTAGTGTATCAAGAGTCAAAGTGTGGTTGTATAAGAAAGTAGGAGTAAAAGTAATTTTTAAACTTACATAAAGGTGGAAAAACAAGAACGTATCCTTGAGTCGATTCACTTTTCGACTTGTATGGGACTAAATAGATCTTGTTGGGTTATTTCCAGAGACATATTTCTTCTCATCAAAATCATCACCACATGCCTTTATGAACCATTTCACCGATAGTCTTTGTTGACTTCTCAACGACACATAGATAAAAGCTTAGGTTCATCACATCATCCAAGATCCATTCCTTAACCACCGAATATTATCTTTTTTGAACCCAACTTCGAGAGCCGGAATCTTAGAATTTAGCTCTTTGGTATATCCCCATTGGCCTCAAAGGCAGGAAGTACCTCGAGAACATCAAGACCTAGTTCATTTTGTTCAAGGCATATCAGTGGATTTTGTGCCCAACATTTGTAGTTTGAACCACTGAAAGGCTCCACCTTAGTCACATCTGGAATGGATTTTGTGTTCAAGGATGAAGCAACCGCCGATATGGAAAAACCATTTTACTACCAGTGATATTAAAAATATATTTTTTAATTGTTGGAAAAGACTAACAATATCACTAGAAAAGTAAAAAATGAATTTCATATAAATATATTCCAAAAAAAATAATACAACCAATATTACAAGAAAGTAGAATAACAAGAATATAAAGGTATCCAAAGTATGTAATACTACAACTATTACATGGAAAAAAAGACAATCAGAACTTACATGGAAATTTAGAGAAAGGGAATAGATACAAATACACATAAAATAAAGTGTAACGGCGTTAAAAAAGATATCCCGGGAGAACCAGTATTTCTAACAATTGTATCACTCTAATCTCTATGTCAAAAATGATTTGACTAATCATGGAGAAAAGAGTTTTCTATTTTTCTAAATTCTTACTTATTTATATTCTATTCTTTATTTACTCTAGAAAAGTTTTTTCTATTCTCCCTAGAATAGTTTATTCCTATTCTCTCTAGAATAAGTTTTCCATTCTATCTAGAATTATTTTTCCTCTTCTCTATAAACGCAAGTGAGAAAGTCACTATTTATAGAATAAATGACAAGACAAAAAACCTCACATAAATGCCTCTCTAATGTTCATTAAAGCTAGCCTTTTTTTTACCATGCCTTGTAACTCATGTAACTATCGAATTGAAGAGCTATCAATCTTTGTCGGTTTGTCTTTTATTTTCTTCTCTATTTTCTAGTGTGAGACTTTTTAACACATAAAAAGTATTTTCACCTTTTCTAAGAGAACAAAAGAATTAATAAAATAAAATTCTTCAATTTTAGTAATTCCAACAATTTATTTTCAAATTTTAAGGTGGGACTATTTGAACACAAATATTTTTTTCCACTTCTCCCAAAGCATGAAAATAATTAATAAATTAAATCATCATTAATTTAATAATTCCAACAATAGTAACCTTCTACTGAGGAATTTCAAAAAAAACTTGATTCAAGATCATCTTCACAAGAAAAATCATAAGGAAATTGAGTGAAATAAAATCAAGTGCTTTAGAAGAGTAAGGGTGCAATATTGTTATGATTTTTGCTTCTAGCTTCAAAAAATTTGGTCCTCATCTGAATAGAGACTCATAGTAGCCAAGGTTTAAATAAGATAAGCCCAAAGGTCCTTAGCCCATTCCGGTAAAAAGACCGAGGAAGAAGATAAGAATTTATTTCTTTCAAAAAAAAACTTGTCGAAAGAAGAGAATATGAGGGATAAGTGTTATATTCTATCATTTCCAAGTAGGGAAAATATGAATGGAGTAATAAGAGAATAGAATGATCACTATATTTATAGTAGGGAATGTACTAACCTGCTTCCCATGATAATTAATAAAGAGAAGTTTCTTGTATACCAATGAGTGATAACATCTGAGAAGACTTGACAATCAGAGTTATCTGAAAGACCGTCGTAGCCTCAATAAACAAAGTTATCAAAAGTACCAACGTACACTCGACAAGTAAAGTAACCAAAAGACTGACGTAGCCTCGACAAAATAGTTATTCGAAAGAATGGCGTTGCCTCGGTAACCATATTTGCCCAAAAGACCAACGCAGCCTTGGTAAATAAGGTTATCTAAAAGATCAACCTAGCTTCACGTAAATAGGGTTATCTAAAAGACCGACGTAGCCTTAGTAAATAGAGTTATCCAAAAGGCCGATGTAGACTAGGAACGTTAGAGTTATCTAAAACAGATGTAACCACAACAACCTAGAGAGAGAACTGTCCAAAAACTAATATAGCTTTGGCAATCATTTCCCCATTGATCACACCCTCCTAAAGGTACGCTTGTTAAATATATTGTCAATAGTTTAGAGAGAAAAAACATGTAAGACCGATATTAACTTGGCTACCAATATCATCAGGAAAGAAAACCACAATTCTTGGCAAAAACATATCTGAAGAAACACAAACATACGTGTCTAGCCTCATATCAACTAAAAACGAGCATAGGCGATGCATCCTTTTGATCACATCTTAAAAAAAGATATTGATCTCTTAAATTTAAAGAGGTATTAATAAGACAAAATATAATGTAGATACTCATGGGAATCCTGACACATTTAAAGCCGAGAAATTATGTCATGCTACAGATTTGATACAAAGATGCTTAAGGAATAGATCGAGCATATCTCATTCCTGGCCGCTTTCCCAAGGATGAGTTATGCACGCAAAAATTATGAGGTTATATTACGTAGAAAACAGGTAGATTTTTCCATACTTATGATGCACACCCGCCTTATGTGTAAACTAAACCAAGCATCCTTTCGCGTGTTTATAAAAACCTATAATACATAATGCACCGGCAGAATCTGTACCTTTGGTTCCTCACTCTAAAAACTCTATCTTTCTCTTTATACAAATGGATTTGGTTAATATACGTTCGACATAAGTGTCCATATCTCCTCAGGTTAACTATTCCCCAATAATAAAAATGCTAATGTTGAGCGTCAAAGTGTTATTGGGAGACACCTTCCTTTGGTGTTGATAATGGTTGTGAAAAGTTAGAAGATCGTCAAAGCTTCATGGAGATCCTTATAATTTCATCGCTCATCCATCAGGAGTAGAAATATTTTATTATAATTTGATATTCCTGGCTCTTTTTCTCCTTTTGCCTACACATATGCATATATTTCATCGCATTTTGGGTTTGTCTGTATCCTACGGATAAGTATGGCTCCGAGGTTGATGGTAGTGTGGATTTTCGTTCTATATTAGTCTCCATCCCCAACCCAATAACTTATGGAACCCCATATATAATCCCATATTAATTAACATATCAACCCCAACCTAATTTGATACATAGTGTCATTCTCTATCACTCAATCAATTACTCAAGTTTCAAGCGTCCCCTCTCCCTCACTAATTTCCACCTTAATTCTCATTCATTCACAATTACATATTATCCTTACCTCTTAACCTACATTCTTTTTACCACATATGATTATGACCTATTTAACCGTATAAATTTTTACACCCATTTTCCTCACTACATATGCACCATCCTTATTAATGTGTAGATAATTTTAACATGTAAAATAAGATTAATTTTTTTATGTGGATTCAATGCCTAGTGTTTGTGCATTAGTTTACTGTTTTTAGATGATCGTGGATTTGTTTTTTTTATAAAATGCTTTACCATGTTGATTAATGGAATATTTTAATCGATCAACCTATTTTTTATCAGATTAGTGATATAAACAAATTTGTACTTATATTTAAGCATAGGTTAGTCTTTAAGTTCTCTAATGTTAGTGAACCTATTTATTGATGAGATTAGTGATATAAATTTCTTTATTTAACTAATTTCAGTGCATAATAGTTGTTAATGTTTGTGAGTTAATTTTTTTTTTGTAATTTGATGGTTTTCCAAGCTGTTTCGTGGGTTATTCCTTTATCAATGAAGGTGTTTATTGAGAGACTAGTAAAATAAATTTATTCAATGCATGGTTTTTTAATATATTTTAGATGTATGTGGGTTGGTTTTTTTTTTATCTAGTGATTTCATGCTAATATGTGGGTTAATTTTGATTAATCAAGTTTTTATTGAGATCGATGATTGTAAAAAATTTACAATGGATGAATTTATTCCATAATTGTGAGTGATTATTATGTTTTATGATCCTTGTGGGTTAATTTTGATCTATGAAGCTTTATTTTTTACTAAGATTAGTGAAATAAAAAAATTATGGTTGGTTATTTGGTTGTCCAGGTTGATCTCTCAGTTATACTCATCTTCTTTTATTCGCTCATTCCATCCCAATATAATAAAAAACAATACCCATTGAAATCCCATAACTGAAATTATTCTAAATTGAAATTTGTGGTTGGATTTAAAAGAGGGTATTTTATTATGATGAATAGTAAGAATGAATAAATCGACAATGTCTCTTTTCTTGCCTAATTGGTCCATATTTATTTGTAAATTTATTTGGTGCTTCGAGTTTGGTACATGGCTAGATGCTGACGTATGATGTTATACCTATTGTGATTTACAATCTTAGATACCAATATGAGATCAAACCCTTATTATTTGTGTGGTTCTTTGGAATCTATACACACCCTTATTGTCCAAGTTATAGTTTTAGAGGGGTGAATATGGACTATGTTATATTATATAATTCAACAACTTAACTCAAGTAAATTGAGCTAGATCTAAGAGATGGTATAATATAGAATGTAACGAACAATTTATCTAACACTTAGGTTTCCATAAATAAAAGTTATGTTAGCTAACTATTAAGGGGATAGTTTATCAAACACCCAACATATAGGATCTAAGATTTAAACTAAGAAACTATATAGTTGATTTTCATAAATGTAGGTGTACTGAAAAAACTTGTTGGTTCGTTCTTTATGGTTAAAAAATTAGTGTCTTATATCGGCCAGTATGAAAACTTATGAGTTTTAGTTACTTTATAGTTGGTGATTTTTTTTAAAAAAAATTGTGTATTAAAAAACATTGATTGTTAATTTTACGAGATTCCAAAATTAAGTGGATTTTATTTGTGGTTTATGAAATCTTGGGTTTCTTCTATAACGTTGTTAATAGGTATCTTGTGGTACAAAAATTAGTCTTTGTGAGTATTTCTCAGTCACTAGGTAGTAACTCACGAGCTACTCGTTCACGAGGTAGTATTTAATAAGGTATCGAAATGAGTCCTAAAGTTTCGATGCTTGATACATAAGATGATTTTCTTGCACAAATGGATTATATAAGAGGTCAAATAGCTTTAATCACTCCTATGTTTACAAATACCACAAGAGTACTATATTCTGCTAGTCATATTTATTTTTATTCTTTTGCTAAAAAATTTATTGACTAACTTGTATTTCAATGTTTGAATGGTTGGTATGGAAATCAAATAGGACAAGGATGCGGAGTTAGTGGAGAACATAAGGAAAAGGAAAGAACCAATCTCCGACCATCCTACATAAGTTTATTTTGAGGCATGCGATACACCCATAGAAACTCTAGTTAAACAAGTATATAAGGTAAGATCAATTATTTGGATTACTGTAAAATAAATGTAAACAGTAATACAATATGTGTATAGTATGTGTAATAAGTCACGATTTCTCAAAAAATGGTTCTACATTTAAGTTCCATAATTGGAAAGGTATTTACTTGTAATCTTGGAAAAATATGTCGGGAAATAGTCATTTGAATTTCGCTAGATGGTCTACCTTTCAATTATGTGTCTAGTCCTAATAATCCTAATTTTATACAAAACACACAAAATCCATGCTATGAACCAACCCCTTTGACTACCCTTATATTGTTAATTGAACAATTATGTAAGCAACTAAGAATTAGCATAGTCGATGAGCTAAAGTATTAATGTTTAAAGGTTCACTTACATCGACATATATCAAGAAAAAATGGTATAAAAGCTCTTTGTGCTACTTGTTAATGGATTGACCTCAACTGAAATTTGAAAAATCAGATTATATGGTTTAGTTTCATTACCGAGCGACATACATGATCCAATACAACTTATTTGATGAAAGATAATACTATACAATTGAAAAATATCAAGTGTGTGATGAGTTGTATGTTTCATTATGGTTTCAATATGGTTATATCTATCCCCAACGTTACTTCTTATATTGAGTATTTTATTAATTTTCACTTTCATATTAGATATTATAAACTTGTTTGTGAATGATGATATATTGGGTGTGGTTATTAATACAATGAAACATGTAGTGGTTTTATAAAATATGATTCAGATGTTGGGAATAAAGTTAGAATAGATTCCAAGTGCATTATAAATTCATGGGCCTAAAATGTTTATGTTCAAAAAAACCCTAAATCTTTTGGACTTAAGTACAAGACTAATGTTGGTTTTTACTACTAGATGGAAATATACGCATTACATATTTCAATAGGTTACGATTTCAAATAGATATTTACGAGTACTAACAATTATTATTTTGTGATAATATTTTAAGCCACAAGAAATTGAAGGTTGTGAATTAACAATATGTGTATAGTATGTGTAATAAGTTACAATTTCTCAAAAGATGGTTCTACATTTAAGTTCCATAATTGGAAAGGTATTTACTTGTAATCTTGGAAAAATATGTCGGGAAATAGTCATTTGAATTTTGCTAGATGGTCTACCTTTCAATTACATGTCTAGTCCTAATAATCCTAATTTTATACAAAACACACAAAATCCATGCTATGAACCAACCCCTATGACTACCCTTATATTGTTAATTGAACAATTATGTAAGCAACTAAGAATTAGCATAGTCGATGAGCTAAAGTATTAATGTTTAAAGGTTCACTTACATCGACATATATGAAGAAAAAATGGTATAAAAGCTCTTTGTGCTACTTGTTAATGGATTGACCTCAACTGAAATTTTAAAAATCAAATTATATGGTTTAGTTTCGTTACCGAGCGACATACATGATCCAATACAGCTTATTTGATGAAAGATAATACTATACAATTGAAAAATATCAAGTGTGTGATGAGTTGTATGTTTCATTATGGTTTCAATATGGTTATATCTATCCCAAATGTTACTTCTTATATTGAGTATTTTATTAATTTTCACTTTCGTATTAGATATTATAAACTTGTTTGTGAATGATGATATATTGGGTGTGGTTATTAATACAAGGAAACATGTAGTGGTTTTATAAAATATGATTCAGATGTTGGGAATAAAGTTAGAATAGATTCCAAGTGCATTATAAATTCATGGGCCTAAAATGTTTGTGTTCAAAAAATCCCTAAATCTTTTGGACTTAACTACAAGACTAATGTTGGTTTTTAATACTAGATGGAAATATACGCATTACATATTTCAATAGGTTACGATTTCAAATAGATATTTACGAGTACTAACAATTATTATTTTGTGATAATATTTTAAGCCACAAGAAATTGAAGGTTGTGAATTAACTTATGACGATTCTAATGTTTTGTAGCACTAATACTTTATTTTTAGCTAAATATTATCTGATTGGTTATGTTGTTGTTGAAAAAGCTTATGATTTTTTTATGAATATAGACGAAATTATTAATAATCCTAGACATAGGACAATACTCTCTGGTATGATGGCTACAATTTTTAATGTATTATGTGTCTTTTTCTTATCTTATTTCTATTTGATTTTTTACACCTGTTACAAATTCACCCTTACTGAAATATTTGGTCACAAGATTCATGAGTTTGCTTGCATAGAGGAAGCTGATAGAAAAGTTTAGATGGAGAATAATAAATTATATTTGAATAATTTGTAAAAAGGTTATCTGCAAAGATTATGTCGGAATGGACCCATCCCGTTCCCCAATGTATGTGTTGATAAAGAACCAGTAAATGGTAGACGACTATGATCATACGTCGTCACATTTCAACCAAGGAAAATATAGTGACTTGGAGTACTTTCTCGGGATAGGTCATATAAAACATACAAAGTTTAGATTTTTTGAAGTGGTAGAAGCGGTATGCATTTGGACCGATTATGTGCCACATGGCTCGTGATTTGATCACCATTCCAACATGTTCTATCTAAGGAAACAACCTTTAGCAAGGGAAACAAAATCACCCACAGAATAGTTAGGATGATCAGGATTATATTTAAGAGTGTGTTTCATATGCAAGATTAGAGCCACGCTAAATATCTAATACAATACCCACAAGTTGAGTTGCAATCCAATGATGAGATAATCTATCAAGTTCAAGTGAAAGGTAACCTTCAACAGACATAGTAAATCATTTTGATTGTTTACATATTTTATTTTGATTATTTAATAAGTATCATTTATAATATTCATTATTTGGTAATAAGAGAAGTAATTTAGATTGATATGTAATAATATATTTAATCAATTTAAATTTGTAATGATACAATTAGTTTATTTTATTTATTATTTTGTATAAGTATATTTCATAGTTTAATTTAGTTTAATTGGTAATAATTTAGTATTATAATATCATAATTATTTAAATAGTTAATAATTATAACATGCAAAATAAATCTAAAAAAACAAGAAATAATTACCAAAAGAACCCACGAAATCAACCCTAGCCCTATAGTGCAAAATTGAATCTAACCTAAATGTAAATCGGGCCTAAAATACATCTAATCGAGTCTAGGTTAAGTTAGGTGTTGATATAAATATATTCTCTAATACTAAACAGATGAAAATCAAACTGGACCAATTTTGTACTATTTACAAAATCATTAAAAACAGGCCAAACTAGCCCGAGACCATTTGCTAGATGTTTGTTATAAACCTTTGGATTTAAATTAAGAGTTTCAAAATTAGCTAAAATTCAGAGGTTGCAAAGTTCTTCAATATCACCATTCTGTTGATAGTTACTATTCCCCATAAATTCATTTGCTCACTCCGTTCATATTTATTCGTCCAAGTTTCTGAAAAAGGTTTTCAACTTTATTTGACTCTTTTTCATATTTAGTTACCTTTTACATTATTATCCTTGATTAAATTGTTGAAATAGTATTGCATTTAATAATCCCGTGTATTCTCCCTCTGTTCCATATAAATTGTCCATTATCTTTTCACCCAAATTAATAAATGTCATTATTAAGTTCAACTTTACAAAAATACCTCTTATAAAGTTGGTATTATTATAATACGAAATATAGTAACTATTAATGATTATTGATTGTAGTGTATTTTTAAGTATACATGTCTATTCTAATATTTAGAAATGTGTAATTAGTAATAAAGTAATATTTTAAATATTTATAATAAATAGTTAAAGCAAGGATAATAACTGAAAAAAATATTTCAAAGTTATCTTGAAATGTTAAGTGGAAAATATGACGTTTTTAGTAAGTGGACATTTTTTAGGAACAGACAAAGTATGTATTAAGAAAAATTATGTAACGAGAATTATAATTAAATATTTTCTTTAATCATTGCATACCAAAAAGGCTGAGAGAATATTGATTAAGAAAAAATATGTAAAAGAGAAATATTATTAAATACTTTCTTTAATTTCTGTGTACCAAAAAGGTAGACAAATAAAGTTGGACTTAGGGCACAATATATTATCTTGCCAGAGCGCACAATATATATCTCCTATATTTTCTCAAAACTGTTGTGCATTCTGATACGTCTCTCTACAGCCTATGGTTTTGTAAGTTTTTCTATTATTTGTATCTCATTATTTATAATATATTTAATTATCTAATTGTTTTGGGTAATTGGTATACCAGTATTACTTAATATTGCTTAGTTAGAATATGTGTGATATATATATATATATATATTTAGGCGAAATTATGTGATCCAAAATCATCAAAGAAGGCGTGCTTCAATGCCTATCCCAGTATTTATCCTAGGAGGGAATATTGTAGTCTAGCTTCATTTGGGTGATTAAACCCTTATGGTATTACAATTTTGTTTATATCCTAGTTTCTTAGTTTCAATAATTGTGCCTTCGTTGTTAAAAATAATATAGTTTTTTGTTTAATGTGGGACACATTAGACCATCGTCCCATGATGATGGGTACATAACTTAATTTTATTATTTCAAGAGAAAATAAAGTTTGTAATAAAACACGATATGATCTTAAATCTTCTTAATATATTGACAATATATGGACCTGAGCTTGTCAATGAAATTTTCTACTATATGGACATGAATTTGTCAACCCACACTCAAGTCCATATTTGTAATATGAATTACTTATTTAGATAATTCTTGATAAATTGAATATTAATGTTTGTACTAATCTTTTTATGTTTGTACTAATATTAAATCTTCAGGTATACACTAACAAGATGACATATCCACAATTGATCTCATAATATACTACCAATCACATATCTACCATCGATCACATATCCACCATAATACATAATACACGTGCCTATATAGGGAAGTCAATGAATTAGGATTATTAATCTAATGAGCTAGTCATTACAAATAAAAATCGGGTCATATCTCTAACACACGTGAAATGATTTTGGTAATTCGTGTGCTACTCCAGAAAATGGAAATTGGTGTGCACGTCGAGACTCGATAGAGCCTTCGTATATCGTTGAAGGGGAATCGGTGTGCACAGCTACAAACCAACAATCAACTATTAATTAAATTAATTATATTTGCTTATTTATTTAAGTAAGAAAAGATAATTAATAGTGATAATAGTTGATTGTTGGTTTCTAGCAGTGCACACTGATTCCACTTCAACGCTATACCAAGGTTCAATCGAGTCTCTATCTGCACACTGATTTCCATTTTCTGGAAGTAGCCACACGAATTTACCAAAATCATTTAAAGTGTATTAGAGATATGACAGAATTCTTCTTTGTAATGACTAGCCTATTGAATTAATAATTCTATTTTATTGACTTCCCTATAAAAGTGTATTATTATTTACATCCTTTAGAAAATTATCTTTTTAATCTCTCTTTCATTATAGTGGTACTCCCTTCTTTTATAGTGGTTTTTTCGTGTTGGGTTTTCACGTAAATCTTGTGTGTGTTACTTAGTTGTATGTTTTATTCATTCGATTCAATTTTAAAAAATTAGTATCAGAGAAGTTTTGTATTTTTCTACACAATAATAGAGAATTCAAGAGTTATCATATATTCATTAAGGATTATTGCCCAAGAAACACCTCAAGTTAGAATTAATTCCCTCTCACCCCAACCATAATTTTTTTGCCCATAAAAGGCACACATATTTTTGCTTTTTCATTTTCTTTTCTAATAAAAGAGTCGATTGAGTTATGTGAAGCTTCCCACTACTCAAACGTTGAGTAATGGGAAGTTTCCCACTACTCAAACTTTGAGTAGTGGGAAGTTTCCCATCACTCATTGTTTTTTAAAAAAGACGGTGCCTTTTATGGGTAAGAGTGTAATGTAGTAGGTGCCTATTGGGCATTAACCCATTCATTAAACCATAAACCTTTGTTTTTCTTTTACCCTACATTTTTTCCTTCAATTTTTATTATTTAAAAAAATTAAAAAAATTAAAAATGAATTTGAGTTTGTTAGTAGAATTTGAGAGTCATCGCTCATCTACAACAATTAATAACAAAAATGTGTTCTACATATGGTCAGCATAAGATTTATTAATTTTCATCCATTATAGAGAAAATTGAGTTGATCTAGGGTTTTGACTTGATAAATCTCTCTTGTCTCAAAATTTTAATAATTTTCAATGAAACATTGCTCAATCTGTTCTACATCGGATTGCGATCAAAACAACACGTTAACTGTCATGTTGCTTGCGGGTTGGGTTGTTGCAAAAAATTGGGTGAAGACATGCCTGATCCTCTGTGTTGCAGTTTACATTGTTCCTTTGTTCTGCGCGTCTATTGGTTGCTCCTCTGATCGTGAAACGCAGAGCATACAACTCCATGCGCACCTGGTTTCGAAAAGAAACAAGTAAAAAATATTGCTCTTTTTCTTTAGTATATTAATATATATTATATATCCACATGACTTTGAGTAGCTATTGCTTGACTTTGAATAACCATCAAGTTTGACAGTGGACCAAGAAGTTGAATTTTTACGTTGACTTTTTCTGACCTACCCGGAGGTTTATCGGCGCTCCAGATCCGTTGTCAAGGTCGGTATCTCTAAATTTTTATTGTTTATGCTACTTTGTCTTATTTATTAGTTAGTAAGCGGTTATGATAACGTTAAAATTTGAAATTCTACCTTTGTATCACAATACACGATTCTCATTTTGGCAAGTTAAGATTCGAGTTATGCTCGCTTATATGGATTTGGATTAAGCGCTATTAAGGCTTTATAAAACTTACTCAATTATGACCGACACAGAGAAAAAAAAAGAATCTGAAGGCTCTATAACAGATTGTACTTCATCTCTCAAATCAGATATTACAAGAAGTTTTGAAACAAAAGACTTTTGATGCTTTAAGGTTGAAATTAGAGCAATTGTGTATGACAAAAAGTCTTACTAAGAGTTAGCTCTCAGGCAATGACTTTATTCTCATTGTTTGGTTGAACTTACGTCTTTAGAAGACCATATATATATATATATGTGTGTGTGTGTGTGTGTATTTTTAAGGAGAGTGTATCTATTTCCGAAGCATTAAAAGTCAAGTATGAAGATGAACATCAAATTATGGTACTAATTTTATTATGTTAATTACACCCATCATAATTGAATTTGCTGATACAATATTATAATGTCAAGAAACCTTATATGTGGATGAAGTATATGTAGCCTCATATTTTTACGGAAAGGATGAAACACTTGTTCGGTACAATTGAGCCCCACGCAGAAGGCTTGTTTGTGTGAGGAAATCTTGCATGATTGAAAATATGGTAGTAATGAATGGAAGACAAACAATTTATGAATCTACTGCAAGAGAAAATTGAATATAACATTTGAACATCGTTTATTACAAAACACGTTCAAGAATCATATTCAAAATCACAACCATTACCCAAATAAATTCGGTGAACCTGATGTCGTACAAAATGATAGCGATGGAGACTTTTAGCTATTATCACCCTTATTAACTAGTAGAAGAAATAGAAGGATTAGTGCATACGAGCAAAACCTGATCTATATTATCTCATCTTATTCTCTCATATTTATTTTATTGTCTTTTATTTTTATTAGTTATGAATCTGATCTTCCTATCATATTTATTCACTTTTCTTGTCTTTTAATTAAGTAATTGCTACTCTGATTTATTTTTCCATCTATTAACACATTTAAGTCCGTGAGGAACGAATCTACTTATCAATAAATCTTGGATACATCTTGTAATTATGTTTAATTTAGGGTGATTAGTGCATTGTTTTTCGTATTTATTTATCATATTTTTATCACACCCTAGGCGACACCACCAATATTAAGATCCATTAAACATTACCAAAATTTTGATATCAAACTCACCGTTCCCCATTCATTCACATGAATGCCCTAAAACCTAAAAAATTTTGGAACAAAACATTGTGTTTGTTAAAGTTGAGCAACATATATTAAACACATAATCCAAACGTAGATAGTATATCTTAAATGGACATAATTTCATGAGAGGTAGGATATGAATTTCATAATTATGATTAATGAAGTTTTTTTGTTAAGATCGATGAAATAAAAAATGGATGGTTGTAGGTGATTACTATGTTTTATGATCCTTGTGGGTTAAGTTTGATTTATGAAGCTTTCATTTTTTATAAGATCAAGGTAATAAACCGAATTGTGGGTTGGATGTTCTTTGGTTGTTCAGGTTGATCCCTCAGTTGTGGTCACCATCAGTCCAACCCAAAATAATAAAAAATAATTCCCATTGAAACCTCACAAATGAAATTATCCAAAACTAATATTTGTGGTTGGTTTTATAAGTGAGTATGTTATTTGATGAAGAGTAAGAATTCATGAAATGATAGTTTCTCTTTTCTTGCCTAATTAGTCCAGATTCACTTAAAAAATTATTTTGGTGATTCGAGTTTGGTACATGGCTGGATGGTGATGTATGATGTTATGTAAATGGTGATTTACGATGTTAGATACCAATGTGAGATCAAGCCCCTATTATTTATGTGGTTCTTAGGAATTAGTACGAAACCTTATTGTCCAAGAAATAGTATTATAGTGGTGAATATGGAATATGTTCTATTCAAAAACTTTACTAACTAACTCAAGTCTATATAAGGTAGATCTAAGAACATTTCTAGTATAGAATGTAAACGAACAGTTTATCTAACACTTAGAGTGCAATAAATAAAATAAATGTTAGCTAACTATTAAGGAAATAGTTTATCGAACTCCTAACATGCAAGATGTAAGATTTAACCTAACCTATTACATAGAGACGATAAATTGAACATATATCTTGAAATAAAGTAAAGAGAGAGATAAGAGAATTTATAGATGAGATTTGAAGTGACCTCACAAACCTTTAAGAATGTAGTTGAACAATCCTTTCGGACAGACTCATTATGCACTTTTTACACATGGATATGAATAAATTATCACTCCTCAACTACTCGTCTCTCGTACGAGGAAACAACTCTTTCCTAATTTAAAGAAAATGTGTCATAAATAGGGTTTCTACACTTTAACCTAGCTTACATATATATATATATATATATATATATCTTTATAACTAACTCCTAAATGAGTTAATATGAACAATATAACTTGGAAATATGCATCTAAGAATAAAACTATGTAGCTTGTTTGCTTGATATTCTATCTAAAGCGTGCTTTCAAAAGCTTTAAATTAATGGATGTGAAAGCCATTTTTTTCCTAACAAATGACCTTGGTTTTACATACCTTGAGAGCTCCCAATAGCTATCTAATTTGGTAACAAAAAATAGATTTACGCATCATGGATCCATTACTTACCTCAGAGACCTTGTCAATCTCTCGGCGGTCAAAACGTATTCTTTATACCTCGGAAGCATGCTGGTCATAATTGGCTGTACATTGCTTCATGTGGACATATTTTTCTGATGTGCTTCTGCTAATCGTTGATCTGGCATTATGGAGTTCTGATGTTGGGTGTCATTCATGGCCTTTTTATCTAATGCTTCTTCGGCATTCTGTCACGTTGCTATATCGGGGTCCGATCTATAGATTTTCTTCTCTGCTTTTTCTCGAATGCTTCTTCGGCTATGCGTTGCTCTAATAGTTTTGTATTCCAGAATCTGAATCATTATTTAGAAAATCTGAATAACACTTTTGGTAGACGAACTCTTATTTATATGGAGAGTTGTTTAAGCATTTTTAGTTTATCGCTAACACCTATATATTTATCTATTTGCTTGCTAAAGCCTACTTAACACGCATGATTATACCAATATATTTGTAGAACCTTTAATAAGTATGGCACCATAAGATCATTAAAAACCAAATTCTATGCTAACAACCTTTATCTTTGATGTTTATTTTTATTTATGCAATGAATTTTAATTTGATAATATTAAATGATGGAATATTTATGATGGATGTTTCCATTTGCCTATTATACTGATATTTGAAATTTATTAATGATTTTGCATATTTCATGCAATGTAAATGATGATTTGCAATCCCTCTAGTCACTATAGAAGTACTGTCTCAATTTCTTTCTTACTATACCTGACAATCTATGTCATCCCATATCTCCCGTCATCTTCTTAAAACATTCGGGTCAATATCAGTAAGTGTTTTATAACGATTATAGTAATCTCTCTTCAAATCCTCCTTCCAATTTCTATACCTACTTGATTGGAATTTCTTTAAACTTCTTGCAATTTTATCCCAATCCTCTCTTTGTCTCCAACCCTCAATATCTAAAAACTCTTGTAATTGTTTGTTTCATACCTGCGGGCACATCTTTCCAACTCTTATAACACGGCGGCACAGTCTCGCGTATAGTCTCTCCCACCACTTGGGACACGTGGTAACCGTACTCCCCAGTCGGGTTACAAGTATCGTCTAATATGCATAAATCGACAGGTAAGGGTGGCCTAATTTGGCTAAGGCCTCTCCAGACGGTCTAAAGGGACTAGGGGTCCTGAGGTTTTCTTTGTTGTTTCTCTGTTTTAATAAAAAAAATGAATTAATTTTAAATTGATAAAATTATATGTGTTAACATATTTTACTTACCGAGGGGGTGGGTGCATGTCGAGAAAGTGTGGTTTGGAATCCGTGATGGATCCCGCCCAACACCATCACCACCTTGGTTACGCGATAATAAATCTGCCATCTAATATTTGAATAAAGAAATATATATTAAATTATGTATGAATAAAAACTAATTATTACAATCCGATCGAATAAATAAATTAAAAAATACAATTAAAGGAATAAATAAATAATTATTACACCATTGAATAAATAAATAAAACTTACATATCAATTAACAAATAAATATTTATTACTAACACAAAAATAATACATATATAATAAATTTAACTAAATATATAAAGATGTAATACAATCGGGATGAAATTTGTAACAAAAAATAACAAGTCAGACCAAAAAAATCTTTAAAGTTTTTAAAGTATTTTTTCTAAATATTCTTTTATGCATAATTTTATGGGGCAACGCCCAATGCCCAATTAATTACGCGGAGAAGGTAAGTATTCCCTATTAATTACAACTTCAACTTAATTCCCAATTAAGCACAAAATATTACCCAATTACCAATATATCCTTCCACCTATTATTAAAAATTTCGAACTTTTTTTTTCAGAAATATTTGTTTTCGAAAAATATTTTTTTTCGGAATTTTTTTTTTCGAATTTTTTTTTTCCGAAATTTTTTTTTCGATTTTTTCCCTCGAAATTTTTTTCCCATGATAACATGATGTAAGATTAGTACATATGATAATTGTGTGTTAAAGTAACACAAAATCATATGTGTTGTGTGTTGCATGAACACCCAATATGTATAATAAAAACACATAAATAACAAATTGTGTGATACATGAACACAAAATCAGACAGATAGAATATTTGTACACAAACGTATAGAATAATGTATATGTAGGCTGATTATGTGTTCATGCAACACGCAATTGCTGGAAGTATGTGTTACAGTAACACACAACAGTATGGGTTTTGTGTTGGTAAGACACACAATGCGTTTATCATTTACAGTTTTGTGTTGCTTAAACACACACAAATAACAATTGTGTGTAGCAGGAACACAGAATAAGATATACAGAATATTTGTACACAGTAATAGATAATAGTGTACAGATAGTCTGAACATCTGATTGTGTGTTAATGTAACACACAATTGCTTGATGTGTGAGTTACAGTAACACAAAACAGTATGGACTTGTGTGTCATTTACAGTTTTGCGTTGCTTAAACACTCACAAATAACAATTGTGTGTTGCAGGAACACAGAATAAGATATACAGAATATTTGTATACAGTAATAGATAATAGTGTACAGATAGTCTGAACATCTGATTGTTTGTTAATGTAACACACAACAATTGCTTGATGTGTGAGTTACTGTAACACAAAACAGTATGGACTTGTGTGTTAATGAAAAAATTTTCGAAAAAAAAAATTCCGAAAAAAAAAAATATTTTTCGAAAAAAAAAATTCGAAAAAAAATTCGGAAAAAAAATTGAAAAAAATCGAAAAAAAAATGAAAAAAAAAATTATTTAAAAAAATGAAAAAATGATTTAGATATTAAATACAAATATAATATAAATATATAATAAAATAAAAAACCATATAAGGGCAATAATGGAAGGTAAATATGACCATGTGTTTAATTGAGAATTAAGTTGAAAATTTGTGAGTAAGTAGGAAGTGATTTCCTCCTTCCTTTTTTTTGAGAATGAAAAGTGAGAAAGTGTAATTAATTGGGAATTATCTCTAATTTTATCCAAAACATATTTTAAGCTTTTTTTATGATTTTTTTTTAAAATAAATCTTTTAAGCTCTATTTTTAATGGTTCTTTATTCCAAAAATTTTAAACTTAATTTTTAATGATTCTTTTCTAAAAATATTTTAGAGTTTTTTTTCTAAAAATCTTTTAGAGTTTTTTTTCTAAAAATCTTTTAGAGTTTTTTTTCTAAAAATATTTTAAGCTATATTTTTAATGGTTTTTTCTTAAAAAAATTTAAGTTATATTTTCAATAGTTTTTTTTTACAAAAAATATTTTAAGCTTTATTTTTAATGGATTTTTTAAATAATCTTTTAAAAGTTTTTTTTTCTAAAAAACTTTTAATCATTTGCACATAAGGTCCTTACAAATTAAATTAAATTTAACAATTACCATAACACTAATTTTTTTCCAAAAACACTAAAAATATAAAACAAATTCAAAAAATTCAAAAAACTCCAAAAATTCCAAAAAACACATAATCATACCTATAAACAATTAATTTAAACTCCAATCATATAAACAACTAATAAAACACCAATAATAGTCAATGAAATTCCAAAAAACCCTAATTTTTAGAAAAAACTAATTCTTTTAGCAATTAACTATCAAAAATCACACATACATGTATTTATAAACCCAATAAATGTGTTAAACAACCTAATATAACCTAAACATAACTCATAACTAATCAAACCATAAATTCAATCAAAAAAAATTTGCAATAAAAAAAAGACTAAAAGTATCTCAAAATTGGTACCTTTTACGTGGAAAGTGGGGTGGTGATGTTAATGATGCCAAGCCAAGCAATCGGATTCAAAAAGAACAAATAAAAAAATTATTGTTAAAAAATAGAATAATAGCAAAAAAAGGAATTAAAAAGTGGAAGAGTTTTGATTACCTTTAAAGTTTTATTGACTTGGATTTGGCAAGGATTACGCCCGGATTTTACTATGGATTGAACATCTCTCGAATTGGAATTTTTGTGTTGGGTTCAATGTGAAGAAATGAAGTCCCGGTTACGGTTAAAGGGGGGAACGTGTAATGTATCGTACACACGACGGTTGCGTCCTTGTTTAGCAACGAAACATATTGTTTCTAATTTTTCTTTTCGTCGCCAATGTCTTTGGGCAGGATAAAAGACCGCCCAAATTGACCAATCGAAATTTTTCAGGGGTCTTAGCGATGAAAAAGGTTGTCGCTTGTTAGAAATTGTTACTAGTGACGAGTTCTTAGTCAAAAACTCGTCGCTAATACAATTTGCACTATTTTTGTCCTTAAATTTGTATTAATTTTTTTTTTTACTTTTTATAACCTAACATTAAACACAACACATTTAAATATCAAAATAAATTTCATAACAACATTTCGACAATCTTAAAACTCGAATTTAAACACAGTCAAATATTTTCAAAAAACGTAACCCGATAAAGTATTTCACTAATCAGTTTTGTATCCGCTAGTTTCCATAGGTTCATCATCGCTATCGACATCAATAGGTTTCTCATCTCCATACTCGTCCCATGTGTCATAAAAAATCTCCTCGTTTTGATCAGTAACTATATTAATCCACAAATGAGATGGGTCAAACTCGACCTCCTCATTAGTTGCCAAGTTCAGTCGCGAACAATCTGTCTCCGTGTTCACCAAAAGAATCGTGATGCGCTCATTATCAGTAGATAGTGACTCCGCATCCTATAACTCGGGACTCCATCCGTGACGATCATTGATTTCCTAAACGGCTTTCTATCCTTTCATAGTTAACTTTGTATTAATCTCGCTAATGTAAAACACTTTTTTGTCTTGCGTTGCTAAAATGTATGGTTCACCCCCCCCCTAGAAAAAAGAAGATGTGTTGATGAAGGTTACCCTGTGTTATTTCTTCACATTGGTCGTATTATACCACCTACAATCGAGTAAGACAACCGAACGACCACCATTGAATGTAACATCTAAGATCTTAATTAATTCGTCGTTAAATGTTTTACCATAGTAAATGGTACATACTCTGTAATCTTGAGTCACTCTTTTTTCACCCATTTCACGAGTAACCCATTTGACAACGTTCACAACACATGATTCGTATCTATGAACCTTACCATGAGACATGCTCGCCAAGTACATCAACTCAGGGGTAGCTAATGCATCACCGGCTTTATGCATTATATTAATCTATCAAACAAAATAAAAATTAAAACTTTGAAAATAAATGTGTACTATTTGAATAAGTGTACATTTTACATACCTTTTCCAAAAACCACTCCTTAAACGTTTGTCGGTGCATCTTCACTATAACATTAGTCGTGCCTAATAGCGTGGATTTGTGTTTACTACATTTTAAGAAAAGAATAAAGCATAATGTACAAATTAATTAACAAAAACAATTAATGTTACTTACGTCATGTTTGGTTCGATATCGTCAGAATTATGCAGAATATATCAGTCGATTTGCTCCTTCTCTCTATGTGATAAATGAACAAACTATTTTTTACCAACTGGAGTACACTGACTCTTAAAAACAGATAGCTCTTTTGGTTTGGTCAGTGATTCATTGTATCTACCAGGCTCGTTGAACTTTATTTTTTCTTCTCCAAGATACCGCGATATGAATGTCAGCGTCTCTTTCACCACATAACCTTCAGCGATTGAACCCTCTGGCCTAGCTGAGTTTTGAAAATACTCTTTTAATTTTTTCAAATAACTTTCAAATGGGTACATATACCACATTTGAAACGGACTCCCTAATAATGCTTCACTGTATAAGTGTGTCACCAAGTGGATCATTATATCAAAAAACGCAGGAGGTAAAATATATATTTTGAGGTTCATTAGCAAACTCAGGATGTAACTCTACAAATCTTTTCAAACTATCACCATCAACAGGATGGCCTAACACATCTACATCAATACTTTTTCCGGTATGGTGCTTCGAAGCGTATAGTGGCTACAACCTCGTAGCAATTAGAAAATAACGAAGCTCTTTATGATGTACTTTCTTACCTTTTTTCGGATCCCATCTAGACTCACTACATACTAGACACTTATCGAGGAATTAATTCTCCTTATAAAAAAGGTCACAATCATTCAAGAAAACATCAATCGTAGTGTAATCCATACACATACTTTTCAACTTCTTATTGCATTCCTCGTAAGACTCGGGCAAATTATGAGGTTTGCGTACAACACGACCTACCAATTCCAGGATCTCGGTGAAAGATATGTTAGTCCACTTGTTCTTTACTTTTAAGTGCATAAGCTTGGAACTGAAATTCAAGGAACTCATCATTGTAGATCCAGAATATAATTCGGTCTCCAGTTCCTCAAACGAAGCTTTGAAACTGCCACGGCTTGTTTGATGTGCTTCTGTCATCTCGGTATCACAAGAATGACCACCAACGTCGTAACTGGGTCTAAAATTTTCAAACACGTTCAACATTTCATTATCTAAATTTGGCACGGATTCTTCTGAAATTACTAATTTTTCACTGTGCTTTATACAAATCTCATAAGTGGACAAAAACCCGTGTTGTAGAAGGTGACCCCTAACCGTTTGTTTTTTATATCGACGATTAGTCGAACATCGATTACAGGGGGAACATATAACCATTAAAACCATCTTGTTCTTCAACAAAAGCAATAAAATCTTCTAAACTATAAATATATTTTTTCTTAACAAGATTACGTGTTTTAATACAACGCTTATCAATACCCAACACCATCTTTTAATAACAAATGGATATAACTAAACTACTACAATAATATAAGAATAAAATAAATAATTATTACAACCCAATGAATAAATCAATAAAATAAATAAATAAAAATTACAAACCAGTAAATGAACAAAAATTATAAACCAATAAATGAATAAACAAGTTCATATAACTAATTAAACAACTACAATAATATAATTAAATATATAAATACATGCACATATGCATAATTTACAACATCCTAATAAAAAAGACAATCATAAAACAAGTATTTATCAACCTCATCAAATCTTATAGCATGTAAAGCACAATTATAATAAAAAAAATCAAAATTTAAAAAGTTTGAATTTTATGAAATATACATTGATTTGGTTGGACAAATTGATGATTGGCCATGTCCCACCTTAAAGTAATGGTGTAATAAGTATTTATTAACCTAATCAAAACTTATAATATGTAATTTACATTTATAATTAAAAAAAATCATAATTTAAAAAGTTTAAATTTTATGGAAAATACCTTGATTTGTTTGGAGAAATTGAAGATTGACCTTGTACGACGTTGAATATGGACCCTGAAATAGTGTAAGATGAATTGGAGAATCAAGTGGTATAGATTAAAACAAATAGGATTTAGGGTTTTGAGAGAAAGTGGGAGAATTTTTTTTTTTTTGGTATTTCAGGTTTCAAAAATTTGTTGGCTGTTATTAGCGACAAAATAATTCATCGCTATGTATTTAAAAAAGCGTCGCTAGAAATGATTATTAGTGAAGACTTCTATCGTCGTTAGTAGTAAAGATCTTCTGCGACTTTCTCGAGCAAAAAGAAATTAATAATAAAATTCGAGATTAGCGACGAAATTTTAATTATTTAGCATCGAATCGCGTCGTTGCTAACAAAAAAGTTTACTTGCGACGATATTTTTCGTCGCTAATCAGGTTTCGTCGCTAGATACCATTACTTGCGACAAATTTCCCTTCGTCGATAGAAACTCGTCACTAGTTTGAATTCAATTTTTAATTAAAGGAAAGTAATTCAATAGATTGCAGAATCCTTTCTTTTCCTTTAAAACGTCAATTATTTATTTCTCCCATTTTGGAGTCATTTCAAAGGAAAGGAAATGATTATCTTTTTAATTGTCACAACTAGCCTTATAATTTTAATATATAATATTTTTACATAACACGAAAAAGGTATAAAGGTATTTTTGTGTAAAATAATCCTTTCCTTTCCTTTAGTAATGTGAATCCAAACACTTGATTCGTTAATCAATTACTTTCTTTTCCTTTATTAAAATTTTTATAATCCAAACACGGTTATTACTTTCCTTTCCATTCCTTTAAATATTTTTATATTCTTATCATTTCCTTTCCTTTGATAATCTGAATCCAAACAATGCATAAAGAACGAATATGTAGTAGGGTATATAGTAGATAGTAGTTATTAAATATCAAAAAGAAGAACAAATTATTCAATAAAATAGTTGTGATTGAAGACATTTAAAGGTGATACTATGTTATCAAATCCTCATAATTCTAGATAATCTTTTGCAGAAAACATATTGCGCTGCTTTAAGATTTTTTTTTAAAACATTATTGATATTTCATATCCTTTAAACATTACCAGTATTTATACAATTGTGATTGAAGATATTTAAAGAAGACACTACATTCAAATCCTTATAATTCTCGATAATATTTTGCAGAATACATATTTCCATACTTTGAGAATAAGAATTTGAAAATATTACTAATATTAAGATCCATTAAACATTACCGAAATTCTAATATCAAACTCTTCATTCCCCATTCATTCACATTCTCTAAAACTTACAAAAAGTTTGGAACACAGCATTGTGTTTGTTCAAGTTGAGCTACATAATTTGTACACATAATCAAAAAATAGATAGTAAATCTTAAATGGACATAATTTTATGAACGGTAGGAAGTTGAACTTCATAATTTTGATTAATGAAGTTTTTTGTTGAGATCGAGAAATAAAAAAATAGATGAATTTATATGATGGTTGTGGGTGATTATAATGTTTTATGATCTTTGTGGGTTAAGGGTTTCGGGCTTACTGCCCATTCTTCCACCTGCGGGATTCGAACCCTGTAACTCTTACTTGACACTTGAGAGACAGAGCCTGGCCAAATGAGCTAGCTCACCTGGTTGGGTTGGTTCTTTGGTTGTTCAGGTTGATCTCTCAGTTATACTCATCTTCTTTTATCCCCTCACTCCATCCCAAAATAATAAAAAAATAATACCCATTGAAATCCCAAAAATGAAGTTATCCTGAACTGAAATTTATGGTTGGGTTTAGAAGGGAGTATTTTACTATGATGTGGAGTAAGAATTAATGAATCCATAGTGTCTCTTTTCTTGCCTAATTGGCCCAGATTTACTTGAAAAAATATTTTGGTGATTCGAGTTTGGTAAATGGCTGGATGGTGATGTATGATGTTATATCTATGGTGATTTATGATTTTAGATACCAATATGAGATAAAGCCCCTATTATTTGTGTGGTTCTTAGGAATTAGTATGAAGCCTTATTGACAAGGAAATAGTTTTAGAGTGGTGAATATTGACTATATTCTATTGAATAACTTAACTAACTAACTCAAGTCAATGTGAGCAAGATCTTAGTGTTGGTCTAATATAGAATGTAATTAACATATTATCTAACACTTAAATTGCAATAAATAAAATAAATGTTAGCTAACTATTAATGAAATAGTTTATCGAACACCTAACATCCAAGATCTAAGATTTAACCTAACCAATTACATAGAGTCAATAAATTGAACATATATCTTAAAATAAAGTAAAGACCGAGATAAGAGAATTTATAGATGAGATTTGAATTGACCTCACAAACCTTTTAGAATCTATTTGAACAATCATTTTGGACAGACTCATTATGCACTCTATATACATGGATATGAGTATATTACCATTACTCAACTACTTGTATCTTTTACGAGGAAAAAACTCTTTCCTAATATAAGAAGGATGGTCATATACAGAGTTTCTAAACATTAATCTATCCTACCTAGATATATAACTCCTGAATTAATTTATACGAACAATATAACTTGGAAATAATAACATAAGAATAATACTATGTAGCTTGTTTGCTTGAGATTCTATCTAAATCGTTCTTTTAAAATATTAAAATAATGAATGTGAAAGCCATTTTTTCTAATAAATGAACTTGGTATTAGATATTTTGAGAGCTCCCAACAATTATCAGATTTTGAACCGAAAAATGGATTTGTGCATAAGGGATCCATTACTTGCCTCGGAGACCTTGTCCTTCTCTTGGAGGTAAAAAATTCTTCTTTGTGGTTTTCCTTCCACGTAATGGCTAGTAGCCTCTCGTACTCTTTATACCTCCAAAACATGCTGGTCATAATTGGATGTACATTGCTTCATGTGGACACATTCTATTTTATGTTCTTCTGCAACTCCTCGATCTAGCATTATGGAGGTCTAATGTTGGGTGTTGCTCATGCATTTTTTATCTATTGCTTCTTCAGCAGTCTGTCACTTTGCTACATCGAGGATCCGGTCTATTGATTTGATTAGGTGTCTTTTCACGGATGCTTCTTCGGCTATGTGGTGCTCTAACAGTTTTGTATTCCAAGCTCTAAATCTTCGTTTAGCAAATCTGCATATGACTTCTGGTAGATGAACTCTTAGTGATTTGGAAGTTTGTTCATGCGTTTTTAGTTTATGATTGACACTAATATCTTGATCTATTTGCTTGCTAAAGCCTACTCAACAGATATGATTATACCAACATAATAGTAGAACCTTTAATAAGTAAGATTTGACATCGTAAGATTATTAAAAACCAATTCTATGCTAACATCCTTTACCTATGATGTTTATTTTTATTTATGCGATGAATTTAAATTTGATAATATTAAATGCTGGAAATATTGTTGAAGGATATTTTCTATTTGCTTACTATACTGATATGGAAAGTTTATTAATGATGTTGCATATTTCATGCCACATAAATTATGATTTGCAGTCACTCTAGTCACTTTAGAAGTACTGTCTGAAATTATTTTTTACTATATATACAAAGTCTATACATTATACACATTTTTACTCTCCTAAATATGCTTGCTTCTCACTTCTTGTTTAAGTAAACGTATTACTCTCCGACTATTCTATTTAATGAAAATCGTGTTTATATAATCCATCTAACACTAAATTTTTTATATAGTTACGTCTTTGCATGGTTTATTATGAGACTTTGTATTCTAATTAATGAATATTTATTTTCGGGTCGAATTTTCTAATTTTATAAACTTTTGTGCATTGTATTTGGTGATGTTAAGAGATGTTGGTGTGTTTGAAGCTCTTATTGGCTGGTGTTTATGGTCCAAAATTTTAATGACTAGTTATTAGTGTTTTTGAAAGTTTGGGTGTATTAGTTACTATATAGTTGTTTTTCATAAATATGGGTATATTGAAAAAACTTGTTGGCTCGTTCTTTATGGTTCAAAAAAATGGTGGCTTATATCGGTATGTATTAAATCTTAGGAGTTTCAGTTACTTTATAGTTGTTGATTTCAAAAAAGTTATGTGTATTAGAAAGTATTGATTATTTTTTTTATGATATTAAAAAATTAAGTGATTTTTTATTGAAGTTTTTTTTAAAATCTTGGGTATCTTAGAAACTCTTGTTAGTTGGTATCTTGTGGTTCAAAAATTTGTATTTGTGAGTATTTCTCAGTCACTAGGTAATAATTCACGGGCTACTCGTTCACAAGGTAGTATTTAAAGGAGTATCGGCATGGGTCCTAAAGTTTTGGTTTCTGATACATTAGATGACAAGCACAAAGGGATCATATAAGAGCTCAAATAGGATTGAACACTCCTATGCTTACAAATACCAAAAGAGTACTCTATGTTATTAGTCTTATTTATTTTTATTATTTTTCTCAAACATTTATTGACTAACTTGTATTTCAATGTTTGTATGGTAGGTGTAGATATCAAAGAAGACGAGGACGCGAAGTTACTAAAGAGCATAAGGAAAAGGAAAGAACCAATTTCCGACCATCCTCCATAAGTTTATTTGGAGGCCTAGGATACACCTATAGAAACTCTGGTTAGACAAGTACTTAAGGTAAGATCAATTGCTTGGATTACTTTGAAACAAATGTAAACAATAATACAATTATGTGTACAGTATGTATAATAGGTTATAATTTCTCAAAAGATGGTTCTATGTTTAAGTTTTATTCTCAGATTAAAAATGCTCCACCCTATTGTACAATTTAACAAGACAAACGACTATTAGCCCTATTATTGGAAAGACATTTACCTTTAATCTTGAAAAAACATGTCAGAAAATATGCCAAATATGCCAAGCCATGCATCATCCAACGGAAAATTGGAATAAGGAAAAAGAAATATATGGTAAACTTGAAGAAGCATGGAGACAAGAGGAATTATATTGGGCAGATAGAGCAAGAGACCAATGGATCAAGAAAGGAGATAAAAATACGAAATATTTTCATGCTAGAACACTATATAGAAGGAAACTAAATAAAATCAGTAGCATTAAAAAAAGTGATGGATCATGGACTGAAGATGAAGCAGAAATTAAAGACACAATTCGTAAGTATTATATTAATCTTTTCACGAACAAAGAAGATAATTTAAAAGCAGATATCTCGCAGTATATACCCAATAAAGTCTCTAGAGAGATTAATGAGGAAATCACAAAAATTCCAGATGATAATGAGATTAAAAAAGCTGTGTTTGACATGTCCGGAACTAAAGCGCCAGGCCCAGATGGATTAACAGGTAACTTTTATCAAGAAAATTGGGATACCCTAAAAGATGATATTATTTCGATTGTCACCAATTTCTCTAAGTATAATACTTCCCTTAGCGGCTTAAATGATACGCTGATCACACTTATCCCAAAAGGCGATTATCAGTAATCAGTTGCGGACTATAGGCCAATTGCTTGCATTAATTTTATTTACAAAATTATTTCTAAAATCCTGGCAAATAGACTACAACCATTTATGGATAGCCTTATATCGCCCACGCAGTCAGCTTTCATTAAAGGGAGAAGTATACAAGATAATATATTGATTGCTCAGGAAGTTTCTTTTTATCTCAAAAATAAAGGAAAGTCTAACAAACATGTAGCTGCAGTTAAGATTGATATGGCCAAAGCCTATGACCAAGTCAACTGGGACTTTCTTGTTCAAACACTCAAAGCTATTGGATTTTGCGATAAATGGGTCAATTGGATTTATAACTGCGTTTCGTCGGTCTCCTTTCAAGTAAAAGTCAACGGTCAAAGACTTAACAAATTTACTCCGACTAGAGGGATTCGCCAAGGTGATCCTTTGTCGCCATTATTATTCTCACTTCTGACTGAAAGTCTTATTGGTTTAATTAACTTCCAATGCCGAGAGGGTAATATCAAAGGGATAAAAATTACAAGAAATTGCCCGAACCTTACGCATCTTCTTTTCGCAGATGATGCGTTATTTTTATCAATATCAATGATAATGAAATTCAAGCTTTTAAAGATACTATAAATCTATTTTGTCAAGCTTCGGGACAAAGGATTAACTTCCAAAAATCTTCAATACTGTTTAGTAAAGGTACACCTGAGCAAACTTGTGAAGATGTTGCTAAGACGCTTAATGTAACAAGAACATCAGCTTTCGGTAAATATTTAGGTATTCCTTTCTCTCTCAAGCGAGCTAAGTCTGAAAACCTTAATTATATTAAAGATAAGTTACTGAGTAAATCAACTAGCTACTTTGCAAATATCCTTTCTGATGGAGGTAAGGAAGTACTTATAAAAGCGGTCCTTCAATCAATACCGAACTACGCTATGTCTATATTTGAATTTCCTAAAGTCTTATGCAAAAAATTATCTGGAATCGTCGCGAATTTCTGGTGGGATGCTTACAATAAAAAGAGAATTCATTGGATCAAATGGAAAAAAATTGCTAGAGCTAAATCTATTGGTGGAGTTGGATTCAGGGACTTCCAGAAAATGAATATGGCTTTATTAGCTAAACAAGCATGGAGGATCATGTGTAATCCGAATTCCTTGGTAGCAAGAGTCTTAAAAGGTATTTATTATCCTTTTGATAACATCTTCAACACTAAACTTCCTAAGAAGAGATCATGGAGTTGGACTAGCATCTATAAAGGACTGCAATTTAACAAAAAACATTCAGTGTGGAGAATTGGTAATGGTCTGAATATTAACATATGGAACCAAAATTGGATTGGTAACAACATCAAACTAGATAAACCAAGTGGATGTGAAATAGAAGTAGTAGCTCAGCTTTTTAATGAAGATATGACGGACTGGAATATAAATCTCTTAAGACAAATTTTTACCCCCAATATTGTTAATGATATTTGTAGGATTCCTATCCTACTTCTCAAGGAGGAAGATAAAATAATCTGGCCGTTCACAAAAGATGGTGAGTACAGCACAAAATCGGGATATCATAAAATGGTGGAAATGGAGGTCGTAAACGAAGCACAAACTTCAAACCAAGGTAAGCATGAAAATAGTAGCCTTTGGAATATTATCTGGAAATCAAACGTCATGAACAAAATAAGGTCGTTCGGATGGAAAGTTTGCAATGGAGCTTTACCCACTAAACGAAATCTTAAAATAAGAAAATGCATTAAAGAGGATATATGTGAATGGTGTGAACTCGAAAAGGAAGACATTGAACATCTCCTCATTAAATGCCCTTTAAGTATGGAAATATGGGCAAACTCTAGGCTCCAAGTGCTTATAGACAAAGATAGAAGATATAATCTGGATGATTGGCTGCTAGAATTACGTAAAAAATATTCCAAGAATGGATGGGATGAAAATGAGTTTACGGCTTATTTTTTGCTAACTATTTGGAACATTTGGAAAGCGAAGATGAAAGGGTACCACGATAATATGCCATGGAATACTAAAGATATCCTTTTCAAAATTCACTCCGCGATGAATGACCTTTTTTTAAAGAAGGACTACCAAAACAAGAGTAATACAAGCGATAAGAAAGAAAAGAAGGTCGATCTAGAAGATAATCCGATTCTAACAGATAATTCAGATTTTATATTTTTGAGTGATGGATCATTTAAAAAAGATTATGAGCCATCAGGATTAGCAGCTATTGCAATTGACAAGGAAGGAAGGCTTACACACAAGGTTATAACCAGAACTCTTGTTAGAACTCCGATTGAAGGCGAATGTTGGGCGGCACTTCTGGCTATGAGAAAGGCCGCCGTCTGTAAGTTACGGAATGTCTCGTTCTATTCCGATAACCTTGAACTTGTTCAAGGTATTTCTAAATATACAGGTCTTCGATGGCAAATCTACCCGTTCATTGCCGAAATGAGGAACTGGCTCCAGAAGTTCCCTTCTTGGAAAGTGAAACACGTCAACAGAAAACTTAATAATGTCACAGATCTTGCTGCTAAAAGTGCTAGGCGTAATATGGATCTATCTGCATGGAATAATGGATCCCTTAACGATTCTTACATTTTCTTTAAATCTCTGTATAAACGTTCATGATGAGTTTCTTTTATTGGAAAAAAAAAAATGCTTCATCCAACGGGTTTAGACTTTGAGTCCTTAAAGTAGTTGCTTAGGTATGTTCAAGGCACTATACATTATGGTTTAACCTTTTCTACATCTTCCACTCAACTTCGTGCATTTTCTAACTCGGACTGGACGAGTAATTCAGTTGATCGTCCCTCTACTACTGGTTATTGAAGCAAACCACTGTCTTGAGATCTTCTACAGAGGTTGAATATCGCACTTTAGCTTATGTGTCTGCAAAACTAAAATGGTTCACTTTTTTTGATAAAAAGCTTACAAATTCCAGTTGTCACTTCTTCTATTGCTTGTGAGAGTCTTTCTTTTGTTGTGTTAGCCACTAATCCAGTGTTTCATACACGCACTCGTCATATTAATGTCGATTTTTATTTTGTTAGAGAACAAGTCAAGTCCAAGTTTCTGTAACTTAGACATGTTCCTTCATCTCATAAACTCGTAGACATTCTTACTAAAGATCTTGCCGCTTCTTCATTTACTTCTCTTTTTTCCAAGTTGCCACTTCTCAACATTCTCCACTTGAGGGGGATGATAATGTACTACTACTACACTAGCACCTCATATGATAACAACTCAGCTAGATAAAAAATAATTTGTAACAACTTAGTTAGTCAGTTAGAGGTAGTGCAAAGTGTGTGTGAGTGAGTAGTATAGAATTAGTTGTGTGATTTGTCCTCTATATTAACTAATCACATTGTAAACATTTCACAACAAGAATTATAGAATTAGAACTATCGACAAATCATAAACATATATAAAACATAAATACATAATCCTGTTGTTTTGATACCCAGTTAGAGCTTACATTATTTTCTAGGCTTACTTAAAAAAAAATGGGCACATATTATGGGATGGGAATTGGAGTATTGCTTTTCAGAATAAGAAATACATCATCATTAACGAAAAGGTTCATCAAAGAGTAGGCTGTATATGTTATACAACCTGTTTAAGTGAACTAACAAATCGATAAAATCACAGCCCGATGAACAAATACTATAGAGCCAGACGGCTCAGAGGGGTCGTATCATGTTCATCAAGACTTCCGAGTTCCGAAGATAATGTAAAATGCAAACTCGTACTCTTAAGAAGATTTAGTACAAGTTTAACAAATCTGTTAAATTTTATATTGAAATGGTGCAAGAAATGAAGAATTTAATGGATGCAATGTATTGGAAGGCAAGGTAAATAAATCTTGATTCTTTAAATATACATTATTGCATTGCTGCTGTAACATGAATTTTATTCAGAGTCAGTTGAGTATTGAGGGCATTGAAAGGCCAATTAGCATTGGGGACATTTCATCATAGAAGAATAGGCATTGAGGTTGGACTTCATCAAATTCCTCTAATACTATTATTTACTTTGTCACGGTCAAATACAAGAAACCACTTCAGCTCAAATCAAGAAACTCGTTCATATCTCATCGGAATCTGATTTAAACTCTGTTTATTGATGTGCGTGATTCACCTTTATCAATGGAAGTTGGATCCGGACTCGGAGGAAGTAATGATGATACAGTGTATGTTGCAGTAGGGAAAGAAGTAAAGAAGAACAAACAAATTCTGCTTTGGGCATTATCCGAATTTGAAGGAAGCAAATTTTGCATACTTCATGTTAACATACCACGTATTAGACATTATACCAAAGGGGTTAAGGTTTCAATTTCATGAACCTTCAGTAAAACTGTTTCCAATGGTTGCTTTCTTTTACTTGATCTGCAGGGGAAAATGTCCATGGTGTTCTGGAAAAGTATACTCGGATATGTGTTGAAAAAGGGGTATATTCTTTTACAAGCTTATTATTTTTTTTTATAATCATCGAAATTTTTTATATATTGATTTAGTTCTAATAAAAATGAGATTTTCTGAATTTTGATTCTTGTTTTAGGTGCAAGCAGAGAATTTATTTGCTGAAAACATCTCCATTAAACATGGCATCGTGGATTTAATTAGTTGTTATTGTATCAAGAAGCTTGTCATGGGTGCAGCAGGTAACAGACTTTTTCCGAGGTAAAGACCATCATATGTAGTATAACTTCTTCATACAAACTTGGATAAGAAAATCATATTAAGACATGGTGTAAATTATATGTTGATTGTTATGAATATAAGTTACATCTTTCTCTCTTGTTTGATAATTTTCAGGAAAATCACCAAAATTGAATCTCATAAAGCTATATATGTCCGTGATCATTCACAGGATTTCTGCAAAATTTGGTTTGTATTCAAAGGACAACTGATACATAAGAGGTATGTGTTTGTGATTCACTTTTTTCTGTTAAAATATATCTCCATTTCAATTGTATAAGAGGAAAACAAATCATGGTTTCCCATGGAGGTTTTTAAGTTTCATATTGATTGAAAGAGTAGACTCTATACTACATTCTACATTCCTAGCTATTACGATTACTAAGTCAATTAACTGTGTATATGAAGATCTAATTCACATGGAATCAACGATGATATAATATCGTTATTAAATCAAGCGAGTCCAAATATAAAAGTTGGACAACTTAGTTCCTCCAAACCAACCACTGGCATGGAAAGTACAAAAGATCAACCATTGAAAAATGTGAGTCTAAATATGGTAATTGGACTATTTAGTTCCTCCAAACCAAAGGCTGACATAGAGAGTAAGAAGGATCAATCATTGAAAATTGTGAGTCCAAATATGGTAATTGGACATTCTAGTTCCTCCAAATCAAAGGCTGACATGGAAATTAAGAAGGATCAACCATTAAAAAATGTGAGTCCAAATATGGTAATTGGACATTCTAGTTCCTCCAACTCAAAGGCTGACATGGAAATTAAGAAGGATCAACCATTAAAAAATGTGAGTCCAAATATGGTAATTGGACATTCTAGTTCCTCAAAATCAAAGGCTGACATGGAAATTGAGAAAAATCAATCATCAAATAATCTGAGTCCAAATGTGGTAATTGGACAATTTAGTTCCTCCGAACCAAAGGCTGACATGGATAGTAAGAAGGATCAACCATTGGAAAATGTGAGTCCAAATATGGTAATTGGACAATTTAGTTCCTCAAAACAAAAGGTTGCCACGGAAATTATGATAGTTCAAGCATTAAAGGATATACTTCCAGAAAGATCAGAAAATATCGGGACAAAGCTCAATGAAAATCCGCGCACAGAAGCAGCTGGAGATGTAAGTCCTAACAGTTTTTATATCTCCCGCCAAATCGATGAAGAGTTTAAACAGAAGATAGAGTTTGAGGATACTCTAACAAGAGTTTCCAAAGAAGTTGAAAAGCTTAAACAGAATTTAAATGAAGTCAGGGAAAATATGCAGGAGTTGAAGACGAAGGTGAATTTACTTCAAAATGAAAGTGACTTTGCAGAGAGTTCACAGACTTTGATTCCCCAAATTTGTACTGAGATATCTTGTGCGAAAATTGAAGATTCGAGAACTAACTTTGATCAATCGTTGAATATCATGGAGAGTGATCATGTAATTTCTGATGGAGGAATAAACATCTCACTGTTTCAGGTAGATCCTGACGTAAACTGCCAAATTCCAGAGTCATTACAATGTGATCCTATCTATCAGGTATACGCAATGTTCTTCCAATCTCATTAATTATATGCCTGATCTTTTTTTTTCATTTTTGGAAGCTCAAAATAATACACTATGCATTAATAAAAATAATAATTCGTGCTCTTTTAAGCTAAGCTTTCATCAGTTACATAGTTTCTTTTAACTCACAGGAAGTAATGCAAGATCCTGTAATAGCAACTGAGAGTTTAAACAATGAGACCGAACAAACAATAATACCCGTTTTAGAGAATGTTAATAAGTCCCAAAATCAATATTGGCGTCCAATAGCAACGGCCGTTATATTGATTGGAACAGGAGCTGCTCTTCGTTCTGTCATTCGAGCATGGAGGCAACAACCATGATAAATTTCTAATGACCTTTCATTATTGGAACTGGTACTGAATTGTGGTAAAAGTTTGAGATACAATGTAATTATGCATTTTCTAATAACTTATAATTTTCTTTTTTTGTTTCTAATCGACGACAATATTCTCTTCTTTTAATCTGATATTACCCATTTACCCTTGATTAGTAATTTTGATAACAAAATCACGGCCAACCTGAGTTGGACATATAGTTCGATGGCCTCGGACACACAAAACCTTTATACTGGGATTGGTCACTCCGTTTTATTAGTGTCACGATTCCCAGAATCCAAGTTTGCGAGCACGATCGTTTGTTTAAGAAAAAAAATTGCATCTATTTTCTATAATCATAAAATGGTTAACAGAAAATATTAACTTAATCTTATATTCTCTCATATAAAGTCTAATACTATTATAATTTTTTTTTTTGGACGAATCTTGTAACCTACCACCACTCATCCTATTCATATTTTGCAATCTTATCCGCTTGGTCGTTCCTTTCTCTGGGACACCTGTAGGAGATCGGGCCAAAATCATCGGTCAAATGATTGATATGTTGGATGATGTCTTTGTTTCGTCTGTAAACTCCTGGTATCGTTATGTTTCTTTTAGTACTGCTATTCCTTCGCCCTCGAGAATGGAATTGCATCTCGTATCAGTATGTACCTTGCACCTGCACAATTTCATTCCACGTATGTTCATATGGATTAGTAAAAGATGTGTCGCATAAAAAAGGTGATTCCATAATCTTCTTCCTATATGTGCTCATTTTTGTTGATTTTCCATGTGGGCATGCTATTTCCCACTTGTGGCGTTCTCTATATTTGTATCTTCATGAATTTCTTTCATTTTGACTTTTCAAATATTTCATATAAAGATCATAATATAATCGGTAACATTATTACTTTTCCGGGCTCCATCTGTATAAGTTTTTATAATATATGGTATCAAATTGTCAATGTCTATTCTTTTCTCTTCTTGTACCCTCACATGTAGGGTCGATGTTGTCCATATAGCTTGAGTCATACTGAACCCAATAAGCAGGTGTTCGACTGTTTCCGTTTCTACTTGACACGGTGTACACATCTTCGAGTCATAGATCTTTATTTTTCCAAATTTTGTTTCATTGGTATCGCGTTATTACATGTCTTCCATATAAAACGTCTGATCTTGTTGGGTATATTTGACTTCCACACCGTTTTCCCTAACGTTGTCCTGATGTTTGATGTTGTTGTTGTTGACTGTGGTTCGTTAAGCATTGATCCTCCGTGAGTACTTTATATCTTGATTTGGCATACTGTCCATCTATTGAGAATGGCCAAATGTATTTATCTTCTTGGTCTGTATTTAATATTCTTAATTTTGTAATTTCTGGTATTTATGGTTGTGGAAATGTATTATCCAAAATGTTTGTATCTCACTCGTATGACTCTTGTTTCCACAATTAATCCAAGTCTCCAATGGACACCCTTGTGGTTTCTCGATCTTCCATGTTGTATTGATTCATCTATCAGTCCAAATATTAATAGTCATTTTATTCCCTACTTTATAGATTCTATATATTTCAATAAAATCCCTTCTTTCCATGATATCACTCCAACTCTAGGTCCTACTTTGTCGCAATTTAACTTTCATGGAATCGTTTATCGGATAATAAATACCTTCTACGAGTCTCGTAGCTAGTGTCCCCGGATTAGACATGATCCTTCATGGTTGTGCTGCTAGCAATACTGTATTCATTGTTTTAAAATCTATGAATCCTAGCCCTCCCAATAGTTTTCCTACCGCCAACTTTTCCCACGCTACCCAGTGAATTCTATTTCGTTCTCGCAAAATCCACCAAAAGCTTGTGATTGCCGCAACAAGCTTCATACAAAATGAGACGGCATAAGAGAAAACAGACATCGTATATACTGGTATTGCTTGTAGCACAAATTTGATCAGCATTTCCTTTCCTCTTTCTTACAGTAACTTGGCTTTCCATCCCTCTGTTTTTGCAATAAAAAAATTTCTAGCCATCCCAAAGATATGATTTTTGACCTCTTGTGGCACAACGACATCCCCAAGTACTTTCCCATATCCTTCGTTTCGTTTACTTGTATCTTATTTGACACTTGATCCCTAAGTTGTTGAGCTGTTTCTTTACTGAAACAAATAGCTGATTTGTTTAAATTCACTTTCTGACCTGACCCTCACAATATTCTGTCAAACAATCTTTACAAACTTGTATTCCATATCCTCTATTGTCATAAAAAAATAGTGAGTCATCCGCAAACAGTAAGCGGTAAATTACCAGAAAATCCCTAGTGGTTTGGATTCCTTTTATGACATTTCCACTTACCTGGTTTTCGATTAGGCTATTTAGTGATTTGGTCATAAGAGAAAACAAAAAAGGGGATAAGGGGTCCCCTTGTTTGAGACCACTTCCTGGTGTGAATTTTCTCAATCTTTCTATGTTAAATTTTTTCTAAAAGAAAAATGTTGTAATACAATTCCAAATCTGGTTGATCCACCTGTCACAAAATCCTAACTTTTTAGCAGAATTAGAATGAAATCTCATCTGACCTGGTCGTATGATTTTGCCATGTCGATTTTTACTGCCGCCATACATTTTGGATTTTTTTGGTTCATGTAGACGAGATCTCTTATGCTATTACGATGTCATCTTGTATTCCTCGTCCTTTAATAAATGATGCTTGTGTCGGGGATACTACAATGTTCATTATATTTCACAACTTGTTTGATAGAGTTTTTGCTATCAAATTATACCCAGAATTAACACACGATATCAGTATGTAGTCTCTTAAAACTTCATGTACATCACCCGTTTTTAGTTACCTATATCTTAGAAGTATACAATAAGTTAAGAGGTGACTCATTAGGATGGAATTTTAAAAGTGACGCATACGCGTACAAGAGGTGTCTCCCCTACACAATTGGTGTAGCAATTTTTTCTACACAATAATTAATTCTACAACCGACTAATGACAAGTTCTAGATATTATATTATGTCATGATGCCCTCAGATTGTACCCTAACTTGTGATGGATATTGTAGATTTAAAAAAACATTATTCGGAGCTCTTTTCTATCGTCGAAAATGGATAAACCAAGATGTAATAATACTGTATATAAATAAGAAAATAATTGCAAGAGGTTTTTACTAATTATTTCTTGAAAAGCACCAGAAAAATAAATTGTTGCAAATCAAAAATCTTATACCCGAGGATTTTCTTACTGGAAGGAAATATGTTGTTCACCACCTAAGAGACTTTTGATATTTGGTCATCGTGTATTTTATGTGAAGAAGAGAAGAAGAGAAGATGAGCATAAGAAAAACTAATTAGTGTTTTTTCCTCTGACCAATCCTTTATAATATAGTGGGAAAGTGGTTGATAAGTTATCAAATACGTGTGTATCCAGTATTCTCAACTTCTATTAGTTCTAAATTTGAAATTCAAAATTATATAACTTCTATTAACCATTAATGGGCAGAAAAAGTAATATAAAAATTATTTATCTATTTCTTTTTATTCTCCCACTCACCATGATGAAGTGACATCATATACATGGTACTTACATCTCACTATCTTCTCATATACACACTTTCATCAAAGTATCATCATACTTGGCAAATAGGTCGTGCTAGCGAAAAGCATACGAGCATATGAAACCAATAACTTGTTAAGGTACATAGTTGCTCAAATATATCTTATTCCTTACGTATCATGCAGTATCTCAAACTAAGAATATGTTGTATCATATTATAGTAACTCTGAACCCTTTAAATTAATATCACATCATCTATGTGAAATAGTATTCACTTTCATAACATTACGTGTCTCATTATCATGTTATATTCAGTATTAACTTACATGACCGGTTAACCTGCAAGCACATATTTTGATACACAATTTTAGTCTTCCATTTACACTTGGATCATTTTATATTGATTTGGTTTCTTTTCCAAATATATCTTATTAGATCAAATCCCTCATGAATCGGTAATATATCTAAGTATCATACACCTAATCAAATATCAAGATATAGTCAAATATAATAAGGGTACAACTCAAAGGTATCACAAAGTGAAGAAACAGGGATCAAATTCTGCAGTTCCTTCTGGTCGAAAGTACATGTAGTTGACACACGTGTTATGGTATAATTAATATAGCTCGGATCGTATGTCATGATTGTACAAATACCATAAAAATATATAATTAGACAAGTCTCTTTGTCTAAGATTAATTCTTCGATCGATCAACCCTTCTATGAAATCAAGAAAGCAAATCATATCGGGCTATTACAGACAAAGTATACAGTGAGTTTCTACTTCAATTATAATGAAAACTTAACATGTACCCTCCATGTTTAGGATCTCATCTTAACACTTAGTTAAGGCGACTATGTCGACTTATGTTCTCATAAGGATTCTTCACTGCTATGAGTTTATCTCATTTTTTTGCACTTCTTGTGCCAAAGGCGATTTCCCGTGTGATATGGCCGGTCTCATTCTATCTAACATACATACTTTAAATCACACGCATCAAAATATATCAAACATGATATTATTAAATCAAACAGTTAAATAAACGTACTAATGAAAATATATACATGAATGCACATAAACTTGTAATATTCATACATTATATCTTGCTTAATCCTATAGATAACATGATCCATGAACATATCCCTTGGGATAGTGTGATTGGGTTAGCATATATAGTGTTGATATATATTTCATAGTAACATACTTTTGTGCAATTATATCTTTAATGAAGTTATACTTTATATCAATGTTTTTTGTATTACCGTAAGACTTAGGATCTTTCACATAAGACATTGCAGCTTGACTGTAATTGTATATCGTAATTGGACTCCCACTATCACTAGAGAATCCTAAATATTCAAAGAACCTTTTTAACCAAACAGATTCTTGAACCGCAGCTGAAAAAGCTAAGAATTCAACTTCCATTATGGACAAAGCTACACTGGTTTGTTTCTTGCTACTCAAAGAAATTGTGCAATTATTCAACAAGAATACATAACCTGGGGTAGATTTACACCCATTTGTATTACCATCCCAATCAGCATATGTATATCCCTTTAGACGTAATCAATTTCTTAGAAATCATAAGGCGGGGTTTAGTGCTTTTTAGGTATCTCAATATCCTTTTCACAACTTTCTAACGCTCTTGTCATGTGTTTGATTGAAAATGACTAACTAAACCTAATACGTAGCATATGTCTGGCCTCGTGCACATCATACTATACATAAGACTCGTTTTAGTAAACTCGTCAAGATTATCTATAGACTTAGGTGTCGTTTGTTTTTTTAAGTAATAAGTGCTGAATGCTGAATGAACATCTGAATAGAACATATTTTGTTAAGAGGCAGTGTCTGAATGATTGAGACTTAGTTTGAAATTTTAATGAAACAGACCCATTAAGAGGCATTCAGATCTGAATTGGACAGAAAAAACAAATAGTCTTATTGATCCAGTCTCTTAATGAACCAGATTGAGACCTCATTAAGTGCAAACAAACACCCCCCTAGGCACATCCATTTTATAACTAAACAAAGAACCTTTCAAGAAAGAGAGATTAGGGGCTGACCTAGTAGCATAAAATGGTTCAAGCTTACCCCACAACTCAAGCGTAATATCAAAACCATCTACTTTCTTTATAACCGAGTTAGACAAGTTTAGAAATATGATATTGTACGCTTCTACATTAATCAAACTTTCTATTTCAAGAATCTCTTTCAGCCAATGTTTAATATCTTCAATTAAATACCAAGCTACTTTATGATGAAATAAAATAACCTTCATCTTTTTCTACCATACACCAAAATCAATTTTTCCATCATAGACGGACATCTTTATACAAGTGGTCGCCATTCAGGTTAGTACAATCAATAAGTCCAAAGAAGTTAGACAAGTACTAGCACGGCAATAAAGAAACTTCAAAGCCAAAATGCTTTTAAATCATAAGTTTGTAAAAACCCCAAAAGATTTCAAACACCTAGATATCCAAGTAAAATAATTTTAAATAAAATCAAACCATTTTAGAAAACACCAAATCACCGAAGATCTTTTACATGTCTATTTAACATCAACTGAACCCATCAAGAAGTTTATATGAATGATTTGAAATAGATTGTAAAATATCTCTGATAACGTTGTTGTAGGTTTTAAAGACTGTTCGATTTGTAGAATAGATAAAGATAAAAGTGCGGAAATATGAAGAACACGGAAAACTTATCTAGGTTTAGCCAAAATTGACCTATATCCACATTGAGCTCCAATGAGAGTAACTATTTCACTAGAAACGTTGGATTACAAGTTACAATACCAATCTTAGAACATGCACCACATTCAACCTAAGATTACACCTTCAAACTTAGAAATCTCAAACCTACCAACTACGCTAAAGTCTATCTAGTGATGAATCAAGATGATTCTCACTTATTACAAGATATTTACAATATATACTCTAATCTAAACATATTTGAATGCTTAAGTCTAAAACCAAAGGTTTCAGAGAACTAGGGTTTTGAGAGAGAGTTCCGGTTAGGTAGAGAATGAATTAAACTACTCATCCAACAAAAAAAAAAAGCTATTTATATGAGACATCCATTAGGTTTAATCCGGAGTTTCGAAAGTCTACGAGGTAAAGGAATCAGAATAAGCCATGTGCCCTCACCGACTAATTGAAAAGATGTCATCACCCGGGTCCAAAATAGGGTCAAATAACTTTTTCAAAACTTTATACAGTTCACACCACAATATATAACTTATATATCATCATATATATAAAATATATTCAAAAATAATAATATATAATTAAAATATAGTAGAATATTTTATAATATAATATTAATTTTACATGAATTTAGTAAATTGTATATTTGATATAAATAAGTTTTATTTTAAATAAAAATGAGATGTAATGTTAATAGACAATTCCATACTTTTTTCATCACCTTATAAATAAAAAACAAACAGTTAACAAAATTATTTGAGATATTCTTAAGTGTTGTCTATTGACAATAAGACCCTTAACCCAAATTGGCCCGTGATTTGTTTTAATTTCCATTCCATTTTTATGTTAAATATTACAATCTTGTCACACTTTATTTCTTTGAATATTTCTTACCAGTTTCAATTTAAATTTTGGTCTAGGACCTTCAAATTATATGGTTCCCCCTACACTATACTAGAACATCGTATACCAACTCGTAAACATGCATGTAATGCTTAATATAAATTCATATCGTGTTTACAGTCAAATTTTTGAAGCAATTTTTAAAACAACACAACAGACACAATCATCATACCATTTGCAAACATCTGTCTTTGATTGGGCTTGAATTTAAATTTTTAAATGCATGTATGTTTGTTTTAATTTTATTTTAGATTAAATTTATCGTTTATGAGAAATAATAATAATTTTTAATCAGTAACTTTTAGAAGTCAGTTTTTTCAGGTCAAATTTTTTTTTCCAAAAAAATAAAAAGTCAAGATCCTTATAATAATTAAATGAGATAAATCCTTTGTGGATACTCATTATTTCTTGATTTATACAAATAAAATACCCAAGTTTACAAAATTATATAAATAAATACCCAACATTTTGTTTTTAGGCTCATGTTAGTATTTGTCTTAAAATTTGATGTTAAATGGCACGTGTCAATATATATTAATATCAGAATCCTATTTACAAATAAAGAACATTTTAAACTTAGGTACTTCATTTTGAAAGAAAAAGATAGACACATCATTAACACATGACATTCAACAACAAATTTCGTAGCAGGTACCAATGAGAGCCTAAAACAAAAGGTCAGGTACATTATTTGTCTATTTTTATAATTTTAGAAACTTATTTATCAAAATTTAAAATAATGGATATCTGAAAAATTTACCCCTAATAAATTAGTAATATGTATATACTTTCAACAATACAATTGTTACATCATATCAGAATTGGAGGTAGAACATAAGAACCCGTTAATTTGAAAAGATATATAACTAAGAAACCGATCAGGCCTAATTATAAAGACTATCCGAGGTTCCACTAGCTATATTGGTGACTCATGAGTTTATTAACACAAAGTAGGGATGCTTGGTTGGCTTAAGTAGAGGATGTAGTCTGGTTCTTTTTAGAGACAAAAATAAATTTGTCAGTTGGTAGGAAATTAAACACAATTAGACTTGCATGGAAAATGTCCATCTCTAAATAACCTTATGAAAGAATATACTCATACGAATAATTGTACTTTTACACTAGCATAAAAATACGACCACAAGTAAAATATTGTAAACATCCATCAAAACAACTACATTTCATTAGAGTCTCAAACATCACATGACACTATGGAATAGCAGATAGATTAATGCATGTCAATGCTGGTTCCTCAAGTGAAATAATAAAAATATTTTCATTTTTACGAGTCAGCTAAAATGGCTGTATATTTGCTTACAATATGTTATTTTAATCTTGGTAGATTTCATCGTAACATGGGGATACAAAGACTCTTATCTTTTAAACCACAAAATCTGCTCAGCTTTCATGTCCAATATATTAAAATTAACAAAATATTTTGGTAGCAATTCGTTATTATTCTTTCAAATTTGCAGCACAATTATCAACACCAAAGTGGGTGACTCGGAAGAACACATCACCAACTCTCCAAAGGAAAAAATTAAGATACAACTAAGCGCGAAACATGTCAACTTTAGCTGTAAATGATAGTAGAAAGTAGAAGGAAAAAGAATATGAAAGCAATATATGAATTTACTTTCCTTTCTGTCATTTATTTTTGTTTGTAAGTTTTCAAATTTCATTACAAACAAAATTATAAATCTCAGATTCTTGATTTAATTCCTATTATAAGCCTAAACTATCATATTTTTAAGGAATGTAGCAAGATGTTTAGAGTGTGGAATTTAGTTAGGCAGGAGATTAGACGGGGAAGGAACATACCTGGAGCTGATAATGGTAGTGTATCAAACATGAATGAAGCGGTTATGGGGATGGGGCCTGGTGAGGGAAGCAGGGAGGTTAGGGTCGTTTCCAGTACTGCGAGTGAGGTGGAAGGAAATGAGCGATGGACTGGAGGGCGAGGTGAGTGACTAAAGGACAGTCAGTAGTAGGGTGGATTTGGGGAGAAGAAATGTTGTAGGGACCAATAGTTGCAATTTTGAAAACTTGGAAATATTACAGCAGCAGTTTCAGAGGCTTTTGGTAAGTGAGGAGGACGACATCTCAGCACAGCGCAAGAATGAATAGCATAGGGAATTCAGGTCTGCAGTGGTGACAATGAATTTCTACAATAGATAACAGAGGAAGGATAGAATAGGTCCGAGATTCGATCAACAGATACGATGGTGGAATAAAACATAATAGTACAAAGGATTAATCGATGGGTGAATTGGAATATATTTTTTAGTGCGATGATTAGTATATGATGCGATTTTCAATGATATTCCCTTCCCGAATGAGAATATCCTAGTGAGGAAGGCCAAATAGAAAGCCAATGAGTTTATTAGAGCTTGGAGGTTTAATAAAGGAGATTGGTCTGGTGTTAAGGATATGATTGAATGGGTAGGGTGGTGTAAGACAAATGACGGGTTGAAATTCAACATAGATGGGAGATTTTTTGCAAGAAAAGGTGTTGGTGGAGTGGGAGGGTTGTTGCGAGATAAGGAAGGGAGTTGGGTTAAAGGCTTTGGGATGGAAGTTAAATGTTTGAGAAGTTTGGAGATGGATTTGGTGGCAATTTTAGAAGGTTTAGAAGTAGAATTGGGTTTAGGCATTAAAGAGTTAGAAATTGAAACAGATTCACGTGAGGCGATGGAGCTAATTCAGCAACCAAATGGGGCTAGAGGGCCACATTCATACAGATGCGATAAGGAGAATTTTGGGGGCAAATGGTAGTTTTAAAATTGCGTGTATCTTCGGGGAAGCTAACGGTTGTGCAGATTGGTTGGCAAGAGAAGGAGCGAGACAAGGGTGGTCACATGACTTGATTGATGATCCCCTAGTTGGAATTTGGAGCATGCTAATAAAAGACAGATGTGCATGGAAGTCTCTAAGAAGAGTGTTTTCCTCTAATTTTGAGGAATTGGTGAGTTTGTAATTGGTTATTAATCCAACGGTCTTAGGACCTCCCATGTAATAAAAAAAATTAAAAAAGCATAACATATCTAATGAGATAAAAATACCATGAACGATATGATTCTTACACCAAACATACATGTTGCGAAACTACAACTACAATATTGTAGGTGTAAAGCTGCAATTACAATACGTAGTTACACACCGAATCAATAAATGATAAAATTGGTAATAACTTGACGAATCAATAATACAGTTACATCAATATCCAGTAAACCTGTAAAAACTAATTGGAAAATATGTAAAGTATTATAGAAGCAAAGTGACAATCTTATTATATTAACAACGATAAAAACGTATAGTTAACCAACCAATCAACACAATTATAATTGAATGCCCCAAAAAAGAAAATATATTAAAAAGGGTGTATAGTTTTACTTATTGATGCAAAAAACCAGTTTTGACAAAAAAAATCTAATTAATTGGTCAATCTCAGGTCAATATGTTCTGATTTCCAAGACGACCACATCGTCCAAATCTTATCTTCGTATCCCGTGTGCACTCATTATGTCTTCTGAATCGTTTAGTACGAGGTCTTTTCCACATAATTTACGAGCAAGTCAAAGAAACAAAGTATCTTGTACAATCCGAATTAAACTAAAACTATAATCGTACCAGTAGAATCTGTCTCAGGTGTATAACTGAACAAGGGGATGTTAACAAATAAATACACACAAAAAATGGAAGCTAGAAAAGAAAAATACAGAAAAGACTTTACAGTAGTGCTTCACCTACAATATTGTAGTTACGCAACTACACTATTGTAGTTGCAACACTATTGTATGTGTTTTTATACAACTACAACTTTTATATTGATTACTAGCTGGAATTTAAGCACAAAACTGCATAAACAAGGCTACATATAATAATCTAACTAAAATGAAACAGTTATGTATATTTCAATACACAAATATCAATTAAATATTAAAGGAGGAATGCACAAAATTTACATATAAATTATAAAAAGTAATACCATACCAGTGTAAATGAATCACAGGTATTGAATAAGAAATAATGAAGGTCAATCAAAGCTTATAACATGAAGAAACACATATTTCATAAAAAAAATTGAAAAAAATATGAAGAAAAAGGAAAAAAACAAAAAAAAAATGAGAATTAAAATGCAAGGTTACAAACGTATATTAAGCGTGATTTTACATAATGAATAGCACAAAATAGTATTTAAAAACTAGAGAAAAAATGCTAGAAAAATAAACAAAAAAAAAGAGTTGAAAAGGTCAAGATTTGAGCTAATTACATTGTTTTATACCTTTAATTTCTTGATGATTGTTATATTATTAATTTATGTGAGGTTTTAGTTTCGAAATCCATATAAAAATCTAGTGAAATTAATGAATAATTATATGTGTGTGTTTAGGGTGTAATGTGTATTTTTTGGAAAAAAAAATTATGAATGATTGAAGTGTTTTTAGGGGTTAATTTATTTATTTTGAATTTTGTTAATTTTATTTTAAAGGGCATAAATGTCAAGTGACTTATAATGAGAATCTATAATTGGTAAGCCTGTTTTTTGAAAAAAGTTTTATGTTTGAGTTTGATAATAAAATTAATCCTTTTTAAGATAAATATTAAATAGTGATTAAACCGTTGAATTGAGCTTATTCTAAGTATGTCTAACTAAATATTTTAATGATATATAAATTAATTGTAAGTATTAAATCTGAATTATTCAGCAAAAACAAAATATATTATTGATTTATTTTTTAATAAACCACTAAAAAACCCTTTATTGAACACCTATGAGTTAATTTAAAAAAAACAAACAAATTTATTCATCTAAAAATATTATCAACATTAACAAAAACTATATTGAAGAGAAGACCATATTTGTATTTTAATCATAATTTTTTAAAGGTTTATCAACTAATAGAGTCCATGACCCATTAATTGTTTTCCGTCAAGTTTAACCCACCCAAATTGACTATATGCCCTTGTACCCAACGTAGTGACTCTTTGACTGGCCTGAATTAACTCCCCAGCGTAGTGACTCTTTGACTTACCTAAACCAATTCCACTGATTACATGCAAGGACTTAAAGAATTTTAACACATTAGAAACAAGCGCCAAAAAGGCAGTAAATTAATAAATCACGCGACCCATCGTTTCCCACCATCCAAAGTCGCTAAAACCTATCAACGCATACCTCTGCAAGCAACAAATGCGAATACAAAGAAGAAGGTGGAACCCATTCCCGACGTTGTTGAAGGTAAGATTTTCACTGTAAGCGATGGTGTGTGTGTACTTTTAAAATGAAATTGTGTATTTTTGGGGAATCGGGTGTACGTACCTTGTATAATATAAGAATAGTGATGGTAAAAGCGGATGTTTTTGTGATTAATTGATGTAACTCACCATTTGTAACATGGAAAATATGGTTAGTGCATGGTAGTTAACCGTAAAAGTATGAAAATGGTTCATCGGTAGGTTGTAACATGATATCACGCGTGGTGTATAAAATGGTTTCTGATATTCAAATTTTGTAATCAAAGTGAAGATTATATGTGTCAGTAGTTTTTGTTGTGAGTCCTAAATAGGTAAAATACAATGGTGGATTCTATAAAAAAAGGTGTGGTTTTGTTTTAACAATGGGTATTTTCTGTGAGTAAATCATTGTGCGTATATAGTTTTATATGTGCAAAACTATGCGAATTTATGATATAACTAGAGATGAATATGTAGTAATGTAATTTTATTATGGTATTAAGTTGAATGCATCTGTTTGTAGTTGAACCATGAACCAGAAAAATACAGTATAGATACCCCCCTCGAGGATGTTTTCACTGTTTTCAACACCGACAAAGTAAAGGAAGAGCGCCTGGAAGCGTGTAGGGTCCTACCGTTTTATTTGATGATATGGGGGATTCACGCCACGATGAATAATATAGAAGGATTCAAGAAGGGAGACAAGTATATATACGAGATCTTAAATACCTCCGACACTCAAGAGGGGGGGGTTTGCGATTGGTAGAAATTTGGTAGAGATCACACCGACCTATGTGAGGATAATTCTTAGAGTAGTAGGTGGGGGAAAACCAGTACCGGAATTTCATACGAATAGTTATGAAAAATCATACTGGTTTGATCAGAACATTCCTACTGCGATCGAGCAAATGACTTAATCAGACATAAAGAAGAGGATCACACATGTTTTGGATACCAACCCTCAAATGGATGACAAGATGTCATCTTAATGGGAATACTCGTTATGTCGACTATGTTTTAACGACAGGGTCACGGACACGAAAATAGGTGGTGAGTGTGTGCGAAGACCTAGAGAGTATACACGAATATGATTGGGCAACACACATTGCATAATTTGTAATGGATCCCATCAGACCGAGTTTATTAAATCATATATTGGGATGCACACTTGTTTTCTTGGTAAGTATTTAATGTCAAATAACTGTGTGTGATGGAACTATTTTACTACAACAGATAGTTCCCTAACCAAAAACACATTTGTATCCCTTCTTTTTCGAACATGTGACGGTGATGGAGCCATATGACCGGAATCGGTACCCAAGTTATTTGAATGGAAGATGATATATGTAATGAAGCGGCCTTTCCATGATATAATCACAGTGGTAAAGGGACATCAGGTACACAACGACCCTTGAAAACTTGTGTTATATTTCATACATACCAATTAACTTAATATGGTTATGCAGGTAAATGCCTTTAAGCTGCGAATAAAACCGGCCGAGCAGCTTCTCGAGCAAGGAGATGTAAAACATGTTGGTCTAAATTAAGGGAATGGCGTGGCTACAAATAATGAAGTAGTGGGTGTTCCGATGGTTGGTTTGACAGGACCTATTAATTCAAAGGGTGGTGGCGTTTAATCAGGAAGACTTAATAGTGTGACAGGCGTGGTTAAGACTAATGAAGTAGATGGTTATACATAGGTTGGTTTGAGAGTTTCTGTTGAATCAACGGGTGTTGATTTTGTATCAGGTAGAGCACTTGGTGGTACCAAAAAGTACGATGCGTGAGCTCTGTATGATAACTTTATAAATGAGGATTATTCAGAAAATCATGTGCAAATGGATCACTCCCCTTGGTCGCAGATGTTAGATGAAAATTTCAATCATGTAGACGGGTCGGAAGTCATTGGTGGTGATACGTTTGTGATAGACGATTTGTGAAAGAAGGTAGAAGAAATGGAGGCCATTAATCAGTCACTCCGGAGAGATCTAGAAGAATCTAATTAAAGGAGTCGAGTTGAGTTGATGTGGTTAGAGTAAGATCGAGATATGTTGCAAGGGATAGTTGGGGGAGATGTAGTTGTGGTCAGCACAACTGAAGTAGGGAGTTTAAAAGCCGATATTGTTCGCTTTTGAAGGATGAGATTAACAGGTTACGAAGTTCTAGTGGAGCAACACCTAAACCAGGTGTAACACATAGTATATCGATATCGTAAATGAGGAAGGCATTAAGTGATGTTGAGAACGAGCTGGTTGCGATTAGAGGCGCGTACGCAACTGCTATAAGACTTGCTATGCTTAAAGGGTGGGGACGGTGTGCAGTATAGAGGGATATGTTCAAGCAGTGGTGTGGTGGATGATGAAAGATAGTTGAGGAGAGTGAAAAAGTTGATCAGGCTAATGAAAGAGAAGTTGATGTTAATGGAAAAATGAATGAAGAAGCGGATGATGTGACTCAGAAGGTTGTCGATAGAGTGGTGGAGAAAGTTATAGTTACTGATTCAACTATTGAGAATGCTGACTAAACGGAGAGGGTGGAGAACTCAAGTAGTGTTGATATTATTTTTTGATAGTTCTTTTTAATAATCAATGGATGATGGGTTGGATAGGCCGAATGATTTGGAAAAATCGAGCTGTCATGAAAAAACAAAGCATAAACGGGTGGCTGATAGCGACAAAAATTTTGTGGAGTCTGTGGTTGAGTCGAGTGATGACGATGTAGATTTGGTTGGGGAGAAAAGGGTGGAAAATGAGACGGACAAGGAGTTTCGTCGTTGGAATAGGGGATCAGATAGAGGGGCAGTGAACATGTGTCTAATAATCGGGCGGGTTGCAGGAGCAACAATAACAAAAGGAAGGGAAAAACTGTTACTTCTAGCTCATTGAGCCGGGCAACCAAAAAAGACGATAGATAGGTCGAAAGAAAGTGGCGACCAGATTCCATAATACCTCCACAGAAGAAGGGGAGAATTTCCAAACCACAGAAAAAGTTGATAATCCAAGGTGGTGACTTGAAACTCCTAGAACTCCTAGAAGGTGGTCTACCATATTCTATTGAAGTAAGGATTTATATGAGGCATCACGTGATGGTGGAGGCTTGTTATGAAATAGCAAAAGAGCATCAGCTCAGCGCAAGGGTAAGTACAATGCATAGAGATTATGTATTTTTTTTACACCAGAAAATCGTACTATCAAAACTTGTGTTGTGTTATGCAGATGATAGATGTAACGATGTGGCTACATGAGCAGAATTTAAGAATTAAGTGGGTGAAGACCAGAAACTCGAAAATTGTCTTGAAGTTCTGGGTCATGCTTGCAAGTGCTAAGGTAAGGAAATTGTATTTGCTTAATAATCAACCTAATTTCAATTTTTTTTGTTTGTCAAATCAAAGAGTAATTGAGAAGAGGTGCAGTGGAGGAAACTGAAAATTATGTTATCGCCTTCTTTCGAGACAATAGCAGGACAATGAATAACATAAGCCTCCTACTCAAGACAAGGAGCAAGGAATCTACGCACTGGAAAATGCTCTTGTGGGACCGTGACCACGGTCAGTTTTATCACTACAACGGACTCGGGAGTATTCATCCTTCATCGATCGGGTCAAAGGCCAACAACTATGCCAACAATATGTACGGGTTCCTTTTGGATAGCGTCGTAAAGGGATGGTACGACGAGTTGGGGCGGTCTAAACAGGAGTTGTCAGGTATCGGGAATATTTGGGGTTGAGCGTGTAAAGAGTCGGGTACACGACACGAGTAGTTACACGATTCTTTACGCGTTAGTGGTGATATGAGAGAAAGGGGTCGAGAAGAGCTATGAACACCATGATGTGATGGATCAGCGCATCAGATAATATCGTTGGTTCTGAATGACAAATAAACTTTGGAATCCATTTTTGAGACACGCAAAGCAATGATGGACGTCTGAATTGGTTACCATAAATTTATCGGTTTCTTGACTTGTTAAAACTTAATTACTTTATGTTTTCTATTTTGTTTTGAAACTTAATTACTTTGTGTTTTCTATTTTGTTTTGAAACTTAGACAAATGATTGATTTATTATTTTCTATTTTTGGTGTGGATTTGTTAACCTCAATGAATTCAAATGGATTGAATAATATAATTCTAGTTTTTTTTTTAATTTTACACCATTTTTTAGTCTTTGTGAGTTCATATTGATCATAGTGTTATGTGTTGTATAGTAAGTAAGTGGTGGCAGGTTGGGATGATTAGTAGATAATAGGGGTGGGTGATGCATGGAAAGTTGATTATTCATAAGTGTATATTGGTGATTGGCTGTGTATTGTGTATTTGGAGCAAAAATAATTACGTAGGGTTGGTTTTGTATTTGTGTTGTTGTGATAGATATAATCACTGGTGTGTGGTTAGATATATATTTTCCGCTAACTTTCGTAAGGTAATGTGAGTAAATTTGGTGGTGTATTGCATGTAATCACTGGTGTGTGTTTGTTTGTTATGTATGCATTAAAATTTAAAGAGTTGTCTGAGTAAAGTGGTTGGCCTATAGCAATAGAAAAATTGTGTGTATGTTGTATGTATATGGGCAGCTAGTAACATATTTAATAAAGGTGGGTTATTCGTGTGATTTTGTTGGTGTTATTTTGCAATTCATTGTGAGAGTTAATTTGTGAAATGCAATGCAATTAAAATTTAACAAAAATAAACGTGATTAAAGGGGAATATTATTGAAAATTAAACAAGATGTTATTAAACAGATAAAAACAAACAAAATGTAGCTGAAAATAGAAGAGAAAAAATGTGGTGCACTAACATTCACTTATTACGAGATAACATAAATTAAACAAAAATAGTAGTTGACTCTGGAATTCAGCGGGGTTTGGGGAAGGTTGAACTGTTTTGGTAACCGTAGGCGTGATAGTTGTTGCACATTCGACGCTGTGAAAGGTTAGCACGCTCGACTTCCAAAAGGATCCTCTTCTTCTTGGGTCTGCCTGGTTGCGCTTTGTGAATCGCTGGGTTTATAACCATTGCCCCTCAGCCTCGTGTTGGGTCAGGAAAATGGTTAGTGCTGGTATGTTTTTCGCATACGTTGCTTGATAGCTTGCCGTATGCCAAATAACGTCAATGTATGAAAATGGTTTCCCATGGGAGGCGATCTCAATCGAAGCTACGACGTGTACACATGGGTAACCTTTAACTTTCCATTTACCACACGAGCATGAATAATTGATGATGTCAACCGCCATAGTAGGATTCTAACTAACTTCAAAAAAGGATTTGCTGGTTCACAAAACAAACCAAGCATGAGCATAGTCAAACTTTATTTCATACCTGGCGGTTACCTTGGGAGAATTAAAAGTTGTCCAAGATGCGGTCTTGATCGACCTTTCATAAATCTGCTCCATGAGGAGAACGTGAATTGCGTCAATCAACTTGGTAACCGGTAGCTCCCTCGTAGCTCTGATTTTTTGTTAAATGACTCTGCAGTATTAGATGGCATCCCTCCATAATGCTTACCCCTAAAATTTGTGTTTTTGAATTTCTCTTTTGGAAAGGTCTTTAGGAAATTAACCGCTTTTTGGCCACCTGCATTTAAAAACATCTGGAGGAAATTATAAACGTTTCAACTCTGGTCGCAAAACACATCCTGTCAAGAAGATACAACATCGCCTCCCTCTGCAACTTGGATCTCCTAAACTATCTTGAGGTTCTCTTTCAAGTGACGCTGGCAAAAGGCGTGATACGCTGCGGGAAAACCCGAGGCGAGCGCGTTAGCAATACCACCATGCCGATCATATACGAAGGTCACGTCGAGAGAAAATATGAGTGGTGCCAAGAACTGGAGAAAGTTTGTCCAGTTAACCGTGTCTTTGGACCTCATGATTGAATGTGTAACTAGGAGTAGTTCTGCATAGTAAACCAGATATAGCTGGTGTAAGGTTTTTGGTGCATAAAATACAGTGGTGTATATGCGTAAAACAGTGGATGAAGTGTGTATTATGTTGGTGTGAATAATGTAGCTTGGGTAAATTCATTGGTGTGTGTGTATAAACAATGTGTCACTAATGTATTTAGTAGGATTAACAGTATAAATATGAAAAAGTTTGTTTGCAATTATGGGATATCAAGAGAAGCTTGGGTTGACATGGTTATAGAAAAAAATATTATTAGAGAACACATACCTTTGTTGGCGTTCTTTGCAGTGGTGACGAGAAGTTAATCTTTGTACTTGTTCTTAAGAAATGTTGTTTCCAACAAACAACAAAGGTCGGCAGTGGTTAAATTCATCAATGAAAGCACGAACCCGAAATGACATCTCGTAAATGAGCGAGTAGAAGGATCACATTCAAGCGCAACAGCACCGTCGGGGTCTACAACACTGAGGTTATCAAAGTATGAGTGTATCCAATTGTAAGACAATCCGACGTAGCCAAAAATGCATCACGGGCCTTATGCACAACACCATACGCAATCTTATATGAGATTTTGTATCCATAGTCATATTTTAGAAAATTCATCACATGCCCAGGTTTAGAGTCCGGTTTTGATCGCACCATATCGACAATAATATCTTTTATGAGGTATCCAGAAAGACGAGGGTTGGTGAATTTTTTTAGTGGAGAGCCACAAGTATTTAAAGAATGTCCTCAAAATACACTTTTTGATCGTCTTTGTCTTTCGAGGCATATACATATCATTCGCAAACTGATGGTTTGTAAGAGTAAATAAGTTGGGTTTGAGCAATAATATGATGGTGTATAAACAAGAATGATCTGTCACAAATATTGGTGTATATGAGTAAAAAAGTTAGATTAGGCTATATATTCTGTGAGTTACACTATAAAAAATGTATAGTACATGACTTGATTCTGTGTATATAAATAAATAGTGAGTGATACCTGGAGACTTGTTGTAGTACGCGCTTATACGGGTTGGTCGGTTGTGACCAAAATGAAAAGTGTACTTGGTTTCTTACGCGTACTTGGCTAGTGCACATCGAAACTCTTTCATTATGGAAGCATTGATCGGGTTCTCTCAGCGCATGTTTCCAAAAACTGCTCTTTAGTATCCTAACCTTGTAATGGTAGTTATTTTGCACAGCTTCATCATCATCTTCATCTTTTTCGTCAGTGAGAGATGGAGAGAGTGGTGGAACCATAGACAAATAACCTGTTACAGGTTGTGCTTGCTCGACAACTGCAAGACTGTACTCGACTACAACATTTTCGTAATCATCCACGAGGCTATGATCCAACAATCATAAAACAGTCGTGAAGTCGCCCTCACTACCAAACTTGGACTCAACACGCTTACCATCCAATACATTCAATGTTTAATTACGTAAATATGAATCGAATCAAGCGATTTAAACAAACGGAATAACTTCAAAGATTTTTCTTTCACGTAGCGAAATACAACGAGCACATTTGACGCTATAACTAAAACACTTAAACAGGCGGGATGAAATATCTTAAAATATAAGACAGTTAAAGACAGCGGGTTGTGTGTTAAAAATCTTAGTGACTATGCGACTAAGATTAGTGGGTTTTGTGATAAAAAGGTAGGGGTGTGCGAAATGTTATCCTGTTTGTTTATGTATTACCATTACATCACTTCAAAAAGTTTATAACAGTCAAACTACAAAACATATTAGCTACAAG